>CM074718.1:659661837-660261837 GCA_037306005.1 Rhinophrynus dorsalis | reverse complement strand
TAGCACTGTATTCCACACCTGACCCTTATGTACTCTGTATGTCTCCTATTACCAGTCTAGCACTATATTCCACACCTGACCCTTATGTACTCTGTATGTCTCCCATTACCAGTCTAGCACTGTATTCCACACCTGACCCTTATGTACTCTGTATGTCTCCTATTACCACTCTAGCACTGTATTCCACACCTGACCCTTATGTACTCTGTATGTCTCCAATTACCACTTTAGCACTGTATTCCACACCTGACCCTTATGTACTCTGTATGTCTCCCATTACCAATCTAGGACTGTATTCCGCACCTGACCCTTATGTACTCTGTATGTCTCCAATTACCACTTTAGCACTGTATTCCACACCTGACCCTTATGTACTCTGTATGTCTCCCATTACCACTTTAGCACCGTATTCCACACCTGACCCTTATGTACTCTGTATGTCTCCCATTACCAATCTAGCACTGGATCCCACACCTGACCCTTATGTACTCTGTGTGTCTCCCATTACCACTTTAGCACTGGATCCCACACCTGACCCTTATGTACTCTGTATGTCTCCCATTACCAATCTAGGACTGTATTCCGCACCTGACCCTTATGTACTCTGTATGTCTCCAATTACCACTTTAGCACTGTATTCCACACCTGACCCTTATGTACTCTGTATGTCTCCCATTACCACTTTAGCACCGTATTCCACACCTGACCCTTATGTACTCTGTATGTCTCCCATTACCAATCTAGCACTGGATCCCACACCTGACCCTTATGTACTCTGTGTGTCTCCCATTACCACTTTAGCACTGGATCCCACACCTGACCCTTATGTACTCTGTATGTCTCCTATTACCACTTTAGCACTGTATTCCACACCTGACCCTTATGTACTCTGTATGTCTCCCATTACCAATCTAGCACTGTATTCCACACCTGACCCTTATGTACTCTGTATGTCTCCCATTACCAATCTAGCACTGTATTCCACACCTGACCCTTATGTACTCTGTATGTCTCCCATTACCACTTTAGCACTGTATTCCACACCTGACCCTTATGTACTCTGCATGTCTCCCATTACCACTTTAGATTGTGAACTTTTGGACAGAGATCTCACTATCTGTGGTTCACTTTGCAAAGCACTTGTAACCCTGTATTGTCTAAACCCTTAAAGGAATAGTAATACTTAAAATGTAAAACAATATATGTTGTCGGGTTTATCCCCCTGAGTACTCCCACTGCTGAAAGATATTTTATTAAAAAATCATAACAGCTCAGACTTGAATTTTTAAGGTGCAATGTCACAGTGGCCTGAAAGTTTACAGTGGCGCTTTTGCTACACCATCCTATGTAGATTTATGGTCTACAGACCAGAACAGCCCATAGGATGGTGTAGCAACAGCTCCACTGTAAATTTTCAGGCCATTGTGATATTGCACCTAAAAATTCAAGTTTGAGCTGTTATAATTTTTTAATAAAATATCTCAGCAGTGGGAGTACCCTTGTTTTACTCGGGGGGATAAACCCCACAACATATATTTTTTTACATTTTAAGTATTACTATCCCTTTAAATTGTAAAGCGCTGTGTGCACTTGCAGCGCTATACAATTACACATATTAATTCATAATGATGGTTCTTTTGTCCCACTACTATAACAGCTGCTTACAGATTATTCTGCATTCTCTGCAAAGACAACTTATATAATAAGTGGTGGGGAAGAACCACAGTATAACTCCATATTCACTCACCTGTTATAACAAGTTGTCAACTTTCTGTTATATTCATTAAATGTTTTAATAAACCACTCTAATAAACATGCATAGTAATCTCGGAGAGTGTTGTTAAGGATGGGAAGGCACTATCAGTTCAAAAATTTGTGGTTCACCAGTGAGAGACATAGGTTTTGTCTTCTCTAGTGAATATGGATTTCATCTGCTAAATATGATACATTTTATAGCAGAATTTTATCACCTCAAACTGTTAAAAGTTCACGTGTTTTCTGTACAGCTCTTTGTTATCGGAGGGTGTGAAAAGGACAGAAAAGTAGGTAAGAGCAGCTTTGGAAATGGTTTAATACGTAGTTATAAATTCATACACTTTCAATCTATGTTTTTGAGTAACTCCGTATATGTTTCATCAATTAAAAGTAGCTCCCACTAAGGAAAAGGTTGGAGATCCTTGCTCTAGTAATGAGGTGCAGGCATTGGAGGCTAACTGCAGTGGCGCTGTGCTGGCAGATTTGTACATCCACTCAGCTATTTATACAGAGTACCAAGTGCTGCCTTCCAGCTATTGTTGAACTTAAAGTGATAGTAATACTTCATTTTAACTTTATTTTATTTTATAGGCATTAAAAAAGTATGAAGAACGATATAAGTCTTATCTCTCAAACCTTTATGGTTTGAGAGATATTCACAAGCAAAGTTTCCCCTCCTGCCCCTTTTACCTAGTGTAAGCCATCTCTTCTCAGATGTGGAATCCAGTCCATAGACCAGACAGATAACAGCAAGGGACAATCTTATTTCTATGAGAACAATGAAAGACCTGCCCCCCTTGACAAGCTTTTCAGGTTTTTCCCTTATCTTAATTGAAGATTGTCCCTCTCTGCAGTCTACCTGGGCACCTCCCTTCTGATCTGGCTGAGTAGTGTTACATCAGTAAAAGGGGCGGGAGGGGGATACTTTATCATTGAATTACTCTTGAACTACAACTCTGACAGAATTGAAATAACACTCTTCAAAGTCCAAATACTATGATGATTAATTAGAGCTGCTTTTATTATGAAACATTATTATCCCTTTAAATTCCCATAACCCTCAGCTGAGAATGATAAGTTGTCTTCCAGTAATAGTTTGGATACTGATGATTGCCCACATCTATTCATCGATACCAGGGTGTTGTGTTCATTTTATACAATATCATTCTGTTGTCTCAGGACTGGTGAACTGGTGGACAGTCATTTTAGAGGTTCGGCAGCTCTCTGAAGGAAGCCTAATACAAACAATTCTTTTGAAACAGTATACAATATCCCAGGACTAAGGGCAGTAAAACGTTGAAAGGAAAAGTAGGAGGGAGTTGTTCGATTCACGTCTTCTGTGATGGGTGCAGTTTTGACATGTTAGGCAGATCTGTTAATTACTTTCCTGACCCTTAACAGCTGTGTTGTTGGTCAGAACTCTGATCCCAATGGCTGTGTCTAATGTTAACCCATTGAATGTTAGAGGTCTTCAGTGCGTTGGTGATCGGTCTAACATTCAAGGGGTTAAAAGCTTCATTTAAATCGGTCTTTAACCCCTTAAGGACCCTTGACGTGCCAGGACCGTCACGGTCCTTGAACTACTCAAGGACCGATGACGGTCATGGTACGTCACGTACTTTTTACTTACAGCGCTCTACCGGGAGCGCTGTAAGTAAAAATAGGGCCTGAAATAGACCGCTCCAAGATCGGAGCAATCTCTTTCAAGCCCCATAATGACGCGCCGATACACGTGACAGGTCACGTGTACCGGCGCGGTCATTATGGGACGGAAATGTCCCATGAACGCCGGTCCTTAAGGGGTTAATTGAGGAGATTCTGAAAACATGCAGTGTTGGTGGAACGCCTGAGAACAGGTTTGAGCGAAGGCTCCATAGAATAAGTTATCTGTATCACACCTTTATCATATCTAGTGCATCTCCCCCAGTAATTCTTAGTACATTAGCCCCCGTATCAATCCCCTACTGTACAGCTCTGCAGAAGAAGTTGCATTTATATATAAAGAATAATAATATTATTCTGGGAATTCAAGGACAAACTTTTCTTGCTTTATAGAAGAGAGAAATAAACAAGAGGGCACCCATTTGCTTGTTTCTCTTTTCTATGCTGTTGACCTCCAGATGGTTGAATTGAGGAGCTGCCCAGATAAGTGATCCAGGAGAAGATCTGGAGCAGATACACTGTCTGAGGGGCATATTTTAATTCCGTAACTGTTGTCCCTACCACCTCTGCTGGAAGGCTGTTCTGTGAGTCCATCACCTTTTCAGTAAAGTAGTACATGAGTACATTAGTTTAGAACTTTCCGCCTTTAACTTCAGATCACGACCTCTTGTTGCAGTGTTCTTTTTTTCTGAAATAACAATTCCATCTTGAACTGCATTAAATTCGTTACTGTCTCTATCATATCACCAGTCTCACTTCTCTCTTCCAAGCTGTACACCAGTTCTTTGAGTCTGTTCTGGAAGCCTGTGTCATGTAGCCTCTGCACCATAGTGTTAGCTCATCTTTGAACTGCCTCCAATATTTTAATGTCGTTTTGGAAGAACAGAAGTATACAGAGTACTCCAGGGGGATTATGCACTAAGGTGTGATAAAGCAGTGATTAAGAGGAAATAACTTCTCCAGTGTTGTACACGCTCCTATTTCATTCTGTGGAGCCTAATCACTAAGATTTCTCAAGTTAGAGAAATCTTAGTGCATTGGCTCCATAGAATAACATAACAGATGAGAGTTGGTACCGTGTTAGCCGTATAAATACAGGAGGCAAATATAGTTTTTGATACCTTTTATTGGCTAACTAAGCAGATTTAAATGCAAGCTTTCAAGACCTTAGGTCTCTTCCTCAGGCATGTTATCAATGGATAACATGCCTGAGGAAGAGACCTAAGGTCTTGAAAGCTTGCATTTAAATCTGCTTAGTTAGCCAATAAAAGGTATCAAAAACTATATTTGCCTCTCATAGAATAACATAGGAACTGGAGAGTTGATCACACGTTATCATCTCTGTATCACACCTCAGTGCATCTCCCCCACACGATGCCTTACCAGTGATCTGTGTAGAGTGGCAATAGTACCTCTGTCTTCCTGCTCCTAATGACTCTTCCTATGCAACCAAGCCGTTTGGTTTTCCCACTGCTTTACTGCATTGTTTGCCAACCTTCAAGTCATCTGAAATAATTACACCCAAGTCCCTTTCCTCTGAAAAAGCACAGTTTTTTTATGAATTAATCATCACTAATCTCACTTATAGCAGTAGCAGCATTATAAACGCGCAACTTTAAAGGTACAGTTCTGTCCACAGCCGCTTGTCCCACCCCCTGCATGGGCTGAAGCTGTCAGTGGTAGCCCTACTCCATTTGGCTGTTCAAGTAGGTGTAACATCACAGCAGCCAACAGGAATCATCAATTGCCTTGTAGCTCATGGCACCCCAGGGGAGGGTGATCTGTATACTGAAGACTAGTATATTTTTATAACCCTACTGCTACCAGAGGGGGAATAGTAGTGATTTATTAGTAGACTTTTTAGCTTTAACTCTTTGAGTGCCAAGGACATACAGAATAAGTTCGCTACAAGGTTTCTCCATTGGGCCAACATTGTATTCTGTGTACACTTTCTCTCCCCCTCACCAAATCTTTATTAAAAAATGGCACCAGACCTCACTCGGGGGCATCCTGTTCAGTAAGCGGTACCAATCTGGAGCAAACCAACTAAACGACAGGGGACAATTTCAGATTCCCATTGATCGAGATGGGGCTTTTAACCCTTTCAATGCTAGAGAGATCTGCAACTCATTCCTCTGCATCTCAGTACATCGGCTGTAGAACAGCTAATCAATAAAGGAAACATAAAAACAAAGCAGTGCGTTGCAGAATTCACTTCCATTCATCTGGTAAAAGTATCCATGTAAATCAATGGGAATTGGGGGGTGTCATTTGACCTCTACGGTGTTGTTGGGTTGTTCCACAAGCCAATTCCTCTTCGTACACCAAAATTAGTATAAACATAACTGTGAACTTTATGTTACGGACTCCCCAGAGAGGGGAGTCCTGTGGTGCTGATGGGGAAGAAAAGTGGAGTGATTTACGTAAAAAAGGGGCAGGGCTTAATCACGAGTGGTAGGAATAGGCTGGGGAAGGAGGAGAAGTGGGCGGGGCTTGGATGGAACACAGAAAAAAAGGGAAAAGACGCACACAAGTCTAAGTGTAGACTCTTTTGCAAAGATATATCACCTTCGTCTACTCTCCTTCACCGTGCCAAGTAACACCTACTGTTCTGTGTCAATTGCACTCAACTTTTCGTGAGGCAAAAACCAGCCTCTCAGTTTCCGTGCTTTCCCTGGATAACCCCCAGTGTCGGTTTCTTTTTGAATTATAGCTCCCCGTATTAATAGGCTCTCCAGATCACGATTCTGCTTCTCCAAATACATGAGTGATCCTGGATTTTGTTTTGACCCTCTATCTAGAGTTTTGCTCAATAGAAAGCCTATACTAGGGTAAATAGCTGCAGATAAATGACACTAAACGTTATATATAATAGCATTTATTATGGGGTTATCTGAATGGAAAATACTCAAATCAAATAAAATATGCAATAATTCTGCACAATATGAATACAATGACTAATACAGAAAATTGATAATAAAATGTGGGACAAACACTCAATTAACCACCCAACGTGTTTCTCAGTTAGCAATGCTTCATCAGGGGTCTCTATAGAGGAAAAGAAGACTGAGAATCACCGGTAAGTACAGTGTAGTCGCTACTGATCTCCATCTAATGTCTGGTGGCTCTACAACAGGAATCACATGGTTTTTGAGAGCAAATTTCCAATGCGAGTGCAAAGTGACCTTGAGCTGCAGTATATAAAAATACATTTATCACTGAAATGGCATGTTGGCTGTCAGTCAATATATGCCTCTCATTTGTTAGAAGGCTGTCCTGCTGTGATCCCCTCATTACAATTTGCTTTAACTTCCTGGCCAAACGACAGACACAAAATGAAGCAGCTTCTTTCTTGACCAGAGTTAATCCAACAAAAAAAAAAAAAAGTGACAGCTGCGGCCAGCCAAGTGTTACTGGACGTAGTCCAACTAATCTTAACCCTCTAATAGCCAAGGTTAACGTTTATTGCATGCGGGGGGGGGGAATCATATTAATTAACTCTTTGAGTGTCCGAGAGGTATACAAGGCATTGCAATGCCTTGTATACTTCTCAGGCACTCAAAGTGGTCATCGAAAGAGGTGTAATTCTGGAGCAAACCAAGTGCTCCATAGGGGGAACAAATAAACATTCTCAGTATATATGTACGTATGCAGTGTGTTGTAAAACATTAGTACTGAAGGGTTATCTTTTGAGTGCCAGACAGATACCTCGCTGGCACTCAAAGGGTTAAAAGCCATATTAAAACATTCACTCAAATTAAAGGCCCCCCAAATCATTATGCACATAGCAATACACATATCAATACTAGTATTATCCTGAATTAGTCCGGTACGATTGAGAAATCCAAATTGTTCCGAGGCGCACAGGCAGGCATCCTGCTGTAGTGGCATCTGTGCACCTGCGCCATCAGTCACTTCCTGTACCTTAAAGGGGAACTTTCACCCTCATAACATTGCCCCAGAATCCATTACTAACATAGCCTTAGGTAAAGCCATACTTCTATTATGCTCAGTAAGTCCGCGGTATTCAAGAAAATAAACTTTTTCTGTAGGCATCCACTACACAGAGCAGCTCTCTGCACTGTCAGCAACTTCCGTTACCTTAAGGTAGTGGATGTAAGTCACCACCAATCCGGGCAGTGCACGCGACAGACAGAGCAGACTCAGAGGCCCCTTACCTCTAAGATGTCTGCGCTGTTGTCTGCTGGTGGCTGTAGACTTATTGAGCATAATATAAGTATGACTTTACCTATCGCTATATTAGTAATGAATTCTGGGACAATGTTATGAGGTTGATAGTTACACTTTAAGGTACAATGCCAGTCCCCCTCACCAATCCTAGAGGAGACTGGAACGGACACCACAGGTGCACAGATGTCTCTTTGGCAAGATGTCTGCTCTGATTCCTGCCTGTGAGTCTGGGAACGAGTTGGATTTCTTAATAACACCGGACTTATTCGGGATATTACTAGTATGGATATGTGTATCTCTGTGCATAATGATTTGGGGGGCACTTTAATTTGAGTGGTAGTTCCACTTTAAATCAATAGGAATTAGTTTATGTCCCTGTGGTGTCGTTGGGTTGTCTGGAATTGTTTCCTTTCTGCTTAGTACATCAGCGTCAGTGTGTCACACAAGAGGCACATGCTTTTTGGTAAAAAGCTTGAATTACAAAAGAGGCAAATGTTTTTTCCACTCACAGGGCCATAGTCACCGAATAAAAAAGAGAGCATTTCTGGAGCAAACCATCTACACAGTAGGAGTTAAATAAAACTTCCAATTGATTTAAATGGAACTTTTAACACCTTGAATGCTAACGAGGTCTCCGACACATTGCTTCACAATGCAATGGAAACATCACATTCAAGGGATTAACCCTTTGAGTGACAGAGAGGTGTGTGTTGGATACCTCACTGGCACTCAAAGGATTAAAAGCCCAGGTAAGTATCCACACTTGAGCTACAAATATCATGTATACAATAATATCAACGTTAACTATTTAAATATTATTTTGAGATGTGAGTGTATATTCTTGTGTGTGTGTGTTTTTTCACTGTCGTCCAATACAGGTCACTGGTACCATGGGATGTGTAGTCCCCTTTAATAGGCAGGAACAATTATGCAAATAATTTGCAAGGGGCGGAGCCTCCCCTCTTACTTACGTGTGCTTGCACACCAGGCAGAGAACAGCTATGCTTCTTAGAGTTTTATTATTTTTTCTTCAAATATGGAATACCACCATTAGGAGGGTGACCATGGCTGTGAATGCCCTCACCCGAAGTGGCTAGTGCAGCTTCCAGGGATTTCTGTGGACCTATACCTGATGAGGGGACAGCTTGTGTTAAGCAGCTCCCCTGTTGGGGAAATTACCTCTGGTTCTTTCCCTCCCTATCATGGTCACCTGAAGACAGAAGTCTGCGAGAAAGGTGAGTCACCCATTGAGTGCTGAAGGTCCACTTGTCCCCACAGTGTCCCTTTGATGGGCTTGTATTTGGGAGTTTTAATACACTCCAGCACTCATAGGGTGTTTTTATTGCATTATCACTATTTATGCAATTTCTGTGTTATTCTCTGAGTTTTGGAGCATTGGGTATTCATTTATTTATGTTTCTCATGTATTTCATGCTTGTTTGGGCACTTTTTAATGTTTTACTAAACTTTATTAAAAATGGTGTTCCGCGCCTTTAAGCGCGGCTTTTTCCCGCTCAGCAGCAGAGCTCCTTTACTCTCTATGGGAATTCACAGTTTGGGACATATCTCTGAAACCGCTTGTCACAGCAACTTCAGAGTGGGCTCATTTTAATGCTAGGCTCCTGCTCTATCATCCGGTTGGTGTTTTATTAATGTAGGGGGTTCAGGGGGGCTTCGGGCACTGTTTGGGGTACTTGCATAGGGAAAACTACATTTCCCATGAGCGCTTAGCTCGCGCTCGTTTCTGATTGGCTGTCATGACGGCCGCCATTTTGTGGTACTTTTCCAAGGCGAGTACACTACGCAGGGACCGAGCCTTCTCTCTCCTCACCAGATTAACCCTTCGCTGGCCAGATAAGTCCGTTTTTAGACCTTTTCTGGGGTGAAACTTTAATCTTTAACACTTTTCTGGGTGATAGTGTTTGTTGTGGGGTATATTGACGCTGTGAGCATGTCTACTTCACTGGAGCTAGGGGCTAGACCCAAGACTAAGGAGGCTGGGGGGTCTTCTACCCCCATGGCGTTTTGCTCCTCTTGCCACATTGGGCTGGATTGCGATAATGTGGGGGATCTATGCCCTAATTGTACTGATAAAGATAGCAACCCTGGGCTTCCCAGCCACGCTATTGAGCCATCTTGGGTGAGGGAGTTTAAAGCTGCCACTAGGGATCTCAGATCCACGCTTCAACTCTTTCCCTCTCAGGTACAGGGGGCTCTCCAGGTCTGGCAGACCCCCTCTACTATCAGGACCTCCCTGCCTAAGCCACAAGGAGCTCCTGATATCACTGATTCTTCTGAAGAAGAACTTTTACAGGATTCTGATGCTGAGGAACGTACTGTTATTGAATCTAACAGGTCCATTGGGGACCCCTATGAGTGTGACCCTGAAGTTTCGGCTGAGGGTCTGATCAGAGCGGTTCTGAATACGCTCAACCTTCCTCTGACTCAGGAATCCACTTATGATCCTACTGATGTTTTTCAGAAAAAGCCATCTAAACCTGTTGTTTGTTTTCCAACTAACCCTACTCTTGCCCGTCTGGTTTCTGAGGCATGGAAGAATCCTGATAGATCTTCCTCTGTCTCCAAAAAGTTTGCCAAACTTTACCCTTTTCCCGAAGCGGAGCTGGCAAAATGGGTTCATCCTCCCAAGGTGGATGCTCCTGTGTCTAGACTATCCAAATCTACTGCTTTGGCTGTCTCAGATGCCTCTGCCTTGCAGGACTGGACGGATAAGAAATTAGAGCTCTCTCTTAAATCTATTTTTGCCTCTATTGGCACTGCCATGCGCCCCACCTTTGCTGTGGCATGGGTTAATAGGGCTATTGCAGCCTGGACTGAACGACTGACTGAAGCGGTTCGCCAGGATGCGCCTGTATCTGAACAGTTGCAGCTTCTTGCTAATATCACTGAAGCTCAGAACTATGTTGCTGATGCTGCTTTTGATGCTGTGCGCATGATGGCGAGGGCCTCCACTTCTTCTGTGGTGGCTAGACGCGCTCTTTGGCTGAAAATTTGGTCTGCTGATACAGCCTCTAAGAAAGCCTTGCTTTCCTTGCCCTTTCAGGGGAATTTGCTCTTTGGCTCTGAGCTCAAAGAAATGATCAGTGAGGCTACTGGCGGTAAAAGTACTCTTCTACCCTCAGTCTTTAAGAAAAAGTTTCCAGCCAAACGCAATCGGTCCTTTCGTTCCTTTCAGACTGAGACACGCTCCTCGGCCCAAACGGGTCCTCCCACTACGCGCTCCTCCTCCAAGCCCAAACAGTCCTGGAGGCCCAAAGTTGCCTCCAAGGCCAAGACCTCCAAGACTGCTTCGGCATGACTCGCCGAACCCGGGTCCGCATCCGGCTGTAGGCGGTCGTCTCCGCATCTTTCGCCGGTCTTGGGAGGAGTCAGTGGCGGACCCATGGGTTCTTCAGGTGGTGTCAGAGGGATACAGGATCCCTTTCTCTTCCCTTCCTCCTTTTCGGTTCCATTTTACTCGTCCTTCTCAGGAACCCTCAAAAAGGCGTCTGTTCGACGACGCTATTCAGGATCTCTTGGACAAAGAGGTCCTGGAGGCGGTTCCGCAGGGGGACACAGGTTCAGGATTTTATTCCAACCTGTTTGTGGTAGCCAAAAAGGACGGAGGAGCCCGTCCCATCTTGGATCTCAAAGATCTCAATGCCTATGTGGTGACTTCCCACTTCCGCCAGGAGTCCCTGCGCTCTGTGATTGCAGCAATGTCTCCAGGGGAGTTTCTTGCCTCCCTGGACCTTCAGGATGCTTATCTTCACATCCCTATTCATCCAGAGAGCAGGAAGTATCTCAGGATTGCCTGCCACAGGGGACACTTTCAATTTACAGCGCTCCCCTTTGGACTGACTACAGCTCCTCAAGTCTTCCAGCGGGTGCTGGGCTCCTTGATAGCGGTGCTCCATCAGGATGGGATCAGAGTGACACCCTACATGGACGATCTCCTACTGAAGGCCTCCTCAGCGGAGCTTCTCCACCAGCAGTTGCAGAGGTGCATGCACACCCTGAACCGTCACGGATGGATCCTGAATCTGGACAAGTCGGACTTGATTCCTTCTCAGAGGCTTCTGTTCCTGGGTCTCCTGTTCGACACTCGCCAATGCATGGTGTTTCTTCCAGAGGACGTGGCTCACCAGATAGCCGTCAGAGTGGCTGGGATTCTGGACATGGACGAAATTCCAGTTCCGAAGTTGTCGTCCTTAGTGGGGAAGTTCATTTCCACGATCGAAGCAGTACCATTTGCCATGGCCCACTCCAGGGATCTTCAGAGATTTGTGATCCAGACGTGCAGGAATCATCCAGATCATCAACATCTGTCTGTTTCTCTTCCTCCTCATGTCGAGTCGAGTCTGCACTGGTGGTTAGATCTCTCTCATCTCTTGAAAGGGAAATCCTTTCTAGTTCCTCATTGGACCACAGTCACAACGGATGCCAGCCTTCGGGGCTGGGGTGCAGTCTGGGGTCGCTTCAGTGCTCAGGGGAAATGGGGTCTGGAGGAATCCATGCTCTCCATCAATGTTCTGGAACTTCGAGCTGTCCGGCTGGCCCTGAGGCACTGGGAGTCTCAATTGACCGGTCTTCCAGTCAGAGTAGAGTCCGACAACGCCACGGCGGTGGCTTACATCAACAGACAAGGCGGCACAAGAAGCGGTTCCGCCTGGTGGGAAGTCAAGGATATTTTGTCTTGGGCAGAAGATCACGTGCCTGTCATCTCTGCAGTTCATATTCCAGGCGTGGACAACGTCATGGCAGACTTCCTCAGTCGTCACACCGTCGACAGCGGAGAATGGGCTCTTCACCCAGAGGTGTTTCACATGCTCACTCAACGGTGGGGGATGCCAGTGGTGGATCTGATGGCTACCAGACACAACAGGAAGGTTCCGGTGTTTTGCTCCCGTCTGAGGGACTCCCTTGCTCTAGCGGTGGATGCCTTGTCGATCCCTTGGGACTTCTCCCTGGCTTACATCTTCCCCCCTCTTCCTCTATTGATCAGAGTTATTCAGAAGTTGAAGAGAGAACGTTGTCCTGTCATCCTGATTGCTCCAAACTGGCCTCGCCAGTCCTGGTTTCCGGAATTGATGGCCATGTCAGTGAAGGATCCAATCCCACTTCCAGCCCGTCCGGACCTGCTTCTTCAGGGGTATCTGTGGAAAGAGGATGTTCACTCTCTCCGTTTGATGGCATGGCGGTTGAATCCTCGATTCTAGCTAAGAAAGGCTTTTCTCCTTCTGTGGTGTCGACGATGCTCAGTGCTCGTAAGCCTGTGTCTTCCAAGATCTATCATCGCATTTGGTCAACTTTCGTGACATGGTGCTCTGTCAAGCAGTTGTCTCTTGACTTCCATCTTCCCACTGTCCTGGCCTTCTTGCAGGACGGTGTGGACAAGGGGCTCAGTCTGAGTTCCCTCAAAGTTCAGACCTCTGCCTTGTCTGTGTTTTTCCAGGAACGGATTGCCATCCTTCCTGATGTGAAAGTCTTCTTCCAAGGTGTGACTCATGTTCGACCTGCCTTCAAGAGTCCTGCTCCCCAGTGGGATCTCAATTTGGTGCTGGGAGTTCTTCAGCGACCACCGTTTGAATCCTTGGCTTCCATTCCATTACGTCTTGTGACTTGGAAGATGGCCTTCCTTTTGGCTATTGTGTCAGTACGCCGGGTGGCAGAGTTACAGGCATTGTCTTGTAAACCTCCTTACCTGGTGTTCCACAAGGATAAGGCTGTGCTTCGCACTACCAAGGAATTCTTACCCAAGGTTGTGTCTGAGTTTCACATCAATCAGGAGATTGTGGTTCCCTCTTTCTGCCCTAATCCTTCATCTGACAAGGAAAGAGATCTCCATTTGTTGGATGTGGTGCGTTGCCTCAAGTTTTATGTTCACCGCACCGAATCTATCAGGAAGTCTGACGCTCTATTCGTCATTCCTGAGGGGCCTAGGGCAGGAAGACCGGCTTCCAAAGTTACCATTGCCTCTTGGATTAAGGCTACCATCCGTGAAGCCTATAAGTTGAGGAATAAGCATGTTCCCTTCAGGGTGACTGCCCATTCCACCAGATCTATTGGGGCCTCCTGGGCCTACAAGAATCAAGCTTCTGCTGATCAACTGTGCAGAGCGGCCACTTGGTCCTCTGTGCACACTTTTTCTAAGCACTACCGAGTTGATGTACTGGCATCGGCTGATGCCAGCTTTGGAAGGAAGGTCCTGGAGGCAGTCTTGCCTGTGTAGGTCTTCCGCTCTGTGATCCTTAGTGCTTCCTTACTGTTGAGCCCGGTTGGCTCGTGTTCCGTGTGCTGTGTTAAGTTCAGGGATTGTTCCCTTGGTTGGTGTCCGTTGACACTTACAGTTTGGGCTATGTTATCAACTGGTTAACAGTTCTAGTGACTTGGGCCTTGCGCCTGGTCCTTGCCTTACTTCCCGCCTCTGGATCAGCTCAATGTTTGTACATCCCATGGTACCAGTGACCTGTATTGGACGACAGTGAAAATAGGATTTTAGTCTTACCTGTTAAATCCTTTTCACTTAGTCCATACAGGTCACTGGTCTCCCACCCTGTCAAGGGACCAGTCTTGGCTCTCCTGTGGCATTCAGTGGGAGACCGTTCGGGCATGCTCACAGGAGTCTTTCTTTTTGCTTACCTGGGGTCAGTTTAGGGTCTCAAATCAATATGGGTGGCTCTGGCCAGAAGGTGGCTTAAGTAAGAGGGGAGGCTCCGCCCCTTGCAAATTATTTGCATAATTGTTCCTGCCTATTAAAGGGGACTACACATCCCATGGTACCAGTGACCTGTATGGACTAAGTGAAAAGGATTTAACAGGTAAGACTAAAATCCTATTATTTTGATCTCTATTATAAATGCAGTACATCTGCAGTGCACAAAGGGCTGGCATAATCATGTGGCTTGATGCCTCGGATGTACTGGGCACTGTGCACTAGGCCCGATGACACTGAACTGCGAGACCTCACTTTTGCAGTGCAGTCTGGTCTCACAGGATTAGCAACAGAGCCTGGAGGGTTGCTCTTCAGACTTCTGTTCTGCTCCCTGTTCTGCTGGACATTATTACAGTGCAGCCTCTGCTTCATACATGTGGTGGTTTCTTCCCCCCGCCCAGTCCTTTGAAAATCTCTGCATGGACTTGTGTGGGGACATGATTTTCACAAAGTGGCCAGGGGAGCTCAACTGAACTCGCACAGGCTACAACATCCCACTTTCCCTGTTTATCGTCTGTCTCTCCCACCCCCCACTTTCATCTCTCTCCCGTGTTACTCTTGGTGTTAGGCCCTGTCCCATCCATCACCTCCCATATGTCTGCACATGCACACACAAAGTATGTATCAGGAGCCGACAGGGGAGGAAGCAGGCCAGTTACACTAAAAACAATGTAACAGTATAAGCACCTAATATCTAGCTGGTCAACACAGTACGTCAACACCGTGTATCCACAGTGGATATAAAAAGTCTACACACCCCTGTTAAAATGCCAGGTTCTTGTGATGTTAAAGAATGAGACAAAGATATCATTCAAACAGACATTAGGTGATCATCTTGTCTTTAGCCCTGGTGAAGTGTCATTGATACGAAACGCGTTGGCTTATACTAGCAGTTTGCAACCCTATATGATTATACTGCTTACAGATATCTATATGCTTATGGTGAATGTTATTGAATATTAGTCCATAACCCACTCATTAGAGATTGTCAGCTGGAGCCAGGCATTACACTCCAACTCTGCCTACATCGCGAGTTGACATTGATACTCCGCCCATTGAATACTATCTAACAGGTGTATACAGACGCCGGGTCACAGTGGGATGTTTACGTACGCTGAACCGGAGCCAGGTCAGATCTATCCTGATATGTGTATAGAGCTCCAATTTTGCATTACCAACTAGACAGAGTGAGACTTACCCATTTACAACGTACAGGTTTTGCACTATGCACTAGATAGAGTGGGGCTGACCCATTTTCAACGCATAGATTTACACCCGCCGCTGTATAGTGAGAAAGAAATTTGGACTGTGTCCTGGTGCGCTATACCCGCTGGAGAGAGGGGAGGAAGGACGTATTTGTTTTTTATATTTAGGCCGATTTCTCTACATCTACAGATATAGACGGAGTTGTGCATATTTGGCAGCAAGAGCGTGTAGGCTTGGACTCTGACACTCTATCACTACATATCAGCGGAGAGCCTTTTTTTTTTTTTTTGCTATTTTGAGATTTTGCATTTTTTCATTCACCACTATAGTGCTGGCCAGCACGATAATTACTGTATTTGTTGATTAGTCTGTAGAGCAGCATTCTATACTGTATCATATTTCATTGACATAGCTGGATACACGGTGTTGACGTACTGTGCTGTCCAGCTAGATATTAGGTGCTTATACTGTTACATTGTTTGTGTAACTGGCCTGCTTCCTCCTTTGCCTGCTCATGATACATACTTTGTGTGTGCATGTGCAGACATTTGGGAGATAGTACTGCCAGTAGTGGTTTAATGAGATCATTTTCTTTTATTTGGTATTTTAATACATTTGTATTTTTATATATAGTTTTTCAGAGCGCATATTGCATATATATATATATATATATATATATATATATATATATATATTAAAAAAACATCATTTTTAATCAAACCTCCTTGGGGGGGCATCAGCTATTGACCGCCTAGCCGATAGCACTGGGTGAACAATGCAAGAGAGCAACATGCGTTCTCTGATACACCCACAGGTGAATGTTAGGGTTGGAGTGGAAGCAGGGGTGCATTTTGCTCTCCTGCATCACCTGCACTGATCACATAGTGCTGTCGGCTAGGAGATTCAGTGCTGTCAGCTAGGAGATCAATAGCTGGGGGTGTGAGGGGTGTCCTGATGCCCCTTCCCCCACAAGGTCTGCAGAAATAAAATACAAACCTGGTTAGGAGAAGCAGTTGTGCTTGCTGTATAGGCCTGTGTAGTAGTCTGTACTGTGACTACCAGTGGGACAAAACTTGGGTGTCAGGCAGTTTGTGTTTCTTTTTGTTTATTTTTCTATGAGGAAGATGGGAGTTGTAGTCCAACAACAGGTAGCAGGCCACAAGCTGCCCACCCTTCTTCCAAAGATATTGGGACATATGTAGAAAAGCAAAAGTTTAATAAGCCTTCAGAAAATCAGCTGGAGCTTATATATGAAAGAAACATTTCAGTGGGATTACTTTCTGCATAAGATACAACTGTTTTTCTGCTAATTTACTAACCTTTTGCCTTGATGGATAAGTCCCATTGTGTTTCATGGAACATGCATGCTATTCACCTGTGAAAACTCCAATGCGAAGTCACACAGCATCCACACCATCAATTAGATGCAGGAGGACTTTCAGCACACTGTGAGGATCTGATGAGATGATTATCACATAGGACCACAGTCAGCAGTTCTACCAGATGGAATGTTGTGTCACAAAGTTTTATCAAAGCCTTCCTATAAGTTATGCCGTTTGTTGTAGCCGAGCAGCTTAAGAAGCCTTGTAGAACATACGCATAGATGCATTTCTAATCATTAAAGATCAAGAGCTTCAGGATTAACAAGTCTTTGGACAATGGCCTGATCTGAAGGAAGCACAGCTGGGCAGATTTACCCTTCAAATCAAAGCCGTTAACATCAACTTCTACACCAAGCACATCTCGGCACCGGTTAACAACAAACAGCCGCTTAAGCAAAAGAAAAAGATTTTTTTTTTTTTTTTTTTGTAAATACTAGATGTAGAACAAGGAAGTAATTGCATGCTTTCCTAATGTACAGTAACCCTCAAGGAGGAAAGCGAAAATATTGTTTATAAGAGATGACTCTTTTGGACAGAAATTAAAATTAAATGTATTCTCCCCCAAGAGCTTTCAGCAAACTTTATCTTTCTTTGTAAAGACAGATAAAAATCTTTTTGGGTACCAAAGTATTCTTATGTATTTTACCACTGTATTTTTCAGAATATTCATGGCCATAAAGGACCGATTACTTCAGTATCATTTGCTCCAGATGGGCGCTATCTTGCCACCTACTCAAACAAAGACAGTCATATCTCCTTCTGGCAGGTAAGTGGTAGTTAACCAAATAAATACTACTCCTTGCATAACCTTGATGTGTCTTAGCAAATGTGTTGGCATTGATTCCATACTAAAAGGACATAGTAACCATTGCACTGGCTGGCTGCCATATTGTCAGAGCAGTTATTCGAAACTAGGCTCAATATTGAGAGTAATGCTTAACCCTTTGTGTGCCAGAGGGGTATGGAACGCATTGCTTTGCATGTACCCCTCTGATGCTCAAAGGGTTCAGACTAATTAAAGGGATAGTAATACTTAATTTTCGCTTTATTTTATTTTGTAGACATTAAAAAAACATGAAGAATGATATGTCTTATTTCTCAAAGCTTTATGGTTTGAGAAATATTCACAAGCAAAGTTCCCCTCCTGCCCCTTTTACCTAGTATAAGCCATCTCTTCTCAGATGTGGAATCCAGTCCATAGACCAGACAGATAACAGCAGGGGACAATCTTCTTCCTATGAAAACAATGAAAGCCCTGCCCCCCTTGACAAGTTTTTCAGCTTTTCCCCTTATCTTAATTGAAGATTGTCCCTCTCTGCAATCTACCTGGGCACCTCCCTTCTGCTCTGGCTGAGCAGTGTTACATCAGTAAAAGGGGCGGGAGGGGGATACTTTGTCATTGGATTACTCTTGAACTACAACTCTGACAGAATTGAAATAACACTCTCCAAAGTACAAATACTATGACGATTAATTAGAGCTGCTTTTATTATGAAACATTACTATCCCTTTAAGGACCATTTTATAATATCTATTTAGGAACATTTAAAGAGATAGTAATTTCTCACTCTAAATGAGTATTAGTTTATTCCTTATCCTTTTTAATAACGCTCTGTACTGTCGGCAATGTTCTGATCGGTGTTATTTTTGTGTAATTATATTTTAAAGTTACCCTTCCCGCCCCTTTAACAGATGCCACTATTCTTTCTTCAAAGCAGGGTCACTATTGTGTAAGCATAAGGAATAACCTGCCCTCCTTTGTCAATGGGGACATAGGGTTTTTCTGTATCCTTTTAAAAGGTCGCACACAAAACAGCATGTGACCTCATAGTGCATTAACCATGTCGTATTGATAAAAATGGTGACCTGAGGATCTCGCACTGCATGAAACCACGAGATTCTTAGATCGCGCTATGAAACGTTGCAGTCGAGCTCAAGGATCAACGTTATGTAAAGATGGGTGTCTTAGGCTATCTTAGCGATGGTGCACACTAAAACACTTATACAGTGGTACTTTCTGGACAGAGGCTGTGACAAGTCACTGGAGGAGCTGAATCATGTCCTCCTGAGGTCCAATGCCCCTTCTTTCATGCAATAGAGGAAGGGGGAAGTTCCAAGCTGCACGGGCAGAGCACAGGAGACGGTTCCTTCACTCTACCAGCACAGCTTTATGGTAAGGACATGATTCAGCTCCTCTGGTGACTTGTCACAGCACTGGGTAACCACCCCACCGGACATCCCTACAGTACTGAGACAGCAACTTCATAGAAGGGAGCAGCGCCACGGGGAGAGTCCTCTGCACTAACTTGAGCAAACCTGACCATGGAACTTCCCCCTTCTTCCACTGTATGAAAGAAGGGGCATTGGACCACCGGAGAACGATTCATCTCCTACAGTCACAGCCTCTCTCCAGAAAATACCACTGTATAAGCGTTTTAGTGTACACATTCACTAAGATAGCCTAAGACACCCGACTTTACATTACAGTGATCCTTGAGCTCAATTGCAATGTTTCATGGTGCGACCTGAGAATCTCACAGTTTCATGCAGTGCAAGATTCTCAGGTCGCCATTTTTATCATTGCGACATGGTTAATGCACTGTGAGGTTGTGCGTTCTTTTGCGTGCAGCCTTTTAAAAGTGAACCAGGTTTTCCTTATACCAATCAACACAATATTGTCTCTTGTTGCGAACCGTCCGGTAAAGCGACCATATTTTAGGTCTGAAGGGAGAAGAATGACATATGTAAAAGGGGCGGAAGGGGGAAACTTTAACCCCTTAACGACCCTTGACATGCCAGGACAGCCACACTGGTTCTGGCTCATCGTAAAATACCAGGGTTCCTACGCAGCTGCACGCCGATTGGTGCCCCCTGGAATCCATTGTAGCAAAAACAAAAAAAAAAAAATGACCCGTGGTCCTTAACTGACAGCCACAAGCTGTTTTGGCTGGTCATTAATTGGTTAAAATATAATTACACAAAAACTACTCAGATCAGAACACTGGCGAAGGTACAGAGCATTATTACAAAGTATAAGGAATAATCAAATGCTCGTGTATACTGAGACAATACTATCTCTTTAAATATGCCCATTTGATGCAAGAGAGGCCTTCCATGCTTTCTTCTGCAGTTGATTAAAATACGATCTAGAATTCAAGGGGTTAATACATACGTAACCAAATGCACAGAGGAAAAGAGAAGCAATTCTGGGGCAAACCAAGTGCATCACAGAGGACAAATACAAACTCCCATTTATGTAAATGGGGATTCAACCTCTTTACTGTTTGAGGTGTCCAACTCATTGTAAAATAAATTCACACTCATTTTAATGGGATTTTGAGCTCCTTGAGTTCACTACAGTTCTTCACAGTGTGTTGGTGACCGTTCAAATCAAAGGGGATTTTTATTCGTCCCCTATGGTGCAGTTGGTTTGCCCCAGAATTACACCTCTTATTTAAATATTGCCCCTAATCTTATGCAGTATTGTGTGCATCTCGGTTTTAAAGGTGCAATACTTCACAGAACTGTCAGTGGATACAGGAGTTACATTGCTTTAAGAAATATAGCTGTTTTTAGATCATTGATGCAAGAGAGAAATTGTTCTAAAATCCATTTAGTTCAGAAGCTTGTTTTTTATTAATTTTTTGGTTTTGTTTGAGGATCAATCCAAACACAAGTCAGAAATCGGCTTATGATGGCAAAACTGCTGAGAGAGCAACATATGCTTTATAGCATCACTGTCGTCAGGCATTTCCAAAATTATCTAGGGATTGTGTGCAATTGGCTGTGTAAAAGAGAGCACAGTGCTTACATTTTAGATCATTTTGTCCTCTGTGTACCAGAGAGGTATGCAACACATTGCAGAGCAATGCATTTCTCACCCCACTGGCACTCAAAGTATTAAATCTAG
Organism: Rhinophrynus dorsalis; assembly: GCA_037306005.1. NCBI lineage: Eukaryota > Metazoa > Chordata > Amphibia > Anura > Rhinophrynidae > Rhinophrynus > Rhinophrynus dorsalis. The sequence continues at coordinate 660,241,016 of CM074718.1, read as the reverse complement.
TATCTAAAGAGTCACACTCTTAAAGGGATAGTAATGTTTCGCAAAAACAGCATCTCCAGTTAATCTTCATAGTATTTGGGCCATGGAGAGTGTTATTTCAATTCTGTCACAGTTGTAGTTCAAGAGTAATTGAATGATAAAGTATCCCCCTCCCGCCCCTTTTACCTAGTGTAACACTGCTCAGATGTAGAATCCAGTCCATAGACCAGACAGCTCATATCAAGGGTCAATCTTGACAGGTTTGTCATCTTTATCCCTTATCTTAATTGAAGATTGTCCCTCTCTGCAGTCTACCTGGACACTCCCTGCTGCTCTGAGGTGAGCAGTGTTACATCAGTAAAAGGGGCAGGAGGGGATACTTTATCATTCAATTACTATCATTCAATTACTCTTGAACTACAACTCTGACAGTATTGAAATAACACTCTCCAAGGTCCAAATACTATGATGATTAATTAGAGCTACTTTTATTATGAAACATTACTATCCCTTTAAAAACATTGTGTTTAGGGAGATTCATGTCTTATTTCCTCCTCTTTCCCCTTCAAATGACAGCAGCCTCTTCTCCTATGATGATACTAACAACGCAAGAACACTGATCGCTAGAGCTGGGATTGCTATTACAACCTTAACCAGTGATCAAACGAAGGACAAATTTCCCTTTTTGTGAGTGAATTAACCTAGTCTGAGCACAAGCTTCATTTTAGATAGTGTTCAGGATACTTTTAAAGCACTCACACAGCAACCCCAGCTCCGGCAGTTCATTCACTTCACTTGAGAAGGGGCTGATGTCAAGTAATGTGGAGAGGATAAATTGTAATACATCACTGAGATCAGTGACTTTATTAAATGTCAAATAATACAGTACCTAAAAGTCAAGTATTGCTATCTCATTAATTGTGTTGGTTGTGTGTGACATAGGCTGATAACTTTTGTCCTGTGGACAAGCATGATTGTCATCATGTTTACTGTACCACTTCTCCAAAGTTGCTTTTGATGTATTGCATTGAAATCTACAGTGAAACTAATTGTAGTCAGTGAAGGAACGGACAATGTGCCGGCTGGCCGCTGCCTATATTGCCTGTTTGTTAATGTGGACCTATTTGCAGATTTCAATCCAGGGAAACACTGAGAGCTTTACAGTGTTGATCCATAACAATGCTCATGTGTATGTTGATGAGATATAAAACTGTCTTATTCTTTATAGGTGTAGACAACTGTGTACATTGTGGCGCTATAGATATATTCATTCATTTATTCATTCATTCATTCATTCATTCATTCAAGTGGTATGTCCAGTAAGTACCTCTCTGAAGGTGACACATTTCTGGGCACACTTGGCATTTTTACAGAGTAAACTCATTACCATTTCAATGCCAGAGAGGTACCCAACTCACACCATTGCAATGCATTGCAGGGTCCCTAGCATCCATGGGGGAGGGGGGTAAGCAGATTTCCATTTTGCCACCCATATCTCGTGATAATCATGTTATAGCATTAAATACTCTGCATTGTATGTACACCGCCTTTGCCATTCAGAGGGATTTTCTCAGTATTATCACATCAATACCAAATAGGATAAATGTATAAGATCATTATTGCATATTTCTACTTACTGGTGAAGTCTGCCCCATAACCTCACCCCGGGGATAGCTTTAGTCAATAATAGTAAGTGGTATGAAAAAAATGTGAAAAGAAAGTTTTAACTGTAATAACTTTTGAAAGAAAAATGTCCCAGCAGCGGGAGTACCCTTGTTTTATTCACCAGGAAAAGCTTACAATACATTTTTTTTGCATTTAAAAAAGGTTTACTGCTCCTTTAATTTTTAACCCGTCATACTCTGCTTTCTTATCCCTCGGTTTGCGGTTACGATTTCTTCAGTAAAGCACTGCGTGCCCTGCAGTACATCATAATAAACATATTTAGCTAATTGTTGCAAGCCAGGGATTTTATGTTTATTGATTAAAAGCTTTCTGTCCATCTCTGGTTTCAGTGTACTATATTTCCAGCATCATATAATGATTTTAACGCACTTGCATTTTAGAGCTTCAGTAATTAAAGCTTACAGCAATGTTTATCACCACTATATATAACATAATGTGATTAAGAGCGCTGTATAAATGTTTTGTTGATATTTATGCTCTTGACAGCGGAACGTGAACAGATTTATACCTCTGTCGCACAGGAAGTGGCCAGCGTCATGCTGTTGGGCTTAACCTTTTGAGCGGGAGAGGGCTATACAACGCATTGCTTTTTTTTTTTCAAAGCGCTCCATACCACTCTGGCATGCAAAGGGTTAATTTACAGGATGTTATTCCAAGAATCTATTGGTAAAGAGAATTTGCCTGTAAGGGTCTGATGTTCAAAGTAGAAATAGAGTAATTGTAGGACCGACCAACGGCAGCACATGGAACAAATTCAAAGTCCACAAATTTCCACTAATTTAAATAGGGGGCATTAGCCCCAGGAATGCTCGAGTGGTCCCTAATGTATTTTAGAAGAATGCTGTGGAGACCCCCTCTAGCATTCTGAGCACCATTTACTAACCCTTTAGAGCGGAACTTTCACATACTATAAAGTCGCCCTCCAATAATTAAACATATGGCGACTAGCTTCATTATAGATGTATTACCTCTCAGATGTGCCAGATTCTAAAGGAATCCTTAATCTTCAGAGACTGACGGCCAGGTTAGTGCAGTCTGTGTGCCTCCGCCATCAGTCCTTCTGGTTACCTTGTGGCACAGTGCAATGCCTCTCAGAGGAGACTGGGACTGACAGCGCAGGCGCGCAGACAGGACCGGCGCCACCTATAGGCGAGGTAGGTGCCGGCCTAGGGCGCACATCTACTTGGGGTGCAGTGAGGCTGAAAGCTGGTGGACATGCTTCGGGACGTCTGCAAGCAGCCAGCCAGCTTAGGTGAGGAAGCGCCATAGTGCGATCTTAGGTCAGAGCTGGATCAGGAGGAAGAGATACTTAACCATGTGGACATGGTGCCCCAGTGAGACAGTGAAGATAGACAGCAGCGAGCAATGCTTTTTTGCGGAGGGGCGATGCAAGATGCTGACTGTAATACTTAAAATGTAAAAAAAAATATGTTGTAGAGTTTATCCCCCTGAGTAAAACAAGAGTACCCCGACTGCTGAAAGGTGTTCCATTCAAAAGTTATTAATTTTCAAAGTAGAATTTTTTAGGTGCAATATCACAGTGGCCTGAAATTGTACAGTGGCGCTGTTGCTACACCATCCTATGGAGATTTATGGTCCCAGGACCAGAGCTGTCCATAGGATTGTGTAGCAACAGCACCACTGTACAATTTCAGGCCAGTGTGATATTGCACCTAAAAAATTCAACTTTGAAAATTAATAACTTTTGAATGGAACACCTTTCAGCAGTGGGAGTACTCTTGTTTTACTCAGGGGGATAAACCCTACAACATATTTTTTTTTTTACATTTTAAGTATTACTATCCCTTTAACTGCCAGCTGCACACTGATGCGGCACCATACACAAATTTCTTGTGGTTTAAATGGGGCTTTAACCTCTTGAATGCTGGATCAATCCCTAGTTTATTGCTTCACCCTGTTTCACCCCTTAGTGACCGGCATTTAACGTCCAACAAACTTTTTCCTCCATTACCTTCTATGACTTCCGGGACGGACGTACACGAACGTCCTCTGTCACTAAGTGACTGTTTCTGCGGGACATACCCGTACGTCCATTGTCAGGATGGGGTTAAATCAGTGGAAATTTTCACACACACCCCCATCGTGCAGTTGGTTTGCTCCAGAATTACACCTTTTTTATCTTGATGACTATATGGCCCACTGGTGTCAGAGCGGAGTTCTATGATTTGTGTTGTGCGGCCAGAAAAGCAGGAGTATGGTATTTATCTCCTCTTAACCTTCACAGTTACAGATGGGTGTCCACTGCAGTGTACTCAGTGGGTTTGTTTTTACCATTGTTGTCGCTGAAAAAAGGTGACACACTCATACTCATTTATACACACACACACACACACACACACACACACACACACACACACACACACACACACACACACACACACACACACACACACACACACACACACACACACACACACACACACACACACACACACACACACACACACACACACACACACACACACACACACACACCCCCTCTTTTGGTACCATTGTGTGATCAAAATGCACCAAATCTGGGCATTGGTTGTGCTATTTAAACCTTTAAAACCTGACATTAAACCAATCCCAAACAACTATTGATACCATTTCTATAGCAACTGCTCTCACATCATATGTTCTATGCACCCAATCAACAGAAGGGTTTCCTCTAAGGGAGGGAGGAATTAATTTCCCTGGTGCAGTGCACCGCCAGTCTATAACACATCAGACACAGCTCTCTGCAGCCAGTATCTTATCACGACTTACAGATGTAACTGACACAAAGTGAATTAGGCCCCTTTCACACTATCGACAATGTCGTTTCAACAGCAAAGGATGAGAAAAAAACTAAAGGGCAACGTGCTCTGTGTTTGTCACAGAGAGAGGCAGCATGCTGCAACTTTTCTCTGACAGAGCAGAAATGCAGCTACGTATTTTGGAGTATAGCAGCAATGGAATTGCTTTAAAATCTCACAACTATTGCAGGTTGCCACATTTTCCCTGCAATTTTGTCACTTGCTTATATCGAGATAATGGGATGCTGAAAAACCTTGCTACACTGTAGCACTAAAAACACACCAACATTTTCACTTTTCACAAAAAAGTTGTGCTACAAAATCTCTCATGTGTAAAAGCTCTTAAAGGGATAGTAATGTTTCATAATAAAAGCAGCTCTAATTAATCATCATAGTATTTGGACTTTGGAGAGTGTTATTTCAGTTCTGTCAGAGTTGTAGTTCCAGAGTAATTCAATTACAAAGTATCTTCAATTAAGATAAGGGAAAAACCTGAAAAACTTGTCAAGGGGGCAGGGCTTTCATTGTTCTCATAGGAAGAAGATTGTCCCCTTCTGTTATCTGTCTGGTCTATAGACTGCATTCCACATCTGAGAAGAGATGGCTTATACTAGGTAAAAGGGGCGGGAGGGGAAAATTTGCTTGTGAATATCTCTCAGACCATAAAGGTTTGAGAGATAAGATTGATATCGTTCTTCATGTTTTTTTTAATGCCTACAAAATCAAATAAAGATAAAACGAAGTATTACTATCCCTTTAAAAGAAGATGAACGCCTAAAATGTAACTGAGGTGTAAACCATTTAAATACCCTGGACTAGCATCAGTAAACATTTGTTGCCTTAGTCCTAAAATCTAAGTCTTTAAAGTGCAAATAGTACAAGATACAACTAATGCCACTTACGGGCAATACAACAAGATACACAGAGACTATATGTGATATGCAGGTTTGGACATGAAAGAATACAGTAGATTATACTTTACTTTACAGATCAAAATCCTCCTCTGAAAACCGGTCATGGAATGAAATTCACTGGAGAACTATCGAGATCCACATGACAACAGATAGTAGTTTGCAGGGAAGAGGGGGAGACAGGAGGGAGGGCGAGAGGAGAAGAACGGGAGAGAAAAAAATGGGTCAGGACTAAGGGGGAAGCGACTCGGGTCAGCACGCGCCAACGATAGCCATAACAAAATTATTGTGATGGGGGATAGAAATAGGGCTTGCAAACGCCAGTGACAAGACGGTCAAAGTGCTGGGTCCAACTTGGCACAGGACATCTGTTTAGTTTCTAGGGGAAGGGATGCGTTGTGTACCCCTCTGGTACTCTGGCACTGCTGCAGAACCACAGGATGGCCCCAGGATCGGATTCCCGGGCAGTCAGCAAGACGCTGATATCGGGGAAAGGGGAGGGGGAGACTTTTAAATTGATTTTCTCTCAAACCATAAAGGTTTGAGAGATGCGATTTGTGGCATTAACAATCTTTTTTTAAGTTGTATAAAATGGGGATTAGTAAAATTAAAGTATTACTATCCCTTTAAGTATTACTATCCCTTTAAAAAGGCTGTTACTCAAGGTGATTTAAATTGTGTAAATGTCAGAGGTGCTTGTGTGCTTTCTGCTAGAGATACAGTGATTTATACTCTCTTACACGTCTTTCCTGTTGAAAATAAGCAAGAAAGTAACAGCTTGTGTTCCACCCTGATCAGAATTCACACCAGTATATTAGAGGTACCACATGTTTCCCAACCTCAGATTCAGCATCCTTCATCGTGAGCCATGCAACCAGTATGTCAGCGTGGTTCAATTGTCAGATCTCCAGCTGATAGCCAGGCCTACAACTCCCATTATCCCCATGGAGTTCCACAGATTCACTACCCTGCACTACATTAAGTGTAGCACATGGTTTAACCCTTTGAATGTCAGATGCAGAGCAATGCGTTGCGTACCCCTCTGACACTCAAAGGGTTAATTCCACCATTTGTAGTCATCACAAGAGAAATATATTTTACAAGTACATTAAGACACTGATAGAGAACAAGAAAATATATAAATTGATCTTATTGACTTTGACCTGTTAAATACTAGAGAGGTTTCTAAAACTTAACTTGACCTTGAATCGGAGGCCTCTCTTGTATGTAAGGGGTTAAAGCCGATTACAATCAAGAGTTATCCTGATCTTTAGTGTGAATCTGTGGAGTAATTCTGGAGCAAACCAGCTGCACCATGGGGGAGACATAAACATTTTGACTGATTTAAATGGGTCTTTTAACCCCTTAAAGTAACAGTAATGCCCCATAAAATGTTTTTCTTGTCTTGTAGAGTTTAAAAAAATAAATTATGTGGCACAAATCCTACAAAATAAATGCCTACAAAATAAAATAAAGATAAAACTAAGTACTACTATCCCTTTAAGGACCGGCCGTGCACGCATGCGACTGTCACTTAAAGGGATAGAAATACTTCGTTTTAACTTTATTTTATTTTGTAGGCATTAAAAAAATATGAAGAATGATATAAGTCTTATCTCTCAAACCTTTATAGTTTAAGAGATATTCACAAGCAAAGTTTCCCCTCCCGCCCCTTTTTCCTAGTGTAAGCCAGATTCCCCATCTGGTTGTAAGACCAGACAGATAACAGAAGGGGACAATCTTCTTCCTATGAGAACAATGAAATCCCTGCCCCCCTTGACAAGCTTTTTAGGTTTTTCCCTTATCTTAATTGAAGATTGTCCCTCTCTGCAGTCTACTCGGGCACCTCCCTTCTGATCTGGCTGAGCAGTGTTACATCAGTAAAAGGGGCAGGAGGGGGATACTTTGTCATTGAATTACTTTTGAACTACAACTCTGACAGAATTGAAATAACATTCTCCAAAGTCCAAATACTATGATGATTAATTAGAGCTGCTTTTATTATGAAACATTACTATCCCTTTAAGGACCAGGGACCTTTTTTTTTTTCTTAAAGGGTTAATGGCATCCCCACCATAGACCTTCTTATAGCTTTTTGACCTCTCAACGATAATCTGCAACAAGTTGAGGGTGGGGAGAAGGCTCAAATCATTGTAATGAGTTGGATACCTGACTATCACTTTAACCGCTAAAGACGTGCTTTGCAGTGCTTTGAAGATTTTTTTTGCAGCCAAACTGGTAAACACCAAAATGCATTTTTCTTTGTTTTAATATTACCATTTTTTTAGTGTGTTCTGGAGGGGTTTGATGATTACAGCTATTCAGAGATTACACTTTCATCTTCATTTTTACGTATTTTGTTTTTTCCAGATGAACACATCTCTGTTGGGGAGTATTGGGATGCTGAACTCTGCACCCCAGCTGCGATGCATTAAAACATACCAGGTGCCCCCTGTTCAACCTGCATCTCCTGGCTCACACAATGCCCTGAAGCTTGCTCGCCTCATCTGGACCTCCAACCGCAACGTTATCCTAATGGCTCATGATGGCAAAGAACATCGATTCATGGTTTAGGACTACAACTGCCTGTGTTCTCCTTCTACACTCCCCAGTATCTCTATAGCATGATTATGGCCCTTGTCATTGGCTTACATATCATTGGTGGAGGCTAGACCACGCTGTGTTGGTGCTATATGGTAACGTGGGGAAAGCTGCTTGTGCCAGCTTTAGAACAGATTATGGAAATGTCTTCAGATAGATAGTTCCTCGCCCCTTCTTCAACTTCCTATGTTACATCAAAAATTGCAGTTCCAGTTTTAAAAGTAAAATAACAGAGGCTTGTAACCATTATGCCCTTATGTTCTTCATGGTGAATGAAAAGACCTTCAGATAGGAATGAGAATATGCTATCATTTTAATACAAAGACCTCAATCCAGTCAGTCAAGATGCATGTATCTATCACTGTCACCTTCAATTTGACAGTAACGTACACTGAATTGTTTTTGTATTCTTAGATTTCGTGATTCTTTCAGATATAGTGTAACCCTTTGACATAAGACCCAAGGGGTGCTTAAAGGGTTAACAAGCCTATCATTTGATGGGATGCTGTGACTCCCAGAAAAATCATACTAGGGCATGAAAATTCCACCCTGTTAATTTGAGTCTTACCTGGAGTGAGTGCAGCAGACAGACATTAAATCAAAGAACTTTAAGCTGTTATAACTTTAGAATCAATTATCTCCAATAACTGGGTACATTCATGGTTTAGTCTCCCCAAAAAGCCACATCATTTTCATTTTAATACTTTACTATACTTTCATTTACAAGAAGTAGAGATGAAAAATGTTCCTATTAATACATCGTTGCTCAAATCTGTGCTCAGGCCACCCCAACAGTGCAGGTTGTCCTCTCAAGAACACCAGTGGATCAGTTATTGGCCCATTCACTCTGAAGGATGTGTCTGTGTTATTAACATTTACTTGTGTTTGATTGGGGAGATCCTGAAAGCCTGTACTGTTTGGGGTGGGCCTGAGGACAGGACTGAGTACCTCTGATCTGATCCACTCATATGCCTCCCAAGAGTTCATGTTTGCTTTTTATATGTCTGTTTACATTTAGTAACATTGTGTCTTTTCCATTCCTGAAAATGTATCATCTCGAGTATGGATACAAACGTAGGACCAAGTTTTGTTAAAGGGATAGTAATGTTTCACAAAAACAGCCGCTCCAATTAATCTTCATAATATTTGGGCCATGGAGAGTGTTATTTCAATACTGTCAGAGTTGTAGTTCAAGAGTAATTGAATGATAAAGTATCCCCCTCCCACCCTTTTTACCTAGTGTAAGCCCCCACTCCTCAGATGTGGAATCCCGTCCATAGACCCGACAACTCACATCAAGGGTCAATATTCTACTGTGAGAACAATGAAAATCATGCCCCCTTGACAGGTTTTTCAGCTTTTTCCCTTATCTTAATTGAAGATTGTCCCTCTCTGCAATCTACCTGGACACTCCCTGCTGCTCTGAGCTGAGCAGTGTTACATCAGTAAAAGGGGCGGGAGGGGGATACTTTATCATTGAATTACTCTTGTACTACAACTCTGACAGAATTGATATAACACTCCCCAAAGTCCAAATACTATGATGATTAATTAGAGCTGCTTTTATTATGAAACATTACTATCCCTTTAAGGAGATAGATATTTTGTGGGGATCTTCCAGCTGAGAAAAACATGCAGTACCAAATTCAGACATTAAAAGGACAGTAATGTCCCATAAAACCTTTTATAGTTTTATAGAGCCTTAGAAAATAAGCAGAATGGTGCAAACCCTATCTCTCAAACAACTATGGTTTGAGAGATATAGAGATTCAAAGTTCCCCCCTCCCTCCCCTTCTCCTGATGTCAGCTGTAAAGCTGACAGCAGGAGAATCGAGTCATACGACTCAAAGAGGCTCTACAGCAGAGCTGAAATCGCATTATCTATAAAGAATTCATTCATTGGAAAGATCTACAAAGTGTGCCTGGTTTGCAAGTACACTTTGTGGACATTTTCAATGAATTAATTCTTTATAGATAACTCGATCTCGGCTCTGCTGCAGAGCCACCTGCTGGTCCCCTGACCGGGATCTCAGCTAGATGCTGACATCAGGAGAAGGAGAGAGAGGGGCGAAATTTCAGTGCCTATATCTCTCAAACCATAGCGGTTTGAGAGATAGGGTTTGCACCATTCTGCTTATTTTCTAAGGCTCTATGAAACTATAGAACGTTTTTATGGGACATTACAGTCCCTTTATCGGGTTAGTAATGATTTATATTACACAGAGCTCAAAACATTAAGCCAGGACTATCACTGGTCCTTAAGTGCCGGACCGCCATGACGGTTCTGGCACGTCAGTGGTCACGAAGGGGTTAAAGATGATCTCTCACACCCCTTTCCCTGACGTGAAGCTGCCTCCCTCAGTTCTGAAGTCCAGTCTCTCGACTGGACAGATCACAACAAGGGACAATCTCCCCTCATTCTGTATAAGGAAAAACCTACCCTTCTTGACAAAAGAGGGCAGGTCTTTCCTAATACTGACAGAAGATTGTCCCTTGTAGTGATCTGCTGTCGGATGTGGGACCAAAACAGTAGTGATCTGCTGTCGGATGTGGGACCAAAAGCACAACTATTACACATACTCAATGTTTAGAGTATGTGTAGTATGAACTATTACTATCCAATTAATACTGCTCAAATTTGTTTTGCCCTGATCTTGTTTTTTTGAAAGGAAGAATGCAGTATTTCCTGTGGTGGTCACATTGTATTGGGTGCGCTGTTGCATTCATTGATCAGAGTTCTTCATGAACAGTGATAACAGCTGCACCACCATAACACAAGGACGTCACACAAAACACTGCACTCATCCACTCACTAAATATGGCACTTTGTGCTGTAATCATTTTTGAATGAGGCCTCACCATAAAAATATCCTACAGAATATATATGTATATTTTTATAATTGGTGTCACTGTTTGTCCTTAACCCTTTGAGTGTCAGAGGGGTATCCAGTGCAATGCATTGGATACCTCTCTGGCTCTTAAATGGTTAAAACCCCCTTGGATGCTAGAGAAATCCGTGTTTTATTGTGCTGGAGAGGTCAGTGGCCAGTGGTTTCATTGCGTTCATGCTAGTGCATTTATTTTCTTTATCTGTGTGCTATTTGTGGTTTGTTTATATTTAGAATTACATGTTTGTGTGTTTACAAATGGAGAGAAAAAAGTAATAATTAAAGGGACAGTAATGTCCCAAAAAATATACCCAGTTTTGTACCCTTTAAAAAAATAATCAATATGGTCCAAACCCTATCTCTCAAACCGCTATGGTTTGAGAGATATAGGCACTGAAAGTTTGCCCATCTGTCTCCTTCTCCTGACGTCCGCATCTAGCTGACAGCAGAAGATCCTGGTCAGGGAACCAGCAGGCGGCTCTGCAGCAGAGCTGAGATTGCGTTATCTATAAATAATTCATTAATTGGAAATGTCTACAATGTGTGCTTGCAAACCAGGCACACTTTGTAGCTCTCTCCAATGAATGAATTCTTAACAGATAACGCAATTTCAGCTGTGCTGTAGAGCCTTCCCTGAGTAGTACAACTTGATTCTCCTGCTGTCAGCTTTACAGCTGACATCAGGAGAAGGGGAGGGGGGGGACTTTGAATCCCTATATCTCTCAAACCATAGCAGTTTGAGTGATAGGGTTTGCACCAAATGTATTATTTTTTAAAGGCTACAAAACTGGGTATATTTTTGGGGGGCTATTACTGTCCCTTTAAGAACAGACAAACATGATAATTTGCTTCACAAAGCTGTATATAAAATGTACATATTATATGGTTCCAATACTCTCTGGATTTGCCCCAGAGACTCTGTTTTTTGCTGTTGATTACCGGGTCTCCAAGGCAGAAGCTGATTCTTCGGATGTGGGGAGTTTTTAATAAAACTCCGCCCACTTCTACTCCTTCCCTGTCTGTTCCTCCCACTTCCCTCTCCTTCCCCAGCCTATTCCTAGCACTGTTTTCACGTTGATGAAGCCCCGCCCATTTTGTGCCATCATTGGCCTCGTTTGTGTCACCCAGCGGCACCAACAAAATTCAAAGTTCCCAGATATGAATACATAGAAAACGTGTTCTAGCATAAGGCTTTCATGAGCAGAAGAGACTTGAACTTTGCAAAGATTTCCGGCCACATGCATCTTTCTGTTTATTTTTTTTTCTGTACTGCAAAAGATTTGTACCACTGCATAAACACACATTGACCAATGCCACCTGTTCCCAAATCTGTCCGTACGTACCACTAACAGGCTTGAGTGAATCCATATAACTGAACCTCTGATTAACTTTTAAATATAACATAAAATCCCACCAGGGCTCTTAGGCCCGAGTACTAGCGATAACAGAAGAATGCCTACACCAGGAGGAGTGACAGCATTCACACAAATCATGTTCAAAAAGAAAAATGCAGATCAATGTTTTTGCCCCCAATTTGGGCCTTTCTCAAGATTCAATCCATGGCCTGCCTTAATCCCTTAAAGTGATAGTAATGTTTCACAAAAACAACAGCTCCAATTAATCTTCATAGTATTTGAGCCATAGAGAGTGTCATTTCATTACTGTCAGAGTTGTAGTTCAAGAATAATTGAATGATAAAGTATTCCCCTCCCGCCCCTTTTACCTAGTGTAAGCCTCCACTCCTTAGATGTGGAATCCAGTCCATAGACCAGACAGCTCACATCAAGGGTCAATATTATTACTGTGAGAACAATGAAAGCCCTTCCCCCCTTGACAGGTTTTTCAGCTTTTTCCCTCATCTTAATTGAAGATTGTCCCTCTCTACAATCTACCTGGACACTCCTTGCTGCTCTGAGGTGAGCAGTGTTACATTAGTAGGAGGGGCGGGAGGGGGATACTTTATCATTTAATTACTCTTGAACTACAACTCTGACAGAATTGAAATAACACTCTCCAAGGCCCAAATACTATGAAGATTAATTAGAGCTGCTTTTATTATGACATATTACTATCCCTTTAAAGACTGTGTGACGTGCAAGGTCAGTCGCCATAATCCTGACACGTCACATACTTTTTACTTACAGAGCTCCTGCGGAAGTGCTATAAGTAAACACGGGGTCTGAAATTGACCAATCCAAGACTGGAGAGGTCTCTCTCAGACCCATGATCGGCATTCTGGAACACGAAAGAGGTCATGTGTACCGGGGCATTGGCAAGGATTAAAGCGGTTCTTAAGGGGTTAAGGATCAGTTTGGGAACCTCTGCAATAGACATTTAATCCCTTGAGGACCAGAAGGGATGTCCTACATTGGAATGCAACGTTTGCACACTGCTCTGGTCCTCAAGGGGTTAACAGATTAGGTAGGCAAGAGAGATGAAAATCCTCATGTAGGTACTGTGTGACATATGACAATAATATGTGTATTCTTCTATAAGGAACATGACCAGACAAGGGAGTAAGGCGTCTTCCTACTGTATTAACCCTTTCAGTGCCAGAGTGGTGTCCAGTGCATTGCAAAGCAAGGTATTGAAAACCTCTCTGCCACTGAAAGTGAGAAGGACAAATTCTGGAGCAAACCATCCACACCAAAGGGGAAAAATAACAATTCCCCAAACTTCCTTGGCAATAAATGGGGCATTTAACCCCTTGAAGGCTGATTGAAACTAATGGGAATGTTTGTTTTTCCACTTTGGTACAATTGGTTTGCTCTATTATCTTTTGTAAATAAGGCCATAGGTGCCTTCTAGTTGAGAGCTTACCAAGAAATACGGCCCATTAACCCTATGAGTGCCAGAGGGGTACACAACGCACTGCAAAACAATGTGTTGCATACCCCTGTGGCACTTAAAGGGTTAAAGTTATACTATACAGTATTAGCTCAATTTGGTGTTGGCATTCCTCGAGTTGAGGTCTCTACTGTATTGAATTTCTGCTTTCTTAACTCTTCACAATATGGTGCATACTCCTCCAGCATTTAAAGGGTTAAGGATTGGTTTACATCAAGTTTGGCCCAGCTTATTGTTAAGACTGTAATTCTTATCATCTTCAGCCAGCAACTTCTAAGTTTAACCCTTTGAGTGCCACAGAGGTATCCAGCGCATTGCTCTGCAATGCATTGGATGCCTCTTTGGCACTCAAAGGTTTAAAAGGAAAAAAAATAATAAAGTAATGTAAATGTTCCAAATGTAGTTTGTCTCCCGTCACTTGCACGTAGGACATGCACAAGGTTGAGAGTGATTTCTGTGGGTAGGTTGAATGCCTCATACATTTCCAGCCAATGTTTTACAGAAGCAGCAAGCATAAAACAAGGGACCCATATTTATATGGATCTGGAATCAAAACATGACTATACTGTGTGCTTTCATTTTGCAAGGGATTCTGGGAGTACAGTAGAAATGCTGTAAACTAAGGACAGGTGGTTTTTTTAAGAGATGTAAATTTGCACACAGTTATAGTATACAACAAGGGGAGATTTTTGTCATTTTGGTTCTTGAACTACTAATGCCAGTATCTTTAAAACGCTGTATCAGACTGTATTACTGATGTGCTGACCATAATTTCTTATATTACGTCAGCTCAATACAGTTGGCAGCACCCTTTAATGGACCAAGATTCTTCATTAGTGCAGAGGTAGCAAACATAAGTTTCTTCTTCATTTGTCAACAATGGAGGAAATCTACATGATACATTTATGACGAGTGTCTAAATCAAGGGAAATAACTAATTTCATCTATAAAATAAAATACATTTACTTAGACCTAACAAAACTAAATACGAAACCCTTTGACCAGGCATTAGATATCGTCACTCCTGACGCATTTCAAGACCTGATTAGAGGAGGCCTGCTTTGATAAAGAGACCAGTTGATTCACAGAACATATCAAACTGACAAGAGGTCTTTTTTCATCTGCAATTTTGGATATAAATAATATGAATGGTTAGGTTCATAAATTAAAAGTTAATTATGTATACTTGAACCAAGCAACACGGTACATAGATTATTTTGGTTATGTTCACCATTACAGTGCATGGAGCGTCTTCATTAAGACGCATTCAAACCAAACTTACTTTTAGAACCAAAGCATTATATAGATGTATTCACCATATATATGTCTGTATCACAGGTAAAAGTCCAGCTTGTGCACCCAACCAGACACAGTAATAGATTTAGACTGTCATCAAGACAGTTGCATAGTGTGCGATTCCAAACTTTTTATACTGAAAACATAGATATGATAATGTACTTGCACAGGCAAGGTTTAAACATTGTACCTTTTACTGCATGATCAGTGTTGCAGCTGCAGTGGATAATTTCCATCATATAAAACAGACCTAGTCAGGTGTCGTACTTCCAGCTGTTGAAGACTACAACTTCCATCATCCCCAATTGATAGGACTTTTCATCTCCAACAGCGGGCGGTAGGTCTGACAATTGAGTAAGCTTGATATTAACCATAAATATATCAGCTGGTGGTGGGATAGTCTTCATGTAATCAGTGCTGGACTGTGGGGTGTATAATGCCTTCCCACAAACTGTGCTGCAAAGTGTTAGACCATTGTGCTGCAGAGAAATGATTGTTAGTTTTTTGCTCAAGCCAGCCCTAATATCAGTCTGAAATGTTCAGGGTAACCCTGTCATTTGTTAAGTGTATAATGAAGGATACAAATATATATTTATTCTTGGGTCACACAATCAGAATGACAAAATGGACATATTGTTCAAAATGATTTCCATAAATAGACATATGAACCGTAACAGTCACTTTTTTTTGTTAAAGGGACCCTGTCACATGAAAGTGTTCTTGATATTTCCTATGTCTTTTATTAGGCATTTTTATTTAGAAAACTAGCTTTTGAGTTATTTAGTTTTATAGATTATGCTAATTAAAGCATGCCGTGCAGACACTTCCTGTTGTAGCCCTACATTAACTCCCATATTCATTGCCTCTGGTCAGCAATGCATTGCCCATCTTCCTTTGCACTGGAAAGGTTAAGGTTCACTGAGTGTGGAAGGTAATGTAAAGGGGATTTTGAAAGTTCTTTCAAAATAATCAAATTTGTTTTTAGGTGATAGGATCCCTTTACATTCTGTATAGAAAATAAATGGTACCCACTGCACACAAAAGTGCTGTTCTATATTTGTAATAACTTCCCTTTTTTCTTTTTTGAATTTCAGGGATATCCAATTAAAGGGATAGTAATGTTTCACAAATAAAAACCAACTCATACTACTCTTATTCCATAGTATCTGGGCCATGGAGACTGTTATTTCAATATTGTCAGAGTTGTAGTTCAAGAGTAATTGAATGATAAAGTACCCCCTCCCACCCCTTTTATCTAGTGTAAGCCACCTCCCCTCAGATGTGGAATCTGGTCGCTTGATCGGAAAGGTCACAGCAAGGGAAAATCTTCTTACTGTGATCATAAGGAAAACCTTCCCTCTCTTGACAGGTTTTTCAGGTTTTTCCTTATGCTCACTGAAGATTGTCCCTCTCTGTGATCACAACTCAGCTACAACTTACAGTACTGAAATAACCCTCTCAACTGCCCAAATTCTATGGAGATTAATCGGAGCTGCTTTTTTTGTGAAACATTACTATCCCTGTAATTAGCTTTACATAGCATCTCCATATGAGATCACCAAATCATTTACTCTTACAGATGCTAGAAATGACAAATCGTTTTTTTTTCAAAGGGGTTATAATTGATAACATCAAGTAGTTAATGTATATGTGCGTGTGCATGTATGGGGCCAGGATCAAAGCAGTAAGGTAATGATTTCCTACTGCCTACAGTGGTTCCAGGGAGTATCAGTAACTTTGGACAAGGAAGCGAGAATAATTATTTCAAAAGCATGCTTAAATATTAACGATTCCACACTTGGCATAGCACTTGAACTGTTCATTTCAAACAAAAACAACACCTTATGTAATAAATGTATCCTCTTTTTATCTTTATTGACTTGTTTCAAAACTGAAAACTGCTGTAAGACCTGTTTAACCCATTGATGGCTACAGTGGACTCCAACACATTGCGAATAATGGAGGCCTTTGTAGCCTCCAAGGGTTTATATCCACTGCTTGACCAGAACTTTGTGTTAATACCATTGTGCTTCCTCCTATACAATGAGATGTTTGTCCCTTATCTTCAGCCAGTACAGTGGGCTCCAAATGACCTATGTCACTATTAATGAGATGGGAAAAGAGTTACCGGCATCTGAAGTTCAGACCATAGAGTAACTCCTGCTGTCCTCATCTTGTATTTATATTGATCCGTAGGAAGGCAAAGAAAGCCCCAGTGACCACTTCCAATTTCATCTCATTCACAGAAGCATAACCTAGATTTTGACGGGTGATAAGAACAAATTGGCCTATCTAGTCTGCCCAGTCCCCTCTCTATTTAACTCTTTGGGTGGCAGGTATCCAGCGCATTGCAATGCATTGGATACTTCTCTGGCACTCAAAGGGTAAAAAGTATCAGTCTTGGGTAATCATCAGAATAACCTTATGTCTATTCTAAAATTCCCTTATTATTCCCTATTAGCCCACCCTAATTCCATTGAGAGGCTATTCCATGAGTTTACTGCCCTTACAGTCAGATTATTGGAGTCTTGCAATCTAATGGCATCATCTATTGTACTAGTTTTCCTCTTTTTTTTTCTAAAAATCCTCCATTCTTCTTCTATGCCCAAAGTCTCCTTCAGTGCATGAAATATATTTTTAAACTACCACTTTAGGCTTTACAACAATCTAATATTTAAGGGTCAATTCTGGAGCAAACCAGCTTTACTATATGGGACAATTTAAGTCCTAAAATCCCCATGGATTTAAATGGTGTTTTTAACCCTGTGAACACTGGAGACTGCTTCAACACGTGCCTCCACAATGCTTTGAAGGCCTCTCTAGAATTGAAGAGCTTAAAAAATCCCCATTTAACCCCTTGAGTGCCAGAGGGGTACAGAACACATTGCAGAGCAATGCTTTCTGTACCCCTCTGACACTCAAAGGGTTAAATCAATTGGAATTTGATAGTGCAGTTGGTTTGCTTCCAAAATGCTTTTTTCTGCTTTTCTTCTGCATCTCCTTGCATTACATTTCAACATTTTGAATGAGAAGTTCTTCAGGGCCTTTTGTCTTTTATCAAGATAGTAAATTGACATTGGTATCATTTTGTCATATGGAGTTGTAGAGCATGTCACAAAGGAACACATGTTTCTGCATCCCTTGTTCTGACTTACACTGTAGCAAGTACATACGATTTGTATTGATTTAAATGGTATCACACAAATGATTGCAGGTTAATGCGATTACTTTGCAATCCTGTAATGTTGAATGTGAAGAAAAATATAATGGGTGGAAAAGTACACTCATGCAGTTCAAATAGCATAGATAAATGCATGGCAATCGCGTGCACATCGACTGCTTTTGATGCAATTTCATCTGTGATTTCAGAGCATCAAACAGATCTTCAGTGTGGTCTTAGTCTTTGGGGGAGACTCAGTAAGTGGAGATGACTTCTCCAGTATTTCACTTCTCCAATTCCTATGTTATTCTATGGAGCCTATTCACTAAGATGTTTTCAGCTTTGGTGATCTTAGTGAATAGGCTCCATAGAATAACATAGGAACTGGAGAAGTGATAAACTGGACAAGTCATCTCCACTTTATTACCGTTTAGTGAATCTCTCCCCCTGGAATATCTAACCCAATGGTTCTCAGTCTTTTTTTGATTGAAGAACATCTAACACATTCTACACATACTATGATACTTTTAACCCCTTAACAACTGATGACGTGCCAGGACCAGGATTTGCGATGAGGAACAGTGGCTGCCCTGGCAAATCATGGAATTCTGGGATGGCAGCACGGCTGCATGCAGAGCTGCCATCCCAGAATGCATCTCTCATCCCCCCTACCACCACCACCGGTAAACCCCGGATCGGGTGGTCTCAAAGGCACACCTAACATTTTACAGCTCAAAATCAAACATAAAGTTTCCCTAAACATACTTGAAAGCTCAATATGAGCATTTAATGCATGTCACGATTTTATAAATGATACGAATAAAAGCAAATAATTGTTTGGGACTATAAGATGCTGCAGGAAGATAAGGAGATATTCCTTAAGAAAGAAAAACTTAGTAGAGGAATTCTATACATTCTTTATCATTCAGCCAAATAAAGTGTATCTAATCCAATATAATAATTCACTAGGATGTTTGTCATGATGCAGTCATGAGCAGTAGAGACTGCCCGCTTTCCAGCTGTCTGTACTGCACATGATTGCATCACGTGAGTGAGACGACGCAAGACTGCATCGCGTGGAGCAGTGAGGTAGTGGCCTCTTAACCCTTTGAGTGCCAGAGCGGTAAGCAACGCATTGCAAACCAATGGCACTCAAAGGGTTGACATTACCCGGACTTTGGCCCATGTACTAGTTTTAATATATTTCACTAGTAAATATATAAAATGGAAAGGTTTTAGTTTGAAAGGAGCATGGTCACAACAATATCATTGCAATGAATTAATTCACAGTAATAAAAATTGGAGAAATTCTGCAACAAACCAACGGCACAACATGGGTTAAATAAAACTTCTTCAGATTCCTACTGATTATTAAATGGGGCTTTAAGTGCTTGAATGCTAGCACTGTCTCCAGAGTGCTGCAGAGCAATGTGTTGGATTACTGTATAGCATTTAAGAGGTTAAAAGCCCAATTTCAATCAAAGACAATTTTATTTGTCTTTTATAGAGCAGTTGGTTTGCCCCTAACCGCGCAATCTTTGTTCGTAGGGTTTAACCCTTAAATTGCAAGAGGGGTATCGCGTTGGATTCCCCTCTGGCACTCAAAGGGTTAACGTTTCAGTTAACCCTCTGAGGACTCCCATGGTTCGTAAAGAGTTAAAGAGCACGTACCTCTAAACAGGGGAAAATACCTGCTGCTGGGTTTATCCTGTTGGCTGAAATGTACTCCCTCTGCGAGCATATGTTTTATTCAAAAGTTATTAAAGCTCAAACTTTCATTCTTGAGGGGGGCGTAGTACCTCAATAGACTGAATTGGAATGGTGGCCCTATTTCTGCAGCAGAGCGTTATTGTAACTCATAATATCTGTCCATAGGCTTCTGTAGAATCAGCACACAGGACATAGAGTTACTGCAACCCAAAAAAATGTGAGTTTGAGTCATAATAACCTTTGAATAAAACATCTTGGTAGCAGGAGTATCTTCATTTTACTCGGCTGGAGAAATCTTGCAATGTATATATTTATTATCTAACATTATACTTACCCTTTATATATGTTAGGATTTTTACTTTTATTTAATATTTTTTAATTTGTATTTTTTTTTTCTCCCATACTTCAGCTTAGAAGCTTCCTCCCATGCTGCTGTTACATTTGTTGTGTCATCACAGTGTAAGATTTCAGTGTTTTATTGATTTAGTAACTGTATTTGTTCTTGTAAATGTAGAGACTTCTGTGGCTTTAATGTTGGCAGTTAATATAATAAATATGACAAGATAAAATACTGGTAAGAAAATGTAAGATTGATGTCACTGTGTATTGTAAATGATCAAATTGTCTTATATATGGGAACATATGAAAATTCTATAATATAGCTCTGTAAAATCTATTGTGTACATATCTGTGTGAAATAAAACAAAGCATAGAAACATTTCTGACTGAGTCATTGTTTTATTGATACATTTTTCCAGTTACACAGTTCAAAGATAATTGACCGGTTCACTACTACTACTACTACTAATACAGAACTTGCTTTTTTTATGACAGAAGGCTGAAATTTTCACATGTGCATGTATAACACCTTTACCAACAGGAGGGGTAATCTAACTTCTCCAAACCAGTGCCCTCAAGTATACGCAAACCCTGTGCCCCTAGGTATACATCCAGGGGTGTAACTACAGAGAGTGCAAGGGGTCCCGCTAGGTACCAAGGAGGGCCTGCCATTTCTGCACTATCCTTCAACTCATTGCAGTCAGACCACCTGAGATCCTCCGGTGTGACTGCACCCAACTTGGGTCTGTCAGTGCATTATTCAGAGTTCCTCCAGGACTTTAAAAAGGCTCTTTCTGTGCACATTATTCAAACCTGGCCTAGACCACGTAAGGGTCAGATTTTGCCCCATGGCCCAATAAGTTACACCCCTGTGCACCACTTACAATCTCCTGCTCTGGCTTATCGTTTCCCCAGGACATGGACCCCACTGCGCACGGTGCATCATTAATTCACAGCTGGGTGCCAGGAGTTTTCAGCGCAGGGAGTTTATTAAGATGTTCCAAACAGTATACAGTCTTTCTGCACACACACTCTATGGCAGGCTTAGTTAATTATCAGACCTGCAGCTGTTAAACAATACAACTCCCATCATCCCCATGGGAGTTGTAGTCTTCAACAGCTAAAGGTATGACAAATGACTAACCCTACTCTATGGAAACTTGCAGAGGGCTTGTCTATGTCCAGGGGTTCCACTCCCAGAACAATGCAGGGCAACCTCCTGTATACCCCTCTGCTAAGCCTATGAAGTTATGTTGATGAATGAATTAGACTTATGAGAACTGTCTGTCTTTTAGCCGCGGGTCCAGTATGTAATGTTCTCTAACTAAAGCAATTATATGAGGGTTGTTACTTTGTTACAAGAGGTCTTACGTTGCATTAATATTAGGCATAAGCTTTGAGTTCTCATTAAATACAGAATCCCCTGAACGAGGTGTGTTGCAGGATGTTGATTTTCCCTGATTCCCTACTCACTGGGAATGACTTAGACTCATAACACTAGCAGCCTCCTCTTTATTTAATATTAAATTTTACTTAACTGTCCTTCTGTGTATGGTATGAACTCCCTGATGTTGAGTATTGCAATGCCAGTGAGTCCCAATACATGAGGACAACTTTGGTATAATATGTGGCTCAGTGCTCTAAATATTATATACATATCGTCATGTATAGTAAACCTGTAAAGGATATAGATATTTGATCCTAGTGCTGACTGCTCCGCACACGTTGAGAAGTTCCAGGGACCTCGCTGGGGACTGGGACCTGACACACAGCTCTCTTCATCTAAACACTGCCAATGGGGTTTCCTTTCTTTACACTTGGTATTTATGCAATAAAATATGGGCAATTGTGATGAGAGACAGTTTTCGTATAAGCGATTTACTTATGCATATGTATGTGGGTTTTGGTGGTGTCCATCTAATTAACACTCTGCAGATAGGGTCAGTGACAATGGATTCTTGTGTGTATCACTCAGTTTATGTACACTATTTCATATCAGTTCAGTTAGGTGGGTTTTCCTTCTTTAAGGACTTGGTTCACTAAATGGTCTTATTTTTTATTTTTATACCCCATTTATATCTTGTGTTTGTTTTGAGGGTATTTGCAGTGTAATGGCATCTTGACAAAAATCACAGTAGGATCACAAAGAGATATATAACATTCACACACACAAACACAGTGAGCGATGTTTGATTAAAAAATTATTACAGCTCAAGCAGGGCTTCCATGACCTGCCATTTAAAGTATCACTGTTGCCTTTTTTCCCCATAGATAATTGTTGTCACTGGCCACGGCCCTTCGGGACATGCCATTACTGCACCCAAAAATGTAAGCCTGAGTTGTGATATCTATCAAATTAAGTATTTCTCAGCAATTGGAGGAAAATCCCTAAAATATCTTTTTCAAAGGGTTCAGGTGTTTACCAGCACCAATACTAAGCCCAGAATTCACTTTTTCTGTCATCCAATGTGGACCACAGGGACTAGAGGGTAAAGACTCCTTCAGGAGGGCAGGGCACATAGAAAAGGGTCTCTGAGGTAGAGACTCCCTCATCCCTTCCATTTTACTCCTGCCTGCTAAGTTCAGTTTTAAGTTACCTTGTGATCAGGATGTAGCATGGATACAGCTCTCTTAGTTAACCTTTGTTTTTTTATTTTCATTTCTTTGCATATGGGGCTGTATAATCCCCCATTAGATGGGCGTCTGTTTCTGGCTTCCTGATTAAAGGGATAGTAATGTTTCATAATAAAAGCAGCTCTAATTAATAATCATAGTATTTGGACATTGGAGAGTGTTATTTCAATTATGTCAGAGTTGTAATTCAAGAGTAATTCAATGACAAAGTATCCCCCTCCTGCCCCTTTTACTGATGTAACACTGTTCAGCCAGATCAGAAGGGAGGTGCCCAGGTAGACTGCAATCTTCAATTAAGATAAGGGAAAAACTTGTCAAGGGGGGCAGGGCCTTCATTATCCTCATAGGAAGAAGATTGTCCCCTGCTGTTATCTGTCTGGTCTATGGACTGGATTCCACATCTGAGAAGAGATGGCTTACACTAGGTAAAAGGGGCGGGAGGGGGAACTTTGCTTGTGAATATCTCATAAACCATAAAGGTTTGAGAGATAAGACTTATATCATTCTCCATGTTTTTTTAATGCCTACAAAATAAAATAAAGTTAAAACGAAATATTACTATCCCATTAATGGATTGTCCAGTTCACAGGTTCGGTTTCCACACACCTGTGGAGGTTTCCTTGTCTTTACAGCTTTTATTTACCTCACTATAGAGTCTTAGAAGCTCTTTTCATTCATTGTATTAGGAGCCAGATATTACATGTAACCTATTGAGTGTTTTGGCCTTTGTGTATGTCCCTGTTATCTGGCATCCAATTGTTCTTGTGGTTTGTTTCCTGGATGCACTCTCTGTTTTCTACATATACTGTGTCTGTTTTTTGGCTGCTCTAACAAGGAATGCAACTTTGCATTACCTTGCTCCTTATTTCGGCACATATGCCCTCCTTGGGCTTTTCTATTGATTTGCTCAAATTTTCTCACTATTTTAGACATTTTTTTAGGCGTATTCTTTAATTTTACCTAGTTCAGGCAAGACACCTTTAAGACCAGGCCTCGTTTACATAGTAACATAGTAAATTAGGTTGAAAAAAAGACACAAGTCCATCAAGTTCAACCCTTGCATCATAACCCAGTGACATGAAAATTATATAGCATTCCTGCTACCAAATAAGTTAGTCTTTATCAGATCTTGCGGCAGCCATTTTGAATTCATGCACACGGTTGCTATGTGGTATATCTAGCCTCCGGTTCCACCTAGGAGGCTGTGTGGTCCTTTCATTGTGCTTCTTATGTGGTGCACTAACTAGCAACTCCTGCCGAGGGATATCCCCTTCCCCCTGTTTTTAAGTGGCTGGGAAGCTACTGCACCATTTTAAAGGGAAACTACTACATCTTACAGATACCAATTCTTCCTGGGGTTTTGGCATAGGAAGAGGTGTTCTAAGGATATTTCTATTCTTTTATTGGATTCTGCATGAGGCACAGGGACTGGTCTCTCCCTCCTGCTTACTATTTTAACTCCTTCCAGTCCGGTAATTATTATTGTATACCTTTAGGTACCTTTCTATTTGTCTTTTTTTTGTTCTGACTATGAACCTATGGACACATGGGCAAGTCCAAAGCTAAGGATTCTGGGTTCCTTCAACCGATTGCTCCTCATGTCAGACTGAGCTTCCTAGGGAGTATGCTGGCACCTTTTGTCCCTCTTGCACCGTGGCCCTTACACCACCTCAGGGGCCCTCATCTGCTGGGCAGAAACCAGTTTGGCTTACAACAGAAAAATGAGGTGCTTTTAATTCCAATGCCTTTCCTCACAAGAATTCCTCAGGGACAATTTGAAACAGATAGGAATGGTTATATGTATTAGATATCTGATGGCTCTATGTATGAACTAGGGACGGTTATATGTATTAGATAGGGGTTGTTATATGTATCAGATATGGGATGGTTATATATGTGAGATAGGGATGGTTATATGTATTAGATAGGGGTGGGTAAATGTATCAGATATGGGATGGTTATATATGTGAGATAGGGATGGTTATATGTATTAGATAGGGGTGGGTAAATGTATCAGATATGGGATGGTTATATATGTGAGATAGGGATGGTTATATGTATCAGATAGGGGTGGTTATGTGTATGAGATAGGGATGGTTATATGGATTAGATATCTGATGGCTCTATGTATGAACTAGGGACGGTTATATGTATTAGATAGGGGTTGTTATATGTATCAGATATGGGATGGTTATATATGTGAGATAGGGATGGTTATATGTATCAGATAGGGGTGGTTATGTGTATGAGATAGGGATGGTAATATGTATTAGATATCTGATGGCTCTATGTATGAACTAGGGACGGTTATATGTATTAGATAGGGGTTGTTATATGTATCAGATATGGGATGGTTATATATGTGAGATAGGGATGGTTATATGTATTAGATAGGGGTGGGTAAATGTATCAGATATGGGATGGTTATATATGTGAGATAGGGATGGTTATATGTATTAGATAGGGGTGGTTATGTGTATTAGACAGGGATGGTTATATGTATTAGATAGGGGTGGTTATATGTATCGATATGGGATGGTTATATATGTGAGATAGGGATGGTTATATGTATTAGATAGGGGTGGGTAAATGTATCAGATATGGGATGGTTATATATGTGAGATAGGGATGGTTATATGTATTAGATAGGGGTGGGTAAATGTATCAGATATGGGATGGTTATATATGTGAGATAGGGATGGTTATATGTATTAGATAGGGGTGGTTATGTGTATTAGACAGGGATGGTTATATGTATTAGATAGGGGTGGTTATATGTATCGATATGGGATGGTTATATATGTGAGATAGGGATGGTTATATGTATTAGATAGTGGTGGTTATGTGTATTAGACAGGGATGGTTATATGGATTAGATATCTGATGGCTCTATGTATGAGATAGGGATGGTTACATGTATTTTTTTTTATCAGTTTATAAAAGTATAAAGGATGACTAACTATATTATGTAGAGGGGGGTGCCCTTACCTTACTAGATTTTCTTAAAGAAACCCAGTTTGTCCATCAATATTCTAGATTTGTGTGCTATTCGCCTTGCGCTGTGTCATTGGTCCACAGTGCGGGTTCAGTCCGACAGTGGGATGACGGTAGCTTACATCAACCTCCAGGATCAGAAGTGCGATAGCCAGTGCAGAGGTCTGATTGTTTCATTTGCTTCCAAATGAGTGTATGTTAGCATAGCTATCCTTAATGTATGTCAAGCACACTCATTCCTCACCAGCTGTACTTTTGTTAAGAAGCATAGATAGGTCCTCACCGGATACTCCTGAACAAAATACACAATTATTACATCATTAAAGAACCCTATCACCTCAAGCAACTTTCAAAATCATCTATATGTTGTAACAGCCATTTTTTATTTTGAAAACTAGTTTTTTTTTGGGGGGAGGTCATTTGTAGATTATTTTAATTAAGGCAAACCATTTTGGTCATGTCTTATCAATACATTTCCACCACCACTGAATCTTTCTGCTCAGCAATGCATTGCCTACCTCCGCTAGCACTGAAATAGTTAATTGCCAGTGAGTGAGAGAGGTAATGTAGGACTTAGGAAGTGCCTGCATGGCATGCCTTAAAGGGATAGTAATACTTAAAATGTAAAAAAAAGATGTTGTAGGGTTTAGCCCCCTGAGTAAAACAAGGGTACTCCCACTGCTGAAAGGTGTTTCATTGAAAAGTTATTAATTTTCAAAGTTGAATTTTTTAGGTGCAATATCACAGTGGCCTGAAATTGTACAGTGGCAGTGTTGCTACACCAGCCTATGGACAGCTCTGGTCCCGGGACCATAAATCTCCATAGGATGGTGTAGCAACAGAGCCACTGAAACATTTCAGGCCACTGTGATATTGCACCTAAAAAATTCAACTTTGAAAATGAATAACTTTTGAATGAAACACCTTTCAGCAGTGAAAGTACTCTTGTTTTACTCAGGGGGAATAAACCCTACAACATATTTTTTTTACATTTTAAGTATTACTATCCCTTTAAGCCGCTGAAGTGCATACTGATCCAGTCCTCAGGGGGTTAATTAACTGTATAGATCTAAATAACTTAAAACTAGTATTCTAAATAAAAATAGTTATTACAACAAATAGGTGATTTCAAAATAAGCCGTTAACTTTAGGTGAAATCTAAGTAAATCTAGTAACGTA
This sequence comes from Rhinophrynus dorsalis, assembly GCA_037306005.1. Lineage (NCBI taxonomy): Eukaryota > Metazoa > Chordata > Amphibia > Anura > Rhinophrynidae > Rhinophrynus > Rhinophrynus dorsalis. The sequence goes on along the minus strand of CM074718.1, from coordinate 660,213,994 downwards.
TGGGCACCCCCTCTACATAATGTAATTAGTCTTCATCCTTCGTACTTCTATAAACTGATAAGAAAAAAAAATTATGGAAAGGGCATTGTCATTAATAGGTGTAGCCAGGCCGCACTGAGTGAACTTTCACCTTTCACCCCCTTCAGTTGATAGACAGTACTGAGTGTTACAAAATCAATACATAAGGAGCCAGGAGGGATATATTTCCAGCCTCTAAGTAGAAGACCATTCTGACAGGACCAGGATGATCCGAACTGAATAGAAAAAGGAAAAAAAAAGACTCATTTTTAAGGCCTGACACTTCAAGGTGTTTTAGTACAATGGTCCAGAGGAAGCATCAATACATACAAATACCAAAGGTCAAAAAAACAAAAAGCCACAAGGATTAAAACAATTAGATGTATTTCATAGAGAGAACATCTGGTTGTTTCTATTAGGAAGACAATTTTAAGTCAGTAGAAAGGAAAAATAATGATTTAAATCAAATACGTACATGAATCCTTGCATTTTATACTTTAATAATTTAACCCTTTGAGTGCCAGAAGGGGTACATTTCTGGCACTCAAAGGGTTAACCTTATAGAGATTGACATTTTATTTTAACAAGTGCATAATATGTAAAGTCAAATTGTATATTCTTTTTTTTCACCTACATTTCTTATGGTTTTCTGTTAGGAACTGTGAAAGCCAGGAAGGCGATACGTTGTAATAAGATACAATATAAAATAATGATACAATGTAGAGAAGACTGTTTCAGTCTCTTAAACGGGTAGTAATGTTAAAAAAAACTCTGTATAGGATTGCTCTGTTTCATTTATTATAATGCATAGCATATTTTTACCCCCTTATGGATCAGCGGTCCTGGGGTGTGTGGTCCTTTAAGGACCAGTTAGGGAAGTTCGACGTGCCGCCCCACGTGACTGATCACGTGTGCCAGCACGCCAAAAGAGGGACTGAGAGAGATCCTGCAGGAGCGCGGTGAGTAAAAGTAAAAGTATGTGACGTGCCAGGACCGTCACTGGTCCTTAAGTGCCGGACCAGCGTGACGGTCCGGTACGTCATCAGACGCGAAGGGGTTAAATCTCTTTTCCTTCATTTACTTCTTCAAAATCAATTTAAAAGATAGCGTCTCCCTCACCTTTTAATCATTCATATTGGAAAGCAGGGATGGATGGACAATATTGTGTCACAATAAGGAAAACCCTGCTCCCCTTCATCAATGGGGGGCAGGGTTTTCCTTGTACATACACACACAATATTGTCCCTCGTCACAATCCGTCCGGTCAAGCGACTGGCTTTCAAATCTGAGGGAACTGTGAATGATGTGATGGAATAGGGTGAGAGGAGGAATCTTTAAAATCAGTTTTGAATAAGAATATGAAGGTAAAGAGATTTTAAAATATACTATTCATTATAACAGATTAAATTAAATTGAACAATCCTATACAGTTGTTTTTCTATATTACTCTGTCTTTAAATACAGAATACAGGAGCAGTGTTACATTGTATCACAAACTCTACTTTCATAGTCACTAACCAGAAAGAAACAGGGATTTCACTGGATCCTTATCAGGGACATAAAAGGGTTAACACTTCGAGTGCCTCCCTGACACTCAAAGGACTAAAAAATTAAAATAAGTCAATCTGATCTTAGATTGTGCAGTTTTAGAATATATAAATCAAAATCAAAGGTCGCTGTCACTTTAAGGAATAGAGAGTTGTGCAAAGCAGATAAATGACTTAACCCTTTCAGAGCCAGATGGGTACGCAACGCATTGCAAAGCAATGCGTTGCGTACCCCTCTGGAGTTGAAAGGGTTCATTTAATTGAATGCAGAGTGCTGTGTATTATACATCTAAATGTGGTGATTCTTTAGCTTTATGATTCACAAGTCAACATGTTTAACCCTTCGGATGTGGGAGATGTCTCCAATGTATTGAGAAGCAACGAGTAGAAGACGTCTCATTCATTCATGGGGTTAAAGCGTAAGTGACTTAATGGTAGTTGCAAACTCTTCCTATGTTAACCTAGAGAGTTATTAAATGCATTACATAGCAATAAAAAGGTTAACATTTTCTTCCTGCCCCCACTGAATAAACGGATTAGTGACGCTTTTCTAATATCTGCGAGCCTTCTACAGAGAGAAAAGTTTGTGCCATTATCGGTGCAAACCAACTGCACCATGGGGGAGGATGAAAATGGCCATTGATATAAAAGGGGCATTTAACACACTGAAGCACTTACCAATTGTAGCCTCCACTTGGAAACAAGCAGTTTCACACTGAAGGCTCCAGCAAGACTTTATTCTGAGCAGCTCCAACCTGTGCACTCTCCATCAAAGTACCATACGTAGTGTGGTCTGCCTGTAACAGACTATCAGGACGTCTTTGTTTTATCAGCTACTGATTTGGGGCCATAGATTTTTTGTTTCTCATACAGATGTCTGGCCCGGTGGAGGATTGTTTTCCCATTTTCCTGGTCTGAAAAGTGCCTTTGGATATAAAAAGACTGTCTCATAAGTGTATGTTAGCCCTCACCCACCCTCATGTTCAACCACCTCCTGTGTCTACACCCAATGTACCTTGTGAAATGACATCTGTGGTTTTCTTGTTCCCATCTATTCCTGACAAGGTCTTAAAGCAGAGGATCAATATATGGCTGTCCCTACTACCCCGATCAGTCTTCAAAAGAGGAGAAGAGTTATATATTTCCCAAGCCTCCTGTACTGATGTATTAATTAAACAACCACATATCAATAGAAATCAAGGATGATGATAACCCTAAAACTGTGGTTAATTAAATATGTATGAGATACAAAAAGCCACACAATTTCCTTAACATGAGGGTGTGTCTTCCCTTATAATCCAGAAAAAAACACCCAAACCATGGTTTTCCTTTGATTCTAAGGATGCTGTTGTATTGGGCCATGTGCCAAAAGTTGATGTTTCTGTTGCAAGACTGTCTAAGAAGATGACTATTTCCATGGAGGATGGATAAGGGTTTCAGGTCTCTGTGGATAAAGAAGTAGAGATGGCATCAATGTCTCTGGAGCCATGTGTGTATAGTTAGCACAGATGGAGGAAGATATAAATAATACATGATCTCAAAATGAATTGTAAAATATGTCTCCATGCTCCGACTAACAGATGATTATATATGTAATCATCCAATGGGATGTGTTCATATGGCTGCCAGAACCACAGCTCTTTCTACAGCTGGTCACATGGTTCTATGGCTCAGTCACTGGGAATCTGACTGCTCTTTGCACCAGTACAGATCTCCCCAGTACAGACACGTGTATATAGATAAAAGTAACATTCTCTTTATTTTTATCAAAAAGTAAATATGTACCTGTTAGACACCTTGACTCATATCTTGATGTGAAGGAAAGACTTACGGAGTGTGAAACAAGGTAACACGCAGTAGCTGATGCTGAGAAAGATCAATGCTTTTCATGCCTTAAAGACAATTACTCATGATCTAAGAGATTGGCACTTCTTGAGACTCCATATTTAAAAACTCATCCACCAAAAGCAACGTCATCACCACGAGTGACAGGACGCCAGTCTCAGTCACTTCCTTAGTATTGATTGTCAATGTGACTCAAACATTCTTAAAGATTGAACAAGACAATAAAGAAAATCCAAGGGTATTGAGAACCAGGCACGTGCACACATAGACACCAAGGGGGGCACCTGTACTTCTGAATTGTCTCTCCATTCGTTGCCACAAAGTATTCATTAACACAAGACTCAGGGTATCCAGTGAATATCTGCACATCGGGAGGCTGGTAATTGCCTCCACAAAATGTGAGTCACAGTACCCAACACACGTTACAGCACGGCGGTGGTGAATTCTCTTTGAATGGTCTGCATTTAGAGCGTGTGCGCCTTTCTCTTTTTCCTATTACCATTGAACAGATGACATCATCAGTCAGTAGTGGATGTCACAGAGGAAGATATGTCAGATGCCTTCAGGGAAGTCAGGACCTCACATTCTGCTCACTGGACATGGTAGTTCTTCTTCACAGTGCATTGAACACCCCTGGCATGCAAAGGGTTAAAGGACTAATTAAGCTAATGCATTTTTCTTGTTTCAGTATATACTGTAAAATCTCAGGTATAATACGCACCTGTGTATAATACGCAGGTGTATATTATACCCAAGATTTTCTGGGAAGACAAGAGTGCCTATGTATAATACGCACCCTTGTTTTCCCATGCCAGACAAAAAAAAAATCCCATTGCCACCGGTTTCCTCCCTCCCTCCTGGCTTACCCATCTCCTCTTCTGAAGTGCCTCCGTTTGCTTCAGCCTGACAGGGTGCCAGCGGGCGCCATGCTTGCATCCTCCACCCGCTTCCAGCGTGGCCCTGTCAGGACCTCTCCTTTGCAGCCAATGGGTAATGTTTTGCGAGGACTGCAAGGTCATAGTTATGCGCTTAGGAATTATGGTATTCCCCTGCGAGGACCTTGCAGTCCTTGCAAGACATTACCCATTGGCTGCAAAGGAGAAGTCCTGACAGGGCCACCCTGTCAGGCTGAAGCAAACTGAGGCACTTCAGAAGAGGAGATGGGTAAGCTGGGAGGGAGGGAGGAAACCGGTGGCAATGGGATTTATTTTTTATAAAATTAATGTCTCGCATATAATACACCCCCCACACACTTCACATGAGGTGAACAGGGGCAAAATTGTGCGTATTATACGCAAGATTTTACGGTATATATATATATATATATAAAAACTACAGAAAGTTGTCATGTCTTCCTTCACGAACATGATATCCCGGACTAACTGAAGGTGTTATCTATTGAACAAAGGGACAAGGTCTAAACTTTCCAGGGCCGTTATGAGTCTCTGGCCATAATAATATGAGTGGGGGGTAATTATTAGGACATGTTAGTTTTCCTCTAATGGCCAACTTAATGGAGTCCATTTCTGAGTTAACACCTAATCCAGTGTTAACTGCTATTAATTCCAGAGTGATTAGCTGTGCATTGTGTGCATTAACCAACAACAAGCTTTAGTCAATAACCAGCTAAGATTTAAAAGGGATCAGACCAAAGTTGTAACCTTTGCTGGAGTTACAGTATTATACAAGAAGTCTAAGTGCTAAGAATATACATACTGATCGAAACAAGGTCATACAGATATCTCTGGGCTTTCCATACTTAACCCTTTAACCCCTTAGCGACAATGGACGTACATGTACGTCCTCTGTGGCTGTCACTTAGTGACAGAGGACGTACATGTACGTCCAGGAAATCCGGATCCCCGCGCGGCTGCACGCCGTTCAGGGACTCCGGATTCTTCTGAAAAAAAAGAAAAAAATGTTAGACGGGCGTTAAGTGACGGCTGCGTCTGCACGCGGCCGTCACTAAGGGGTTAAGGACCAAAGTGTGTGCAGCATATTGTAAAGCAATGATTGCACACTGTTCTGGTCCTTAAAGGATTAAATGGAACATTCATTCTGGTAATGAGTCTTTTATTCCATTGAACATAATGATTTCCATGGGAAAAGTGTGATTTACACAGCAGTCAGGTATATCTATATCATTGGTGGGCAACGAGAGGACGTGTAGCTGCTGCTAGACTACAACTCCCATCATTTACTGCTGAGGATGCTGTAGGAGGATCTGACAATGCCCATCCCTGATCTTATATAGTTTATTTTTGAGTTTTTCATCTTTCTTGTTGCACTACTAGTTGTTTCTGTTAAAGGGATAGTAATGTTCCAAAACAAAAGCAGCTCCAATTCATCTTCATAGTATCTGGGCCATGGAGAAAGTTATTTCAGTACTGTCAGAGTTGTAGTTCAAGAGTAATTGAATGATAAAGTATCCCCCTCCCGCCCCTTTTACCCAGTGTAAGCCACCTCCCCTCAGATGTAGAATCTGGTCTCTTGACCAGACAGCTCACAGCAAGGGACAATCTTTTTACTGTGAATTTAAGGAAAACCCTGCCCCCCTTAATAATCACTGAAGATTGTCCCTCTCTGCGATCCATCCGGACAGTCTTGCTGCTCTGAGGTGAGCAGTGTTAAATCAGTAAAAGGGGCGGGAGGGGGATACTTTATCATTCAATTACTCTTGAACTACATCTCTGACAGTATTAAAATAACACTCTCCATGGCCCAAATACTATGACGATTGATTGGAGCTGCTTTTATTGTGAATCATTACTATCCATTTAAGACTGATAAAAATGCTTGTCCCCTTATGATCCGCTCAAGCTTTTGGCAGCCCCTTGTTTGCTGTGAGGCTGTGGAACCTAGAAGTAGGTTTAAAAAACAAATAACTGTATACATGAAACTGCAGCGATAATGCAAAGAAAACATTGATAGAGGAAAGGAGGTTTAAACTTCAGCAGAGGAAGGGTTTTTTTACGGTAAGGTCTGTCAAATTGTGGAATTCATTGCCCAGGGAGGTAGTTATGGCAGATACAATGGATACATTTAAGAGAAGATTAGATACATTTCTTTCAAAAGGGAACATACAGAGTTATACTGTTTATCAGTGGGCAGATCAGGAAGATCCGATAAAGACTAATTTAATTGGTAGCAGGAAAGCTATAATATCTCAGTTACTGAGGTATGAGGAGAAGGTTGAACTTGATGGACTTGTGTCTTTTTTCAACCAAATTTACTATGTTACTATGATAGATATATCTGCCTAGGTATGTTAATCTCTTGTTCTTAAAATAAAGTTCCTTTTTAAACTATCACAGTTTTAATGACAAATATATGTTATAGATATAACACTGGCTTATCCAGAGGTTACTGCAAGTGTGGGTACTCACTGATAGGTTAGAAAATCCTTGGCTCTAATCTGGAGCTTCTTCTACACAGGATGGTGGGATGCTCCAGACTGAACTTCCTCCCAGGACGTATAATAAACATGCAATACAACAGGTATTACTTGTATAACAATAACTAAGGAGAGGAATATAATCGCCACAACAGTATAACATCCAATGATAGTCATAACAGTTTCCTGAACAAATAAACTGAGAGAAGTGCACAGCAAGTACAAGGGCCAATAAAAAAGTCACACCACTTACTCCAGCAACAGTTGGTTTATTGCTGGAAGAAGTGTTGAGGATAACAGCATGAAATGTGTAAGGAGCCGTGAGGGTGCTGTCTTGTCGCTTTTAATTATTTGTACTGTTTGGCACAAAAATGAATCATCTGTTGCTGGAGAACCTTGTGAGACCTTCATTTATTATCTCATGTACATGGAGTTACTGTGCTCGTCTCTCCATTTGTGTGATGCCCCGCTCTGCATATGACCATTAGGAACAGCACAGCCCTGTGGATAAGGGAGTATATTGTGGATTTTAGTACATGACAGGAGGCTTCGTATTTTGCATAATAACCCCCTTTACTTCTCTCACAGCAGCAAATATACAAAGACCAATCAAAAAACAGAAAACTTTCCCATAAAACCCTGTTTCCCTTAAGACCCTCCCTCTTTCTTTGCTGCTCTCACAGGACGTACCAGGTCAGCGTTTTTGTCCCTCTTGGGTTATGGTTTACATGTGTCTGTGTTTGCCTTATATGTTACTGAAAGGTGCTTGTGGGTTTTCTTAATAAAGGGTTGGTACCTGTTTGTTCTTTGCCAATTTCACTAAACGCAACCGTTCATCGTTGGAGTTCTGGGGCTGCATTGTTTCCCGCGGGGGTGGTTGGTGTCCGGCCCTACAGATGCGGTTGCCTGACGGCGTCTGGCTTCCTGCCTTCCCCGTGGTTTACTGTGTTGCTTTCAGCCTCCTTCCTTGTCCCGGCTGTGCTGGGGTTTTGATTGTCCTTTCTATCCTTTTTTCCTGGCTTTGGAGCGGGGAGGTAATCTCCCTGGGCTTCCTCTCTGTTTGTTCTCTCGTGACGCGGCTCTTCACGGGCCTGCTTTGCGCTTGTCTGTGCCTTTCCTATCCCTACTTTCACTAACTGTTCTATTCGCGAACTAGACCTTTCCTGTGCCTATTCATTTGCTGCGCTCGGCCCGCGTGATCGCGTGGCCGGCCGTCCAGCCTGGGTCCCTCCGGTGTGGTCTGTAGACTGCATCCGCGGAGGTGCACCCTCTAGCACTTTTCCTCTGCATCAGTTCCCTCACGCAATACGGGTACATGTTCCTATACCAGTGATACTCTTGTGCTCCTACTGTACTATTACACTGTACCAATAGCTGGGTGTACCTCGAGTGCTTGCCCGTTTCCACGGTGAACCGTTGGATCGGGTCTCCCTGTCTGCTAATGTATGTCTGGTGCCTGTCACTAGGCTATGTATTACGGTTTCATTCCCTGTTATAACGCGGCCTGGTGGCCTAGCAGTTAAGGCTGTTGCCTTGTATGTGCAACTCAGGGGTTCAGTCCTGGGGTCTGCCACCTTTCCTATTTGGTACTGTTTAGTCCTTCAAAGCATATTGTGCTGAGGCCCTTGCTGCTTAGGGGTGAGCCCCCTTTTTATCATATCAGGATTCTTTGGCCACAGTTACGGGTGCTGAGTCTCCCTGAATCCTGCAGCTGTTGTGCCCCCGGCAATGGTTGGGCGTTTCGGTGTTCTGCTTTATGAGTAGCAGAAAAAAAAAAAAAAAAAAAAAAAATATCCAGGGTCACTAGGGTGACCACTCATAACAGATTTGTTGCCACTGCTTTATTGTGGTGGGTGTCACAGTTGGGGCTCCTCTGCGCAGCACGGTCTTCCTTCCAGTGAACGACCCTGCGCTTTGTCTGATTGTTCTTTCTTCCACCAGGTTGTTGCGGGTGTTATGGAGTCTTCCAGAGATCAGACTACGGAGATGCAGGCGATGATCAACGCCGCTGTTTCCGCGTCCGTGGAAAAGGTCTTGTCCAGGATGATGACTCAGCGGTCGGTGGACTTGCCTGTTCGATCTGACGCTGCGGAGGATCTCGCTTCTGACGAGGAGAGCTTGCCTCCACCTAAAAAGTCTCGACCTGCTATTGCTGGCGCTGGATCCTCTTCTAAAGGGAAGCTTCCCAAGCGCTCCAAGGGCGATTTGTTTGCTGTGGACCCACGTCCCCTGGAGGTCCATTCTTCAGATGAAGAGAGTGTTCCTGCACCAATGTCTGTGGTGGATGCGTGGCACGCTGAGGAAGATTCCGGCTCGGATAAAGACCTCCGGTGGGAAGACGAGGACGAAGTGTCTCCGTATGTTAAGGAATCTGTGATTGTTGACCGGCCTTCCACCTCACGTCCGTCTACGTCTCAAGATACGGAGGGCGTCTTTTTGGATTCCTTGGGGGCTCCTCTTTTTGATCCTCGCACCATCCGTCATCCCCGCTCTTCTGAATGGCAGCTGCCGGAGCATCTGGCCAACTACATCCATTTTTGGCTCCGCAGATCGTTGGATAGGGAAGTTCGCAACTGACTGCGTGCTGAGTGCCCTCGCCCCATGTTACAGGATAAGGTGGCGCTTACCCCGATCTTTGACAATACCATGGTGGTATTTATGTCACGCGCGGGGCGTGACCCACGCAAGGGCATGGAAAAAGGTTTGCGTGCAGCTCAAGACAAGTTGCTGGACATCTCGGGTCCTTTGGCGCAGATCCTTCACATGGCTGATGAGGCGGTTGCGCATAACCTTACTTTGGATCCTGTCTGTGTTAGGGAGTGGGCATTGCGCTCCTTCTGTCTTCTTGGCAACGCAAACACTGCTCTCTCATCTGAACGTCGGAAGGCAGCTCTTCTTCGGATTGACACCAAGCTTTCAGATCTGGCGGCCAAGGAGTTGGGTCCGGCAGCGGATGGTCTTCTGTTTGGGGATGCATTTCTGAAAGAATTGCAGAAACATGTCTCCATGTTCACGACACTAAACAAGGCGCAACTGTCCATGAAGAAGGTGTTCCATCCCGGGAGTTCCCGTGGGGTTTTTGGACGGGCTGGCCGGCAGAGGGGCCGTGCCGCCAGCCGTTTCTGGCCTTCAGGCCCCCGCTCAGGAGTGCTCCCATTCTTCCCATCCACGTCTGCTAGACCGGCCTTCCATCCAAGAGGTCAAGGGCGAGGATCCTCGTTCCGTGGCAGAGGGAGAGCTTCCCAATCTAAAGGTGAGTGGTTTTCAAGATCCACTTTCTCTAAAGTTAACTGCAGGCCGTTTGGCTTTTTCGTTGCAGGCTTGGTCTCTCCTGACGTCGGACGCTTGGGTTTTGCAGACCGTTCAGGGGTATGTAATAGAATTTTTTGCAGATCCTGTTCAGCTAAGACCTCCACGGCCCATCCAATTCGACGACGCTCAGAAGGCGTTGGTCGATGGGGAAATTCAATCCTTGTTTCAAAAAGGGGCTGTCGAAGAGGTGGTCGAGACCAGCGGGTTCTTCAGCAACATCTTTTTGGTGCCCAAGAAGACAGGGGGTTTTCGTCCCGTCATCAACCTTCGTCATCTGAACGCCTTTGTCCTTTACCGTCACTTCAAGATGGAGGGCATCCATCTTCTCAGGGATCTTCTGCGTCCGGACGACTGGTTTACCAGATTAGATCTGAGGGACGCATACCTTTCGGTTCCGATGGCTCGGGACAGTCGTCGGTTCCTACGTTTTCATTGGAGAAATCGGGTGTGCCAGTTCACTTGTCTGCCTTTCGGCCTCAGCTCCGCTCCTTGGTGCTTCACCAAGGTGATGAAACTGGTCATGGCTCATCTCAGAGCTCGGGGGTTTCGTTGTTTGATCTATTTGGACGATCTTCTTCTGTTTTGCAACGATCGTTCTCGATTGATCTTGCAAACGAGGTTTACCAGTCAATTGCTGGAATCACTGGGGTTCTTGATCAATGTAGAGAAGTTGGAGTTGACTCCATCCAAGACGGTTCAATTTCTCGGGTTCGAGATCAATTCCGAGTCCTGCTCGCTTCATCTTCCCGCAAAAAAGGTCAAGGCGATTCGAAAGGAACTCAGGAGAGTGGTTCGGCTGCAACATGTTCCACTGCGTCAACTGGCACGGATCGTGGGGCTGTTGTCGTCCTCGATCCAGGCGATCTTTCCGGGTCCTCTGTATTACAGGGCGATGCAAAGATTGAAAGCTTCATTCCTCAGAGTCCAACCTTCGTACGATCAGGTCATTCCTTTAACCGAGGAGGTCAAAGGAGAACTGAGATGGTGGATTCGACACATGAGTGCTTGGAACGGCAGGGCCATTTTCGGTCAGGTGCCGGATTTCATTCTAGAGTCGGGCGGGCCGCGGGCGCGGCGACCGTGGGTCCCTGGTCGGTAGACGAAACTGGGCTACACATAAATTGTTTGGAATTGATAGCAGGCTCGTTCGCCATTCACAGTTTTGCGAAAAATCTATCAGATTGTTGTATCCTACTGCGGATGGACAACGTGTCTGCTGTTCAATACATAAATCGTCTTGGAGGCACAAAATCTCGCATTTTGGCGGACACGACGAAGGACATTTATCAGTTTTGTTTCCGCAGGAACATCACTCTGTTGGCGGAATATTTACCAGGAGAGGTCAATCTGACGGCAGACTGGTTTTCCCGGCACTGGAGAGATGCCAGCGATTGGACGCTGGACGAGGTAGTATTTCACCGTCTTCTTCGACTGAGGGGTCCGCTCGTGTTAGATCTTTTTGCGTCTCGAACGAACAGCCAACTTCAGAGGTTTTACAGTTGGCTTCTGGATCCGAACTGCGAGGCCGTCGATGCCTTTCTTCAAGTATGGCCGATTCAGGGAGCGTATGCTTTTCCTCCATTTGCCATGATAGCGCGGGTCCTTCATCAGATCAGCTCCACATTGTCTCCACCATCTCCAAATTGCCCCCCATCAGCTGCACATTGCCCCCACCATCTCCATGTTGCCCTCACATTGCCCCCCTTCGGCTCCAACTTGCCCCCACCATCTCCATGTTGCCCTCACATTGCCTTCCCCCCATTGTCCGTTTTCTACCTCCCTGGCAGGAGATCTGTCGTCTGTGCCTCCTTTGGCACAGTCCTGTAAGTGCTGGAGCGCCCGTCCGGTCTCCTATTCAGGAATGCAGAGCGCTGGGAGATGATGTCATCTCCCAGCGCTCTGCATTCCTAAAGAGCCGACGAGGGAGCTCAGCACTTACAGGACTGTGCCAAAGGAGGCACAGACCTGTCCTGCCAGGGAGGTAGGAAACAGACAACGGGAGGGCAACATGGAGTGGGTGCCGGTGCAGCCAGCGAGGTGGCTAGTTTTTTCTTATTAATATTAAATAATAATAATAAAAAAAAGGATTAAAAAAAAAAGAATCCCAATGGCAGGCGCCCCTTGGTGGCGTGCACCTGTAGGCAGGTGCCTACTTTGCCTTATGGCAAATCCGGCCCTGCAAAAAGGCCTGAGCTAAGAAAGAGAGGTCATCCATTAAGACTAGCGGAAAAGCACCTTTGACTAGAACAAAGGCAGGGATTTTTTTACATAAGGGAGATAAAGTTATAGAATCCTTTGCCTTGGGATGCTGTGCTTACAGATACTAACTGCTTTCCAAAAAGTAATGGATACCCATCTAGCACAGAACAATATTGAGAATTGTGACAGATGGCTTCAATGCAGATTGGATGTTGATCCAGGGAAATATCTGACTGCCATTTGGAGTCAGGACAAATTTTTTTTTACACACTTGGGGCTTAATTGGAAATGGCTTCAATGTTTTTTTTTTTGCCTTCCTCTGGATCAACAGAGGTGATTTGGCATGGGCTGGACTTGATGGATGCATGTCTTTTTTCAGCCTCATCAACTCTGTGTGTGTGTGTGTTTATAGGGGGGACAGTATAATGGTGAAGATGGGGTTGTATAGAGTTACCAGTCCATGAGCAGACAAGTGTGAGAAGCCATTGCTTAGTTCAAAAATCCACTAGGAGGTCAAGATGAACACACAACAACAGGGGAGGCTGTCTTTAGTGTTTGTCTTTTACGGTAAATGTTAAAGGGATAGTATTACTTCAAAATTACTATCCCTCATATTGTAGCCCTTAATAAACTGAGTTAAATGACACCAGCGGCATCTCTCAAACCTTTTTGGTTTAAGAGATAACCGCTTTCAAAGTTTCCTCTCCCCTGCTGTCAGCGTTCTGCTGCCAGCAGGGGAATCCGGTCCCGGGACAGGCAGAGGCTCTTAAACAGAGCCGATATCTCATTATGGAAGGAAAAATGATTCATTGAAACAGTCTTATACGTGTGCTTGGTAACCAAGCACACGTAGAAGACTGTTTCAATGAATCATTTTTCCTTCCATAACGAGATATCGGCTCTGCTGAAGAGCCTCCGCTTGATTCAGAGACTGGATTCTCCTGTTGGCAGCAGAACACTGACAGCAGGGGAGAGGAAACTTTGAAAGAGGCTATCTCTTACACCATAAAGGTTTGAGAGATGCTGCTGGTGTCATTTAACTCGGTTTATTAAGGGCTACAATATGAGGGATAGTAATTTTGAAGTAATACTATCCCTTTAAGCATTGTGAAGCACTGTATGGAGACCTCTGCAGCATTGAAGATGTTAACCCTTTGAGTGTCAGAGAGGTATCCAATGCATGCAATGCATTGGATACCTCTCTGGCACTGAAATGGTTAAAACCCCTTTTAAATTTGAGAATTTGGCAATTTATTTATTTGTACCCTATTGTTCAGCATTAGTTTTCGGTATCTTGCTGCTTAAGGCCTATAATGCCTACAAGTTGCCTCTCAACAAAACACCACCACTGAATATCAACAGGAAAGAATAGAGCTGGCATTGCTTTTGACCTTTACAAAAACCCATAGTGAGAAGGGGGAAAAAAATATAACTGCAAGACATAAGAAAAAAAAAAATCTTAGAGAACCTTTAGCACAGCTGTCCGCCTTTTTCCTCCGTTGAAATATTTGTAAAGAAATATATGAGCAAGATAATTATCTCCAAACTGTAGAATGAGTGTGCTTGAATAGGTGAACACTACTTAATCACTGGCACATAGAGAGCTATTGATAGGGAAACGAGGCATCACACACACGACATTGTCAGACAGTGTTGATGCATCCACTTAGAGAAGGACACCTGTGAGCAGTCAACTTGAGATTTATACACAGAAAATTGTATTAAAAAAAAAATTACTCCGCTCCTCGCAGCATTAAAGCAGTTTAGTTATCTGAGCAGAATAGAAGAAAATAAACCGGCACCCTGCCATTGCTTTTAAAACATCCCCTTGCTTTTAATGAGCAAATCTTTGACATTATTTTAAACACAGAAAATGCCTACATTACATGGCGCTCCAAACGTGCTAATCGTACAATAAAGCCGCGTCTTAAAGGCTCAACTCGCAGCACGCTCTTAGATGTTTTTGTAGGTGAGCCTGGCTTCATTTTACACTGTACTCTGCTGATTCTTTCTTTCATGTGGGAATTGCTAGTGGAATACAATCACATTATGTATTTCATATAGATTTTCAATTATGTCCTAACAGCCCACGATCTGCTGGTGATGCTGGGTCAGGGAGCTGCCGCCAGCACACGTACAATGGAGGTTTCTTATTATAAAGAACTAAACACTAACACATCCTAGTAATGCATCAATGCTTACCTTAACCCAGTGTTTCTCAACCAGGGTGCCATGGCACTTTGGTGTGCCATGGACATCCACTTAGGGTGCCCCATTGTATCTATAATGTTTTAACAAAAATGTGAATGTAGATTTCCAACTGTATATTTATGGATCTTACAATGCACAATACGTTTAGTTTAGTTGCCTGGTGTAACATTAACTCTCTATTTATGTATTTGTAACCTTGACAAATGACATAAAATGATAGGGGTGCCCCGAAAATGTCAGACTGCGTGTTAGGGGTGCCTTGAGCAAAAAAAGCTTAAGAACCACTGCCTTAACCCTTTTGTGTTGGATATCTGTCTGGCACTCAGAGGGTTAAAGGGGAGATATAACTTTAGGAATGATCGTAATAACCCTCCCAATTACCTTACTATGGCCAGAAAATTCTAATGACCCCTATGAAATTTCACTCGCCGCATGATTCAACCAATAACGTCAGTCATTCCCGAATGTCATGGAGACCAGGACCTCAAACGCTGCCCATTACACATGGTAAACTTAACCATTTGTGGGCCAGAGATATTGAAAGGCATTGCTCACTGCTCTGACCTTTAAAGGGTTAAGTAGGCGCATGCAGTTTGCCTGCTTCAATTTGATTAAAAACTACCAGCAACTGTCATGTCTGCCTCCATTGACATGACATCCAGCACCGATTGAAGATGTTTTCACTTGAACAAAGGCGCAAGGACAAAATTAATAGAAGCCATTAGGGTTTTCCATTCAAAGTAAGGCAGGCGGGGAGTTATTAACAGGAGGTGTAATTTCTTCTTTAATTTGTTTAACTATTTTATTGCCAGAGGGTATCCAAAGCATCTAGCACTCAAAGGGTTAACAGAAGCGCCTACCTAGATAGCAGTCGTTAATTCAGCAGTCGGGAATATTTTTTTTTTATTTTTTTCATAGAAACTGTACTTTCCTGTGTTTACTGTGTACTATTTAGGTATTCTGTGGTTAGTTTTCACTACCACACAATAAACAATAGACTTTATGAGTCTGATTAAGGTTAGCATTGAGAGAAAGCCCCACCCATGATTCTATAGGGCCATGAAAATCTTATTAAGTTAGTAATAGGCCCCTATTTCGATACAAATTACAGCAGAGTTCAAATGAGAAAACTACTAAATAGCTGTAAATAACTGCAGTATGAAGGCCAAAATCCTACGTAAGTCTTCCTGTTTCAAGCACATAATCTGGTCAATAAACTCTAATTCTAATTAAAGGAGCAGTGTTTTGTCATGGAAACATGCATAGTGCATGGCTTTTCCTATTGAGCAAAACAAAGATACTCCCACTGCTGAGAGATGCATATTTTCAGTTATTACAGTTTAAACCCTTGGTTTTACATGTAATACGATTTCAATTAGTTATTCTGTTGCATTCTGAGAGGCAAGACACTAACAAAACGTTCACCACAGGATGTAACAGAAACTGCTGTTAGAACGTTCAGGAAGTAATCATACTGTCACTCACTTGCTGAAATTTTAACTCTTAACATTTGAATAAAACAACTGACAGCAGTGGGAGCATACCTAGGAACATTGTGTTCTGGGATATCCCCAGAGGGGACTGTTGTGGTGCCACTGGAGGATATAAATAAGAGATTTGCATCAAAAGGGGGTGGGGCTTAACAGCTGAGTCACAAAGTGGGTGGTAAGTGGGAGGAACTGGGTGGGGAAGGAGGAAAAGTGGGTGGTAAATGGGAGGAATAGGGTGGGAAGGAGTCCAAGTGGGCAGGGTTTGTTAAGAAACTCCCCACCACAGGAGAATCAGGGTCTGTCCCTGGAGACCCAGCAATTAATTAAAAAAACTGGAGTCCCCGGGGCAGATAGGAGAGTTCCCAGGTATGGGTATGGGCGTACCCTTGTTTTACTCATTAGGAAAAGCCCTTTAACATATAGGTATATATATATTTTTTTTTTTTTTTTTCTTTAAAAAAATACTGTTCCTTTATTGCTGAGTGAATTGATTCTTGAAAGTGAATGTAAATATAATACTGGATATTATACCTGCTGAGGCAGGAATTACTATTTGTTACTGGACTCCAGAAAAATTAATAAGTCCCACTAAGGTTTCTATCTGCTTAAAGTGTTAGTAATGTCCCATTATAAATAGTTTTATTTTGTAGAGCTTCAAAAAGCTGAATATAATGCAAAAAACTGTATGGTTTGAGAGATATCGGCATTCAAACTTTGATGTGTCCTGCTGTCAGCTGTAAAGCTGTCAGCAGGAGATCCGTGTCGGCCGACACAGAGGCTCTGCACCAGATCCGCAATTGTGTTATTTAAAACGAATGACTTCCTTGGAATGGTCTAAAAAGTGTACTTGCAAACCAAACAAACTTTTTAGACCATTCCATAGAAGTCTTTCGTTTTAAATGACGTAATTGCGGCTCTGACGCGGAGCGTCTGTGTTGGCCGACATGGATCTCCTGCTGACAGCTTTACAGCTGACAGCAGGACACGTGAAAGTTTGAATGACGATATCTCTCAAACCATACGTTTTTTTGCATTATATTCAACTTTTGAAGCTCTACAACATAAGGCTATATATAATGGGAAATTACTAACACTTTAACCCCTTCGCGTCCTATGACTTAACCCGGGCTGTTGCGATGGTCCGGCACTCAAGGACCAGTGACGGTCCTGGCACATCATGGAGTTCAGGGCTCCTGGCGGGGCTGCACGCCGCTCCAGAAGCCCTGAACCGGAAATGATAATAAAAAAAACAAAGCCCCGTGGTCACCAAGTGCCGGCCGCGCGCGCCGGTCTTTAAGGGGTTAAGATGACTTCAGTGGGAGGAGCTTGGGATTCTAGGTTCTACAAAAAGGATCATGTCGGCACCTGTAGACATAATATCCTAATTAATTTATTCTGGAGAACTGCTCCAGTATTTGATTCATTGTGCTTTATGTATAAAAACAAAGTTGATCAATTCTGGGGCAAATCAACAGCACTGTAGGAAACAAATAAAATAATTATAGAATTAAACAGGGCATTTAACCCTTTGAATACTAAAGATGTATCCAAAGCATTGTGAGAACTCTATAGGATTCAAGGGGAGGGGTAAAAAAATAATTTTGTGAATATTTTTCTTCCCTGTTCAGCTATTAGTTTGCCAAAAATAGCATCACCTGGTTTTATACATACAACTGATTGGATTTTCTACTCAGATTAAGGTAGGTAGGAGGTTTATTGTTACATGGGGGTTAGTGTTCCTTTAAGAACTGAGACTTACTCATGGTTCAAACAAAGGCATGGAATCCGGGGATTCTAAACATTTTTGTCACCTTAACCCTTTGAGTGCCAGAGTGGTACGGAATACATTGCTTTGCAATTCATTCTGTACCACTTTGTCACTCAAAGGGTTAACCCCTTAAGCACCAGAGGGGTGGTCAACTCATTGATTCTTTTTGCAGGACCTAGAACCCCAAACTCCGCCCACTGAAGTCATCTTAAGAGGAAAGAAGCTTTAGTGGGATTTATTAAGGGTTACTGGAATCCAGTAACAAATTGTAATTCCTGCCTCAGCAGGTATAATATCCAGTACAGATAAAATGTTCACTTTCAAGAATCAGTTCACCTTGAAATAAAGGAGCGGTTATTTTTTTAATGAAGACATATAAATGTTTCATACCCCTCTAGTGCTTAAGGGGTTAAAGAAAATTACTATTAAAAAACAATTTATTTTATTTCACTCTCTGATTTTTTTTTTAAAGGTAATATATTCTGACTAATACAGCAGTGAAATGTATGGCAATACCTACTTGCTGTAAATGTCTAAACAATACAAGGTGCTGTTTGCATTGGTATAACTGTGAAGGAGAAGGGAACTCTTCTTAGTGAATAATATGAGTTATTGTGCTTTTCATGCTGTACTCCAGCTGCCAGGAGATGTTTCATCCCAAAATAATTACAGCTCAAAAATATTATAATCAATCTACCAGCAACTGCTTCAATAATGCCTTTATAATGCATGCTATGGGAGAGCTTGAGTCATAGACTACCGTTTCCATACTGCACGATATAGGTTAAGGATGGTACTATGTTAGCCATAGAAAAAGCAGGAGAGTAGTAGAGTGAAAATGATCCCTTTATTGGCTACCAGAGTGGCTTCAAGACAATAGGGGCTCAATACTACTACCACGGGTTCAGCCGGTAAGTGAAAAAAAAAAAGACAGAACAATATACCTACCAATGTACAGCAGCTATTCTAGAGCTGGCCTGGTGCATGGAACAACCAGTGTTGGTGGCCAAAACTCACATTTTGGCCAAATGCTCGTTGTTGGTTTTTGTTCCCACAACTCACGCTAAATAGTGCAAATTGTGGGAACTCGAAAAAAAAAAAAGACACCTCTCGTTGTTTGAAATAATGTCAAACAATGAGAGTGAGATCAAAACAGTCACCCTCCCCACACCTCAAAAACACTAACCCTATCTATCTCTAACAGGACACTAAATAATACTAACACTATCTGAACACCCACTAATGTAACACTTACCTGTCATTCACTATCTTCTTCTTCAATCTTCTTTCTGTATTCTTTCTTCTATTCTTTTCCTGTACAATCCTTAAAAAAAGATGAAAAGTGTGACATCTGTCCTCTGATTATGTTTTTATTTTTTCTGCCATTCTGTAAAAAATAAATTGTCTTTTAGTGTCCATTTCAATTATAAGAGAATGACGGCCACATGTCTCCCTTGCTGCCGCCGCTGTCTCCACTGGGGGCGTAAGGAATGCAGATTGACAGAGGACCCCCCGCCTACCACTTAGGCCGTTGCCTGAGTCATGCTGCAAAATAACTGGCAGCCTCCAATTGGCTGTGATGTGTGCTTATGCACCTCTGAGCCAATCAATTTCTAAGGGGTTTCATCATCCTCTCCAGGCAGATGTACCATTTTCTGTTGCAATCTTAACCCCTTCGCGTCCTGTGACGTACCCGGACCGTCACGCTGGTCCGGCACTTAAGGACCAGTGATGGTCCTGGTACGTCACGTACTTTTACTCACCGTGCTCCTGCAGGAGCGCAGTGAGTAATACCGTGGACTGAAATTGATCGCTCCAAGACCGGAGTGATCTCTTTCAGTCCTCCTTTCAATGTGCCGCCCCACGTGATCAGTCACGTGGGACAGCACGTCGAACGCGTCTATCTTGTCCTTAAAGGACCAGACACAGCGGGATCGGTGGACCATAAGGGGTTAAGGGAGATCTACACCACCAGCTATTTCAGGTTGGGGGGCTGTTTATAGGATAAGAACAGATGTTTTTGGGAATAGTCTTTTTATACTGCCATCAGTATGTAGTATTGTTTGGAGCTCTTTTGATATATTGTACAGTACTACAAGCTGGGGATTGTAGGTGACTACTATTAGTACTCTGTTCTCTTCCTGTGGTTGTTTGTTTTCCAGGAGATTTCCTCTGGACACACTGTTGGTTCTCTGAATTTGGATGTCCATGTCATAGCATTATACCCATGACTGGCAAAATCTCTCCTGTGATTTTTTGTATTAATAGATGTCAGACGTCTCAGAGCATACCTTAGGGCCTGGCTGTAAACAACTCTATCACCAAGGTCGCAGGCATCCAAATTCACCTACAACCCACAGCTTGAAGTACTGAGCAAAAGTGCTCTAAACAATATTACATACTGATGGAAGATTAAAAAGAATATTCCCAAAACCTCCACTCATCTTCTGTTTACATCTCACAACCTGAAACAGCTGGTGGGGAAGAGCTCCCTTCAACGTGAGAAAAGCTGAACAACCCAGAAGTGAAAGACTTACAGAAGACCTGCTTATGCAATGGCTGCATTGTAATAACATATCCACCATGCAGCCCAGCCCAGGCTTAATTACATCTTTAACTCATTTATTGCTGGTTGCTCACCTGAGAGGGAACATTGTCTTTGCCAAATGCCCATGATCCCCCCCCCCTCCCCAACACCATGACAGGCTTGTTCTGATAATACTTAACCATTATAGGTAATATAACTAACCCAACCTGGTGCCTAACATCCCCTATTATGTGGGCCAATCTCAATGGGTATGTTTTGCAAACCACAACCAAAGTCCAAGGGCCAAATTCTAAGATTGTTGGCCAAGGAATCCCCTCCATAACCATAACAATATATCCCCATAATAACCTTTTAATTATAGGCAAGGACCAAGATACAGCCGTAGGACGGTTGATTCATACCTTAAACAGCCGGGTTTGCTCCACCACAAAAATCCACAGCCTGTTCCACTGGCCAATATCTGTTGGGTGGACCCCATCAGACTGAAGTTGGTCATGACATTTATCCTCAAAGACCCTGTGCCTGATAGCCAAACCCATATGCTGTACCAAGGCTTTCAAGGTACAAATGGATTGTCCATGCCTTATAATCCCTGGGGCATTTCAAGTAGTGTCATGGAATGGTCTCGGGAACACCACCCCATTTCCAGGAAGATTACTAACCACTTTCTCAAGTTCTCCTTAATCTGTTCACTCAGGTCCCACACAGACCAAGATCAAGGTCTCACCAAGATGAACAAATAGAACATTGTGATCCTGCTCCCTCAACATAGTAAACTCCAACACATAAACAACCTGCCCCCATTTCATCCCCTTACAGCCAAACCAGGACACCCTTGCTTCGTTCCTGGAATCTGGAAAACGTGAAACCACACAGCTGACCTCTTCCTGGCTTAACAATGTGTGTACTTGGGACCAGAAGGTCTGAATCACTGGACACGACCATAAAAAGTAAAGGGTATCAGCCCCACCGGCTCTACATTTAAGACAAGAAGTGTCAGGTTTTAGGCCCAGTATATGTTGTCGCTGGGGGGACAAGTGGGACGCGTGAATGAGTTTGAGGAACATTTCCTGGTACATGGTAGCTGGTAGTGTTTGACATGAAAAGAGGTAGGAATTGAGGAGAGTTTCAGTAAAGCAATTGGGTAACAATTTTGTCCACCTTGTCAACCCTGAAGTGAGTGACTTCTGTACAATACAATACACTTTGCAACAGTGCACAATGTCACTCAGCAGCTGTAAAATTCTTCAGGATATTAACATGCATAAAACTACATGCAACAGAATGAAGAATTTTCTGGGAAACTTTTTATCAACAAAGCTGTGCAGATTACATGACGTCATCCACGGAGATTAGAGAGGAGTATTCCAACTGCAAAAGATAGGGATATTTTCTTTAATAATAGTGCCAGTGGCATAGCTCAGATGGTTAATTCACCAGCTGTATAATTCCAAATCTCAGAAAAATCTTCAAGTAATGGTGGAACTACTACTTGGAAAATCAGGATCTACGGGATAAAAAAATTTAAAGGTTTAAGCTTGATTTATGTCTTTTTTCATTCTCCATAACCCAGTACATTTAGGGTCATGAGTATCAATGTGTTGCAAAGCTGTATTCTCTTTAAAAATTGTCTTTGTGAATTTTTTTGCCTAGTTATTAAAGGATTAGCAATGAAAGTTTGAAAATAGAGACCAGTTTGGCAGATTGTGAATATTTGTCACAAACTGGATTAATGACTTTTTGTGAAAAATGTGTGGTTATTTAGCAAAAATGTATCAACATTTTGGAATTTATGGAGAAATAATTAGTGAAACACAAGGCTGTTACGAATGTATAGATACAACACTGCCAGTTCCCCTTTAGTTAAATAGCGAATGGTTATTATTAGTCCTTGCAAATATTGATACATATGGACATGTCACAAATATTTAAAGGGATAGTAATGTCAGAAAAAGCTGTAAAGGTGTCAGAAGCAGATTCTGGTCGCTTGACCAGATGAGGCTCTTCAGCAGTGCCGATATAACAATATCTAAAAATAAAAACTTAATTAGAATGGTCTACAACGTGTGCCTGGTTTGCAAACACACATTGTAGACCATTCCGATTAAGTATTTATCTTTAGATATCGTTATATCGGCACTGCTGTAGAGCCGCATCTGGTCAAGTGAACAGAATCTGCTTCTGACAACTTTAAAGCTCGTCAAGCAGAAAGGGGAGGGAGTGGAGAACTTTATTTTCATATATCTCTCAAACCATAACGGTTTGAGAGATACGAATAAGTGCAAGTACTCTATTTTAATTGTATCAACCATATAGTTAATACTTTTTTCTGACATTACTATACCTTTAAGGAACAAGTGAACTTTTAACATGTTGATAGATATGCCCCTTAGAACCTTATGCACAAAATGTTCCATTGATTTAAATGAGGCTTTTAAGTCCTTGACTGCTAAAGTGTTCAAGGTGGGACCAGTAGAGAGGAAACTGGGCATGACTGGTAGGACCAGCAATGAAGAGCTCAAATGTATCAGGTGGGACCAGCAGAGAAGAAAGTAGGCATGTCAGGTAGGACCATTAGAGAAGAACTGACATGAACCAGGTGGGATCAGTAAAGAGGAAACTGATCATGGCAGGCAGAACCAACAGAGAAGAACTCAAGTGAACCAGTTCAGACCAGAAGAGAAGAAACTCTCATGACAGGTAAGACCAGCAGAGAAGAGCTCAAGTGTATCAGGTGGGACAAGTAGAGCGGAAATGGTCAAACCAAGCAGGACCAGCAGACAAGTACTCAAAAGTATCAGATTGCACCAGTAGAGAGGAAACTGTACATGCCAGGTAGGACCAACAGAGACGAACTCAAGTGTAGCAGGTGGGACCAGTAGAGAGGAAACTGGTCATGATCGTTATGACCAGAAGAGAATTCAAGTGTACCAGGTGGGACCAGTAGAGATGAAACTGGTCATGATCGTTATGACCAGAAGAGAATTCAAGTGTACCAGGTGGGATCAGTATAGAGGAAACTGGGCATGCCAGGCAGGACCAGCAGATTAGAACTCAAGTGTATCAGGGGGTACCATTAGAGAAGACAGTGGTCATGATAGGTAGGACCGGAAGATAACTCAAGTGTACCAGGTGGGACCAGTATAGAGGAAACGGGTCATGACAGGTAGGACCAGATAAGAATAACTCAAGTGTATCAGGTGGGAGCAGTAAGGTGGAAACTGGTCGTGCGAGGAAAAACCTGCAAAAAAGAACTCAAGTGTACCAGGTGGGACCAGTAGAGAAGAAACTGGTCATGACAGGTAAGACCAGCAGAGAAGACCTCAAGTGTATCAGATGGGACCAGTAGACTAGAAACTGGTCATATCAAACAGGACCAGCAGACAAGAACTCAAAAGTACCAGGTGGGACCAGTAGAGAGGAAATTGTACATGCCAGGTAGGACCGTCAGAGATAAACTAAAGTGTAGCAGGTAGGACCAGTAGAGAGGAAACTGGTCATGATAGTTAGGACCAGAACAGAACTCTAGTGTACCAGGTGGGACCAGTACAGAGGAAACTGGTCATGACAGATAGGACCAGAAAAGAAGAATTCAAGTGTACCAGGTGAGAGCAGTAAGTAGGAAACTGGTCATGCAAGGCATAACCTGCAGAGAAGACCTCAATTGTACCAGGTGGGGTCAGTAGAGAAGAAACTGTTCATGACAGGTAAGACCAGCAGAGAAGAGCTCAATTATACAAGGTGGGACAAGTAGAGAAGAAACTGCTCATGACAGGTAAGACCAGCAGAGAACTGAAAAGTACAATGGTACCAGTAGAGAGGAATTCATGGGCCTTATAGTAAAAAGAAAAGTAACATAGTAAATTAGGTTGAAAAAAGACACAAGTCCATCAAGTTCAACCTTCGCCTCATACCTCAGTAACTGAGAATTTTATAGCTTTCCTGCTACCAATTAAATTAGTCTTTATCAGACCTTCCTGATCAGCCTACCGATAAACAGTATAACTCTGTATGTTCCCTTTTGAAAGAAATGTATCTAATCTTCTCTTAAATGTATCCATTGTATCTGCCATAACTACCTCCCTGGGCAATGAATTCCACAATTTGACAGACCTTACAGTAAAAAAAACCCTTCCTCTGCTGAAGTTTAAACCTCCTTTCCTCTAATCTCAAGGAGTGTCCCCTGGTCACCTGATCAGGCCTTGGAATAAATAGCTCACCGCAGAGATCCTTGTATTGACCTCTCATATACTTGTACAATGTGATAAGGTCTCCTCTTAGTCGTCTTTTCTCTAGAGTAAATAAACCAAGTTTGTTTAGTCGTGGAGCAATTCTGAATAAAACCAAAGGAATTGTATTTGTTCCATGGTTTTATTTGTTCTCGTTTAAATCAACGGGAATTTGTATAATTGTATTTGTTTCCTATGGTGTATTTGGTTTGCTCCAGAACTGTATTACTTTTTGCTATTATGATATACCCTGTTGCGTTTCTTGGTTTGTGTTCCATTATTCCATTAGAGTAACATCCTACTTATAGAATTGTATATGTTATAGAATGTTCCTCTGTCAACCTTGGTTTGTATTGCATGGTAAGGGAGAGTGAAACCAGAAGGTGAATGGGGAGCACTCTAAGTTGCTATTATAAATCACTGACTGACTCATTCATGTGCATAAAAAATCTAATTTATTAGCATTAAAACTGCCAGGTGGAAATGCACAGAAACCTTAATGGTTTTAACGTCAAACCCAGCTCTTTGTCAGAGATGAAAT
The DNA here is from genome assembly GCA_037306005.1 of Rhinophrynus dorsalis. NCBI lineage: Eukaryota > Metazoa > Chordata > Amphibia > Anura > Rhinophrynidae > Rhinophrynus > Rhinophrynus dorsalis. The sequence continues at coordinate 660,188,892 of CM074718.1, read as the reverse complement.
ACAAGATGAAACCAATGTATTTAACCCTTTCAGGTGTGTATTACAGTAAGAGATAAGACATCTCCACTACATGTATGAGGTAATAGAATTCTACAAATGCAACAAGTCATTAAAAGAGAACTATACCCTTAGTTATAAATGAGGTGATACAGACTGTAAATAGGTCATTATAACGTAAGATATAGCTTGAATAATTCTAATGATAACAAGTAAAATGTACAAATGATGTCAAAAACTTCAGATTAGAATGCATAAAGAACGCCATCTTGTCTAGTCAGTTGATACATTCTGAATCAAAGCATGAACCAATATGCATAGGAAAGACTGCACGTGCTCAGAAGGGACCAATTGTGAGTTTTCACTGACAACACAGAGTCCTGTATACCTCTTGCTGTGGGGCTTTAACGATAGTGCATACATTTTACTAATCGTCATTTTAATTATATAATATTATAGTTGTCTATTAAGAGCCCATATAACATTTATTGTACAGTTTCCGCTTAGCAATGTTCACACATAATGGGGCTCAGATTTCAAATATAAAAAATAAAACAATATCTACTAAATTATATGCACAATACAGTAATAAAAAAAATATGCTAGTACATTTCTTAATTTAAAAAATATTTCAAAATTCTCTAATAGAAAACCAGGTAAGTCAATAGTAATTATAAAGTTTGTGATATTAAATTAATAGAATTAAAATTGAAAACATGGAGGAATGTATGAACCTACCAGCATACTTTATTTTCTGCTCAACAACATTGGTTCCCTATCCATGAGCCTGCACAGTGTGCACTAGAAAAGGGGTGAACAGACCTTAGTGACAATAGGATCTACTTTATCTTAGTCATCTTAAAGGGATAGTAATACTTCGTTTTATCTTTATTTTATTTTGTAGGCATTAAAAAAACACGAAGAACGATATGTCTTATCTCTCAAACCTTTATGGTTTGAGAGATATTCACAAGCAAAGTTTCCCCTCCCGCCCCTTTTACCTAGTGTAAGCAATCTCTTCTCAGATGTGGAATGCAGTCCATAGACCAGACAGATAACAGCAAAGGGACAATCTTCTTCCTATGAGAAAAATGAATGTCCTCCCCCCCTTGACAAGTTTTTCAGGTTTTTCCCTTATCTTAATTGAAGATTGTCCCTCTCTGCAGTCTACCTGGACACCTCCCTTCTGCTCTGGCTGAGCAGTGTTACATCAGTAAAAGGGGCGGGAGGGGGATACTTTGTCATTGAATTACTCTTGAAGTACAACTCTTACAGAATTGAAATAACACTCTCCAAAGTCCAAATACTATGATGATTAATTAGAGCTGCTTTTATTATGAAACATTACTATCCCTTTAACATGATCTACTGCCTTTCCAGTATGTGTCAACGGTCCCTCACATCACATTCAAACATGTTGCATAACATATGTTTGCTTATATTGCCTGTGTATATAGATTGATACTGGACCCAAACAACATTCAGAATATTGTAAGATATTAAAAAAAAGAAAAATAGTAATTCTGAGAAAAATGTGCGTTTAATTAACACCTTGAATTTAGAGAGGTATCCAGTGCATTGAGAAGCCATGCGCTGGAGAACAGGTTAAAATTTCCATTTCAGTACATGGCAATTTTTAGTTTTCCCTATGGTACAATTATTAAATGACAAGACTGTGACCTGCTTCAAGGATGGAAGGGTTTGTCAAACTCTACTCACTATGAATCTTCTCACAGTCTACTAATAACCATTTACAGTGACCACTACTAGTATAAAGAACCATACCCCAGTTGGTCATCATTTTACCCAGAGAAACCACTCCATAACCTGAAACTCAAATTACTCAAAGGGAACATCAAATATACACAGGAGATAAAGACATTTGAAATTAAAGGGATAGTAATGTTTCATAATAAACGCAGCTCTAATTAATCATCATAGTATTTGGACTTTGGAGAGTGTTATTTCAATTCTGTCAGAGTTGTAGTTCCAGAGTAATTCAATGACAAAGTATCCCCTCCCGTCCCTTTTACTGATGTCACACTGTTCAGCCAGAGCAGAAGGGAGGTGCCAGGTAGACTGCAGAGAGGGACAATCTTCAATTTAGATAAGGGAAAAACCTGAAAAACTTGTCAAGGGGGGCAGGGCCTTCATTGTTTTCATATAAAGAAGATTGTCCCCTGCTTGTATCTGTCTGGTCTATGGACTGTATTCCACATCTGAGAAGAGATGGCTTACACTAGGTAAAAGGGGCGGGAGGGGAACTTTGCTTGTGATAAGACTTATATCGTTCTTTATGTTTTTTTTAATGCCTACAAAATAAAATAAAGAAAAAACAAAGTATTACTACACCTTTAAGATGATCAGGTTTTTTTTTAAACACCAAACACTGGACTAAGTAAGGACTTGGGATTCCTCACACATTGCCAAAACTTTACATAATATTCCCTTATATTTATTTTGTTTTTGTACACGTTTACCCATCTTTCTCAGATTATTTTTCTATTTATATCTATGTACTATGGATCTCTCTCTCTTTCTTTCTCTTTCTCCCCCCACATCCCTCTGTTATGAACAGATTTTTTACTTATGAGTCTGTGCTTTCCTTAGCATGACTTTTAATGTAAATGTTTCATTTTTGAAACCAGTATGCTTTAGATTTGAAAAAGAGAGCATCGTTCTTTTGAGACAGCAAAACCTCAGAAAGATAAGAAAGCGCTACATAGTGTAGTATGTACATATGAGATTTTCACTACATCAATGAAATATCACTCACATAGATACTTGTCAGGGAACCGACATCGGACTCCACTGACAACCAATTATTCGGAGAAAATACACCTGTCTCCGTTCAGGTTACTCACGGATTCCTCCAAGCGAATCTCCGGACAATCAGTATATGGTAAGCGGGGTATATTTCATTGATGTAGTGAGAATCTCATATGTACATACTACACTATGTGGCGCTTTCTTATCTTTCTGAGGTTTTGCTGCTTTTATACAGCTGAGGGAAAGTGTGTTATTTAGAGAGCTGCCTGAAAAGTTTGCTGGAGACGGTTTTATTTCTCCAGTTGTTTACATTGTTGGTTTCGGTATATACCGTCTCTGACACAAGCCATAGGGTGAGTGCGCACCTTAGGGTGTCTGGTGGTGGTGAATTGTGCCATACTGATACACACAGGGGCGCCCTGTTTCTTTCCCATTTGTTTTGTTTCCAGGATCGCTCTTGAGAGCTTGTCCCAAAGATTGAAAGTTAGTCTGAAAGGTATTATTACATACTGCACTAATCATTCATTTGGCATCTATACCACTGGACTAACACAGCTCTCCTAAATTAAACACATATATAACCATTATCAGCTTACAGTTCTCCTCTCCTGAATGGACCTTTGTGTTGTGCTTAGAAAGAGAATCATGCCTTTTAGTGAGAAAATTACACTCTATACAAAAACATCAAGAATTAAGACTACATTAGGGATGTTCAGAATCCACGTTAAAAGTGAAGGTATATAAATTCAGCATTTGAAATGAACAATATTTACATTCACAACCAAAGTGAACTGTTTTGATTTGATGATTGTCTGAACTGTTATTGTCTTGCGCATCACCCACACAGATTTCTCCATTTGTGTGGTATGTAGTGACCCTTCCATTTGAATTAATTTCTTCACTAGGATCACACTCACTAGCAAGCGGAATGCAAGGTGTTGAAACATCCTTTTAAAATGGCCTCTTTGTAATGCCAATTCAGTAACTGCCAGTATTTTATTATTTGATGCTTGAGTGCAGTATAATTAAGTTAGGTTCATGATGGTACAAAATGCACATATCTGCTACCACCAGGTGCTCAGCTCTTAGCCGCTGCCTCCTATTGCTCAGACAGCAGCACGACTGGGCCATCTGAAACATCCTGGGAACACAGTAGGCTGAGGATGTGGAGAGTTATACAGTTACTTGTGAGCTGGCCAATGCACCTCATCGCTGCATTAGCACAGCAGGAGTGAGGTAGCAGCCTACTGGGCTGGCCCAATGCATTGAATATGTATTGCCAGCACCGCACACACCTCCCGTTGGCAACAAGCAGGAGATGGAGTAAGGCTGTGGCCCAACAGCCCAGCTATCACGGTGCCCGTGATTCGTGCTATCCTGTGTCTATCACTTGCTGGAAGTTCCTCATTGGCTGTCTGCTGTTAGCCCACCTCACACAGCCTTTTTAAACCCAGTCCGGGCAACTCCCAGGTTGCCCTTTCGTGGTGTCTCTGACATTACTAGTTCTGACCTGCTTGTCAGGCACTTGGGCCAGAGGATCCTGCGTTCCAGTGTTCCTGTGTTCCGGTGTTCCTGTGTTCCAGAAGTTCCAGTGTTCCAGTCTTGATCATTCCTGAGTTCCTGAGTCTCCTGCCTGCTTGTCTTTCCAGCCGGTTCCGGTTGCTTTCGGTCGCTCCTGTAGTTCCGGTAATCTGTCAGTGCAGCGGTGCTCGTTCCGGTTATCCTCTGCTTGGTCTCAGGGCTCTCGCTCAATCACTGTCGCAGAGGCGACATTGTGCTTGTTTCGCTCCGGCGATATATTTCTGTTGGTTCCAGCGTGTGGACGCTGGTTTACTCCATTTAACCTGGTGGCTCAATTACTGTTGGTCCCAGCGTGCGGACGCTGGTTTACTCCATTTAACCTGGTGGCTCAATTACTGTTGGTCCCAGCGTGCGGACGCTGGTTTACCCCATTTAACCTGGTGGCTCAATTACTGTTGGTCCCAGCGTGCGGACGCTGGTTTACTCCATTTAACCTGGTGGCTCAATTACTGTTGGTCCCAGCGTGCGGACGCTGGTTTACTCCATTTAACCTGGTGGCTCAATTGCTGTTGGTCCCAGCGTGCGGACGCTGGTTTACTCCATTTAACCTGGTAACTCATGTTACTGTTGGTTCCAGCGTGCGGACGCTGGTTTACTCCATTAAACCTGGTGGCTCATTTTACTGTTGGTCCCAGCGTGCGGACGCTGGTTTACTCCACTAAACCTGGTGGTTTATGCTACAGTTGGTCCCAGCGTGCGGACGCTGGTTTGCTCCTTGACTAATTCAGGCACTGAGGTCCGGTTGCTGTCCAACTCATTATTGCAGTCTTGTATTCTCTGACTAGAGACTTCTGCTTGAGCGAGACCATTGATTCCTGTTCCACACTACTGTCATATGTCATCTGACAGCCTGGTCTCTTCTTTTGGGCTGCCCTGACCGGTATTGGTAAGGCCGGTAGAACCTATTTACGTTACAGCTCTAAGGTTGCCTTACCCGGTATAGGCAGGGCCGGTAGAGCCTACACTCAGTACTCCTTCAGGCTGCCTTGCCCGGTATAAGGCCGGTAGAACCGGTACGTTTCACCTCACGGTTGCCTTACCCGGTATTGGCAAGGTTGGTAGAGCCTACTGCTATATTTGCACCTGTCACTTGGGTTGCCTTGCCCGGTATTATTGGCAAGGCCGGTAGAACCTATTCATATTGTCATTACTTGTTGTATTATTATATATGTATGATACCCTATGGGATTGCCTTAACTTTTCAATAAAGTTACGTTTTTACCAAACCTTAGTCTGAGAGTCTTCAAATACCGTGACACCAGCTTTATGATCAGCGCAGGGGGCAACTGTCCCATGCCCCCCATGCCAGCCCACTCCTGCACATAGTTATAACACTTTCCTCTATTCCTTGCAAGTACATTATACTAATTAATGGACAGAGGGACAGAACACCTTTACACGTCCTCATTGCCACCTTCGGCTTAAGAAGTGTTAAGATAATTTTCACTGTAAGTAGATTAGTAAACTGGCAATAGACAGACATAGCAATAAGATTCCTGAGACTAGTTCTGGATGGAATTGTATACGAACAACCATTCTTTTGTCTAAATGAAATGGACTAACCTTACCCAATTCATTGTCACCTCATATTAATGGTACTAAAAGGTGAGAATAAAATATAGTGTAATTCTGGGGCAACCCAACTGCACTATAGGGGACAAATACACATTCATATTGATTTAAAAATAGCTTTTAACCCATTGAATGCTAGAGAGGTCTCCAACGCATTGTGAATACCTCTCTAACATTCAAGGAGTTAAAAAAAACATATAAATCAATTTGGGGAATTCATATTTCTGCCCTGTAATACAGTTATGCCAGATTTCTCTTGATCAGACAGTAAAAACCTAAAGCCCTGTGTAGGATTGAAGCCCGCTAACCTAATGTGAGGTGCTGAACCCAGTGGTATAAAATATAATTGCCTGTAGCGTTTATACACATACATACCGTCATAAACGGAAGAAATCAATAAGATTAATGATATCTCCCCCAGCTAATTTATGAGCGTCTTTTGTAGATAATATGATTGTTAATTTGATGAGACCTGTGAAGTCACCTCAAATGTTATATCAGCGTAATGGCACATCACATGCATCTGCTTGTAATCTACTGAAATGGGCACGCATTAACTGTCTGATGTTAACCCACTGAGTCCCAGAATGGCACACACCAAAGGGGGTTCATTGTGTGCTATGAATTTTGATCCTGAAAAAACAATACTGTGTTAGTGCAGCTGTCACAATAACTTTATTAACCTCTTGCATGCTGGAGAGAAATGGTTGGAGACCTGTCTAGAATCCAAGGGGTATAAATCAGCATCTCATTATGGGTTAAGCAATCCTATATAATAATTCGTTAAGGATGTTTGTCAGAAGCTGTCATGCGCAGTAGAGATGGCTGAGCACGCTGCAGTCATGTGCAGTAGGGACTGCCCGCTACACGGCTGATATGGAGCGGGGCGCTCTGAAGTTAGACCATAGTCCTATCAGCGCACCTTCCTGGGACCAAGCGGACTACGGTGTCAATTCTTAGCTCCCCATTCCATATCAGCCGCGCCGGCGCAGTCTCTACTGTGCATGACTGCACCGCGGCCAGTGATGACAGGATCCGGCCACCAGCAGAGGTTGCTGGGTGGCACTGTGGCCCGTGTACACAGGCTCTTCAACTAGTAATGATATATTTATATTGTGATGATTTTTCAACTCTCTATCTATTTATCTATCTATCTATCTATCTATCTATCTATCTATCTATCTATCTATCTATCTATCTCTCTATCTGTCTGTCTGTCTGTCTGTCTATTTGACAGTCTGTTGCTTGTTGGCCAATCTATATGTCTATCTTGCTATTTTTCTACCTATCTTTGCCTGTCTGTCCATCTATCTGTTTGTCTTTCTGTCTCTGTGACTATCTCTGTGACTATTTTTTTATTAAATGTCAATGGATCTGTCATATCAGTCTAACATGATTGTGTTCTGTAATGGAAACATTTCTTTAACAGAAACATGAATGTACAAAATACAGAAGAATATTAACTCTTAGTCCCCTGCCATTCTAGTGAATTACAATGGTAAATGTAAATTAAATCAATCATATATATATATATATATATATATATATATATATATATATATACAGTATCTCACATAAGTGAGTACACCCCTCACATTTTTGTTAATATTTTTATTTTATCTTTCATGTGACAACACTGAAGAAATGACACTAATTTGCTGTCCCCCTCAAAATAACTAAACACACAGCCATTAATGTCTAAACCTTGGCAACAAAAGTGTTGAGGCGTGTACAAGCAACAGACTGTCAAATAGACAGATAGATAGATAGATAGATAGATAGATAGATAGATAGATCATTAGTCAAGCTCTTACTTTATGATTTTGTATGTGTGTGTGTGTGTGTGAAATCATATCGTTTCATGCCCTAGGCCTGCTTAAGGCAAGTTTACTAAGTGACTTCCTCAGTGCAGTTTGCATCAGCAGGAAGGCAATGGTGCAGTTATAAACTTCATTCTTTCTGTGATGCTATGTACTAAACGTGACACAGATGAAAGGGGTTTTCCCTTATTTTCCTGTGCATGCTATGGTGAAGTCATAATGGGCATTATATGATGGAGGAGTGTGTCCAACAGAGTACATTACAGCAGTCCTTCCCTGTACTGCATACACTGAAGTTCAGTCATTGCCATTGAAGGCTAACACCAGGTTATGGTTTATATAATATGTAATGAGATCCATACCTGGGGCTGCAACAAGCAACAATCATCTGCTCCTTTCACTAACCCTGTCCATGGCTCAAGGTGCTTATAGATATGCATCACAGCACATCCTTCCCTGCGGATCCTACTTCTATCAGACAATTATGGGACATAAACAGCCTGGGTCATTCTGCTGATTTCCATGCTGTGTTGAACCCCTTCAGAATCAGAGGGTTATGAAATGCATTGCACACTCCTTAAAGTTACCTTGTTAACCAATAAAAAGTAACTGGCACATTTTTTATCTACATTAAAACTTGTCTTGACCTGGCACTAGCCATAATGCTAACACATGTTTGGTTTTAACGAAATTAAGCTGTATTTTTATCAAGGCAAATATATCAGCTTTTCCAGGACAAAAAAGTACCATATTTATCAAAGAATATCACCCCCATTGATTTCAGTACAGTTTTCTTTGATAAATATTGGGCAGAATTACATTCAGATATTTTTGCACTGGAAAATGTACAGAGATGTGCACCACAACAGATCAAGGGATTGATAGACTCTAGTTGTAAAGGGAGAGACACTAGAAATGAATGGGGCTTGTTCACTTTAGAGAAGAGACGTCTGTGTTCCACCGATGGTCTGGATGCAGGAGTTGCATATCTGTTGGCCGGCTGTGTAAGTGGAAACAAATATTATTGGCTGGTGCAGACATGGGTTGTCAATTAAATGGAGGTATCAATAAGCATCACAATGTCCAACACCACACCTGGGATCTTTTGAAATGAGCTCACCCTGAGATCTTTAGAATGTTAACCCTTAATGCTCCCAAAAAGTAGATTCTAATTGCAATGTCAGTGTTTGCTGTAACCCAGAGGTGATTCAATAAGGCCTCAAGGAACCTGTAACATTCTACAGTTCTGAGATATCACTTCTTCAACACTTGCAAGACAATCAGGACTTCTCCTTCTGCCTTTCTGGTAGAAATGTCACTAAACTGGACATTAAATAAACAGTAAATTGGCGTGAATCATATAGTAGGAAACACTGGACTCTGTGTCCCTGAGAATTTGGACCTTGACATCGAAACTCTGAGATTTGGTTCAAAACCTTGAGTCTTTGGGTCAAACCCTGAGAGTTCCCCGTATGCCAACAATGCTCATGTGAAAGGTCTACTAGCAGCTCCGTAGTTCTCTGTGCAGACCTTCCTAAGTGTATCTTTTCTGCATTCCTGTGTTAATACAGTAAATATGCAGTATGCGAGAATTTGGTATGTTCATGCAAGACAATAGTCACCCATGTGAAAGACACCAGATAAGAAGTTGATGTTAATATATTTTATTTTGATTTTATATGTTCCTTGTTGTGATGTCACTTCCCCTTTCTGGCAATGTATGTAAATAAACTACTTTGCATACAATGCCAGCCACGTCAGGCATGCATGGCATATTCAGCAAACTATAAAAAGTGCAATTCTGCAGCAACAGAATGGCACCATACGAGGTGAATGGAAAAAATTTTTTAGAAAGACAAAACACAGAAGGAGCGCCAATGGTGCAGTAAAGTTGACAGACAATCGTGAATATTAAAATAAAATAAAATGTACTCACATTTAATATATGCCAGTAATTTGATACCAAAAATACCGGCTTCAAAGGCTTATGGAGACCATAACCCCGTCTCCATTCGGGTATACGGCGTATTCAGCTGGATATTGACAGGCGGAGGCTCAAAATTAAATTTCTGGATATCTGTCTGTCTCACACCCGGCGCTCCTTCTGTGTTTTGTCTTTCTATGATCCTACCGCTTGGGAGAGCGAGTAACCTTGGGTTGAGAGCGGCCGTGGCCAGATACTGTTACTGGGGGCAGTAAGAATACTCCAGAAGCTTTGAAAGTTGGATCAGATATATTTCTCATCCAACACACTATTCAATGTGAGTGTGTGTCCACAAGGGTGTTATTTCGGTGAAGGTTGTGATTAGTGATGAGCGAGCACCCCAATGCTCGGGTGTTCGGGTGCTCTGACCGAGCACCCCCGGATGCTCGAGTGCTCGGCCGAGCACCCGAGCCCCATTGAAGTCAATGGGAGGACTCGAGCATTACACCAGGCACCCCCTGCTCTGATGAGGGGAGGGTGCCTGGTCCATAGGAAAAGGGCAGAAAATGATGGAAACACCACAGAAATGGTTCAGGGACAGCATAGGGAGGATGTCTGGATGCATCTTGGACTCCAACATCGCTGCTGGGAACGATCTTTCGCCCGTAGTACGCCATTTTTACAGACTGACCGTAAAACACACAAAAAGGCAGATAAAAACGACTTTAGGCGAAAAATTGTTACCAAACAGTATTTGCTCTATATTTACTTGTATATCATCTGCAAATTCTCCCAAAAATTTCCTTGATTTTTCTGAACTGAGGCCATGATTAAGAGGGAAACGTGCGCAGAGGCAAATTCTCCCAAAAATTTCCTTGATTTTTCTGAACTGAGGCCATGATTAAGAGGGAAACGTGCGCAGAGGCAAATTCTCCCAAAAATTTCCTTGATTTTTCTGAACTGAGGCCATGATTAAGAGGGAAACGTGCGCAGAGGCAAATTCTCCCAAAAATGTCCTTGATTTTTCTGAACTGAGGCCATGATTAAGAGGTAAACGTGCGCAAAGGCAAATTCTCCCAAAAATTTCCTCGATTTTTCTGAACTGAGGCCATGATTAAGAGGGAAACGTGCGCAAAGACAAATTCTCCAAAAAATGTCCTCGATTTTTCTGAACTGGGGCCATGATTAAGAGGGAAACGTGCGCTGAGCCGACCATCCAAAACATTATAGGTGAGGGTCTGCTGCGGAGCTGACCATCCTAAACATTATATGCGAAGGCCCGCTAGTGAGCTGACGCTATAAAACATTATATGAGAGGGCCCGCTAGAGAGCTGACCCAATAAAACATTATATGCGAAGGCCCGCTAGTGAGCTGACGCTATAAAACATTATATGAGAGGGCCCGCTAGAGAGCTGACCCAATAAAACATTATATGAGAAGGCCCGCTGGTGAGCTGACCTATACAAAAATTGTCAAACAGGGCCCGCTGGTGAGCTGGCCCTATATAAAAATTATATCACAGGGCATATGGAAGAGGAGGAGGAGGATGAGAAGATTAAGAGTCAACCATATACCCGTTTTTTGGGTGGAAGGGGTGAATGGGAATACAGAGTATTCCCATCATTGTAAATAACATATATAAAGTCACTTTATGTTCCTCCGGGGCTTTCCTCCAGTGGAGTGGAGAAGTCAGGGGAAATCCAGGCCTTGTTCATTTTTATAAGTGTCAACCTATCAGCATTTTCGGTGGAAAGGCGGATACGCTTATCTGTTATGATGCCACCAGCAGCACTAAATACCCGCTCAGACAGAACGCTGGTGGCAGGGCAGGCCAGCACCTCCAAGGCGTAGAGTGCCAGTTCATACCACGTGTCCAGCTTGGACACCCAGTAGTTGTAAGGCACAGAGGGATCATTGAGGACGCTGACACGGTCTGCTACGTACTCCTTCACCATCTTCCAAAACTTTTCCCTCCTTGTGACACTAGGCTGCGCATCAGGGTGAGGGTGCTGGCGGGGTGTCATGAAGGTGTCCCACGCCTTGGAGAGTGTTGCCCTGCCTTTGTCGGAACTGCTGTGTGCTCCCCTTTTCTCCCTTTCTCTGTTGGCCAAGGTAGCACGTACTCTGCCGCCAGCGTTGTCAGATGGAAAATTTTGGAGCAATTTTTCAACAAGAACCTTCTGGTATTGCACCATTTTGCTTGTCCTCTCCACCAGAGGAATGAGAGATGAGAAATTCTCTTTGTAGCGGGGGTCCAGAAGGGTGAACACCCAGTAATCCGTGTTGTCTAAAATGCGTATAACGCGTGGGTCACGGGAAAGGCAGCCTAACATAAAGTCAGCCATGTGTGCCAGAGTACCAACAGGCAAGATTTCGCTGTCCTCACCAGAAGGATGACTCTCAATCTCCTCATCCTCTTCCTCCTCTTCTGCCCACCCACGCTGAAGAGATGGAACTAAAGTTCCATGGCTACCCTCTGTAGCGGAGGCAACCGTGTTTTCCTCCTCCTCCTCCTCCTCCTCCGCCTCCTCCAATTGTCGCTGAGAAGACGAAGTGAGGGTGCTCTGGCTATCACCTTGTGTAAGCTCTTCCTCCCCCATTTCCACCTCTTCCACATGCAAAGCGTCGGTTTTAATTGTGAGCAGCGAGCGTTTCAGTAGACACAGAAGTGGGATGGTTACACTGATAATAGCGTTATCGCCGCTCACCATCTGTGTCGATTCCTCAAAATTGCGTAAAACCTCACAGAGGTCTGACATCCATTCCCACTCCTCACTTCTGATTAGAGGAAGTTGAACGGAGAGGCGACGACCGTGTAACAGCTGGTACTCCACTACTGCCCTCTGCTGCTCACAAAGCCGGGACAACATGTGGAAGGTGGAGTTCCAGCGCGTGCTCACGTCACACAGCAGCCGGTGAGCTGGCAATTGTAAGTGCTGCTGCAGCTTCAACAGGCCGGCTGAAGCTGTAGATGACTTACGGAAATGTGCACACACGTGGCGCACCTTGGTCAAGAGATCATGCAAATTGGGGTAGGTTTTTAGAAATCGCTGAACCACTAAATTAAATACATTCGCTAGGCATGGTACGTGTGTGAGCTTGCCGAGCTCCAAAGCCGCCACCAAGTTACGCCCATTATCACACACAACCATGCCTGGTTGCAGGTTGAGTGGCGAGAGCCACTGCTCGGTCTGGTGACTAATCCCCTGCAACAGCTCTGAGGCCGTGTGCTGTTTGTCCCCAAGGCAGATCAGCTTCAGCACGGCCTGTTGACGCTTCCCCACTGCAGTGCTACACTGCTTCCAGCTACCGGCTGATGGGTGAGTGGCGCTGCACGCAGAGAATTCGGAGGTGGAAACGGAGGAGGAGGAGCCAATAACGTAGGTGCTGGCGGAAACCCTGATGGAGGTAGGGCCCGCAATCCTCGACGTGGGTAGCACCTGTGCCATCCCAGGGTCCGAGTCGCTCCCAGCCTCCACGACATTCACCCAGTGTGCCGTCAGGGAAATGTAGCGTCCCTGGCCACAAGCACTTGTCCATGTGTCAGTCGTTAAGTGGACCTTCCCAGTAACTGCGTTGGTCAGGGCACGGGTGATGTTACGGGACACATGGTGGTGTAATGCGGGGATGGCACACCGGGAAAAGTAGTGGCGGCTGGGGACCGCGTACCGAGGGACAGCTGCTTCCATCAGGCTGCGGAAGGACTCAGTCTCCACAAGCCTAAATGGCAGCATTTCGATGGCCAGTAATTTGGAAAGGTGTGAGGTTAGTGCTATGGCCTGTGGGTGGGTGGCTGGGTATTTTCGCTTGCGCTCAAATGCCTGGGGTAACGACATTTGGACGCTGTGCTGGGACAGGGAAGTGGATGTGGTCGCTGATGGTGCTTCAGATGGTACAGGTGCAGGGCGGGAGGTATGCGGGCCTGCGCCTTCGACAGGCGATTGGCCGGCACCGAAAACAGGGGAAGAGGAGGCAGTGGTGTGGCCTGCAGACACAGATGGGTGATCCAGGCGTTCCTCCCACTTATTACGGTGCTTGGATGCCATGTGTCGGATCATGCTGGTGGTGGTGAGGTTTCTAGTGTTCATGCCTCGGCTCATTCTGGTGTGGCACAGGTTGCAAACTACAATTCTTTTGTCGTCCGCACTTTCCTTAAAAAAACGCCATACCGCGGAACACCTACCCCTTGGCAAGGGAGATTTACGCAAGGGGGTGCTCCGTGGAACATTTGCGGGCCGGTTTGGTGCGGTCCGCCTTCTTTCTGTAGCCACACCACTGCCTCTTCCAGCCTGTTGCGGTGCTGCAGATGGCTCACCCTCAGGACTGCTGTCATCGCTCGGCTCTACACCTTCCCAGGTGGGGTCAGTCACCTCATCGTCCACCAAGTCCTCCTCCACTTCCTCACTCTGATCATCCTCCTCATGTCTTGATCCCACCACATACTCAGTCATTGACAACTGTATATCATCCTCCTCATCAAGGTCTTGAGACAGTAATAGTGGTTGATTTAATGGCAACTGTGTCTCATCATCATCATCATCCACTTCCTTTGACCTTAAATGCCGTTCACCTCTGTCGTCTTCTTGTGATTGGGTACCCTCTAGAGGTTGTGAATCAGGGCACAAGATGTCATGTTCCTCTGCAAGCGTGCTTGGAGAGAGGTTCAAATTAAGGATTGGTGATGAGACGAGCTCCTCACTATATCCCAGTGTGGGATCACTTCTTTGACCAGATCCTCTATGGTGGGAGGAAGGATGATCAGAGTGAGGATTATGTTGACCAGACTCTTGGCTACTGAGAGTGGACTTGGTGGAAGACAGGGTGGTGCTTAACCGACTGGAAGCAGTATCAGCTGACATCCAACCGACCACCTGTTCGCAGTGGTCGGACCTCGAGAGTGATGTCCTGCGACGCCCTGTAAAATGAGACATGAAGCTAGGTATGGTGGATGTCTTTCTGTCTTGTGCTCTGGCACCAGGCGCAGTTTCTACGCGTCCTGACCCGCACCCTGAACTATCAGGATCACGTCCACTTCCCCGTCCCTTTTTACCCGCCTTCTTCATATTACACGGAATATGTGCTGCAAATCTGCAACTTTGCACAGTAAACAGAATGTGCTTCTTAACTGCGGCTACGCACAGTGAATGGAATATGTGACTTTGATATTTTACAGTTTGAAGACTTAACAGAATGTTTTCCTATTCTGCAACTTTGCACAGTAAACAGAATGTGCTTCTTAACTGCGGCTACGCACAGTGAATGGAATATGTGACTTTGATATTTTACAGTTTGAAGACTTAACAGAATGTTTTCCTATTCTGAAACTTTGCACAGTAAACAGAATTTGCTTCTTAACTGCGGCTACGCACAGTGAATGGAATATGTGACTTTGATATTTTACAGTTTGAAGACTTAACAGAATGTTTTCCTATTCTGAAACTTTGCACAGTAAACAGAATTTGCTTCTTAACTGCGGCTACGCACAGTGAATGGAATATGTGACTTTGATATTTTACAGTTTGAAGACTTAACAGAATGTTTTCCTATTCTGAAACTTTGCACAGTAAACAGAATTTGCTTCTTAACTGCGGCTACGCACAGTGAATGGAATATGTGACTTTGATATTTTACAGTTTGAAGACTTAACAGAATGTTTTCCTATTCTGAAACTTTGCACAGTAAACAGAATTTGCTTCTTAACTGCGGCTACGCACAGTGAATGGAATATGTGACTTTGATATTTTACAGTTTGAAGACTTAACAGAATGTTTTCCTATTCTGAAACTTTGCACAGTAAACAGAATTTGCTTCTTAACTGCGGCTACGCACAGTGAATGGAATATGTGACTTTGATATTTTACAGTTTGAAGACTTAACAGAATGTTTTCCTATTCTGCAACTTTGCACAGTAAACAGAATGTGCTTCTTAACTGCGGCTACGCACAGTGAATGGAATATGTGACTTTGATATTTTACAGTTTGAAGACTTAACAGAATGTTTTCCTATTTTGCAACTTTGCACAGTAAACAGAATGTGCTTCTTAACTGCGGCTACGCACAGTGAATGTAATATGTGACTTTGATATTTTACAGTTTGAAGACTTAACAGAATGTTTTCCTATTCTGAAACTTTGCACAGTAAACAGAATTTGCTTCTTAACTGCGGCTACGCACAGTGAATGGAATATGTGACTTTGATATTTTACAGTTTGAAGACTTAACAGAATGTTTTCCTATTCTGAAACTTTGCACAGTAAAAAGAATTTGCTTCTTAACTGCGGCTACGCACAGTGAATGGAATATGTGACTTTGATATTTTACAGTTTGAAGACTTAACAGAATGTTTTCCTATTCTGAAACTTTGCACAGTAAACAGAATTTGCTTCTTAACTGCGGCTACGCACAGTGAATGGAATATGTGACTTTGATATTTTACAGTTTGAAGACTTAACAGAATGTTTTCCTATTCTGAAACTTTGCACAGTAAACAGAATGTGCTGCTAATCTGCAACTTTGCACACTAAACAGAATGTGCTCTAATCTGCAACTTTGCACACTAAAAAGAATGTGCTGCTAATCTGCAACTTTGCACACTGAACAGAATGTGCTGCTAATCTGCAACTTTGCACACTGAACAGAATGTGCTCTAATCTGCAACTTTGCACACTAAACAGAATGTGCTCTAATCTGCAACTTTGCACACTAAACAGAATATATGAAGTTTTTTTTTTTTTTTTCTCTGCCCCCCCACACAAAATAAACTGCTGCCCCCACACACAGTAGTCCTAAAAAGGACTTTTGGGTCTTTTTTTTTTTTCACAATTGCTTTTCTTCTCCCTACACTGACTTTCCCTTCCTATCCTCATCTCTCCCTGGCTAAGACTGAGCCGAAATCGCTGGTCAGGTGCTATACAGCACCCGATCACGGGTTCTGGCCAGCCAATCAGTGTAATGCCAGCAGCCAACATGGCTGCTGGCATTACACTGATGTCAGAGCCTCCCTGCACGTTTATTGGCTGCGCAGCAGCCGCGAAACGTGCGGGGAGGAGACCCGAACATGGCGGGCGAGCACATGCGGTACTCGTACGAGTACCGCCATGTGCCGAGCAGAGCGATGCTCGAGCCGAACCGAGCTTCGGCCGAGCTTGCTCGCTCATCACTAGTTGTGATCAATTGATTTGCTGATACGCACAGGGGGCGCCCTGTTGTTTTTTCTCCCTTTTCTCTTTACAGGAAAAAAATTTGGCTTTTAACCCCTTGAACTCTAGAGAGATCTTCAACGCATTGCAAAGCATGCTATGACCATTTAAATCAAATGGATTTGGGGAATTGATTTTTGTCCTCTGTAACAGGGATGTCCAAGTTCAGTCCTCAAGGGCCACCAACAGAGCAGGATGTAAGGATTTCCCTGATAAAGCACAAGTGGACCAATCAAAATGAATGAGCCACTGACTCACCTTTCCTTAATCAGGGAAATCCTTACATCCTGGCCTGTTGGTGGCCCTTGAGGACAGAACTTGGACATCCCTGCTCTGTGATGCAGTTTGTTTGCCCAACATATTAGGAAACAAGAGGCATCTCCATGGATTCTTCCTGGTTAAATGCATTCTAAAAATGTAACTAAATACAGCCATATTTTTGACTTTAGGCTAGTGTAGTATAGAGGTAGATTTCAATGTTGATTAAAAATATGTAAATACATGTAGAAAAAAAATTGTACTGGAGACCTCTTTAGCATTCAAGAGATTAAAAGCCCCTTTCAAATAAGTGGGAATTTTGGGAGGGTTTATTTTTTTCCCTTGCAGTGCAGCTCTTTTGTTTTATATGTATACTAGTTGAATAGCCTGTTACACGGGCCACAGTGCCACTGCCAGCCGGTAGCAAGGCAGTCACGTGCAGTACAGACTGCCCGCGCCACGGCTGATACAGAGCTGGATGCTCCGAAGCCGTGGTGCGGGCAGTCTCTACTGCGTATGACTGCAGCACGCTCAGCAGTCTCTACAGCACATGACTAGTCGTTACACACGTTTTAGCGAATTATTATATAGGATTTTTATTTATATAGCGCCAAGGGGTGTACTTAGTACTTTACAGTGTACATGTACTATAGAGAGGGTACAGTAAATACAGCAAGACAATCATCATAATGAGAACACTAGGTAAGCAAACATTAGGAAAGGAGGTCCCTGCCCCATAGAGCTTACAATCTAAGTATAGGATGGGTGACTTACAGATACAAGCAGGTACAGGAAAGTTTTTGACAGTTTTGTTTTGGGTAAAAGGTTCACAATAAACCGGAAAGATAGTACATATCTGTCTGTCACTCCACAAGTAATTGTATATATATATAAACATTCTCAACAAATAAAAAAGCAGAAAAACAAATAAACAACCAATCAAGAAGCACACAGAAAATAACATAGGACTTTTATGGGTTTTGTATTTGACATTATCAGATTCTATGCAAATCGTCTCTGGCCTACAATAGATCCATCTGATTTCTAAATTACCGTGGGCACATTTTCAATTAATATCAGATTAGGGATATGCAGTGAGCCAAAAGACTCTCATTTAAAATGAACTTGAACATCTAAGGCTGGTAACGTGCAGCCTCAGGGCCACATGCTGCCATTATCCACCTTCATTTGTGTCTTTCTAATACCTCCAGCATTTTCAATTAAGTGTGGCCCCAAGCTGGTTAATCTCCATTCTTCCAGTCTCTGCCTCCTGTTCTTCTTTGGCTGTCTGACAACTGTCCTTGTGATCTGAGATGTGCAAAAATTGTTGCGATTTGGTATGTGGATTGATTAGTCAGATAATGGGAAAATCCCAGTCCTGGCCAACACAGACATACATACACAGACAGACAGACAGACAGACACACACACACTAAAATAAATGCAAATAACACTGTGAAACAAGGAACAAATAAAACCAAACTTTCATGCTTTGAGATAACAACCTCCTGTGTTGAGTGGGAGGCATCCATTGACTCCTCATGACCATTTCACTCAGACCTTCTAGGAGATCTTTTGTCCCTCTGTGAAGTCACCAACACTTAATGGAGAGGGTAGTGGTGTTGCTTCCCTTTCAAGAGGTTCTTGGTGAAACTTTTGTGTCACACTGCTTTGCAGGTCATAGAAATCTGAAAGGGAAAGGAACAGTATTGAAAATGTTTAAGCTATGGGATTCCACTTCCCATAGCCATCAGGTAACTCCCTACCATTTCACTGATATTTTCCTGCCCCTTTAATGGAACACATGGATAACTCCTCCAAAGGAGGTTCACTCATGTTGGGAAGCAATGCTTTATATGATCAGCAGCAGCTGGTCCCTTAAGCAATACCATGGTCAGTTTGAATTATTTATGTTCCCTGGATTTGAACCTGCGTCTGGTGGTATAAGAGGCAGCAGTTTTGCTCTCTCTGCTAATTTGCTATGCGGTACAGCTACTAATGTCAATGTAATGTGATACAGATCAGTCTTGGAACATTCTGTAGTCTAGCATCTTCCGGCTCTATCTTGCTCTACTCTACTCTACCATTGTCACGGGGATTCAGATAAATAAAGACTCACACAGGTTCAGTAAGATCAACACCACTTTATTAATGAAAATATACAGAAAAGCACTTCCCCAACCCTTCCTGGGGTCAGGCATGAGGACAGTGCTACAGTCCACTACCCAGGAGCTGAACACTGAGCCTAGCCTGCACTACTGGAACTTGGTAATGCAGAATGGGAGACAACCTAGCCACAGTTCTTGTAGCCTACCCAAGATGGAGAGAGGGTGGCTGGGAGGCGACAAACGCTACCCTAGGATGCTAGGACACACAGCTGATAAGCGATACCCTAGAACGCTAGGGTCCCAAGCAGATAGGCGCTCCCCTAGAATGCTAGGGTCCAAGGCCAATACCCAAGGTAAACAACTAGAGCTCTGGCAAGGCTTAGAAGGCAGCACTCTAACCCGAGGCCACACGGAGAGGTAAAGACCAGGCCAAAATACTTGCACAGAGGTGAGTCAGACAGGCCCAAGGTACATACACAAGCGGAGAAGGAAAAGACCAAGGTCATACACGGATCAGGTAGTCAGAAAGACCAGGGTACATACACAGAGCGGGTAGCCAGGCCAAGGTTCATACACGGAGCCGGTAGTCAGACAACACCAAGGTTCAAGTACGGATCGAGTAGTCAGACAAGGCCAAGGTTCATGCACAGATCAGGTAGTCAGACAAAGCCAAGGTTAATACATGGAGCGGAATCAGCAGCCAAGCAAGGGTCACAATAGAGAGCAGTATAATATAATCTAACACACTGGTACACCACGAAAAGGCACTGAAGATTGGTCTTCAGGCTGCATATAAGGCCAAAGGACAAGGAGGAACATCAATCGATTAATAGTGTAGAAGGTACAAAACAGCATGTGCGACGTCAGTGATGCGCGCCCACAACAGAATGGCCAGCAGTCAGGCAGTGACCAGCCATGCCACTACTCAACCATCAGTGGGGACTAGATAGGTAATGGAACAGGCAGGGAAAATCACAGGCACCGTGATAACCATACTTTTTAAGGTAGACCTGTGCACTTCCTGTTTGCCAGATTATTTAGCCTTACTCCAGTAAACAAGTGTCCCTTACTCTGTGCTTCTGATGTGTACCAATTCCACTTTGGTCATGATTACAATCACTCTGTATGCACTTGTAATAAGACTTATTCCTTCTCCTCACTTCTGGCTGCAACTACTTCTCAGCCTGAGTATGTCTAATCTCTGCTCCCTGGTTATATGATCTCTGCTCTGTTTAACCATATCTGGTCCCTACTTCTTGCTTACTTCAACTATTTTATGCAAGTCCCTGTGGCCTTTCAAACTCCTGGAGGTGATTGGGTGCATGGTAGAAGTTCTACAGTTACTAATGGATTCTGTTCTCTGAAGCAGAGTCTATGACCCATTTAATACAAATCAAGTAGTTGCATCCTCTAGTTTGATGTTTTGACATTGTGGATAGGAGGTACAATTCAGAATACCCCCTTGATGAAACCATATTTTATGGTAGTTTCAGTAGACACATTAATTTTGACCACCTATGCAACAGCATTAGATTGATTTTATGAGATCATTTAAATTAACGGCACTCGTGTTCCTGCATAGACCCTCTTAAAGACCACATTAGTTTGTTCTCATGAAATAACACAAGAATGTATCATTATATGGGGAGAACTGATAGCACCAGGCAGAAATACAATGATTACAAAATTAATTAATTTTCATTACTGGACAAAGAGATGACCTTGTCATTGAGACATTCCTCCATTAAAGGGGTAGTAATGTTTCATAATAAAAGCAGCTCTAATTAATCATCATAGTATTTGGACTCTGGAGAGTGTTATTTCAATTCTGTCAGAGTTGTAGTTCAAGAGTAATTGAATGATAAAGTGTCCCCCTCCTGCCCCTTTTACTGATATAACACTGCTCAGCCAGAGCAGAAGGGAGGTGCCGAGGTAGACTGCAGAGAGGGACAATCTTCAATTAAGATAAGGGAAAAACCTGAAAAACTTGTCAAGGGGGGCAGGGCTTTCATTGTTCTCATAGGAAGAAGATTGTCCCCTTCTGTTATCTGTCTGGTCTATGGACTGCATTCCACATCTGAGAAGAGAGGCTTACACTAGGCAAAAGGGGCGGGAGGGTAAACTTTGCTTGTGAATATCTCTCAAACCATAAAGGTTTGAGAGATAAGACTTATATCGTTCTTCATGTTTTTTTAATGCCTACAAAATAAAATAAAGATAAAACAAAGTATTACTATCCCTTTAAGAAGAAAAGACACTACTTTAACTGTTTTGGTTCAATGTTGTGTTAGAATCAGTAGCATCTTTTTTTGTCTCCAAAATAAAAAAATAACACTTTGAGTGGCAGAGTACCATTGCGAAGCATTAGTTGCGTACTCCTCTGCCACTCAAAGGGTTAATGATCGTGTGCACAGACAAAGTGGAGTAATTCTGGGGCACGATGGACATCCAATAAAATTCCCCAAACTAGCATTGATTTAAACGGGGCTTTTAACCCCTTGAGTGCTAGAGAAAATGCTTTGTAATGTGTTAGAGACCTATCTAGCATTCAAGGTGTTTAAAGCCCCATTTAAATCGCTTCAATTTCTGTTTCTTCTCTCTTGGTTGTCTTCAGAATTTCTCCTCTTTTCTTTTTGTGTATGTTCCAAAGTATGTTCCAAAGTTAATACAACAGGGAAGTGTTTAACCCCTTAAGGACCAATGCCGTACCAGGACCATCATGGTTGAACTGCACTTAAAGGGATAGTAATACTTAAAATGTCAAAAATAATATGTTGTAGAGTTTATCCCCCTGAGTAAAACAAGGGTACTCCCACTGCTGAAAGGTGTTTCATTCAAAAGTTATTAATTTTCAAAGTTGAATTTTTAAGTGCAATATCACAGTGGCCTGAAATTGTACAGTGGCGCTGTTGCTACACGATCCTATGGAGATTTATGGTCAACTGACCAGAGCTGTCCATAGGATCGTGTAGCAACAGCGCCACTGTACAATTTCAGGCCACTGTGATATTGCACCTAAAAATTCAACTTTGAAAATTAATAACTTTTGAACGAAACACCCTTCAGCAGTGGGAGTACCCTTGTTTTACTCAGGGGGATAAACCCTACAACGTATTTTTTTTTACATTTTAAGTATTACTATCCCTTTAAGGACTAGTGAAGGTCATGGCATGTTATTGATTTCAGGGCTCCACCCGCATGGTTGCACTCCGCTCAGGGATCCCTGAATTGAATGCAAAAATATATATAATACTGTGTAGCGGACGTTAACTGCTGGCTGAACTGTGCGTGGTCAGTCTTTATGCACCCCATACACTGTAGACTGTAAGCTCTTCCGGACGACATCCCTACCTCTTGTTTTTATCTGTAACAAAATGAAGGCATTTGAATTTAGTTGTACTCGAATCTCCTGCTGTCAACTTTACAGCTGACAACAGGAAAAGGGGAGGGAGGGGGGAACTTTTAATGAGAATATCTCTCAAACCGAGGGGGTTTGAAAGATGGGATTTGCTGCAAATATTTTTTTTTTCATCTACAATACAAAATAATATTATTACTTGACATTACTATCACTTTAAAGGGATAGTAATACTTCGTTTTAACTTTATTTTATTTTGTAGGCATTAAAAAAACATGAAGAATGATATAAGTCTTATCTCTCTAACCTTTATGGTTTAAGAGATATTCACAAGCAAAGTGTCCCCCTCCCACCCCTTTTACTGATGTAACACTGCTCAGCCAGATCAGAAGGGAGCTGCCCAGGTAGACTGCAGAGAGGGACAATCTTCAATTAAGATAAGGGAAAAACCTGAAAAACTTGGGGGGCAGGGATTTCATTGTTTTCATAGGAAGAAGATTGTCCCCTGCTGTTATCTGTCCAGTCTATGGACTGCATTCCACATCTGAAAAGAGATGGCTTACACTAGGTAAAAGGGGCGGGAGGGGGAAACTTTTCTTGTGAATATCTCATAAACCATAAAGGTTTGAGAGATAAGACTTATATCATTCTTCATGTTTTTTTAATGCCTACAAAATAAAATAAAGTTAAAACAAAGTATTACTATCCCTTTAAGGGCAGTGTATACATGAAGTTAAGATTCTGGTGAAGAGGGAGGGAGGGGGGAACTTTGCCTTCGGTTATCTCTTAAACCATAACCTGGGGGCTATTACATTATTTTACAAATATCTACAATATGGGGGATAGTAATAATAAATTATTACTATCCATTTAACTCCATTTTTATAAATCTCCCCCACTGTTTTTTTAATCATGATCATAAAAACCTTTGTGTCCATTATCCACCAATTATAATGTGTCTTTGTGTTATGTCTCCCTATTGCTGCAGAATCTTTTTGCGCATCATAAATAATTGACAGTAATAGCCCAGGAACCTAATAAATACACATGACATGTTTGCAGAGCGCCTGCAAGAAGGAATGAGTTGTCACATATTTATCATAGCAAACATTTCGATTAATCAAGCACTTTATTGTTTTTTTGGTGGTTTTGCTTATAATTAACACCAAAAAAGAACTTTAAATAGCTAATGAACAACAGGAAGAGCCTGAAAGCATATCTGCACCATCCGATCTTCTTCTATTAATTAGTGTCATGGTTTGCTTTGCATTCACTTCATGTCCATATCAAAACTGGAGGCAAGAATATGCAGTATCAGAAGATCTCTGTGCCTGAAATCTAGCTGTATTTCTCCTGAGATGAGAGCCTGTGATCAAGGCAGCCCCCAGGCAAGGCAACCTAGGTGATCCCTAGCCATACTCATGACCACACTCCAAACAGCCAACATGACCCCAGCCCCATCCACTCTTTGTTTCCACACAAAACACTCTTGGCTTATAGAATACAAACACAAATAAAGCATCTTAAATGGCCAACACGGTTGTATATAAACTGATAAATAAACCGCTCTCCAGCCTTCGGCGAACAAACTGCCTTCTGCTGAAGCCAAATATTTCAAATTTTGACTCATCTGTTGAGAGCACCTGCTGCCATATTTCTTCTGTTCATTTACTATGAGTTCTGTTAATTGATTAATAGAAACTGTTAATGTCTATTTTTTAAATCATTCTTACTTTATGGCATTTTTTCACACCTGCCTAAAACTTTTGAACATTACTGTGTGTGTATATATATATATATATATATATATATATATATATGGAGAGAAAGAGAGAGAGAGAAAGAGAGAAAGAGGGAGAAAGAAGTCAGAGACACTCAGTTCAGCTCATGAGCTTGCAAGGGTATGTAAAAAGCTCACTAAGATTGTGTC
Source organism: Rhinophrynus dorsalis (assembly GCA_037306005.1). Lineage (NCBI taxonomy): Eukaryota > Metazoa > Chordata > Amphibia > Anura > Rhinophrynidae > Rhinophrynus > Rhinophrynus dorsalis. The sequence goes on along the minus strand of CM074718.1, from coordinate 660,164,375 downwards.
CTGCTCCGGGGTGCAATCTCCTTTAGCTCACCAGTGCCATACACAGAGAAGATATATTCTGAAACATATCATATTGATGCTTCTCAAATGACAGTCCAGCCACGAAATGCCAGACAATTGTTCTCTGAGCAAGGGAAGCTGCTAAACCCAGACATACGTTTCGGCCTTATTGGAACTCGTCGGTGCGGTGCAGCTGATCCCTCTACGCACTTGTGAGCAAGGGGTCCAGGTCTGGAATCTCCCATTACCCTTACGGTGACCAACCCTAAGAGCAATTTGCATATACAGAGAAGTCACAGTGCTGCTCATCTCGGCTCATGAGCTTGCAAGGTTATGCAAAAAGTTCACTAGGACTGTGTCCTGTGCCCAGGGTGCAATCTCTTTTAGCTCACAAATGCCATACACAGGGAAGAAATATTCTGAAGCATATCATTCTGATCCTGCCAAAATGACAGTCCAGCCACAAAATGCTAGTCAATTCTTCTCTGAACAAGGGAAACAGCTAACCCTAGACATATATATATGAGAAACCATACTAATTCTGACATGAATAAGAGCCAGCATGGTTGGACTGATCTATTTGCATTTTATGATAGGGTTAGTAGTAACGTAGACAAAGTTAGTACTATGAATGTAGTATGCTTTTCATTTGTAATATCCTTTGATACTTTGCCTCTAAAGATATTACTTCATAAATGAAAAGTTTGGGATGCGGGTGACATCTGTATGTGGATAGAAACATGTCTGAATCACGGAATGCAGAGAGTTGTTATAAATGCAGGCTAGTATAAAGTTGTAAGTGGAGTGCTTCAGGGCTCATCCTTGGGCCCAGTGCTTTTAATTTGTTTAATAACGATTTTAACTCTTTTAGAGCCAGAGGGCATACCTCCCAAGTGTCCCTCTTTTAGACCCAAATCCCTCTGTCCCTCTTTCCCACCTTGATGTCCCTCTTTTTAGGAAATCAGATTGTGTGGTGTGTATATTAGTGTATCATACTGCTCTACAACAATAAAACTCACATTAATGTTTGTTTAAATATCAGTAGATGTGTTTATAAATTAGTCTGTGTAAATAAAATATTTTGGTCTTGTTATAAGTCATTTATTAGGTTATACAAGGAGCTTTCACTAGGTCATGAAATAGCCTAAAAATTCTCGGTAATGCCCCTCCAAACAACTACGGCTCTAGCAACACCCCCTAAAACACAAGTGTCCCTCTTTGGCAATTTGAAATGTTGGGAGGTATGAGAGGAGTATGCAATGCATTGTTTCAGAATGTATTGCATACCCCGCTGGCACCCCGCTGGTTAAAGTGGGTATTGAAATAGCGCATCGGTCTTTGCTGACCGCACAAACCAAGTAAGGTTTTGCACATAGAAAAGATTTTTTTTTTTTTTCTGCAGAAACATGTGGATGTACTAGGGGAATGGATAGAAGAGATTTGGGCCTCAAGTCAATTGTGGCCGGCAAAACAGCCGGTAGGGCAAAAATGGATACCAACTGGTACACACACTGTGTCACCGGAGGTATTCAATTGACCTACCAACTCATACCACAATGAACGTTGGGCAGAAGAACCTGACTTTTGGCCAAACATCTGTCATGTGTTTTAAGTTCCTAAACCCCACACTAAATAGTGTGAGTAATGGGGACATCAAAGGAAAAGTGCTAACTGTGTGTAAAACACACAACCACCCTCCCAAATACTAACCCTACAGTACCCCTAACAGTGAAGTGCAACAATACTAGCCCTAACACTAGTCTAACACCCAGATCTGTATAAAACTTTCCTGTCATCACCTGTCCATCTTCTTCAGTCATTTTCTATCTTCCATCTTCTTCTTTCTCTTCATCTTCTGTCTTCTTACCTTCTGATCTTCTCTTTTGTAGCAAAGATGTACCTGAAAAGAAGAAAAATAGTCAAGATTAAATATGCTCCACAAACATATGAATCCAAGATATGCAGTTGTTAACTCTTTGACTGCAGGAGGGATACGCAACACATCTCATAGCAATGCGTTGTGTACATCTCTGGCACTCATAGGGTTAAATTCATGCAGGCATTGCAAGTCGAATAAATGTGATTTGTCTCCAAATTGGAAAAAAGTTTTCTAATCCATTTCAAACTTTTCTTTAAAGCCCAAATAGAAAAAAATATTTTGTTTGTCCAAAAATATAATTTATTGAGGTGTTGCAAGTGTTAAAATAGGCTGCCGGCTCTGCTGCTGTAGCCGGTGATGGCAGGCTAGAAATCCCCCCCCCCACACTTCTTACCTCGCAGGCCACCTGAGCCTTTCTGTGGTAACACTGAACAGAGATTGGCTTTTACATAGCCAGTCTCTGTTCAGAATGGTTCCCAGTCTTCCACTGGCTGGGAAGTGTGTTTATGCACCTCCCAGCCAATCAGCTGTTAGCGAGGGAATGGAGAAACCTGCTAGACGCTGATTGGCTGGGAGGTGCGAAACAGATTCAAAAACTTTTTTCGATTTGGAAACAAATCACATTTATTCGACTTGCAATAGTGGCATGAATTTAACCCTTTGAGTGCCAGAGAGGTATGCAATGCATTGCTCTGCTATGTGTTGTGTAATCCTCTGACAGTCAAAGGGTAAATGACTGCATATCTTCGGTTCATAATTTTGTGGCGCATACTTAATCTTGACTGTTTTTCTTTTTTTCATGTACATCTTTGTTACAAAGAAGAAGATAAGAAGACAGAAGATGAAGACAGAAGAAGATGGACAGTAGCTGACCAGGGTGTGGTGAAGAACCAGCTGGACATCAGGATTACAGGTAAGTGCTTCTTTTCATGTCATGTTGTTAACTTAGTCGGATTAACTCTTTGAGTGCCAGTGGTATCTGCAATGCTTTGCATACTTCACTAGCACTCATAGGGTTAATTTCACTAACATTAAACTGATTTTTTGAGTACTTTGGATGTACTGATATAGGGCTTAGGGCCCCGTATCAATACATTCACTGGTCACTTTGTTTTTTTTTCCCATTTTTTCCTCTTCAATTCCTGCAACACCAGGTTTAATCACGCGTTAGGGGATTTTCACCCATTACAGTGGGCCCCTTAATACATCTTAATGCCTAACACAAGGAATTGAACGGGAATATTGGACTTGTTATAATGGGTACCAAAGGGCACTAACTTTAGTGCGCAATGTGTTTTTTTCAGCCTGTATTTTTAAATAGCTCAAGTAATTGAATGGCTGGGTGTTTTTTTTTTTTGAGGCCTGAGTCATTTAATAGAGGTGAGATTATGCCTCTGGGTTACACGTACGAGTGTGGTACATATAACCCTCTGCTTTACAGAGTGGTATCCAACACATTGCAAAGCACCCTCTTATACTCAATGAATTCATGGGATACTACTTATATACTGAGTATTTTGAACATATCTACAGAATCTGCCAACACATTCTTCCATGGTTCCATCCTTATTGGTCTTAAAAATAAATTCTATTTCTTCCTTTGAAGGTTCTTAGATTACATTGCAGTTTCTAAGTGTTATCACTGGTTGTATCTAACAGATTCCCTTTGAAGTCTACAGAGAATTTTGCAGATAAAATCCTTGATAAATGTATGAAGTACAATGGAATCCAGGCCTCAGTTTAGCTAGTCTTTCTTTAGAATGACAATCTTCTATTCCATCTATTAAATTTGTTGCACAGCCCTGCACTCATTCCAGCGCAGTAATGCATTTTTAGGAACTGTTCCCAAAACCTGAACTCTATATTCCAAGGGAGATCTTACCATAAGCTTTTTCCTATATAATAATTCGCTAAAACGTGTGTAACGATGCAGTTATGCACAGTAGAGACTGCTCATGACTGCCCCGCGATCAACTGCCAGTGGCACTGTGGCCTGTGTAACAGGCTCTTCAACTAGTAAATACGTAAAAGAATTATACTCTCCTGCTCTATAGCACTTTCTATAGATGATATTATCTTATTGGCTCTTGCAGTACAGTTTTCTACATAGAACTCTGTTCACAGAAATCAGACTTAACGCAACATCTGAGGGAGATACACATGTCATACTGTAGATCACTAGTAAGAAACCACATCCCCAGAAGTACATTAATAATTTGGAGACTTAAAAAGAAAAAGCCACCAAAGGGGTGCAGTGTATTCATAACACAGGTTACCACAATGGAGTCAAATAACAACCCCTTTGAGTCCTGTGACGTACCTGGACCGTCACGCTGGTCCGGCACTTAAGGACCAGTGACGGTCCTGGTACGTCATGTACTTTTACTCACCGCGCTCCTGCAGGAGCGCGTTGAGTAATACCGTGGACTGAAATTGATCGCTCCAAGACCGGAGCAATCTCTTTCAGTACTCCTTTCGATGTGCTGCCCCACGTGATCAGTCACGTAGGACGGCACGTCAAACTAGTCTATCTGGTCCTTAAAGGACCAGACACCGCGGGATCGTCGGACCTTAAGGGGTTAATATGTACAGCTTGCCAGAAAGACAGGAGAGCAATGTGACAGAAACCTCTACATATAATAAGGGTTTTAATACACTTCAGGAGGTAAACATTTTTAAGAGAGAGAGAGGAATACTAGAACAGAGGTCATGATCTAAAGTTAGGGGGTGAAAATGTGTGTAAATTCTGCTTGACAGAAAGAGCGATAGACTGATGGAACAGCCTCCCAACCGAGGTGGTAATGACAAACACTTCTAGGTAATTCAAAAAAGGCCTTTGATAGTTTATTCTTGATAGCTTATAGTTAGGGAAATAATTAGGGAAATGGGCAGACTGGGTGGGCCTGATGGTTCTTTTCTGCAGCCAAAATGTATGTTTAACCCATACCTCCCAAGTGCCCCTCTTTCATAGCTGGGAACTCTCCAGATCTGCCCCAGAGACTCTGATTTTTGCAGTTAATTACCGGGTCTCCTGGGACAGAGGCCAATTCTCTGGTGGTAGGGAGTTTCTTATGACACTCAGCCCACTTTCCCTTCTTCCCATCCTGTTCCACTTCCTGTCCACTTCTCTTTCCCAGCCTGTTCTGCTTCCTGTCCACTTCTCTTTCCCAGCCTGTTCTGCTTCCTGTCCACTTCTCTTTTCCAGCCTGTTCCACTTTCTGTCCACTTGTCTTTCCCAGCCTGTTCCACTTCCTGTCCAATTCTCTTTCCCAGCCTGTTCCACTTCCCATCCACTTCTCCTTCGCAGCCTGTTCCATTTCCCACCCACTTCTCCTTCCCAGCTCATTTCACTTCCAGTCCACTTCTCCTTCCCAGCCTATTCCACCTGTTCCACTTCCCATCCACTTCTCCTTCCCACCTGTTCCACTTCCTGTCCACTTCTCCTTCTCAGCCTGTTCCACTTCCTGTCCACTTCTCCTCCTTCCCACTGTGCTCCTTCCAGTTCCCTCCCACTTTTCCTTCTTCCCACCCTGTTCTGTTCACTTCCCACCCACTTTATGTCACAGGTTGTTAAGCCACTACCCACCTGTGATTAAGCCTCACCCTTTTGTGACACGAGTTGCATCATTATATACCCCAGTAACACCACCGGGTCCTCTGTGGGAGACAAAGAAGACAAAGTTCCCAGATAAAACCTCTTTAGAACCTAAATCCCTCTGTCCATCTTTCCCACCCTGATGTCCCTCTTTATGAAATCAGACTGTGTGCTGTGTATATAAGTGTATCACATTACTCCACAGCAACGAAACTCACTTTATTGTTTGTTTAAATGTCAGTATATATGTGTTTATAAATTAGTCTGTGTGAATAAAATACTTTGGTCTTGTTCTAAATCATTTATTCAGTTACACAAAGACGTGTTAGTAGATCATGAAATAACCTAAACATTCTCTGTAATGCCCCGCCCACCAGTCACACCCCCAGCAACACCTCCTAAAATACAAGTGTCCCTCTTTGGCCATTTGAAATGTTGGGAGTTGTGTTAACTAATAACAAAATAGTGAAAAGGAGATCATCCTCTTAGGCACAAATAATTTCACAAGGTCTTGGCATTGAAGGGGTTAAAAAAATTACATTACTGAAGTGGAAAGAATATTGAGATGTAAAACAAACTTAATAAGGGGATTATAATATTTTATCAATAAAGAAAGTCCAGCCAAACTAAAAATGATTAGGATTACTGTGTAAAAATATATTAGATGCTCATACTAAGACGTTTCTAGGGAACGCCTTCCTCAAAAAACTGAACAGAAGACAAAACTTTAAACTATTAAAAGGAAAGGGTTTTAAGGGCAGTAAGGACCTGAAATCCCTTATCTTGGGAGACTGGGCAAATCACCCGAACCATAAAGGATAAATAAAAATGTCCTGTGATTGCAATGGAGATTTTAACCCCTTGATTGCCAGATCATTCTCTAATGCAATGCTTTGCAATGCACTGGAGACCTCCCTAGCATTCAAGGGTTAAAAAAATAAATTTAGCACTTTGAGTGCCAGAAAGGTATTCAACATATTGCAACAAAATGCATTGGATACCTCTCTGGCACTCAAAGGATTAAATCAACGAGAATTTGAAACATTTTAATTTGTGTCTTATAATGCACCACTGTAGCTTGCTGAATTAGGCCTAAATACATTGTAGCAAAGAGCAATATATAGAATCATGGCAAGTGTCTTCAACCCCGGTTGAATGTTTATTCCAGAGCTTTCCAAACTTTTCATGTTGGTGACACCCTTTTTAGACATGCATCATTTTGTGACACAGTAATTCAGTTTTGCTAGCAAACCGGAGGTTAAACTAATAATCCCTTATAAGAGATACGGACACATACATAAATTGTAATAACAAGATGTATGGGGTCACAACATATCTCATAACCTTTCATTCATACTGTGGAAGGCATTAAGCAAGTCGTGTGATTTTTAAAAGGGCGACATGAAAATGCTGCACAACATATAAGCACAAGATTCTCATGTCGCATTATTAAATAGATAGAGCATAACTGATTTTAGAAGTACTGTCCGTCTTTCCTGTCTCATGGGCACCACAAGCAGAAACAGCAGCCATGTGACAGGCAGCCTCGGTGCACAGGGACACTCCAGCCTGGCAGCCCAAAGAGAGGGCAGAGGTATAGAGTAGGTGGCATCTCAAAAGATTTTAACAGCTGAACCGCCAAAAGATTTGTAACAGCTGGAGTGCCTCAGTGTGCTGCATACATATTATGTATGCAGCACACAGAGGTACTCCAGCTGCTACAAATCTTTTATTGGCGCTCCAGCTGCACGCAGCACACGGAGGCAATCTCCCGCTGTGTAAATGTGACCATTAAGTAGTAGTGTTTTATCTCATCTCTCAGTGTAGCTCGTGCTTGGGTTGAATGACAATCTCTCGCTGTGTAAACGGCACATTTGCCTGTGACACACCTACACACTGCAGCCGACCAGGGCCGGATTTACATCTCAGGAGCCTGTAGGCACAGAAATTCTGAAGCCTCCCCATTGGCCATCTCCACTGGACACCTCCACAGTGCTCCTAACCTCCACATTGCTCCAATCGTCTCCATATTGCCCCCATCAGCTCCAACTTGCCCCCCATCAGGTTTATATTGCCCTCACATTGCCTCCATCATCTCCACATTGCCCCATCATCTCAATATTGCCCTCACATTGCCCTCATCAGCTCCATATTGCCCCTATCAGCTCCAAATTGCCCTCACATTGTTCCCACCAGCTCCAAATTGCCCTCACATTGCCCCCATCATCTCCATATTGCCCTCACATTGCCCCCATCAGCTCCAACATACCCTCACGTTGCCCCCATCATCTCCATATTGCCCCCAATCAGCTCCATATTGCCCTCACATTGTCCGCCCAGTGTCCATTTCCTACCTCTTCCCTGGTGGTGCAGCGGCAGTAGAGGTCTGTCTGTGCCTCCTTCTGCACAGACCTCTATACAGCTGGAGCTCCCGCGCAGTCTTCTCTTCAGTAATGCAGAATGTGATGTCATCTCCCAGAGCTCTGTAATACGAAGGAGTCGGGGGAGCTCAGCAGACCTTCGGCACAGACCTTACCATGTGGCAGGGGGTTAGTGCGGGCGGCGAGGCTAAGGGGTCCCAATGACAGGCACCCCTCTGTGGGGTGCGCCTGTAGGCAGATGCCTACTCTGCCTTATGGTAAATCCGGCCCTGCAGCCGACACACTAACATGTCACGACACACAGTTTGGAAAGCACTGGTTTATTCAGCCAGAGAAATCCGATTACCATTTTGGAGTAAGGAATTTGTTTAAGGCAAAACAGGAAAAGGCTTCAATGGGCTTTTTCTTGCCTTCTTCTGGATCAATAATGGTGAACTATCAAAGGCTGAACTTGACAGACTTGTGTCTTTTTTCAACTTTGCCAATGATATAATTATATACCACAAAAATATGTGAAAGTGCATGCATCCTTAGCATGACAGAACGTCACATATATGATACTGCACGTGCTGCTTTTCCACGGCACATTAACCCCTTGAGTGCCAGAGGGGTACGCAACGCATTGCAAAGCAATGTGTTGTGTACCCCTCTGTCACTCAAGGGGTTAAATACATTTGCATTTGTGTCCCTTGGTTCCTGCGGTGCCTTAAACAATTAGGAAATAAGTAATGGACCAGAAATGTCCAATTAAAAAAACAGCCAAAGCAATTTTATATACAGAAAAAATAAATGGCTATAGCAGAGATAGGCAAACTTTGTCCTGCAGCTGAAGAGTACAACTTTCATCACCCTGAACCAGTCAACAGGATGACAAGATTTGTAGTTTTCAATAGCTGGACAGCAAAAGGTTGTTTTCTTCTGGTCTACAGATACACTGTGCATTTTTCTCATGATCTTTCATAGAATAGCAAATTATTATTGTCCCTTTAAAGGACCCACAAAACAGCTGACCCCATCCAGCTGAAAAAAAGACAGCTGCCTTTCAAGGTGAAATTCACCCTTGACCTTTCTGTAGATTTGTATTAGTAGCCATCCATCATGTGGCTACTCGCCACGCAGCATCAACCATTTAACAGTCAGCCGGCCTGACCCATTGATTTTATTGATTCAAATTGGCATCTGACAGATGAAAAATCAAAAAGATGCTCTGTAACTTGAATCTAAGACACAGACTTTCAAAGTTAAATGCTGAAATTAAAAGCTGCACATAGGGTGTTGTGATAGATTTCTTGTCAACATAACAATATTATGTTTAAAAATGAATGGGTGATTCGTCAGACCTTTGTGACTGGTAGTTAGCAGTTACAGACTGATCTGATGAATCAGAGTGTTATTCACCAACAATAGCTGTAAATAGTGTTAAATTGTTTAATTGTTGATCAATGATCCAATAACAAGTAACAACACACAGTAAGATACAGTGAAATCACTATGGGACTTAGTTAATAAAGTAGAGCTAAAAAATTAGGGGAAAACATCTTTAATGCCAATAGTGTTAAATAAATGTTAATTAGACAATGAGAATAAAATAATATGTATCCAAAAACATGGGGAAAAGTTACAGAAAGCTTAATCACTTATATTCAGAAAGTGCAGGGCTCAAGCACACATATGGAAGGCTAAAATTTCCCACTCCCTCCGCTTTCCCTGACATCAGGTCTAAGCTGATATCCTGGTCCTGGGACAAACAAGCGGCTCTTCAGCAGAGATGAAATAGAGCAATGTGAAAAGAAATACTTCATTAGAACGGTCTACAAAGTGTGCCTGCAAACCAGGCACACTTTGTAGACCGTTCTGATGAAGTATTTCTTTTTACGTTGCGCTATTTCATCTCTGCTGAAGAGCCGCTTGCTTGTTTACAGCTGACATCAGGGAAAGCGGAGGCAGTGGGGAACTTTAGCCTTCCAGAGATGGGACTGGGATGTTTAGTTTAGTTTTCTAATAGCTGAAATATGACTTTGTTTAATGTATAGACATTACTAACCCCTTTAATGCCTATGTTGCACTCACCCTGTACTCACCTTACAGATGTAGAAGTTCAGCCTGAAACATGTATCAATTTACTGCACTCAAAGAATAACAGTGACATGGTAACACTGACACATACAATCTCACTGCTTTATTCAGATCCTTTTAAAACAAAACACAGTAAAAACATGCTGGTACCAGTTGCCCCAGGGGGCACCAAAATGTTTGGGTATGCTATTGAAATCTCGCCATACAGTTGTCAAGCATGAAAAGGGTGCATTAAAAATGTCTCCTGAATAAAAAATGCAGAGGCAGTAACATATTAACACGCTAAAGGCATATTATGATCCCGAGAATCTGGAACTCAGTGTATGTAGTTTGCCAGAGGAAGGGCTAGTTAATGATCCTTTGGTGGACCTGGTACAGGAAGCTAAGAGCCAGGGATCCCTACAGCAGGGCTCAAAATTTCCACTCACCACTAGCCAATGGGGAGTGAAAATTTACCCCTGGCGAGCAGAAATTCAGCCCTGGTGGGTATGTTTTGGCTTGCAGTGGCGAGTAACTTTTCAGGTCTGGCTAGTAGCAAAGGACTTAAAATTATGAGCCCTGCCTACAGGATGTAGAGATCAATCCACAGCTCTCAGCTGAGCAGAAAAGGCAGCTACATCAAGCATTAGGCCGCTTCAGTGGCACATTTACAGGGCGAACCACACTAGCTACCCACCATGTGGATAGTGGGGACCAACCACTGCAAAGACAGGAGTTCTGTGTGATGCCTTTTGGGATGAAAAATGCCCCAGCCACTTTTCAGCGACTGGTTAATCATTCCTGGCAGAGGCACAAGGAATACACTGTGGCATACCTAGATGATATTGCAGTTTTCAGCAAGACCTGGGAGGAACACCTGGTTCATTTGGGCAAAGTGGTGGAGATAATAAAAGGGGCAGGGCTCACCATCAAACCAGAAAAGTGTCAGCTAGGCATGACATAGGTGCAGTATCTGGGACACAGGGTAGGATAAGGTAGGGTCTATGACAGCCTGGCCAATCCCTAAGACCAAGAAACAGGTCATGTTATTTCTGGGAACAGCAGGTTACTACCTCAGATTTGTCCCAGCATACAGCAAGACAGCCAAACCCGTCACAGACTTGACCAAAAAAAAAATATCAAAGCAAATTACTTGGACTGATGACTGTGACAAAGCCTTCACTGCCCTTAAAGGGATAGTAATACTTCATTTTAACTTTATTTTATTTTGTAGGCATTAAAAAAAAATGAAGAACGATATAAGTATTATCTCTCAAACCTTTATGGTTTGAGAGATATTCACAAGCAAAGTTTCCCCTCCCGCCCCTTTTTCCTAGTGTAAGCCATCTCTTCTCAGATGTGAATCTGGTTGTAAGACCAGACAGATAACAGCAGGGGACAATCTTCTTTGTATGAGAACAATGAAAGCCCTTCCCCCCTTGACAAGTTTTTCAGCTTTTTCCCTTATCTTAATTGAAGATTGTCCCTCTCTGCAGTCTACCTGGGCACCTTCCTTGTGCTTTGGCTGAACGGGGGGGATACTTTACTTGTGAATATCTCTTAAACCATAAAGGTTTGAGAGATAAGACTTATATCGTTCTTCATGTTTTTTTAATGCCTACAAAATAAAATAAAGATAAAACAAAGTATTACTATCCCTTTAAGACAGCATTACCTAACTCACCAGTCCTCCAGGCCCCTGTGGGGATGGGCGAAAATTTCCGCCTCAAATTGAAATTGGAGAAAAATTGCACTTTCCAAAAAATTTCCAGAGAAAAGTGCAGATTTTCCACTTTTTTCCGCTTTTTTCGCCCATTGAAATCAATGGGAACATAGAAGTTACACACAACACATTACAAATAATATTTTATTTCCCAAAGGCACAGTATAAAAGGGGCATGAGGGTGCCTGTGTTGGTGGGGTGTGGGGACAAAATCAGTTGAACAGGGGATGATTTTTTGGGGTGTTGTTTATTGGGATTGGGGGGCACTTATAAAAGAAATACTAAATAAAATAAAAACCATAAGACATGGTATAAAGGGGTCTGAGGAGGGTACCTGTGTTGGTGAATGTATGAATCATTTGAACAGGGAATTTGTTTTTGGGTGGGTTTCTTGACTGCTATAGGGGGACAGTTAATAACAAAATAAAATAAGAAATTTGTATTTAAAGTTATAGAGACATGAACCCCTTGACATGAGCTGCCACTGGGGTGGACTGATAATTGATTTGATAGAGTTTTTCATAGAGGATGATTTGGTAGATTTGTTGTTAGAGGACAAAGTCCTGAGGATTTGTAGGATTTAAGCTTGTTTGGCACAAGCCTCAAGGAAACATTGATTTGTAAGACTTAGGCTTGTTAGAAACAAACCCCCCAAAAATTGTTTATTTTTTTGTAGGACTATGTTTTTTTCAATTTATTTATTTATTATTTTTCAAAGCACAAGCCCTGAGAAAAAAATAAAAATGCCCTATTGGCCTAGTGCCGACAGGTCATGTTGGCCAGTAGCCACTGGCCATTTTCAAATGTCCTCCCGAGTCCGGAGTTGCAACTGCTGTTCGTACTGCTGCTGCTGAGTTGTTTAAGCAGCAGGATGATTAGGCAACTGAAAGGGAATGGGATCAACAATAGCAGTAACATGGAAGATGGATGATGAAGGTTCCACTTGCCATGAATGGTTCCAGTGATGCGCCTGAGGCAGTAGCAGAAGAATAAGTAGCCCCCAGTATATGTGGAGAAAAGAACAAGTTGGCCATTAAATATTCTCCACCTGCCCCTCCTCCAAAATTGTCATGGGTATGTGGTTATCAGAATATATATTTTTCCCTTGAGAACAGGAACTGTGGCTTCCATCAGCTACTGCAATGTGCACAGTGTGTGTGTGTGTGTGTGTGTGTGTGTGTGTGTGTGTGTGTGTGTGGTAAATAACATCTGGGGTCACCACTGTATCCAAACACCATGACACCCAAAACCAAGTACTGCCGCTGTGACTGTACCCCTTGTCCAGACCCAGCTAAGGACACATGACAACTTGCTGACAGTTTAATAGTAAAGATGAACCCTCCCTGCCTCCATCTTAGCATATTCTGCGGGATGGAATCTCCTCAGATGCTGCTTGATGGCCTGATATCAATTCTCCTCCACCACAATGGCATGTGTGGTCAGTGCACCAATCCTAACATCAAAAAAGTGGCTGTCATTTGGCGGGGGAGATAACGATGAACGAGATGGATTGGCAGGAGATGTACTTGTTACCCTAGAGGAAGAAGGTGATGTTGATGGAGAGCTAGTTGTTTCGCTCATCATGGAACTTCCAGTGTCTTTTTGGGTTTCTTTATTCTTCCTCCTCTTTGATCTCCACCTTTCTGGACAGCAGTGCTAGATTTCTGTAATGGATGTTTGGCTTTAACATGTTTGCCATTAATGTCATGGTGTCTGCGTTTCATGTGTGTTATCAGGGTGGTTGTGCCAAGGTGTGTTCCCTTCTTTCCCCTTCTCACTAACTTGTCACAAATTTTGCACTGTACCCTTGTTGATGATGACTGCACTGTGCCTGCCGGAAGAGAATAATAGTCCCACACCCATGACTTCTGGGGGGAGAGATAGGGAACAGGTGGAAAAGAATGTCCTCTTTCTTCTTGTCCTCCACATTCCCCTTCAATTTTTGTGGCAGCGGATAATGTTGCTGCTGCTGCCTCAGATTTAGCACTGCAACTAGGACCAGGAGTATTGCTGGCGCTGGCATGTGGAACATGTCCTAGTTCCACATCACTTGTTGACCCCATTCCCACTGTGTCCACGGTGGTCTGTGGCACACTAGCCTGCTCCTCAGCACCCTGCTGCATTTTCATCTCAGAAATTCGAGCACTTGCAATTTCCACTACTTCCAAAAGCTGATTGTTAGTGGTGGTGGTGATGCCCATCCTCATCCCTGTCTCCCATTCCTTCTCAGTTTCTGATAAAAAGGCCATCAATATCTCTTCCACCCAACTTCTCCAACACCACTTCATGCTGCAGCTCTATTACAGGCATCTCACTGATGCTTGGAGGAGGTGACGAGCAATGTGACAGAGGGTCCTCTACTGTCCCCTTCTGTCACACTTGGCAACATTTTCTCCCCCCCCCTTGCGTACTACAAGAAACACGAGCAGTAGGCAAAGTATTGGTGGCCGCAGGTTCAGCACTGGCAGCAGGTACAACACTAGTGGCAGCACATCTGGCAGCAGGTACAACACTAGTAGCTGCAGATACAGCAATGGTGGCACTGGCAGCAGGGACAGCACGTCTTGTAGCAGGCACAGGCAGCTGACCTGTTCTGCTCTCACTAGTACTTCCCTTTTCTCCCTTCCTTCCTATTCCCTTTTCTTCCTCCCTTCCCATTAAATTCCCCAAGATCCCTTTGTGTGATTTAGGGGGAATGGACAGCATTGGTTTAGTACTGCTAGTAACTTCCACCTCCTCCTCCTTCTCCTCCTCAGACTCAGTGGACACATAATGGTCCTTCCAGCTCCTCCACTGATTATTTTTTACCCTGCTCATAGTGATAGTAGTCACTGTGAGCCTCTCCTGCCTTAATTTTTGCTAAATATAACAAGAGAACAGCACAGCACGTTTATCTCGCTCTGTAGCTGCTTCTATTGTGTCTGCCTTCAGCGAAAGCATCATGTTTTTATAGCGGAAGTGCGAAAACAACATAAATCAATGGGCGAAAACTTTTTATCCTTTGAAAAAATGGCAAAAGATTTTGGCCAATGGGCGAAAAGTGCAAAAATTTTAACCACTAGTTTTAAAGTGGATTTTCCCACGAAAAAGCGAATAAAACGTGGTTTTCGCTAAATTTCCTGCGGGAACATGGCGACAACTTTTGCCCACCCCCTAGGCCCCTGATTTTAGCAGGAGGTTTGTGGTACAGACAGATGCTTCTAATTTGGGATGGGAGCTGTTCTTTGCCAAGTTAACTCCAAAGGGGAAAAACACCCAATACCGTATCTTAGGAAACTGTTACCAAGGGAAGTGGCCTATGCGGTAATAGAGAAGGAGTGTCTAGCTGTGGTATGGGCTTTGCAAAAGTTACAACCATATCTGTATGGCCAAGACTTTACTGTTATAACTGATCACAATCAACTACATTGGCTAGACAGTGTGTCAGGTAACGTTGGAGTCTTATCCTCCAGCATTATAACACTGTCCAACACAAAAAAGCCAGCTTACATGGGAATGCAGATGGTCTGTTGCATCAGGGGGAAATGGAGGTTAATGGTGAACCAATTGATCAGCTTTTGGCTTGATCCCTCTGTCCACCATCTTAAGGGGGAGTTGTCATGCCAAGGCATGATTTGGTCATTGCAGGGCCTCCGGTTTGTATAATTCATTTGTTTATTTTGTATGTGTATGTTATGCAAAGTGCACCAGTCCTAGGCCATAAAATTAGCTGAGTAGATAACATCACCAGAAACGGAATGAGTACATCACCAGAGCAGGACATAGGGGTCATAAAAAAGGTCTTGTGTCCTCTGCTTTGATGGGGGGGTATCCAGAGAACATGTGTATATTGTAAACTGTTAGGCCAAACCTCCCCCCAGGTAACACCCAGGGGGTTTGGCCTCTTAGAAGCAACTGTGGACTCCTATTTATTATGGATTGTGGATAAAAAAGGTGAATTTCTTTGGAACAACTGAAGGGGGAACTACCATCTGAAGTTCCTGCAAGGACTCTTAAAATATCGGTAATTGTATTTAAGGATTTCTTGTGTTTCTCCCATTTTATTTTATGGACCATTTTGCTTATGTGTAATCTTTATTTTTGTATGTCCTTTATTTCTGTACTAGTGTAAAAGCCCATGCACACGGGCCAAGGTCCGGGTAATGTTAACCCTTTCAGTGCCAGAGGTGTACACAGGCCGCTACCTCACTGCTCCACGCGAGGCAGTCTTGCACCGCCTCACTCACATGATGCAATCATGAACAGGAGAGACTGCCTGAATGCAGCCAGTCTCTACTGCTCATGACTGCATTGTGACAAACATCCTTGCGAATTATTATATAGGATTTTTGTAATCAGCACTGTGAAGCCTTTTTTTCAGATTAAATGTTCAATTAATCAGCTCTTGTCTCTGTTCTCTAATATGAACTCACTACTCTGAAGGAAGCTCAGGTAGCACACGTTACTAAAGGGTTAATTCTATGTCTGATAATTAAGGTGATTTTATACTGTAATTCTGTTGTGTTTGGGGTAATCTAAGACTCCCAGATATAAAGTCTTGGTGGTGGCAGTAAACTGTAGTACTGGGGTGATAGTGCAGGAGGGATTTCAGGGGATAATTTGGTGCTTGCTAAGAAAAGTAACAGGTAACCAGGGGTCTGGTATTGTTAACCCTTTCAATCCCACACGCTCCCCACTGTCTCAGCAGGGCCTATAGCCTTCACTTGTGACAGGGGGTCCTTGGAATTCTTTTTCTGTGGACAATCCTTATTATTTATTTTCATGTTAGTCCAGTTTATGGGTGCACCTACAGCACTTTTCTGGGATTATTTAAGTCGGTTTACTATTAGTGAGTGCAGCAGTCCAGGACTTCAGACCCCTGCCATTGAAGTCTTCTTAGGGAGAAATGCATTGAAGACAACTATAGCATCCAGTGGATTAAAGGAGATCAATCACCCCTATACAAGTTAGGCTTATTAGGTAGAGGATATAGTGATAATGTTTAAAACGTTATTTATTTATTTATTTTTATACGCTATGTGGACTAAAATTATTGCTTACAGAGTGCCCTGCCCAATTCTTCCACATACACTGCTCTTGCTGCAGTTTGCCACTCTGCCTCTGCTCCCTTCCCATTACCCAGACTCCTCCGATGACAGAAGTTTCTGTCTGCTAGATATCGATCTCTGCCAATGAGAGGGCTAGTGTGCCACAGTCTGACCTCCGTGGCCACCATGGAACTGCCTTCTTCAAGCAGCAATATGAGATCAGTATCTGCTCCACTTACCACCAATAATCCTGGTCCTAGCTCCAGTGATGATGTTGAGGTAGCAGCAGCACTTGCCCCAGCCAGTGAAGATGATTATGGAGAAAAAGGAGGCCATACTTCTCCACGTCTGCCCTCACTGAAATCATGGGGGTGAGAATATTTTTTCCTTGGGGCTGGGACTGTGCAGTCATCAGTGATTATACTGTGCACTTTATGTGGCATGTGCGAAAAGGCGAAAGGAGGGGAAACACCTGTGCACAACAACCTTGATTAGCAAAAACATTTTCTCTGGCCTCGTATCTGTTGCAAGCCTGAGTCCTGCAAAAAATTATTTACTTAGGGATTGTTTTTGACAAGCCTGAGTCCTGCAAAAATTATTTACTTAGGGCTTGTTTTTGGCAAACCTGAGTCCTGCAAAAATTATTTACTTATGGCTTGTGTTTGGCAAGCTTGAGCCCGGCAAAAAAGTATTTACTCAGGGGTCCAGGACTCATATTTGGAAAACCTGGGTCTGGCAAAAAATATTTACTCCTGTACACACAAATAAATATCAGGCTTTTCTCCATGCAAACCTGCTGCTATTCTAGGTAACTATTATTTTAAAAGAGATTAAAAAAAAGGTTACAACCCAAAATGAATGTGCAGTTAATAATATATATGCCCTGGCTTTCTCTGTCATGTGTGTTTTGTCCATTTCTGCTACCTGATACTCAGATGTATTACATGTTGATTCATGTCCCAACACTGCTGCTTGATAGCAGTGTCCTACAGTCATTTACAATATAACCCGCTGCACTGAAAACCTGTTCAGACTCAATGCTTGCTGGTGGACAACTAAGGGTTTACATGGTTGTTCATGTCAGTATTTCTGTATAGGAATAAAGAAACGCAAAGAAGGACCGTCTAAAAGTAGAGTTTAATAATTCAATCCAATCTTCTCTTGCACAAAAGATGAAATAACACTCACAAGATATAAAATAAAAACCACACGTTTCTCTCTCAGAAGTCTTCCCTCTGGTTCCACCTCCTATCCTCCGAATAAACACCAGCACAAAGATACTAATCCCGCAAACCCGTGGTGCTATATACAATCCAACTCTACATAATAAACAGTACCAGTCAGCACGAGATAACCAATCTACTCACGGTACCATGCAGTAGATATCCCAGGATCGCTCCAATATACACACCACTTTCGGTCCTTCTTTGCGCTTCTTTATTCCTATACAGAAATTCGGTGCATTGATGGTGTGGAAGAAGGCCACACCGGGAGCTGAATGAGGAGAATCTAAGGAAAGGGTTAAAGAAGATCGCTGATTTGAAATTTAGAGACTGGTGATTTATTTGAAATATTTACAAGATTTAAGTCCATTGGGATTAGTCTCAGTGGGGTATTTGGTACATGTCTTAAGTTCATTTGGACTCATTGTATGTTTGATCCTTGGGTCATATGTAGATATATATTTTTTTGATTGGTTTTCTGTTATTTTGTATTTGAAGTTCATTTAGATTGGAGATATCTGATAATAAGATTTTAACAGAGACGTTTCTCTGTGGTTATTATAACAGATATCCCCAAGTAGAACATTTTTTATATATTGTTGGCGTCCATCCCAGACTCCATAGAGCCACTTATTCTTTTTGTGAAACTGTTCATGTCAGTGCTGGCCACACACATTGTTTTGTTTGCCAGTAGTCCATGGGGTCTTCATTTCTGCCAAGAACATATCTATCCTGCAAGTACGCTGGAACCATCTCAATGCAGTGGGACCACTCCTAGGAGCTGCACAGTGTTCCTGTGTATCAGTTACCAACACATTTTCTGGGAGCAAGTCCCATAGAGATTTCTGGCCACCATTGCCACTAGCACCGCCTAAAATGCTTGATTGCATCCCCTGAGACCCCTGAATCGCCCTCTGTTCAGAAATATATTGGGAATGCGATGTTCTTGTTCACGTTGTTGCTCCTGTTTCCGCTGGTCTAAGCCCTTTGCTGCCTTCCCTTTCTCTGTGCTTTCTAGCAGTTCTCTTGGCCCTAACTTTCTCCCTCTCGTTCTATACCAGTGGTTCTCAATCTTTTTTTGCTCGGGCCACCCCTAACATACAATCTAGAACATTCAGGGCACCCCAACATATTTAATGTACTTTATCAAGGGCATAAGAAGGGTACAATACATAAATATACAGTTATTATTAGGTCCTATAATCTTAATAATAAAACTAAACATATTGTGCATAACAATTTCTATAAATCTTTGTTTAAAAGTCCATTTTTGTTAGAAAACATGGGGCACTCTAAGATGATGTTCGTGGCACACCAAAGTGCCACAGCACCCTGGTTGAGAACCACTGTTCTATACAATGCAACTCTCCACTCAATCTATTAGCGTTTCTTCATATTCCATAACATAATCCAATTCCTCAGAAAGATGCTGATGATCATGATTCCTTGTTGTGACAAACTGAACATGTTTTGGCAGAAATTCTGAATTTATTTGTTTAAAGTGGGGGTCCAACAAAGTGGCAAGAATATATTCCTCATTGCTTTTAATGTACAGTATGCGAGCATCTTGCTGAAAGCACACTAAGATATCCTTGACCAGCTGGTGCACGTGGTGCATGTCTGTGTTGTCATTATGGTAAGACTCCTCAGCTATGCTCCTCAGTTTTATCTGCAATAACTATGTAAGAGGTGTAGAATGGGTCCCATGTAGAAATCTTCGATCTTATGGATAAGTACTTATAGCTTTTAGCCTCTCTTCCACTTACTGTATATACTTTATACAACTTTAATCTTTAATTGTGATTGTACCATCCTGGCTCTCTTTATTATAGGAGATCTGGGTTTAATCTTACTTATTTCTAAGTGGGGTTTACTATCTTGCTATTGTATCCATACAGTATTTTAATTGGTAGTTTCTCCAAAAATAATTCTATTGTCACCTAAATATGCATTGTATATTTTTGACATGGAATAGTGACATTTAATTCTAGCTGTACCACTTTTTGATATATGATATAGAGACCACTCTCCATGTTGTTTTTAACTGATTTTTTGATTTTCTGTCTGTCTTAAATTCTGTGTATTTGCACTAATAAAGATATATTTTGTGTATGATAATAAATTATCTTGTATCTGAGTGCCTCTTTCAAAAGACTTCTTAGACTGGGGTTTGCCTCCTTTAGGCTATCCCTCTGACCTTTTAGGTAGTTTTGAGTCTTGAGTGCCCACCTTTATTTGAGTGGTTGGATCAGGGATCTGAATATGTATCTGAGACCAGTGCCTGCCATGTCTCTATAGTAAATTGCTTCCCCCCGTGCTCACATGCTTCTTACACAGACAACAGATAACAACACGCTTAGCTTTTGAATCATTAGTAGAGTATCTCCATACTGTGGACTTTGACCGAGGGGTTCCTGAGGGTCTGCTACTACTACTACAGGGGCAAGATGTTGCTGCAATTGTACTACTACTAGGCATCACAGGTGCTGCAATTCCAACAGCAGAAGAGGCACTCATCATAACTAAGCTTGTGGATGTTGATAACTAGTGTTGAGCGAGCACCCCGATGCTCGGGTGCTCGGGTGCTCTGACCGAGCACCCCCTGAGGCTCGAGTGCTCGGCCGAGCACCCGAGCCCCATTGAAATGAATGGGGCGACACGAGCATTACACCAGGCACCCCCTGCTCTGATGAGGGGAGGGTGCCTGGTCAATGCCCCCCTTCATCTCCGCTATGCCCCCTTCATCTCCGAATGCCCCCTTCATCTCCGCAATGTCCCCCTTCATCTCCGCTATGCCCCCTTCATCTCCGCTATGCCCCTCTTCCACAATGTCCCCCTTCATCTCCGCTATGCCCCTCTTCCACAATGTCCCCCTTCATCTCCGCTATGCCCCTCTTCCACAATGTCCCCCTTCATCTCCTCTATGCCATAGAGGAGATGAAGGGGGACATTGTGGAAGAGGGGCATAGCGGAGATGAAGGGGGACATTGTGGAAGAGGGGCATAGAGGAGATGAAGGGGGACATTGTGGAAGAGGGGCATAGCGGAGATGAAGGGGGACATTGTGGAAGAGGGGCATAGAGTCTATGCCCCTCTTCCACAATGTCCCCCTTCATCTCCGCTATGCCCCTCTTCCACAATGTCCCCCTTCATCTCCGCAATGCCCCCTTCATCTCCGCAATGCCCCCGTACCTCCAGTCCCTGGTGGTCCAGCGGAGCGTCTTCAGATCTGTGTCTCTTCCGGCACAGATCCCCGCCACCCGAACATGGCGGGCGAGCACATGGCGGTACTCGACGAGTACCGCCATGTGCCGAGCAGAGCGATGCTCGAGCCGATCCGAGCATCGGCCGAGCACGCTCGCTCAACACTATTGATAACCTGTGTTGTTGCTGCTGGTTACTGAACACTAGTAGTGTGTGTAGCTGAGTGGGACTTGGAAGCACTGAAGATGCTGATGATGACTGACAGGATGGCTGTGTTTTTTCTTGCTATCTTTGCTTGTCCAGGGTCAGATTTGCCAGTTGTTTTCGCAAACAGTTTGTAGACAGGCATAGTGCTCCTTTTCAGTGGTGGAATATTTAGCCTTTGCCTTTATGCTAACTTTCATGGAAGGGCTCCAGAACCTCTATCTCTAGAGTAGCAAGAACAAACAAACAATCTTGGAAGAACAAAAGACTGTCCTTTGTGTGAAAAGGTTGTTTAGGCATTTCTAACTTAGCAACAGGGAAGGATTTGATCCGGGCATAGGTATCTGTGCATTTGAGAAGAAAGTGGCCAGAAAAATGAAGAATGATCTGCTGAGGAACTCTGCATATACCTTTCTGAGGACAAACAGGACAGGAACGGATTAGATGGCCATCTTTTCCAGAGTATAAGTGCCTCTGGGACTTCTCTTTCACAGTTAGGGTTGCATGAGCCATACCAATTTGCATCAGTTCACTGGAGCCTTGTGACAAAGAAGTTACCACCACAGATGGTGAAGTCTGAAAAACCGGAGGCAGGGAAAAATCCACTCCTGATGAAGTCATTTATAAATCTGAATGGATTGGGTGACCAAAGCCTCTAAAGATTAAGATACCTCTACACAGACTAGGAATCAGATAACCTCCATCAGAACAGGTTCATTCCACTGAGTATCATCAGCCCAGTGGTGGGATTTGCCAGCATATTCCTCTGCTGGTCTGCTGCACTGCTTAAGGAGATGAATGGATGCTTCTGCCATAGATGCTCTATGGAGATCATCATAAATAGCAGCCATAGACTCACAAAAACAGGATAGGTCAGAAAGCAGGGGGCTGTGTCATTGTAGGAAATTATGTGCCCAGGAGGCCAGCTCACTGGACAGAAGGAGGATCAACGAGTGAACCTTTACCTCCTCAAAGAAGTAGGCATGGGGCTTCAAGTAGAAGGATAGCTTACATGCATTCCAAAAGCCATGGGACTGAGTTCTGTCCCCAGAAAACTTGTCTGGAAGAGGCACTTGTGGTTCAGAAAAGAATGCTGATGAGACTGGGCTTAGAGCATAAGCTCCCATCAAAGTTGACCAGGGGAACGCAGATCACTCTGCAGGTAAACCACCTCCCAGGAGGATTTCAGCTTCTTGGTCAAGCAAATTAGGGTCTCAACTAGCCCCACAGGATCCATATTGGCTCAGCTGTTCTGTCAGGGATGCTGGAGATGGCATCCAAATGGCAGGACAAAAGGCTGAAAAGGAGTCAAAGGCTCATAGTCTCCACAGAGGAATCAAGGGAGTGACGCTTGGGTGCGAGGCTGGGAAATGGAGCCAGAAAACAGCATACTCTTGCTACTGTTCAAACAGTATTTAAGATGCTGGCTGTGAAGAGAGATATCCCACCCCTGGTTATGGCAGGGGCTGGACCAAGAAGCAGAGATACTGGAGCTGGGGTCTGAGGAGTAGTTGAGGCAAGGTGGGTGGAGTTCAAGCAGTGTCATGGTACGAGCTGAGGTCAACCAGAGAATCAAACAAACGGGAAGAAGGAAACTGAATCTTCTCCACCAGGGCTAACAACTGTGCACTGGGAGCTCAGGTAGACTGGTTTGAATAGTCTCTAAACAAGGTACATCTGCAAGCCATTAACCAAGACGAGCCAGGAAAGCCAGGAAGAGAAAAAGGGCAATGCTGCTATAGAATAGCCTGCAGATGAAGGGTCCTCTAGTGGCAGTGATGTAAGCTGCAGGAGTCATAATATGAAGGTGACTAGTTCATGATCAGTGAAAGGCAAATCCAGAGGACGGACCATGACTGCATGATCCTCTACAACCTGTTTTTACACACCCAATGTTTTGTTGAGGCTGTTCTTACAAAAGTATATAATAATGACCTACTCACTGATGAGTCCAAATGTCATTTTTCCTTACCAATTCTTTTTGACCTGTTTACAGCCATCAACACAATAGACCACTCACTCCTCCTGCAAACTCTCCTCTCTTATGGCTTCACTGTGGCACAGCCCTCTCGAGGATTTCCGTTATCCTTACTAATCGCTCTTTCAGAATTTCCTGCTCTGGTTCTTCTTTCACTCCTCTTCCTCTTTCAAATGAGGAACCCCAAGGTACAAGCCCTTTGTTGATTTCAATCCCTTGTGAAATATATAACTTCCTATAGCCTTCAATATCACATTCATATTGCTGACATTAAAGTATGCATCTCCTCTTCCAACCTGTCATCCACCCTATTTTCTCGTGTTAAAAAAGTCCCTACACAGCTCTGAGATGGTATCACTCTGCAAATTATTCAGATACACTCCTAAGTTGGATTTTGAATTTTTTAAACACTGGAACACTGATGAGTCTCCCTTGCGGTGGCAGTTAGACAGCAGACCCCCCAGTCCCTACATAGCTCTGAGACAGTATCACTCTGCAAATTATTCAAATACACTCCTAAGTTGGATTTTGAATTTTTTAAACAATGATGATTCCCCCTTGAGTTGGCAGTGAGCTGCTAGGTCTCCCAGGCCCTACACAACTGGACAGTTACTATCTCTATCTCTATATCTGCTTCTTCTCTCTCCAAGCTCCAACAATACAATGCACACTAACAGGAAATGCAGGGTGTCTGTGATGTCATTAGTCCAACCCCCATCATGAAACAAAGAAGCTAATTGGACTAGAAGGGGCCAGAAAGTACAAAGAAGCTAATTGGATTAGAGAGGGAGGGAAAGTAGCGTGCGCGCAGGGAGAAGTCATCTGCCACTCAAATGGTTAAAAGAATGTTTTGTTTATCTCCTAAGGTACAACTGATTTACTCCAGAATAACTCCAGTTTTTATACATATGGGTTGTTTTTCATTTGTTTTTCACTATTTTCTCATCAATGAGATGCAATGTCACAGAGGAACATGTATGTAATCTTATTTTAGGTTTCTAAGAAATTTGCATTTTAATTAAAAATACTTAAAGGGATAGTAATGGTTATTTTAACAAAGATCAATAGTGTAGATATTAAAAATATAAATACAATGACCCACCTCCCATCTCTCAGACATGCATAGTTTGAGAGACATAAGCTGCTAAAGTTCTCCCCTCTCGCCACTTTCAGAGATATCAGCTCTCTAGCTGACAGATTGAGATCCTGGTCCCGTGACCTTCTGGTGGCTCTTCAGCAGAGCCAAAATTGCAATATCTAGAAAGGAATACTTCATTAGAACAGTCTACAAAGTGTGCCTGGTTTGCAAGCACACTTTGTAGACCGTTCCAAAGTAGTATCCTTTTCTAGATAGCGTTATTTCGGCTTTGCTGGAGAGCCACCGTCCGGTCTCAGGACCAGGATCTGCTTCTGTCAGCTAGAGCATCTACATCTTTGAAAGTGGCGAGAGGGGGAACTTTAGCAGCTTATGTCTCTCAAACTATGCATGTCTGAGAGATGGGAGGTGGGTCATTGTATTTATATTTTTAATATCTATACTATTAATCTTTGTTAAAATAACCATTACTATCCCTTTAAGCATTTTTAATTAAAATGTGAATTTCTTACAGAGGCATAACTAGAAGCCACCGGGCCCTGGTGCAAGAATTGCCATGGGCCCCCCCCCGCCCACATTGCTCCCCCGCCCACATTGGCCTCCTCATCCACATTGCCCCTTCCACAAGGCCCCCTTCATCTCCACAATGCCCCTTCCACAATGCCCCCTTCATCTCATCTCCATAATGCCCCCTTCATCTCATCTCCACAATGCCCCTTCCATCTCCAGAATGCCCCTTCCATCTCCACAATGCCCCTTCCTCAATGCCCCATTCATCTCCACAATGCCCCCATCTTCACATTGCCCCTTCATCTACACATTGCCCCTACCTCCATTCCCTGGTGGTCTAGCAGAGTGTCTTTACAGATCTGTGCCTCCTTCGGCACAGATCTCTGTAACCGGAGCTCCCGCGCCGCTGTAGTAATGCAGAGGATGGAAGATGATGTCATCTCCCAGCGCTCTGTATTACTACAGCAGCGCGCCGAGTGGGAGATCAGGTAAGCGACTGCTGTGGGCGAGGGGGTCGCAGGTGGTGGCTGGGCCCCTGGAGTGACGGGCCCGGTCGCAGGTGCGACCGCTGCGACTCCTATTGTTACGCCACTGATTTCTTAGCAGCCTAAAATAAGATTTCATACATGTTCCTCTGTGACACTGCATCTCATTGATGAGAAAATAGTGAAAAACGAATGAAAAACGGCCCATGTTAAAAGTAACCAATACTATCCCTTTAAAAAGCCATGTACATTTTTGTAGCACTGTTTAAATGAATATAAAGAAATGAATGTAATCGCCTAAAAACAGCACTTTATCAATGCAATCTATTGACGTTAAAATGATGATATGAGTCTTCTGATAGTGTGTGGTTTAATTTTATATCTGCAAAGAAAGAAGAAACAAAATTCACAGAGCTAATTCACATTAATGTATACATTTAATCTACAAACATAGATTGAGAACCCAAGTGAATAATTCCAGATAGCAGCAAGAAATGAGGGAGATCTCCAAGCTCCCCATGACTAGGCCGAAGCCTAAACAGAAATCCAGAACCAGACCAAATCTGCGCTCCTCCATATAAGCTATCCAAGTGTGAACCCTGTGTGAAGCATATTGTATAACTTTTTTACATTTATTAAAGTGGTATACAATAGACTTTACACAGGGTTCACACTTGGATAACTTATATGGAGGAGCACAGATTTGGTCTGGTTTTTAATTTTATATCTGTCATTTGAACCTTGAAAGTCATCCAAGCCCAAGCCTCTCAAGGGTATCAGTAATAAACTTTATTTTATTTTTCTCTAATCTTGGATACCTCAGTTTTACAATTTTCTGAGATCTTATGCAAGTTCCATTGATCATAAGAAGTCAGGTGGAATACAGATGGGAATCTGGGTATATTGATTTTAATAGCTATATTCCATTGTCCAAATAGGTATATAAGGCAGTCATGTAAGCATCACTTCTATTCCAGGAGTGCGTCTAATCAGCATAATTAAATTAGAAATCATTTTGACTGTTGAACGAAAAGCAAATGTTGTTGAATTGGTCACCAGCTAACCTCTTAGAGTAGGATTAAAATAATCTATTTAAACATCAGTAGAAAATAAAATTCACCAGTTCTTGAACTGGCAACATATGAACACCCACAGGGAAGCTAAACAAGGTAATCATAGAGCAGCACAATGAGTTTTTATCAAGTGCATTGGCTTGGAAAATGGACAAAATCTAGGGTTAGCTGCATATTTGTCCTCATGGGAGCACCTGCTATCAAAACCGTAGAACGGAACAATGACTCATCTTGCAATATGATTATAGGTTTGAAAGTCATTTTCTGTTTGCTTGGGTCTTACAGAAACATATATTTCCAAGTTGGAATTTTGGTAAAATTGATAAGAAAAAGCATTTTTCTAATACCTAATAAAGTCAAACATAAGAAAGTATGTTTATTTTTATCTACAGATCATAAAAATTAAGATTTTCAAAATATTACACTAAGTAAACTTAGTTTTAAAAAAAATATTTTAATAAGAATGAATAACTTTATGGAATTTCTCAGCCGTAACATAAAAAATCGGAATAGTATGTTTTTCATTTATATTTTTGAATCAACATGAATTCTCATTAGGAAATATTATTTACTGTTTAAAGGAGAATATGAAGTTAGTTTCTATAGAAAATCTACTGCTTTAGTTTATGCAACAGTCTGGTGAATCTCTCCGTACACTACTGTTCCCTTTCTATATCACTTTTCAGCCCACAACCCCATCAGGATCTCTTTGCTCACACAGAGTTTTTTTAATCCCACAAACCCACTTCATGTCTGGATCGCTGCTCTGAGAAGTACTTCTGTCAACCAGCCACTGACTCCCAGTTTACGTGGCAGAAGTCACTTGCACTCACTAGCACTTATACCTTCTGTATCCCAACCAGCTTCCTCTAGACTGTAAGCTCTCACAAACAAGACCCTCTGTCACCAATCATACGAAGCAGGTACAGACCTGCAAGAGAGGGAGTGCTAGGGTGCGACGTTGGAGTTTGGTGCTAGTATTGCGGTTGCTGTCTACAGCAAGACCGTGCTACGGCGAGGGCCGTATATAGGTGCTGGCCGTGAAGCCAGATTTTCGATCCCAGTTGGGCCGGGACCCTGACCTGGATGGTCCCACCATACATAGTATAATCTCTTCTGCAGGGGAGAGTGACGACTAGAGGGCGATGGCTAGGGATTGTGGATGGAGCGCATAGGCTACTGTGTTGCCCAGAAGAAATAGGTACAGACCTGAATGGTAGCCTGGTCCACAGGATCTCCAGACAGACAGGCTGGTAGCAGGATCAAGAAAGGCCAGGAGTCAGTATTGTGCGGTCAGCGTGGTATCTAAATCAGTAGACAATATGCAGGGTCAAGAGAAGCCAGGGGTCAGCATTGTGGGGTCAGTGTATATTCCTAATCAGAAGACTGAATGCAGGGTCAAAACTAGCCATGTAGATACACGGGAGGACCACAAAGTACTCTAAGACAAGAGAAGGAGCAAGAACTAGACAAGAGGAAGTTAAGGACAGAACCAGGTGCCCAGACGCCACAGGAACACTGTGTCAGTGCACTGAGCGTCTGGGAGCACGCCTGGATATAGGTGCTGACGAATGATGTCACCGGCATCTGTTGCGGCAAACCCAGAAGCACAGGACTGATCCGAAACACCGAGCAAAGGGGGAGAGATGGCAGACAGCGCAATAGAGAGCGGAGCGAGTAGTCAGCATGACACCCTCTGATTCTTTTGTAGTCTATGTTCTGTCTGTACTGTTTTACATCTCTGTATACTGCAGAATAAACTGACTTTTTATAAATAAAGTATGATAATAATAATAAGCATAATAATAGTAATAATTAGATTTGGGAGTTAAGAAATTAAATCAGGAGTAACACCTCTTAATAAAAAAACTACTTTACTATAGATTAAAAATACTGTATTTTTCAAAATTAAGCAGTCATAGTGCATGAAACTATTTAAACTTGTGGGGTGTGAAATGCTTTGTGAAGTAATAAGTTGCACATTCCACTGGTCATTAACGGGTTAAGAATGCCATGAGCAGGGGGGTGGAGTTTGTGTCCTGTGGTCCTTCTCACAACTGTTATGACTGCCTCCATGGACATGACTTCCTGGAACGACTGAAGACTTAAGATCTTATCTCTTGGTCCAAAGCACAAGGGCAAAATTCAGAAGGCATTAGTATTTTTTTGGCTTTAATAATTTGAGTGTGGCAGTTATTGTTAGGCGGTGTTACTCCTACTTTAACCATTTGGTTCCTAAAGAAAAATTAGGTTGTAGATTTTGTTTAATGATTGGACATAAAATACTACTACTTTCTATTAACTTTTTTCTTTTGTCACAAATTGGAGGAGCGTACCAGCTAGTCACAATCAATGAGATGTGTTCAGCCCATAGTTAAGATGCTCCGGGCTATGTCATTCACAGGAGAATGATATGCTCACAGCTGGTAACTTCTCCTTCCCCTGGAGAGGAAGTCTTCTATGTCAAGCTGAGGGATTGTAAGGTTACTTAAACATTAATCTCAGGTCTCATATTCACAGCACCTGCTTCCCTCTGCCAATCATGTTTGGCTCTTAGAAGAAATAGCTCAGATGGTGTGACAGATACAAACAATAACTGTTGATAATGGAAGGATTTTAGACCATAAGAGCCATAACAAATGTGATCAAAAATGTCTACAATGTCCTCCTAACCATACCTGGGGCATGTGCAAATGAAATCTCCATGTTGTGACTCTTTGTGCTCTTCCAAAGGAGGGTAAATTAGACATCCAACAGAGTAGGTGATTCAAATCCTCCTCCATTTTCTTTCTTTACGAAGACATGTGGTTTCAAATTAATTGTCTTATATGCACTTATTTTTTATTTAATTTTTAAAGAAGATATTTGAATTTTTAAAGTGTTTTTACCACCATCATAAAATGGGTATGCAAAAATGTGTATCAGTGATCAGTTTTAACAACAGTTTTCTACCAACATACATATATATTGTTAGTTTGTGTACCCCACTTACCACAGTACTGATACTGTACTCCATTCAGTAATACTGCTAATAAACTATGTAAAGCAAATATCATTTTTTATGTTTCTCCCAGTCAATGTGTCTATTCTTAAACTCTTGGAGAATACTCCATGTGAAGTTTATATGTCAAAACATGTTTTACATAAAATCTTTTTAATGTCCCATTCTCTAGATCAGTAATGATATGACATTTAAACTAAAAAAATTAGAGGACAATCTGTAAAAACAGACTGTATTATTAAAAAATGAATCAGTAAAATCTGCAAATGTGGAACACCATACCTGGGAACATTTATGGCCAAGCTCCCCAGGGTATGAAGGAGGAGTAGGGTTGGGAGAGTCCAAATGATGTGATTTGGATCATTATGTGGGTGTGGTATAATTAGATTGGAAGGAAGAAGGGCAGCGTTTACCCTGGAATTTTGTGGGGAAGTTGGTGTAATGGGTCAGGATTGGGTGGAACTGTGCTGGTGGTGGGTGGGGTTACTGGGGAATTCAAAAAGAAAGGTCAGATCTGCCCTGGAGACTCTGGTTTTAAGACTTAATTGTTGGGTGTCTGGGGACAGAAGGTGATTCTCCTGCTTGCTGAATTCCCCAGTAGCAAAAAGAAAAGTCAGAGATGATCAACTAGACTCATGAGCCTGCAAGGAAATGAAGAAGCTCACTAGGACTGGTGTCCTGTGCCCAGGAAATCTTCTGAAGCATATCATGCTGGCCCTGCCCAAATGACAGTCCAGACACAAAATGCCAGACAATTCCTCTCTGAAAAAAGGGAGCAGCTAACCCCAGATGTACCTTTCAGGCCTTATTGTGCTTCGTCGGAAAGGTGCCAATTTGCCAGAATGTACTTTCCCTTGTTCAGAGAGGAATTGTCTGGCATTTCGTGGCTGAACTGTCATCTGGGCAGGACCAGTATGATATGCTTCAGAAGATTTCCTCTCTGTGTACAGCACTTGTGAGCTAAAAGACATTGCACCGTGGGCACAGGATATCAGTCCTAGGGAACACCTTGAATGCACTTGCAAGCTCTTGGGTCTAGTTGAGCATCTAGCTGACCTTTCTTTTTGTATATGCAAATTGCTCTTGGGGTTGGTCACCCTAAGAGTAATGAAGGAATCCAGACGTGGACCCCATGCTCACAATACCTAGAAGAATCAGCTGCATTTCATGGCTGGACTGCCTTTTGGGCAAGACAAGTGATATGATTCAGAAGATTTCTTCTCTGTGTATGTATCACGGTTCCCGTGATCTCTCTCTGTCACTCTCGCTTGTGCTGCTCCCCTATTGGTTGAGCCTGTTTGGCCTTCCCCTGGTGACCTTTTTGTACCTGACCACTGGCACCTGTCAGGTGCCCTTTCGTGGTGTTCCAGAGCCAGTGTTGCTGTTGCTGTGTTCCTGCGTTCCTGATTTCCTGTGTACCGATTTGGCCTGTTCTGACTACGCTCCTGTGTTCCTGCTCCGTGATCTGACCAGGCCTGGATGACGTTCCTGCTTGTGACTGATCTGGCTTGTCTGAGAATCTCCTCCGTGATCTGACCCGGCCTGGCTGATGTTCCTGCTCCGTGACCTGCACCGGCTTGCTACAGTCTCCAGCTGCTGTTGTCGCTCTGGCGACATTCTGATTCCTGCTGTGTTCGTGGCAGAGCTGATCGAGACTGCAACCATTAACTCCTGCTGAGCTGTGTCTCCAGAGCTGAGTCTCCCGTTACACTTGCAGAGCTGTACTTCCAAAGCTGAGTCTTCCTTGGCACTTTCAGAGCGATTCCTTCACACGCTGAGCCTCCGATTGTACTTGCAGAGCAACATATCCTACCCTGGTGCTGTTGTTAAATCTTGCAGTGCTACCGTCTCCCTGATCTGAGCCTTCTTAACACTTGCAGAGCCGTTGCAGTTATCCGCTGCTCCTGCTGAGCCGGCCGCGTTGTGGGCCTTGGTTAGATGGCGGCTCATATTGTCAACCAAGCAGAGTAGTCAGTCTCCGTTAATGAGCCCGTGGGAGGCGCTATTGGCTCTAGCTCCATCTGTGTTACTCTCCGTTACTGCCTGGTGGGGCTATTGGCTCAAGCACTTGCAGCACAGGTGGTTTCCGTTACTAACGCCCGTGGGGGCCATCTGCTCAAGCTCTTGCTGTACCCAGTGTCCGTTGTTACGCCCGTAGGGCTATTGGCTCAGGCTCTTGCAGTGCAAGTTGTCTCTGTTATACGCCCGTGGGGGCTATTGGCTCAAGCTATCACTGTACGGTTGGTCTCCGTTATACTCCCATGGGGGCTATTGGCTCACACTCTTGCAGTACCAGTTGCCTCCGTTATACGCCCGTGGGGGCTATTGGCTCACGCTCCTGCAGTACAAGTTGTCTCCGTTATACGCCTATGGGGGCTATCTGCTAACTACTCTGCAGCATTCTGCCTCAGTCCCTGTACTGCCAAAGCAGCTCTCTACACCTATGGACTTTAGGTTTTGCATAATCTAGCACCTATTGCTGCCTCTTATTAACCTTGGGCGAACCAAACACCACAACAGAGACTGACGATTCCTTTAACTATTAGTATTTAACTATTGATTGCCAGTCGCTATTCTGAGCCTGTCCTGTTACAGTATATATATTATCTGTACTTCTGTATACTGGTCCTGTGAAGGCCTATGTATCCTATCTAACGCTATTTACTGTGTTGCCTATTGTATAGCCTTGCGGCTATACAACTCGATTGTTACTCCAGTGTGCGGTCACTGGTTTGCTCCAAAGCCTATCGGCTATACGATTCTGTGTTGGTCCCAGCGTGCAGACGCTGGTTTGCTCCCAAGCCTTGCGGCTATACTATTCGCTTGTTACTCCAGTGTGCGGTCACTGGTTTGCTCCAAAGCCTATCGACTATACAATTCAGTGTTGGTCCCAGCGTGCGGACGCTGGTTTGCTCCTAAGCCTTGCGGCTATACTACTCGCTTGTTACTCCAGTGTGCGGTCACTGGTTTGCTCCAAAACCTATCGGCTATACAATTCAGTGTTGGTCCCAGCGTGCGGACGCTGGTTTGCTCCTAAGCCTTGCGGCTATACAACTCGATTGTTACTCCAGTGTGCGGACGCTGGTTTGCTCCAAAGCCTTGCGGCTTTACGATTCCCCTGTTGGTCTCAGTGTGTGTACACTGGGTTGCTTACGATCCTGTCAATTTGCCATTATCATCTGACTGCTGCTACTATCTCTGGGCTGCCCTGCCCGGTATTGGTAAGGCCGGTAGAACCTTTTGCCACATTCCATCTGAGGTTGCCTTACCCGGTATTGGCAGGGCCAGTAGAGCCTACATTGTACATCTATTGGGGCTGCCTTGCCCAGTAATTTGGTAAGGCCGGTAGAACCGTTATGCGATTCCATCTGCAGGTTGCCTTACCCGGTATTGGCAAGGCCGGTAGAGCCTAATATTCTATTACCTAAGACTGTCCTGTCCGGTATATTGACAGGACCGGTAGAGTCTGCCTTCTGTCTGTGCTATATTCTGAATATTATATATGTATGTGATTGCCATCCTAGTTATCATTTTATTATTTCAATAAAATTGATTTTTACCTAAAACTTGTGTCTGAGAGTCATAATAAACCGTGACAATATGGTAGTTATAATGTTGATCCTTAGTAGTACAACCAAATTTGTAAAAGAAAAATGAAACCAATCTTACATTTTCCAATACGAATGCATTAAAAAAATGATAACATTTTTATTGAACTCTGGATATTTGATTTGTGAGTAGGATTCCATTGCAACAGTTTAGCTCTTCAGGAGAACAGAAGCCACTTTGGCACACTTTTCCAATGAGTGTCTATTTTCCCCAATTCCAGCTGAATACTGGAGCAGGAAAAAAACACCATAGATCTCTCAGCAAAGGCCTGGGAAAATGCTATTCATCCTCCATCATATTATGCCAGAAGACAGATTTATGTCCAGATTCTGCAGTAGAGAATCTGCCTAGCTCATTGCATCAGAATCAATGGGAAGACTGAATTTCTCTCCACCATGTGGCAAGTTTTCCTCCTTTTCCCACATGCATAGTATAAAAAGGGTGTCAGGTTCCCACAGCATTCCATTCTGTGTTTGTGAGAGGAAGAGATAGAAGCACATTTTTGAACTATAGAAGACAGGCTAATGAAGTGGAGTTGAGCTTAGTTTAAGGGGTCTTCTAGACAGGAAATCTGTTCTTTGTATTAGGGGAGTCTAGAGGAAGGAAGGGAGAAAGGAGGTTGAAACCCAAATACCCCAAATTTCTATGTGACTGAGTGGGACCACACACGCAGAGGTAATCCAAGTTTCTTCCTGATCTGGCTGTTATCTCTGTCATAGCGAAGTCTGAGGGTGTGAGAAGAGAGCAAAGGAGAATTACCCCAAATACCCCCAAATTATGTGGGACTGACTGGAAATACACAAGCAGAGCTGATCCACGTTTGTTTCAGATCTGGCTTCTTTTATTTTTATTTTTTTTACAGTGTTAGGGAGGACAGTTAATTAAAAAAAAATATAGGTGACAGACAGGGACCCTGTTGTGAGCTGCTGTGACTGAGGCAGACTAGCAGTAGAGTGTTTTGTAGGTGGCTAAGGCAAGGCATTCCTCACAATCAGTTCTATTGATACCTTACAGTAAAAACACATACAGTAGTCTAGTAATGTCCAGCAAATGCACCAGGGGTTGGGGAGGGGGAAAGGATTAGGATCAGTGCAGGGATGTGTGTGTAAAGCTGTAGTACAAAAACTCTCTGCAGCCATAGTTGCAATAAATGATGGTGATCCCTCTCCTCCCCAGGAGGAGACAGTTTATCAAAGGCCCACCAAATGTTCCACCACCACCAGCAATATTAACCCCTTAAGGACTACATGATGTACTATGACCGTCATGGTCCTTAAATACGGTCATAGCATGTCACGTACTTTTAACTTACAGTGCTCCATCGGGAGCAAGGATCAAAGTGGTCCTTACAGGAAGGAAACATCCCATGACCGCTGGTCCTTAAGGGGTTAATAAAACATCTAAAATCACTGAAGACGACAATTCCAGTGTTGATGGCATAGTGCAAGAAGGTGTAGCAGCTCGACCAACTGCTGCATTTGATGGTGAGTACCGGTCCTGTAGAAGCGAATGTTGTGAAAATCCCTCAAATAAATTACTTGAGACCTCCAAAGGCCTAGAATATTATAAAAGTAGTGGGCGAGCAATGCTGAGGATAACTTGATTACTGAATATGATGTAGATTTAGAATATACCCATCCAGCATTCTCCTCTTCTTCAGATACAGATGAAGTGCTCGCCCGCCATGTTCGGGTCTCCTCCCCGCACGTTTCGCGGCTGCTGCGCAGCCAATAAACGTACAGGGAGGCTCTGACATCAGTGTAATGCCAGCAGCCATGTTGGCTGCTGGCATTACACTGATTGGCTGGCCAGAACCCGTGGTCGGGTGCTGTATAGCACCTGACCAGCGAGTTCGGCTCAGTCTTAGCCAGGGAGAGATGAGGATAGGAAGGGAAAGTCAGTGTAGGGAGAAGACAAGCAAATTTGTTAAAAAAAAGACCCAAAAGTCCTTTTTAGGACTACTGTGTGTGGGGGCAGCAGTTTATTTTGTGTGTGGGGGAAAAAAAAAAAAAAAAAATTCATATATTCTGTTTAGTGTGCAAAGTTGCAGATTAGAGCACATTCTGTTTAGTGTGCAAAGTTGCAGATTAGAGCACATTCTGTTTAGTGTGCAAAGTTGCAGATTAGAGCACATTCTGTTTAGTGTGCAAAGTTGCAGATTAGAGCACATTCTGTTAAGTGTTCAAACTGTAAAATATCAAAGTCACATATTCCATTCAGTGTGCGTCGCCGCAGTTTAGCAGCACATTCTGTGTACTGTGCACAGTTGCAGAATAGGAAGAAATACTGTTAAGTCTTCAAACTGTAAAATATCAAAGTCACATATTCCATTCAGTGTGCGTCACCGCAGTCTAGCAGCACATTCTGTGTACTGTGCACAGTTGCAGAATAGGAAGAAATACTGTTAAGTCTTCAAACTGTAAAATATCAAAGTCACATATTCCATTCAGTGTGCGTCGCCGCAGTCTATCAGCACATTCTGTGTACTGTGAACAGTTGCAGAATAGGAAGAAATACTGTTAAGTCTTCAAACTGTAAAATATCAAAGTCACATATTCCATTCAGTGTGCGTCACCGCAGTTTAGCAGCACATTCTGTGTACTGTGCACAGTTGCAGAATAGGAAGAAATACTGTTAAGTCTTCAAACTGTAAAATATCAAAGTCACATATTCCATTCAGTGTGCGTCACCGCAGTTTAGCAGCACATTCTGTGTACTGTGCACAGTTGCAGAATAGGAAGAAATGCTGTTAAGTCTTCAAACTGTAAAATATCAAAGTCACATATTCCATTCAGTGTGCGTCACCGCAGTTTAGCAGCACATTCTGTGTACTGTGCACAGTTGCAGAATAGGAAGAAATGCTGTTAAGTCTTCAAACTGTAAAATATCAAAGTCACATATTCCATTCAGTGTGCGTCACCGCAGTCTAGCAGCACATTCTGTGTACTGTGCACAGTTGCAGAATAGGAAGAAATACTGTTAAGTCTTCAAACTGTAAAATATCAAAGTCACATATTCCATTCAGTGTGCGTCACCGCAGTCTAGCAGCACATTCTGTGTACTGTGCACAGTTGCAGAATAGGAAGAAATACTGTTAAGTCTTCAAACTGTAAAATATCAAAGTCACATATTCCATTCAGTGTGCGTCGCCGCAGTCTAGCAGCACATTCTGTGTACTGTGCACAGTTGCAGAATAGGAAGAAATACTGTTAAGTCTTCAAACTGTAAAATATCAAAGTCACATATTCCATTCAGTGTGCGTCACCGCAGTTTAGCAGCACATTCTGTGTACTGTGCACAGTTGCAGAATAGGAAGAAATACTGTTAAGTCTTCAAACTGTAAAATATCAAAGTCACATATTCCATTCAGTGTGCGTCACCGCAGTTTAGCAGCACATTCTGTGTACTGTGCACAGTTGCAGAATAGGAAGAAATACTGTTAAGTCTTCAAACTGTAAAATATCAAAGTCACATATTCCATTCAGTGTGCGTCACCGCAGTTTAGCAGCACATTCTGTGTTCTGTGCACAGTTGCAGAATAGGAAGAAATACTGTTAAGTCTTCAAACTGTAAAATATCAAAGTCACATATTCCATTCAGTGTGCGTCACCGCAGTCTAGCAGCACATTCTGTGTACTGTGCACAGTTGCAGAATAGGAAGAAATACTGTTAAGTCTTCAAACTGTAAAATATCAAAGTCACATATTCCATTCAGTGTGCGTCACCGCAGTCTAGCAGCACATTCTGTGTACTGTGCACAGTTGCAGAATAGGAAGAAATACTGTTAAGTCTTCAAACTGTAAAATATCAAAGTCACATATTCCATTCAGTGTGCGTCACCGCAGTTTAGCAGCACATTCTGTGTACTGTGCACAGTTGCAGAATAGGAAGAAATACTGTTAAGTCTTCAAACTGTAAAATATCAAAGTCACATATTCCATTCAGTGTGCGTCACCGCAGTTTAGCAGCACATTCTGTGTACTGTGCACAGTTGCAGAATAGGAAGAAATACTGTTAAGTCTTCAAACTGTAAAATATCAAAGTCACATATTCCATTCAGTGTGCGTCACCGCAGTCTAGCAGCACATTCTGTGTACTGTGCACAGTTGCAGAATAGGAAGAAATACTGTTAAGTCTTCAAACTGTAAAATATCAAAGTCACATATTCCATTCAGTGTGCGTCACCGCAGTTTAGCAGCACATTCTGTGTACTGTGCACAGTTGCAGAATAGGAAGAAATACTGTTAAGTCTTCAAACTGTAAAATATCAAAGTCACATATTCCATTCAGTGTGCGTCACCGCAGTCTAGCAGCACATTCTGTGTACTGTGCACAGTTGCAGAATAGGAAGAAATACTGTTAAGTCTTCAAACTGTAAAATATCAAAGTCACATATTCCATTCAGTGTGCGTCACCGCAGTTTAGCAGCACATTCTGTGTACTGTGCACAGTTGCAGAATAGGAAGAAATACTGTTAAGTCTTCAAACTGTAAAATATCAAAGTCACATATTCCATTCAGTGTGCGTCACCGCAGTCTAGCAGCACATTCTGTGTACTGTGCACAGTTGCAGAATAGGAAGAAATACTGTTAAGTCTTCAAACTGTAAAATATCAAAGTCACATATTCCATTCAGTGTGCGTCGCCGCAGTTTAGCAGCACATTCTGTGTACTGTGCAC
Source organism: Rhinophrynus dorsalis (assembly GCA_037306005.1). Lineage (NCBI taxonomy): Eukaryota > Metazoa > Chordata > Amphibia > Anura > Rhinophrynidae > Rhinophrynus > Rhinophrynus dorsalis. The sequence continues at coordinate 660,126,654 of CM074718.1, read as the reverse complement.
AGTTGCAGAATAGGAAGAAATACTGTTAAGTCTTCAAACTGTAAAATATCAAAGTCACATATTCCATTCAGTGTGCGTCACCGCAGTCTAGCAGCACATTCTGTGTACTGTGCACAGTTGCAGAATAGGAAGAAATACTGTTAAGTCTTCAAACTGTAAATTATCAAAGTCACATATTCCATTCAGTGTGCGTCACCGCAGTTTAGCAGCACATTCTGTGTACTGTGCACAGTTGCAGAATAGGAAGAAATACTGCTAAGTCTTCAAACTGTAAAATATCAAAGTCACATATTCCATTCAGTGTGCGTCACCGCAGTCTAGCAGCACATTCTGTTTACTGTGCACAGTTGCAGAATAGGAAGAAATACTGTTAAGTCTTCAAACTGTAAAATATCAAAGTCACATATTCCATTCAGTGTGCGTCACCGCAGTTTAGCAGCACATTCTGTGTACTGTGCACAGTTGCAGAATAGGAAGAAATACTGTTAAGTCTTCAAACTGTAAAATATCAAAGTCACATATTCCATTCAGTGTGCGTCGCCGCAGTCTAGCAGCACATTCTGTGTACTGTGCACAGTTGCAGAATAGGAAGAAATACTGTTAAGTCTTCAAACTGTAAAATATCAAAGTCACATATTCCATTCAGTGTGCGTCACCGCAGTTTAGCAGCACATTCTGTGTACTGTGCACAGTTGCAGAATAGGAAGAAATACTGTTAAGTCTTCAAACTGTAAAATATAGTGATGAGCGAGCACCCCAATGCTCGGGTGTTCGGGTGCTCTGACCGAGCACCCCCTGAGGCTCGAGTGCTCGGCCGAGCACCCGAGCCCCATTGAAGTCAATGGGAGGACTCGAGCATTACACCAGGCACCCCCTGCTCTGATGAGGGGAGGGTGCCTGGTCCATAGGAAAAGGGAAGAAAATGATGGAAACACCACAGAAATGGTTCAGGGACAGCATAGGGAGGATGTCTGGATGCATCTTGGACTCCAACATTGCTGCTGGGAACGATCTTTCGCCCGTAGTACGCCATTTTTACAGACTGACCGTAAAACACACAAAAAGGAAAATAAAAACGACTTTAGGCGAAAAATTGTTACCAAACAATATTTGCTGTATATTTACTTGTATATCATCTGCAAATACTCCCAAAAATTTCCTCGATTTTTCTGAACTGAGGCCATGATTAAGAGGGAAACGTGCGCAGAGGCAAATTCTCCCAAAAATTTCCTTGATTTTATTGAACTGAGGCCATGATTAAGAGGGAAACGTGCGCAAAGGCAAATTCTCCCAAAAATTTCCTTGATTTTTCTGAACTGGGGCCATGATTAAGAGGGAAACGTGCGCTGAGCCGACCATCTAAAACATTATGGGTGAGGGTCTGCTGCGGAGCTGACCATCCTAAACATTATATGCGAAGGCCCGCTAGTGAGCTGACGCTATAAAACATTATATGAGAGGGACCGCTAGAGAGCTGACCCAATAAAACATTATATGAGAAGGCCCGCTGGTGAGCTGACCTATATAAAAATTGTCAAATAGGGCCCGCTGGTGAGCTGGCCCTATATAAAAATTATATCACAGGGCCCGCTGGTGAGCTGGCCCTATATAAAAATTATATCCCAGGGCATATGGAAGAGGAGGAGGAGGATGAGAAGATTAAGAGTCAACCATATACCCGTTTTTTGGGTGGAAGGGGTGAATGGGAATACAGAGTATTCCCATCATTGTAAATAACATATATAAAGTGAGTTTATGTTCCCCCGGGGCTTTCCTCCAGTGGAGTGGAGAAGTCAGGGGAAATCCAGGCCTTGTTCATTTTTATAAGTGTCAACCTATCAGCATTGTCGGTGGAAAGGCAGATACGCTTATCTGTTATGATGCCACCAGCAGCACTAAATACCCGCTCAGACAGAACGCTGGCGGCAGGGCAGGCCAGCACCTCCAAGGCGTAGAGTGACAGTTCATACCACGTGTCCAGCTTGGACACCCAGTAGTTGTAAGGCTCAGAGGAATCATTGAGGACGCTGACACGGTCTGCTATGTACTCCTTCACCATCTTCCAAAACTTTTCCCTCCTTGTGACACTAGGCTGCGCATCAGGGTGAGGGTGCTGGCGGGGTGTCATGAAGGTGTCCCACGCCTTGGAGAGTGTTGCCCTGCCTTTGTCGGAACTGCTGTGTGCTCCCCTTTTCTCCCCTTCTCGGTTGGCCAAGGTAGCACGTACTCTGCCGCCAGCGTTGTCAGATGGAAAATTTTGGAGCAATTTTTCAACAAGAACCTTCTGGTATTGCACCATTTTGCTTGTCCTCTCCACCGGAGGAATGAGAGATGAGAAATTCTCTTTGTAGCGGGGGTCCAGAAGGGTGAACACCCAGTAATCTGTGTTGTCTAAAATGCGTATAACGCGTGGGTCACGGGAAAGGCAGCCTAACATAAAGTCAGCCATGTGTGCCAGAGTACCAACAGTCAAGATTTCGCTGTCCTCACCAGGAAGATGACTCTCAATCTCCTCATCCTCTTCCTCCTCTTCTGCCCACCCACGCTGAAGAGATGGAACTAAAGTTCCATGGCTACCCTCTGTAGCGGAGGCAACCGTGTCTTCCTCCTCCTCCTACTCCTCCTCCGCCTCCTCCAATTGTCGCTGAGAAGACGAAGTGAGGGTGCTCTGGCTATCACCTTGTGTAAGCTCTTCCTCCCGCATTTCCACCTCTTCCACATGCAAAGCGTCAGTTTTAATTGTGAGCAGTGAGCGTTTCAGTAGACACAGAAGTGGGATGGTTACACTGATAATAGCGTTATCGCCGCTCACCATCTGTGTCGATTCCTCAAAATTGCGTAAAACCTCACAGAGGTCTGACATCCATTCCCACTCCTCACTTCTGATTACAGGAAGTTGAACGGAGAGGCGACGACCGTGTAACAGCTGGTACTCCACTACTGCCCTCTGCTGCTCACAAAGCCGGGCCAACATGTGGAAGGTGGAGTTCCAGCGCGTGCTCACGTCACACAGCAGCCGGTGAGCTGGCAATTGTAAGCGCTGCTGCAGCTTCAACAGGCCGGCTGAAGCTGTAGATGACTTACGGAAATGTGCACACACGCGGCGCACCTTGGTCAAGAGATCATGCACATTGGGGTAGGTTTTTAGAAATCGCTGAACCACTAAATTAAATACATGCGCTAGGCATGGTACGTGTGTGAGCTTGCCGAGCTCCAAAGCCGCCACCAAGTTACGCCCATTATCACACACAACCATGCCTGGTTGCAGGTTGAGTGGCGAGAGCCACTGCTCGGTCTGGTGACTAATCCCCTGCAACAGCTCTGAGGCCGTGTGCTGTTTGTCCCCAAGGCAGATCAGCTTCAGCACGGCCTGTTGACGCTTCCCCACTGCAGTGCTACACTGCTTCCAGCTACTGGCTGATGGGGGAGTGGCGCTGCGTGTAGAGAATTCGGAGGTGGAAACGGAGGAGGAGGAGCCAATAACGTAGGTGCTGGCGGAAACCCTGATGGAGGTAGGGCCCGCAATCCTCGGCGTGGGTAGCACCCGTGCCATCCCAGGGTCCGAGTCGCTCCCAGCCTCCACGACATTCACCCAGTGTGCCGTCAGGGAAATGTAGCGTCCCTGGCCACAAGCACTTGTCCATGTGTCAGTCGTTAAGTGGACCTTCCCAGTAACTGCGTTGGTCAGGGCACGGGTGATGTTACGGGACACATGGTGGTGTAATGTGGGGATGGCACACCGGGAAAAGTAGTGGCGGCTGGGGACCGCGTACCGAGGGACAGCTGCTGCCATCAGGCTGCGGAAGGACTCAGTGTCCACAAGCCTAAATGGCAGCATTTCGATGGCCAGTAATTTGGAAAGGTGTGAGGTTAGTGCTATGGCCTGTGGGTGGGTGGCTGGGTATTTTCGCTTGCGCTCAAATGCCTGGGGTAACGACATTTGGACGCTGTGCTGGGACAGGGAAGTGGATGTGGTCGCTGATGGTGCTTCAGATGGTACAGGTGCAGGGCGGGAGGTATGCGGGCCTGCGCCTTCGACAGGCGATTGGCCGGCACCGAAAACAGGGGAAGAGGAGGCAGTGGTGTGGCCTGCAGACACAGATGGGCGATCCAGGCGTTCCTCCCACTTATTACAGTGCTTGGATGCCATGTGTCGGATCATGCTGGTGGTGGTGAGGTTTCTAGTGTTCATGCCTCGGCTCATTCTGGTGTGGCACAGGTTGCAAACTACAATTCTTTTGTCGTCCGCACTTTCCTTAAAAAAACGCCATACCGCGGAACACCTACCCCTTGGCAAGGTAGATTTACGCAAGGGGGTGCTCCGTGGAACATTTGCGGGCCGGTTTGGTGCGGTCCGCCTTCTTTCTGTAGCCACACCACTGCCTCTTACAGCCTGTTGCGGTGCTGCAGATGGCTCACCCTCAGGACTGCTGTCATCGCTCGGCTCTACACCTTCCCAGGTGGGGTCAGTCACCTCATCGTCCACCAAGTCCTCCTCCACTTCCTCACTCTGATCATCCTCCTCATGTCTTGATCCCACCACATACTCAGTCATTGACAACTGTATAACATTCTCCTCAACAAGGTCTTGAGACAGTAATAGTGGTTGATTTAATGGCAACTGTGTCTCATCATCATCATCATCATCCACTACTTCCTTTGACCTTAAATGCCGTTCACATCTGTCATCTTCTTGTGATTGGGTACCCTCTAGAGGTTGTGAATCAGGGCACAAGATGTCATGTTCCTCTGCAAGCGTGCTTGGAGAGAGGGTCAAATGAAGGATTGGTGATGAGACGAGCTCCTCACTATATCCCAGTGTGGGATCACTTCTTTGACCAGACCGTCTATGGTGGGAGGAAGGATGATCAGAGTGAGGATTATGTTGACCAGACTCTTGGCTACTGAGAGTGGACTTGGTGGAAGACAGGGTGGTGCTTAACCGACTGGAAGCAGTATCAGCTGACATCCAACCGACCACCTGTTCGCAGTGGTCGGACCTCGAGAGTGATGTCCTGCGACGCCCTGTAAAATTAGACATGAAGCTAGGTATGGTGGATGTCTTTCTTTCTTGTGCTCTGGCACCAGGCACAGTTTCTCCGCGTCCTGACCCGCGCCCTGAACTATCAGGATCACGTCCACTTCCCCGTCCCTTTTTACCCGCCTTCTTCATCTTACACGGAATATGTGACTTTGATATTTTTGTTTGAAGACTTAACAGTATTTCTTCCTATTCTGCAACTGTGCAGAGTACACAGAATAGGCTGCTAAACTGCGGTGAAGCACACTGAATGGAATATGTGACTTTGATATTTTACTTTGAAGACTTAACAGTATTTCTTCCTATTCTGCAACTGTGCAGAGTACACAGAATAGGCTGCTAAACTGCGGTGACGCACACTGAATGGAATATGTGACTTTGATATTTTACTTTGAAGACTTAACAGTATTTCTTCCTATTCTGCAACTGTGCAAAGTACACAGAATAGGCTGCTAAACTGCGGTGAAGCACACTGAATGGAATATGTGACTTTGATATTTTAGTTTGAAGACTTAACAGTATTTCTTCCTATTCTGCAACTGTGCAGAGTACACAGAATAGGCTGCTAAACTGCGGTGACGCACACTGAATGGAATATGTGACTTTGATATTTTACTTTGAAGACTTAACAGTATTTCTTCCTATTCTGCAACTGTGCACAGTACACAGAATAGGCTGCTAAACTGCGGTGACGCACACTGAATGGAATATGTGACTTTGATATTTTACTTTGAAGACTTAACAGTATTTCTTCCTATTCTGCAACTGTGCAGAGTACACAGAATAGGCTGCTAAACTGCGGTGACGCACACTGAATGGAATATGTGACTTTGATATTTTAGTTTGAAGACTTAACAGTATTTCTTCCTATTCTGCAACTGTGCAGAGTACACAGAATAGGCTGCTAAACTGCGGTGACGCACACTGAATGGAATATGTGACTTTGATATTTTACTTTGAAGACTTAACAGTATTTCTTCCTATTCTGCAACTGTGCAGAGTACACAGAATAGGCTGCTAAACTGCGGTGAAGCACACTGAATGGAATATGTGACTTTGATATTTTAGTTTGAAGACTTAACAGTATTTCTTCCTATTCTGCAACTGTGCAGAGTACACAGAATAGGCTGCTAAACTGCGGTGACGCACACTGAATGGAATATGTGACTTTGATATTTTACTTTGAAGACTTAACAGTATTTCTTCCTATTCTGCAACTGTGCACAGTACACAGAATAGGCTGCTAAACTGCGGTGACGCACACTGAATGGAATATGTGACTTTGATATTTTACTTTGAAGACTTAACAGTATTTCTTCCTATTCTGCAACTGTGCAGAGTACACAGAATAGGCTGCTAAACTGCGGCGAAGCACACTGAATGGAATATGTGACTTTGATATTTTAGTTTGAAGACTTAACAGTATTTCTTCCTATTCTGCAACTGTGCAGAGTACACAGAATAGGCTGCTAAACTGCGGTGAAGCACACTGAATGGAATATGTGACTTTGATATTTTACTTTGAAGACTTAACAGTATTTCTTCCTATTCTGCAACTGTGCAGAGTACACAGAATAGGCTGCTAAACTGCGGTGATGCACACTGAATGGAATATGTGACTTTGATATTTTACTTTGAAGACTTAACAGTATTTCTTCCTATTCTGCAACTGTGCAAAGTACACAGAATAGGCTGCTAAACTGCGGTGAAGCACACTGAATGGAATATGTGACTTTGATATTTTAGTTTGAAGACTTAACAGTATTTCTTCCTATTCTGCAACTGTGCACAGTACACAGAATAGGCTGCTAAACTGCGGTGACGCACACTGAATGGAATATGTGACTTTGATATTTTAGTTTGAAGACTTAACAGTATTTCTTCCTATTCTGCAACTGTGCACAGTACACAGAATAGGCTGCTAAACTGCGGTGACGCACACTGAATGTAATATGTGACTTTGATATTTTACTTTGAAGACTTAACAGTATTTCTTCCTATTCTGCAACTGTGCAGAGTACACAGAATAGGCTGCTAAACTGCGGTGAAGCACACTGAATGGAATATGTGACTTTGATATTTTACTTTGAAGACTTAACAGTATTTCTTCCTATTCTGCAACTGTGCACAGTACACAGAATAGGCTGCTAAACTGCGGTGAAGCACACTGAATGGAATATGTGACTTTGATATTTTAGTTTGAAGACTTAACAGTATTTCTTCCTATTCTGCAACTGTGCACAGTACACAGAATAGGCTGCTAAACTGCGGTGACGCACACTGAATGGAATATGTGACTTTGATATTTTACTTTGAAGACTTAACAGTATTTCTTCCTATTCTGCAACTGTGCAGAGTACACAGAATAGGCTGCTAAACTGCGGTGAAGCACACTGAATGGAATATGTGACTTTGATATTTTAGTTTGAAGACTTAACAGTATTTCTTCCTATTCTGCAACTGTGCACAGTACACAGAATAGGCTGCTAAACTGCGGTGACGCACACTGAATGGAATATGTGACTTTGATATTTTACTTTGAAGACTTAACAGTATTTCTTCCTATTCTGCAACTGTGCACAGTACACAGAATAGGCTGCTAAACTGCGGTGACGCACACTGAATGGAATATGTGACTTTGATATTTTAGTTTGAAGACTTAACAGTATTTCTTCCTATTCTGCAACTGTACAGAGTACACAGAATAGGCTGCTAAACTGCGGTGACGCACACTGAATGGAATATGTGACTTTGATATTTTACTTTGAAGACTTAACAGTATTTCTTCCTATTCTGCAACTGTGCAGAGTACACAGAATAGGCTGCTAAACTGCGGTGAAGCACACTGAATGGAATATGTGACTTTGATATTTTAGTTTGAAGACTTAACAGTATTTCTTCCTATTCTGCAACTGTGCAGAGTACACAGAATAGGCTGCTAAACTGCGGTGACGCACACTGAATGGAATATGTGACTTTGATATTTTACTTTGAAGACTTAACAGTATTTCTTCCTATTCTGCAACTGTGCACAGTACACAGAATAGGCTGCTAAACTGCGGTGACGCACACTGAATGGAATATGTGACTTTGATATTTTACTTTGAAGACTTAACAGTATTTCTTCCTATTCTGCAACTGTGCAGAGTACACAGAATAGGCTGCTAAACTGCGGCGAAGCACACTGAATGGAATATGTGACTTTGATATTTTAGTTTGAAGACTTAACAGTATTTCTTCCTATTCTGCAACTGTGCAGAGTACACAGAATAGGCTGCTAAACTGCGGTGAAGCACACTGAATGGAATATGTGACTTTGATATTTTACTTTGAAGACTTAACAGTATTTCTTCCTATTCTGCAACTGTGCAGAGTACACAGAATAGGCTGCTAAACTGCGGTGACGCACACTGAATGGAATATGTGACTTTGATATTTTACTTTGAAGACTTAACAGTATTTCTTCCTATTCTGCAACTGTGCAGAGTACACAGAATAGGCTGCTAAACTGCGGTGAAGCACACTGAATGGAATATGTGACTTTGATATTTTAGTTTGAAGACTTAACAGTATTTCTTCCTATTCTGCAACTGTGCACAGTACACAGAATAGGCTGCTAAACTGCGGTGACGCACACTGAATGGAATATGTGACTTTGATATTTTAGTTTGAAGACTTAACAGTATTTCTTCCTATTCTGCAACTGTGCACAGTACACAGAATAGGCTGCTAAACTGCGGTGAAGCACACTGAATGGAATATGTGACTGATATTTTAGTTTGAAGACTTAACAGTATTTCTTCCTATTCTGCAACTGTGCACAGTACACAGAATAGGCTGCTAAACTGCGGTCACGCACACTGAATGTAATATGTGACTTTGATATTTTACTTTGAAGACTTAACAGTATTTCTTCCTATTCTGCAACTGTGCAGAGTACACAGAATAGGCTGCTAAACTGCGGTGAAGCACACTGAATGGAATATGTGACTTTGATATTTTACTTTGAAGACTTAACAGTATTTCTTCCTATTCTGCAACTGTGCAGAGTACACAGAATAGGCTGCTAAACTGCGGTGAAGCACACTGAATGGAATATGTGACTTTGATATTTTAGTTTGAAGACTTAACAGTATTTCTTCCTATTCTGCAACTGTGCACAGTACACAGAATAGGCTGCTAAACTGCGGTGACGCACACTGAATGGAATATGTGCCTTTGATATTTTACTTTGAAGACTTAACAGTATTTCTTCCTATTCTGCAACTGTGCAGAGTACACAGAATAGGCTGCTAAACTGCGGTGACGCACACTGAATGGAATATGTGACTTTGATATTTTAGTTTGAAGACTTAACAGTATTTCTTCCTATTCTGCAACTGTGCAGAGTACACAGAATAGGCTGCTAAACTGCGGTGACGCACACTGAATGGAATATGTGACTTTGATATTTTAGTTTGAAGACTTAACAGTATTTCTTCCTATTCTGCAACTGTGCACAGTACACAGAATAGGCTGCTAAACTGCGGTGACGCACACTGAATGGAATATGTGACTTTGATATTTTACTTTGAAGACTTAACAGTATTTCTTTGTATTCTGCAACTGTGCACAGTACACAGAATAGGCTGCTAAACTGCGGTGACGCACACTGAATGGAATATGTGACTTTGATATTTTAGTTTGAAGACTTAACAGTATTTCTTCCTATTCTGCAACTGTGCAGAGTACACAGAATAGGCTGCTAAACTGCGGTGACGCACACTGAATGGAATATGTGACTTTGATATTTTACTTTGAAGACTTAACAGTATTTCTTCCTATTCTGCAACTGTGCACAGTACACAGAATAGGCTGCTAAACTGCGGTGACGCACACTGAATGGAATATGTGACTTTGATATTTTACTTTGAAGACTTAACAGTATTTCTTCCTATTCTGCAACTGTGCAGAGTACACAGAATAGGCTGCTAAACTGCGGCGAAGCACACTGAATGGAATATGTGACTTTGATATTTTAGTTTGAAGACTTAACAGTATTTCTTCCTATTCTGCAACTGTGCAGAGTACACAGAATAGGCTGTTAAACTGCGGTAACGCACACTGAATGGAATATGTGACTTTGATATTTTACTTTGAAGACTTAACAGTATTTCTTCCTATTCTGCAACTGTGCAGAGTACACAGAATAGGCTGCTAAACTGCGGCGAAGCACACTGAATGGAATATGTGACTTTGATATTTTAGTTTGAAGACTTAACAGTATTTCTTCCTATTCTGCAACTCTGCACAGTACACAGAATGTGCTGCTAAACTGCGGCGACGCACACTGAATGGAATATGTGACTTTGATATTTTAGTTTGAAGACTTAACAGAATGTGCTCTAATCTGCAACTTTGCACACTAAACAGAATGTGCTCTAATCTGCAACTTTGCACACTAAACAGAATGTGCTCTAATCTGCAACTTTGCACACTAAACAGAATATATGAAATTTTTTTTTTTTTTTCCCCCACACAAAATAACCTGCTGCCCCCACACACAGTAGTCCTAAAAAGGACTTTTGGTTCTTTTTTTTTTCACAATTTTGCTTTTTTTCTCCCTACACTGACTTTCCCTTCCTATCCTTAGCTCTCCCTGGCTAAGACTGAGCCGAACTCGCTGGTCAGGTGCTATACAGCACCCGACCACGGGTTCTGGCCAGCCAATCAGTGTAATGCCAGCAGCCAACATGGCTGCTGGCATTACACTGATGTCAGAGCCTCCCTGCACGTTTATTGGCCGCAAAACGTGCGGGGAGGAGACCCGAACATGGCGGGCGAGCACCGCCATGTGCCGAGCAGAGCGATGCTCGAGCCGATCCGAGCATCGGCCGAGCATGCTCGCTCAACACTAGTAAAATATCAAAGTCACATATTCCATTCAGTGTGCGTCGCCGCAGTTTAGCAGCACATTCTGTGTACTGTGCACAGTTGCAGATTTGCAGCACATATTCCGTGTAATATGAAGAAGGCGGGTAAAAAGGGACGGGGAAGTGGACGTGATCCTGATAGTTCAGGGCGCGGGTCAGGACGCGTAGAAACTGTGCCTGGTGCCAGAGCACAAGAAAGAAAGACATCCACCATACCTAGCTTCATGTCTCAGTTTACAGGGCGTCGCAGGACATCACTCTCGAGGTCCGACCACTGCGAACAGGTGGTCGGTTGGATGTCAGCTGATACTGCTTCCAGTCGGTTAAGCACCACCCTGTCTTCCACCAAGTCCACTCTCAGTAGCCAAGAGTCTGGTCAACATAATCCTCACTCTGATCATCCTTCCTCCCACCATACACGGTCTGGTCAAAGAAGTGATCCCACACTGGGATATAGTGAGGAGCTCGTCTCATCACCAATCCTTCATTTGACCCTCTCTCCAAGCACGCTTGCAGAGGAACATGACATCTTGTGCCCTGATTCACAACCTCTAGAGGGTACCCAATCACAAGAAGATGACAGATGTGAACGGCATTTAAGGTCAAAGGAAGTAGTGGATGATGATGATGATGAGACACAGTTGCCATTAAATCAACCACTATTACTGTCTCAAGACCTTGTTGAGGAGGATGATATACAGTTGTCAATGACTGAGTATGTGGTGGGATCAAGACATGAGGAGGATGATCAGAGTGAGGAAGTGGAGGAGGACTTGGTGGACGATGAGGTGACTGACCCCACCTGGGAAGGTGTAGAGCCGAGCGATGACAGCAGTCCTGAGGGTGAGCCATCTGCAGCACCGCAACAGGCTGTAAGAGGCAGTGGTGTGGCTACAGAAAGAAGGCGGACCGCACCAAACCGGCCCGCAAATGTTCCACGGAGCACCCCCTTGCGTAAATCTACCTTGCCAAGGGGTAGGTGTTCCGCGGTATGGCGTTTTTTTAAGGAAAGTGCGGACGACAAAAGAATTGTAGTTTGCAACCTGTGCCACACCAGAATGAGCCGAGGCATGAACACTAGAAACCTCACCACCACCAGCATGATCCGACACATGGCATCCAAGCACCGTAATAAGTGGGAGGAACGCCTGGATCGCCCATCTGTGTCTGCAGGCCACACCACTGCCTCCTCTTCCCCTGTCGAAGGCGCAGGCCCGCATACCTCCCGCCCTGCACCTGTACCATCTGAAGCACCATCAGCGACCACATCCACTTCCCTGTCCCAGCGCAGCGTCCAAATGTCGTTACCCCAGGCATTTGAGCGCAAGCGAAAATACCCAGCCACCCACCCACATACAGGCCATAGCACTAACCTACCACATTTCCAAATTACTGGCCATCGAAATGCTGCCATTTAGGCTTGTGGAGACTGAGTCCTTCCGCAGCCTGATGGCAGCAGCTGTCCCTCGGTACGCGATCCCCAGCCGCCACTACTTTTCCCGGTGTGCCATCCCCACATTACACCACCATGTGTCCCGTAACATCACCCGTGCCCTGACCAACGCAGTTACTGGGAAGGTCCACTTAACGACTGACACATGGACAAGTGCTTGTGGCCAGGGACGCTACATTTCCCTGACGGCACACTGGGTGAATGTCGTGGAGGCTGGGAGCGACTCGGACCCTGGGATGGCACGGGTGCTACCCACGCCGAGGATTGCAGGCCCTACCTCCATCAGGGTTTCCGCCAGCACCTACGTTATTGGCTCCTCCTCCTCCGTTTCCACCTCCGAATTCTCTGCGCGCAGCGCCACTCACCCATCAGCCGGTAGCTGGAAGCAGTGTAGCACTGCAGTGGGGAAGCGTCAACAGGCCGTGCTGAAGCTGATCTGCCTTGGGGACAAACAGCACACGGCCTCAGAGCTGTTGCAGGGGATTAGTCACCAGACCGAGCAGTGGCTCTCGCCACTCAACCTGCAACCAGGCATGGTTGTGTGTGATAATGGGCGTAACTTGGTGGCGGCTTTGGAGCTCGGCAAGCTCACACACGTACCATGCCTAGCGCATGTATTTAATTTAGTGGTTCAGCGATTTCTAAAAACCTACCCCAATGTGCATGATCTCTTGACCAAGGTGCGCCGCGTGTGTGCACATTTCCGTAAGTCATCTACAGCTTCAGCCGGCCTGTTGAAGCTGCAGCAGCGCTTACAATTGCCAGCTCACCGGCTGCTGTGTGACGTGAGCACGCGCTGGAACTCCACCTTCCACATGTTGGCCCGGCTTTGTGAGCAGCAGAGGGCAGTAGTGGAGTACCAGCTGTTACACGGTCGTCGCCTCTCCGTTCAACTTCCTGTAATCAGAAGTGAGGAGTGGGAATGGATGTCAGACCTTTGTGAGGTTTTACGCAATTTTGAGGAATCGACACAGATGGTGAGCGGCGATAACGCTATTATCAGTGTAACCATCCCACTTCTGTGTCTACTGAAACGCTCGCTGCTCACAATTAAAACCGACGCTTTGCACGTGGAAGAGGTGGAAATGGGGGAGGAAGAGCTTACACAAGGTGATAGCCAGAGCACCCTCACTTCGTCTTCTCAGCGACAATTGGAGGAGGTGGAGGAGGAGGAGGAGGAGGAGGAGGAGGAAGACACGGTTGCCTCCGCTACAGAGGGTAGCCATGGAACTTTAGTTCCATCTCTTCAGCGTGGGTGGGCAGAAGAGGAGGAAGAGGATGAGGAGATTGAGAGTCATCCTCCTGGTGAGGACAGCGAAATCTTGCCTGTTGGTACTCTGGCACACATGGCTGACTTTATGTTAGGCTGCCTTTCCCGTGACCCACGCGTTATACGCATTTTAGACAACACGGATTACTGGGTGTTCACCCTTCTGGACCCCCGCTACAAAGAGAATTTCTCATCTCTCATTCCTCCGGTGGAGAGGACAAGCAAAATGGTGCAATACCAGAAGGTTCTTGTTGAAAAATTGCTCCAAAATTTTCCATCTGACAACGCTGGCGGCAGAGTACGTGCTACCTTGGCCAACCGAGAAGGGGAGAAAAGGGGAGCACACAGCAGTTCCGACAAAGGCAGGGCAACACTCTCCAAGGCGTGGGACACCTTCATGACACCCCGCCAGCACCCTCACCCTGATGCGCAGCCTAGTGTCACAAGGAGGGAAAAGTTTTGGAAGATGTTGAAGGAGTACGTAGCAGACCGTGTCAGCGTCCTCAATGATCCCTCTGTGCCTTACAACTACTGGGTGTCCAAGCTGGACACGTGGTATGAACTGTCACTCTACGCCTTGGAGGTGCTGGCCTGCCCTGCCGCCAGCGTTCTGTCTGAGCGGGTATTTAGTGCTGCTGGTGGCATCATAACAGATAAGCGTATCCGCATTTCCACCGACAATGCTGATAGGTTGACACTTATATAAATGAACAAGGCCTGGATTTCCCCTGACTTCTCCACTCCACTGGAGGAAAGCCCCGGGGGAACATAAACTCACTTTATATATGTTATTTACAATGATGGGAATACTCTGTATTCCCATTCACCCCTTCCACCCAAAAAACGGGTATATGGTTGACTCTTAATCTTGTCATCCTCCTCCTCCTCTTCCATATGCCCTGTGATATAATTTTTATATAGGGCCAGCTCACCAGCGGGCCCTGTGATATAATTTTTATATAGGGCCAGCTCACCAGCGGGCCCTGTTTGACAATTTTTGTATAGGTCAGCTCACCAGCGGGCCTTCTCATATAATGTTTTATTGGGTCAGCTCTCTAGCGGGCCCTCTCATATAATGTTTTATAGCGTCAGCTCACTAGCGGGCCTTCGCATATAATGTTTAGGATGGTCAGCTCCGCAGCAGACCCTCACCCATAATGTTTTAGATGGTCGGCTCAGCGCACGTTTCCCTCTTAATCATGGCCCCAGTTCAGAAAAATCGAGGAAATTTTTGGGAGAATTTGCCTCTGCGCACGTTTCCCTCTTAATCATGGCCTCAGTTCAGAAAAATCGAGGAAATTTTTGGGAGAATTTGCCTCTGCGCACGTTTCCCTCTTAATCATGGCCTCAGTTCAGAAAAATCGAGGAAATTTTTGGGAGAATTTGCCTCTGCGCACGTTTCCCTCTTAATCATGGCCTCACTTCAGAAAAATCGAGGAAATTTTTGTGAGAATTTGCAGATGATATACAAGTAAATATACAGCAAATACTGTTTGGTAACAATTTTTCGCCTAAAGTCGTTTTTATTTTCCTTTTTGTGTGTTTTACGGTCAGTCTGTAAAAATGCCGTACTACGGGCGAAAGATCGTTCCCAGCAGCGATGTTGGAGTCCAAGATGAATCCAGACATCCTCCCTATGCTGTCCCTGAACCATTTCTGTGGTGTTTCCATCATTTTCTTCCCTTTTCCTATGGACCAGGCACCCTCCCCTCATCAGAGCAGGGGGTGCCTGGTGAAATGCTCGAGTCCTCCCATTGACTTCAATGGGGCTCGGGTGCTCGGCCGAGCACTCGAGCCTCCGGGGGTGCTCGGTCAGAGCACCCGAACACCCGAGCATTGGGGTGCTCGCTCATCACTACTCCTGAGTGTAGTTAATCGGTTTTAGATTGGGCTAAGAGTAGGGTGAAATTATGGTGAGATCTGACTTTCTAAGAAATGGACGATGATTGGTAGAAATTAAGAATTCACCAGGTCTTAGAAATCTAAAGAAGGCTAAATAAATGGCGGTTAGGATCATGGTGTTAGTATAATATTCAGAGGAGTTGTTGTGAAGTAGGTGTCCGTCTATGCGAAGACAGGTGCGTGTTGGAGATTGAGCAGATTTTTGAAGGCCTTTTATGGTCAGCATGAAGTGAGGAGAAGAGAGGATGGATGGGGAGTGAGGGATTGACAGAGGAAGATGGTGCTGTATGCCGGTGAGATGTAGTTTGATGGCGATAGGAAACAGACTAAGGGAGTTGTGACAGTATGAGCAGAAGGCTAAGACAGAGGATATGGAGAGGGGGTGAATGGGATTGTGACGAATGATGAAAGTGTTAAAGATTTCCCATGCTTGATGGGTTTTTCTCCTGGTCTTAGGGGCCATGCTGACTGATCCTGTACGTATTGTGGAGGTGCTGAGTGTCACGGACACAATGAAAATGCAACAGACAAGTACAGTAATAGAACTCCACCTTTATTTAAAAAGCACAGGATCGAGAATAAACAGCAGGTAATATATTGTGAGAATGAACCAGAAACCTGAGCAAGCGGTTCCTACCAAAACTAGGAGACTGCTCAGGTGGGTCTCACTGTAGATGTCAGCACACTGGGTATATGACCCAGGCAGATGTAGGATAAGAACTGGATACAGCTATGCCCAAAAGCAACAGAAGAAGTTAGTTAACCAGAGCCCCAGGTCAGCACCAGAATGGATGATGAGACTATGCAAGGGGTCAAACACAGAGCAGGTAGTCAGCCAGAGCCACAGGTCTGCACCAGAAGGGATAGTCAAACTTGCCTAGCGTCATACATGGAGAAGTTAGTCAGTCCGAGCCCCAGATCAGCACCATAATGGATGGTCAGACTATGCCAGTGGTCAAACACCGAGCAGGTAGTCAGCCAGAACCACAGATCTGCACCAGAAAGGATAGTCAAACTAGCCAAGGGTCATACACGGAGAAGTTAGTCAGCCAGGCAATGGGCAGCACTAGGATACACACAGAAACACTACTGAACTGGACACCAACGAAAGGGCGATTGAGCCTGGTGTCCAGTTAGCTTATAACCACTCTTCAGGTGCAGTGGGAGGAGCACAGAAAAGCAGTGCACGCATCACAAGAGACTGCCTATGACACAAGCCTGCTTGAGGACACTGTAATGTGGAAGTGAACCACATAAGTACGCGGCTCGGCCGTGATGAGGTGGTAGAGGGAAAAGGATAATCCTAGAACCCCAACGAAGGAGGTTAGGAGTGCACTAAACCTGCTGAGAGACCAATGATGGTCTGGATGAACGATGATGGACCATGACGGAATGCTGGTGACGGTTCACTGCAGGTAAGGGTACACTTGTAAGCAGCCACATGAATGTGAATCCGTTCAGAACAAGAACAGAGAGGGTCAGGCCTAGAGGGAATGAATAGGCATCTGACCCTTCCCACAAATACAGTCAAAGCTTTACACTTATCAACATCCATAACCTAAGTTATGATATGATGAGTGCCTCTCTTGCTGTTGGAAGTGCAGCACCTGTGGCCCCTAGTAGTAGTACAATTGCTGTAACATCTAGCCCCAGTAGTAGTAGCTGCACCTCAGGAACCCTGCAGTCTTTGAAGTCCACAGTATGGAGATATTTCACTCACGATCCAAAAGCTAAGCATGTTGCCATCTTTTGTCTATGTAAGAAGCATTTGAGCATGGGGAAAGTAGGCTCGACGTAGGCACTTCCTCAATGAGATCCCACCTGAAGCACTACCACAAGTGTGACTGGGAGACACACCAACTACATGTCAGAGGTCCCACAATCAGCAGAAGTACTCTTAAAAGTTCCCTGGGCTCTGAGGTACATAGTAGAAGTATTGTTGATGTGTCAGAGAGTGTACCAAGATTTACTGTTCCTGCTTCAGAGGTGTATGACTCTGAGTTTGTTTTTGGAGAAAACAAGAGTTATAGAGTGCCAACACATACCACCACCATCACCTCCACAAGTCATGTTGTTAAAACAATAAAGTTCAAAATTATTCCACTATGTACTGCAATACGACACTGCCTGAACAAAAATCATGCAAAAGTATGCCTGTGATATAGTTAACTTGCCAAAATATTGGCGGTTGACATACTGCCCTTTTCTTTTGTAGAAAACAGGCTTTAACCCCTTAAGGTCCGACGATCCTGCGGTGTCTGGTCCTTTAAGGACCAGATAGACGAGTTCGACGTGCCGTCCGACGTGACTGATCACGTGGGGCGGCACATCGAAAGGAGGACTGAAAGAGATCACTCCCGTCTTGAAGCGATCAACTTCAGTCCACTGTATTACTCACTGCGCTCCTGCAGGAGCGTGGTGAACAAAAGTACGTGATGTACCAGGACCGTCACTGGTCCTTAAGTGCCGGACCAGCGTGACGGTCCGGGTACATCACAGGACGCGAAGGGGTTAAAGAACTGATGTGATGTCTTTCGCCCAGCTGGAATATCCCAAGCCACAGTTATTTTTCAAGAATGGCTGTGTCAGTGTTACTTAAGCAGGAACTTAGTGTTGTGGGCAAAGGACAAAGACCTCAGCCTGCTAACAATTTTTTCAAGCGAAATAATACTATAGGACTCATAACTTTTACTTTCAGCTATTTATTTTTACTCTTTAGTCCTCAGAAGAAGTAAACTTGTTGTCATAGAAAACAGGCACAAAATGTCAATGTTCTCACTGTACATTTATTGGCAGTGACAAAAAGGCAGACTTTTTTTTGTACTTTTTAAGGATGGAAATTATTTGTAAAAAAAAAAAAAAAAAAAAAATATAATATATATATATATATATATATATATATATATATATATATATATATAAAACATCCTTCTCACAAATAAACACTTATCAATAACTATTACAAATTAAAAACTTCCATCTGCATCAGCAAAGTGTACCAGTTAGAAACCTCAAATACACTGTAGTGAACCAAGAACATTACTTATTTTTGTAAATGTAGCTTGCAACCCCTTAAAGGAAAGAGGAGTCTACAGTGCATTGTGAAGCAATGCAATGTTCACCCCTTTCGTATTTGTGGAGTTCAAAGACACATTTACAGTGATGAGAATTTATATTTGGTCACTGTGGCTGAAACGTGTTATTTTTGGCTATTTATATATATATTATATATATATGTGGCCTATTGCTAAGTCGGGGGTAGCCAGCTGTTGGGGAAGATGATTCCCAGCATCCTCAGCTAACCAGTTCCTAGCTGGGGATGCTGGAATTTGTAGACCTTAGTAGCTGTAAACTACACCCTGTATTGATCTCTTTGTACATTTGGCCTCTTCCTATGACAGGGGGAGTCTGTCTTGGACTCTTCATCTGTTTTGGTCTATGAATCCCATCTTGCTAATTGCGGTTAGTGGATGTTAGGAGTCATAGTCCCCAGCAGCCCAAAGCTGAATCCAGACTCTTCATGAGGGACACAACAGAGTGATACCCCTGCTGCTGGACTTGTTGAGATGTTGAGGAGGTGAGAGAAGAAAGAGTGGAAATGTAAGATAACATGTTAGCTTTTGTTTCAAAACAACTCTACTATAGAGCAGCTGTTCTCACAATGTGCCCTTTGGGATCACAATAAAAACAGGCCAGGACTTGATGCTTTTCCATATCAATTACAGATGTGTTGATCACAATGACTAAGCCAATTACTTACTCACCTGGCTCAAGCTGAGAGATCCTCAAGTCTTGGCCTGTAAGTGGACCGTGAGGGCATGAGGCGAGAACCGGTGCCTCAGGGGACAAATACAAAGATGAGTATAGTCTTAAAGTTGTTTTAAGGTCTGTAACTCAGAGTAAAACAATGCTTTGGATACCTTAAGCATTAAATAGATTGAAAACAATAGTTAAGATAGCATTTGGTTTGGGAATTGGAATTTGACTCTTATGATGCAATTGGTTTGGCCCTGTATCTGTTGTGGACTACCATGTTGGATGGCCGAGAAGTAGTAGTCCAAAATAGCTGGAGGGAGGTAAGGTTCCCCAACCCTAGTCTAAAACAAAGGGATGTTTTTTGATTCTGTCTTATTTTAGTTTAGTTCCATGTAGTGTTCAAGTGGTGTCCAAAACATTGCTTTTAGGATTAATTGGACATTCCCATGGCACTGAAAATGTTGTGGAGGGGTTGAACTAAAATTATAGGATGCATACTTTAAGGCAGGGATACACATTTCACAGTTTAAGGACCGAAGGGGAATGGGTCACATTGCTCAGCAAGATATTACACATCCTGATATTTCTTTTCCTGTAAATCAGTCACCATTTTAGTAGCAACATTCCACACAGAATGAATCATTACCAGCTGAAGCCTAATGCCTTGAGTACTATATGGGTATTCACGCATTGTGATGAACCCCACCTCTGGTACCAAGGGGTTAATCTCTTTTACGCTCATGGCTGATTTATTTATTATTGCTGTTGCTGTTTTCCTAGTAAAGTGATGTTCTTAATTAAAGTTTCAGAATAAACACAAGGAAACAGGTTCATTCCTTAGACACCCAACATTTATTGAAAAAAGTCTCTTAGGAGCATGTAAAAAGATTTCTGTATAAAATTAAGTGCAAAGCAATGTTTTATTGCTCTAAATTGTCCTGTGCCTGCTTTATGCCTGTGGAGAAATCTTTTTGCTTAACAAAATGGCTGCTATGTTCCATGTGCACCAAGAGGTGTGCAGTGTGAGGGAGTAATTGAGTATACCTTGCCTCTGTATTCATGCTCAGGCTATGTAGAAACTGGGCACAAAGTCCTTTTCCTTATACCTAATATAAGTGACTGCTGACGTTGCTTTGTACTAAAAAGTATTAAGGTGTACCGTTAAATCATGGGTATAAAATGCTAAATTTTACCCCTCTTTACCTTTATGTGCGTATTATACACAAGAGTTGTTTTTGTTTAGTTTTTTTTAAAATGTTGTTATATTGCTGCAATAAAAAAAAAAGAGGGCTGCTAGATGCCTTCGCTCCCTCCCACAGCGTAATCCGCTCTCAAAATAATCCTTACTTCCACTGAAGTCCCCATCTTCCCTGTGGGCGGCATGCTTGCATTTGCCACCCGCTTCCTTCAATGCGCTGTCAGGACATTCCGCCTACGGTATTGCCCTGCGAGGACCTTGAGATCCTCACAGGGCATTACCATTGGCTGGAGGTGCAAGGACCTGACAGCCCATTGAAGGAAGGGAAGATGGGGACTCCAGCGGAAGTAAGTATTATTTTGAGAGCTGATTGTGCTGGGGAGAGGGAGAGAAGGTATCTGGCACCTCTCATTTTTTTTTAGTAAGGGGGAAAACAAGGGTGCGTATTATTTCACTTAAAATCTTGGGTATAATATACAACTGTGTATTATACACAGGCGGATATTATAACTGAGATGTTACGGTATTTACTTATTCTCAGAGGCAGACACGCATGAAATTGCATACAGGGGTTGAGTTATACACTGCCTGTCCAATGCTGGTGAGATGGTTGGTTAATGCACCAGCTGTAGAATCTGTTCCAACCTGAAGCTGTCAGGTTGTAGTCCCAGCAGGGTCAACTCAACCTTTCATCCTTTTGAGGTATATAAAATGAGTACCATTAAAATGGGTAATAATATCTATACCCCCAGGACATACTTGAAATTGAGAGAAAATCTCTATCCTTCCTGATAAAATACTTTGATATTAAAATTGTACATTCCTCCCTCTATTTCTGTAATAGCATTTTGCATTTTGTTCATTATGGATTGCATTGTCGTTTGCATTTTTAACCCTTTGAGTGCCAGATGGGTACGCAGCGCATTGTGTAAACATTAAAGGGATAGTAATGGTTAATTTTAAGTTGATTTAATATTGTAGGCATTAAAAAAAGATTAATATCAATGTAAGTCTTATCTCCCAGACCTTTATGGTTTGAGAGATATGATTTGCTAAAGTTACCTTTTCCTGGCTGTTTTACTCAAGTCTGCCATCTAGCTGACAGCTGCAGATTCCAGTCATTAGACAGAGGCTCTTCAGCAGAGCTGAAATCACGCTATTTAGAAATAAATACTTAATCGGAACGGTCTACAAAGTGTGCTTGCAAGCCAGGCACACTTTGTAGACCGTTCCAAATTAAGTATTTGTCTTTAGATATCGTTATATTGGCGCTGCTGAAGAGCCACATCTCGTCAAGCGACCAGAATCTGCTTCTGACAGCTTTACAGCTCGTCAAGCAGAAAGGGGAGGGAGCGGAGAACTTTATTTTCCTATATCTCTTAAATCATAACGGTTTGAGAGATACGAATAAGTGCAAGTACTCTCTTTTAATTATATCTACCATATAGTTAATACTTTTTTCTGAAATTACTATCCCTTTAACACAAATAATAAAAAACTCACAAAACAGTAGATAGGGCAATGGACAGATGAGGTCGGCCAGATGGTTCTTATCTTTCATCAAATCCATGTTTCACCCTGCTGGCTTAGACTGGTCACGTTGAAGCTGATTTACTAAGAAGAATACAGTAATTCTGGGTCCAACCCACTGCAATGTGAGGGAAAATGAAAAACATCCCAAATCTCTCATTGATTTAAATCGGGCATTTAACCCCTTGAATGCCAGATAAGTCTCCAACATATTACTTATCCAGGTGGTTAAAACCCCATTTAAATTAATAGAAATCTGTATTCTATTCTTTTTTATTGTATTCTATTATTCTATTCTATATTTATTCTATAGTACAGTTGGTTTACCCCAGAATAACTATATTCTTCTTAGTAAATCAGCCTCAATGTATATACTCAATGGATGGAAATCTAAGATATTTTTTTATTGAAATGTTCCAAACTCCTAGGTAATGAATATGTCAGAAATGATAATGAATGTATCTAATGTCTTCCATAACCTGTTTAAATTGGTAAATGATTTATATAAATCTGTTTTATTTCTCTCCTTAATTATTGCTTAGATGTGCTATTTCTGATGCATTATATAGGATACTTGAAGAAACACAGATGGAAGCATATAATGTAGATAACCAATTCAACATTAAAAAAAGAGATTTATGAAGCTATTGTTTTTGAAACAATACGGCTATTTTTAGCTGTGTCCTTCGGGAGGCACTAGCTAAAGTCAAAGGTCACAACTATGGGGTCAAAGGTCTTAGTCACATGAGACTAACAGAGATTGAATATTTCCATATCATTTGTATTGTGACCGAAATTCATAGATTTTAATTAATTTATTGAAATGGGTTTTGCATATTTCTTTTCATGCGCTTCCTATAATCTAATTTAACTATTATGTTGCTTCTTTTCATGTATTGATTTACACATACAGTACCCAGAGAGCAGTTTTAAAGCTAAACCTCTTTTATCTCTACCTTATTTTTCTCAAGTCACCCCTAACAATCAGTCTAGACCTTTTGAGGCCCCCCAAACATCTTATAGATCAATTGGCAAGGAATAATGAATGGTGCAAATATATAAATATATAGTTATTTTTTGGTTTCCCAATCAGAATAACAAAAACAAACATGTTATGCATAAAGATTTCAGTAAATACACAACTGAAACTCGGCATTCCTATTTTTGTCAGTAATTATAAAAAAGAAGGGGCACCCTATGTGGATGTCCACGGCACATCAAAGTGCCATGACACGCTGGTTAAAGGGATAGTAATGTTTCATAATAAAAGCAGCTCTAATTAATCATCATAGTATTTGGACCTTGGAGAGTGTTATTTCAATTCTGTCAGAGTTGTAGTTCAAGAGTAATTCAATGACAAAGTATCCCTCTCCTGCCCTTTTTACCTATTGTAAACCAGCTCCCCTCAGATGTGGAATTTGGTCCCTTTACCAGACAGGTCACAGCAAGGGACAATCTTCTTAATGTGAGCATATTATCCTCCTCCCATCCCTTTTACTGATGTAACACTGCTCACCTCAGAGCATCAAGACTGTCCGGATGGATCACAGAGCGGGACAATCTTCAGTGAGCATAAGGAAAAACCTGAAAAAACTGTCAAGGGGGGCAAGATTTTCCTTATGTTCACAGTAAGAAGATTGTCCCTTGCTGTGACCTGTCTGGTAAAGGGACCAGATTCCACATCTGAGGGGAGGTGGTTTACAATAGGTAAAAGGGGCGGGAGGGGGATACTTTATCATTCAATTACTCTTGAACTACTTGGACAGTATTGAAATAACACTCTTCATGGCCCAAATACTAGGAAGATTAATTGGAGCTGCTTTTTTATGAAACATTACTGTCACTTTAAAGGTATAGTAATACTTAAAATGTAAAAAAATATGTTGTAGGATTTATCCCCCTGAGTAAAACAAGGGTACTCCCACTGCTGAAAGTTGTTTTATTCAAAAGTTATTACAGCTCCAAGCTGAATTTTTTAGGTGCAATATCACAGTGGCCTGAAATAGGATGGTGTAGCAACAGCACCACCGTACAATGGACAGCTCTGGTCCCGGGACCATAAATCTCCATAGAATGGTGTAGCAACAGCGCCACTGTACAATTTCAGGCCACTGTGACATTGCACCTAAAAAATTTAACTTTGAGCTGTAATAACTTTTGAATAAAACACCTTTCAGCACTGGGAGTACCCTTGTTTTACTCAGGGGGATAAACCCTACAACATATTTTTTTTACATTTTAAGTATTTCTATCCCTTTAACGAACTAACTGCATTTATCTGAATATTAACCATAATAAATATTAAGTACAAAGACTGATTTGAAATACACAGATACATGGCAATGAATAAAGATATTGCTTAAGAATTACAACAAAATAAAACACCATATCAGATGTAAACTAAATATTAATAAAAAATGGATATGATTTTTATTTTATATGTTAAAATGCATGCTGCCAAATATGAATTGTATTTGCAGAAATTTCTGTGGACTATTTAATACATTGAAATATCTATCTGAGAATAAATATATGTGTATGCATATCAGTGCCTACATTTCCTTTACATTCTTTTTTCCTTTTCTTATTTCCATATGCTTCATTTCACTCATTTCCAGAATGCTTCAGACTTAAAATGTAAATGTTAGTCCAATGAAAAAGTATTATTACATACTGTAATACTAATTAATTTGACCTCTACACCACTGGACTAACATGGCTAACCCAAATTGTGTAGATGTATGTATATATATATCCTAGTGTAAAAGCCTGTGTACATGGGCCAAAGTTATGGCAGGTATACTACCGCAGAACTACACCTCCCAGCATTCTGTGCGTTTGGGCGGTCTCTACTGTGGATGACTGAATTGGACAAACATACATCTGTCCTTTTGTATTATAGGAGATATATATATCCTCCTTATATAATAATTTGCTAAAATGTGTGTAACGACGCAGTCATTTGCAGTAGAGACTGCCCGCACTGCGGCTGATACAGAGCTGGACGCTCTGAAGGAGCGTCCAGTTCTGTATCAGCTGCGGAGCGGGCATTCTCTACTGCGCATGACTACCCCGCGACCAGCTGGCAGTGGCACTGTGGCCCGTGTAATAATAATAATCTTTATTTATATAGTGCCAACTTATTCCGCAGGGCTTATGTAACGGGCTCTTCAACTAGTATATATATATATAAAAATAGTAAAATAGTTAAATGGTGGAATTGTCACAAACAAGAGCACTCTTAGGTCTTTTTTATAAATATAACTGGTGTTTATTAATCAAAGATTCAGCCCCCTCAAAGGCCTTTCTCATGATAACCAAACAATACATACCACTGACTCTATGTACAGTAAAATACACAGGATTGCGCCAAAATGCCATAAGGAAAGGCTTAGTGACATCATCCTGCTTCTCCAAACGATCTCCGCTATAGTGAACATAAAAATTAAATCTTTGGGTGCTGATTCTACCCATAGAGACAGTGATGCAATGTAATATCCCCATCTCCAATGCGAGAATAAATGACCCATATAAGGTGGCGCAAAGCTACAATGTATATATACCTGCATTCACACACACACACACACACATAGTAAGTTCTTCAACTACAATTCATATTTGGCAGAATTAATTTTAACATATAAAATAAATAAAAATCGTATGCATTTTTAATTTATATTTATTTTTAAGTCTGGTTAATATTTAGTGTTAACCAACATTTTTTTCTATCTATCTATCTATCTATCTATCTATCTATCTATCTATCTATCTATCTATCATCTATCTATCTATCTATCTATCTATCTATCTATCTATCTATCTCTTTATCATCCTTTCATATCTATCTATCTATCTATCTATCTATCTATCTATCTATCTATCTATCTAATATTTATATAAAATATCTATTACAATGTTACATAATATCATTTACACTACCTTTTATATTTTTCCTATCTATCTATACACACGCACACAAAAATTGACAGTTACATAAATGTAGATTAATACATGTTCTAGCATTATAATGTTTTACAGCTTTAATGATATAGTAGAAGTTAAAAAACAAGTTAATTGTTTTTTTTAAATAATTTAATCTAATTTGTTTACACATTTAAATGTAATCAATTATTAATGTATTAGGATGCTAA
Source organism: Rhinophrynus dorsalis (assembly GCA_037306005.1). NCBI lineage: Eukaryota > Metazoa > Chordata > Amphibia > Anura > Rhinophrynidae > Rhinophrynus > Rhinophrynus dorsalis. The sequence goes on along the minus strand of CM074718.1, from coordinate 660,100,441 downwards.
TAATTAGGGCTCTTTTTTGGGTACAAAAGTGTCAGTATTTTATGAAATACTTTTTTATCCTGTAAAAAGCCAGTGATATCAAAAATATTTTGACACATAATGGTTGATTTTATATATATATACATATATATATATATATATATATATATATATATTTATAGATAGATATATATAAAATAAGATGTTTGTTTATTTTTTACTAGTTTTTTTAAGCTTTATATTTTATTTATATTACAGTAAATTGCTAAGATGACAGTTAAATAACATTTTGTATAATAAAGTTATAGTAGCAGATTAGAAGTAAATGCAATAGGAACAGAAAAAGAGAAACAGACAAGACAAAATAGTTAAACAATATTAGGAATTAAACATTTAGTAAGTATTTATAATTCTTTCCATATCTACTATTAATCCACGGAGACCAGGTTTTTTGAAATAACTGATATTTTCCTAGCTCAAAAGATGATAGAAATTCATTAGTACAAATAAGGTTTATCTTAAGTAAAGGGTTAGTAAACACCCCAAAAAAACGTTGGTGAATTGATAGGAATACTAAAAAAAACATGTAATGCCCTTATTCCCAGGTTTGAGAGACGTAAGATAATAAAGTTCTCCGCACCCTCCCCTTTCTGCCTGATGAGCTGTAAAGCTGTCAGAGACAGAATCCGGTCGCCCGACTTTAGGCGGCTCTTCAGGAGTGCTGACATCTAGATAGCTATCTTTAATTACTTCATTGGTATGGTCTACAATGTGTGCCTGGGTTGCAACGGTTTGAGAGATGGGAATATGGGCATTACATGTTTTTTATTATTCCTATCAATTCGCCAACAGTTTTTTGGGGGGTTTACTAGCCCTTTAAGATCATATGCCAAGGAATGTCCGTTTTCTTCCATTGAGTCACAATACAGACTCTCGTTGCCAAACAGCGATTAGCAATAAATCTGTTTTCAAATTTATTGATCAAAATTAATCTCTACCCCAATAAGGCTTCCCAAATACCAATTTTGATGTTCTTTTTTAAAATATTGGATAACAGATATTCTATTCTTTTCAAAGAGCCAAAGATTTCTTACAAGACCACCAGATGTATTTGAAAGTACCCACTTCCCCACGTCCTCTAAAGCATAAATCGGATGTATCCCTAAACATCAAAGAGATCCTAGTTTTAAAGCCCGTGTACGGGCCAACACTGGCGGCGCTGCAGTCATGCGCAGTACTGACTGCCTTAATGTGCCGCAGCTGATACGGAGAGGGGTGCTCCGAATTCAGACAGTAGTCTGTGCACCTTCCCTGCTCCATATCAGCCACTGTGCATGCAGTCTGTACTGCATCTACACAAAATGGGAGGCAAGATGGAAAATAAAATCAACTCCCCAACTACTGCGCCTCTTTCCACAGTATGCACTCAAAATGAAAAGAAAAGAGAGGGAAAGGAAACACAACCAAATAATCAACAATAAATGTGAACAAGAAAAAACAAACACAAATACTTATATATCTTGATTTTCCTTTCTTTCACTGTGTTATGCTTTATGAGTCCAATGCTGCACGCTCTCAAGGAGATTGGGTTCCCACTCCAAACTAGGTAGACTAAAAACAGAAGAAGAAAAAGAAGAGCAGCGCAAAAAAGTCTCTCTAAACGTAGTATATATGTCACAAAAGATTGGTCCTTCACCCAAACACCGTGGAGCAAATCATCAGAATATTACTCACATTTTTCAGAGGCACACAACCTGCCTCCTAGTTTCAGCACTTGCACTGGCTTACACCCCAGTATAGTGTTCTTCTCAGCTCTGATAAGATCAAATTAGGTTGGGTCTACTATATCATTGGATCTATTATATCCTCTGTCTAAGTGGCGAATTCCACATATAATTAATCACTCCTATTGGAGAATTTTGTCAAGAACTGTCTTCATCGGTAACCCAGAGCTGAGAAGAACACTATACTGGGGTGTAAGCCAGTGCAAGTGCTGAAACTAGGAGGCAGGTTGTGTACCTCTGAAAAATGTGAGTAATATTCTGATGATTAGCTCCACGGTGTTTGGGTGAAGGACCAGTCTTTTGTGACATATATACTACGCTTAGAGAGACTTTTTTGCGCCGCTCTTCTTTTTCTTCTTCTGTTTGCAGTCTGTACTGCGCATGACTGCAGCACGCACAGCTGTCTCTACTGTGCATGACGGCTTCTGACAAACATCCTTAGCGAATTATAATATAGGATTGTTTGAAAAGGAATTGCTGTGATGTTATTTTCATATCAGAAACAAGTCTTTTGGAATGGCATTGTTTTAACCCTTTGAGTGCCAGAGGGTACACAATGCATAGCGAAACAATGCATTGTGTGTACCCCTCTGACACCTAAAGGGTTACTAAGTGGAAAGTCAAATAAAGAAACAAAATCACATGTAATTTCACCAATGACTGGTCAATATCTTGATTAGTCCCAAGTTCACTTTACTTTTTGGTATTTCAGCTGTCATAAATATTTAGGCCTTTAACATATATTATAGGAAGATCCATCTCCACCCCCCATCCCTCTTTTCTTTCCTTGGAAACAAAGGACAGTGGTAGAGGTGTAACAAATGTTATATTGAACCTTTCTCTATCACATTTTAACCTGAATGTGTAATGCTGTATTACTGGAAGCACATAGCTAGCTCTATTGCAGCACGTTCCTTTCTCAGCAACATGACTAATGCTTGTTCTCAGGCAGAATAATTAAACCATATACCACTGAATATGAAGAATAAGATTCTGTAACAGCAATTTTAATAATTATAAAATATTATGATGTGGGCTAAAAAGCAGTGTCAGATTTCCCATTAGGTAACTACCTAGAACCCCAGACTTTGTAGACATCTCCACCAGCCACGGTGTTAAGACTAGAGTTGTCTTGTGTTCCACGTGATCTTGATTGTGCAAATTTTTTACTTATATATCTGATTATCCACCAAACCCCATGCCACTAAATCCTGACATTTGACAAAGCAGGTTGGATTGAAACTTTTATTATAACAGAATATAATGTAATACATTTTTCTCTTTAGTTATGTTCAGAATCTGAAGGTGCAGGTGAGAAAAGACTTGGAAATGTGAACAGGTCATCCTATTTTATGAGATGTGGTTTTGTGGCATATGGATCAAATGGGTTGGATGTGACAGATTGAGATTTGGGGATTTAGGTGATTGTGAGTTGGTGGGCACTGTTGGAGACTTGGTTTAATTAACTGGGTGTTTGTGGGTGTGTGATGCAGTTTGTCTTGTGCGATATTGCTGGTGATGTTTGGATATCAATTTGGTCGATTTTATCATTATTGAACTACACATAAGTTTTTTTATTTTTGCTTTGGTACCTATTCATCAAACCCCCAAAGAATGATTTGGGGAATGTGGATAAGTGAAACCTACAGGAAGGCACACAGAAAGAACACCCCTGAAGATATCACCAGAGGGAACGGAGAGTATAGATCTATACATATACAGTGTACACATACACAAAGGATAACATATATGTAAACACTAAACAAAAATATGTAAATATATTTGTATAAAAAATAAGGAACTATACCAGGAAACAGGAGCTGGAGGTCATGACAGGTCAGGCAGAAATGAGAACATGAACAGGGACAGCAGGAGCTGGAGGTCATGACAGGCCAAGCAGAGGTCAGGGGCAGGCAGAACAGGATCAAGGGTCAGTAGACAAACCAGAGGTCAAGGGCGGGCCGAGCAGGATCTTTAGTCGAATGTCAAGCCAGGGGGTCAAAACAAGGACAAAAGTAACAATATAGAGGAAACACTTCAATAACTGAGAGCCGGATCAGGTCTGAGCTCGCCTTAAGTAGGCCTGTCCAGAGTAAAGTCACTACGGCGACGTCGATGCATGCACACTGGCGTCACGTCCAAATGTCAGCACTTGCGCAGAAGAGCTGAAGAAGTACAGATAGAGGCCCCTTGTCAATATACCTTAATTCCAGAATCGCCGCTTTAGGCGACGCTGGGAACTTGGGGCCTGTAATGACGCTTCAGTGTCATTGCGTATGTCGCTCAGGGCGTCCGGTCTGGGCACGCTGGGTGCCTCTAGCGGCCGTCCATGTCCTCTTTCTAGACTGTGTGACTGCTCAATCTGACGCAAGGTTGAGGGCTGTAGTGGACGCATCTCTTCTCAGATGTGTCACTTTTGGGCGCGAGTCTGCGTATTTGACGCAGGCCTCAGTCTTATGCTGTGGGTCATGGAAGTCTCCACCTACCTACTTCCTGCTGGATTTAAAAGGGAACTGAATCCTGTCTCAGTTACCCTCACGTTGTTGTCCAGTGCAGTCTATTTGTTGTTCCTGTTCTCCTGTGTATGAACCCGGCTTGTCTGACCATCCTTTCTGGTGCTGACCTGTGGTTCTGTCTGACTATCCTATCTGTGCGCTACCTTTGCTCTTGGACATCCAATTTGGTGCAGACCTGTGGCTCTGGCTGGCTACCCGCTCCGTGTATGACCCTGGCTTGTCTTACTATCCAGTCTGGTGCTGACCTGGGGCTTTGTCCAGCTATCCTCTCTGTGTTGCCTTCTGATTAGTGGACATCCTATCTGGTGCAGACCTGTGGCTCTGGCAGACTCTAGCCTTGATGACTGCAAGCATGAGTCAGTAGTCTCCTTGTTACCACCTTTCTGGGAAATGACCTTCTCCTTACTGACTGCATGTGTGAGTCAGTAGTCTTCCCTGTTTGCTCTCCTCAGGGGAGTCAGTTCGAGTCTAGTCCCTGACTATCTGGCTACTGAGATTACCATTGGCTTCAGCCTAGTCTCTGCAGTGTGGTTGACTGCGAAGCAGCCTCCTATTCATGATAGAGTCTTGAGCCTCTCTAGTCACCTTCTGCTCCATCCTGATCCATTCTGTATACAGTTCTGTATTGTTTCTAATAAAGGTGTTTAACTATACCATCTGACTCTTGATTTATTCCTGGGTTCCCGTGACACCTGTCCTCAAGGATGACCAGGGCTTGGACAGGAAGGATGCTGTTGATGGAAGGTTCTAAGGCAAGTGGGTGCATGGATATGATGAGTCGGTTCCCATGACCTGTCCTCTAGAACATAACCCTTCCAATGGACCAGATATTCAAGATAATGACATCTGAGGCATGAATCAAGGATAGCTTGGACTTCATATTCTTCAGATCTATCAACCAAAACTGGAGGAAGATGGCTGGGATCTCAGTGAGGAAAAAGAAATGCCACCCATGGTAGAAGCTGAGAGAAGTGAAAGGGGGATGTATTTTGAGTGAGGGAGGTATGGCCAATCGGAAGGCTACATCGTTTATCTGGCATATGAGCTTGAACGGTTCCAAATATTGAGGTCCCAATTTCTTTGTGGGACAAAACAATTTGACATGGGCTGTGGATAACCAGACTCTATCACCCACTTGATAAGTGGTTTCAGGGTTATGGTACTTGTCTGCTTGTAGTTTAAAATACAATTGCATCTTAGCCAGCATAAGTCAAAGAAGACGATGACAATGTCTAGGGAGTTGAAGACGTTGCACAGCTTGAGGGAAAGATATATGTGAGGAAAGGCCTGGAAAGATTTGAGGATGATATCCATAAGTGATTAAAAAGGGAGTAGACTGAGAGGATTTATGGTTGTTATAAGTGAATTCTGTGACTGGAAGAAGAGCCAACCAATTATCCTGTAGATGAGCTGTATAGCATCCTAGGCACTGCTCCAGGGTTTGGTTCACACTTTCTACTTGTCCACTGATGTGGGTGATATCCAGAGGACAAATTGCATTGGATGCGGAGTGCATGACAAAGGGCTCTTCAAAACCGTGAGGTGAACTGAGAACTCCAGTCTGAGGTTATAGAGGATGGAAGTCCATGCAGACAAAAGATCTCTTGGATGAATAGAGATGTTGACAATTTGGGAGAAGCAATGAAATGAGCCATCTTGGGGAAACGGTCGCAACCACAAGGTTTGTGGTGTTTTTATTGTATGGTGGTAGGTCTGTAATAAAATCCATGGATATATCTCTCCAAGGCATGAATAGAATAGGTAAAGGATGCAGAGGACCAGAGGGTTTAACGTTTCTAGTCTTAGACTGGATGTAGTTGTTGCAGGTCGACACATAGGCTTGTACATTGTGTCCCATCTTGGGCCCCCAGAATTGTTGTTGATTTACCTCTAGGTTCTGTGACACTCCTCCATGACTAGCTGCTGGAATGTCATGGAAAAGATGGAGTACTTCTTAGCGAAACAGTAACAGGATGTAAATGCAAGTCGACTTGTATAGGAGACTGTCCTTGGCCTGAAGGGAATGATGTTGGATGAATGCTAGATCCGGACTAGAGTAGTGCTTGATCCAATACAGTATTGTCTTTGCGGTTAATAAGAAATTATTAGGTTGGAGTATAGTGTCTTGCTGAGGGGTAGGTAGAGCTCCTTGAGGGAATATATAATCTAAAGCATCAGCTTTTTGGTTTTTGGATCCAGCACAGTAAGTAATGTGTAGCCAAAAGTGCGAGAAATACAGAGCCTGACTTGCTTGACGTGAGTACAGTGTACAAATACCCCCGAGATATTCTAGGTTCTGGTAATCCGTAAACACTGTGACAGGATGATCTGCCGCCATTCTTCTAAGTTGTTTTTGATAGCCAGAAGTTCTTTATCCCCTACTATGTCTTTTAGTTCTGCAGGTGACAGCCTTTTAGAGAAAAAAGACACTGGATTTTGTTGCTCCTTTATACCAGAACTTTGAGACAAAACCGCTCTTGTGGCAAAATCCAAGGCATCCACTTCCAGGATGAATGATTTTCTAATATCAGGTTGTGAGAGAACAGGTACCTGTGTAAACAATGTCTTCAGTTTGTCAAAATGCTTGCTGTGCAGCGTCAGACCAATGGAAAGGAATGGCTTGTCTGGTAAGAAAGGTTATGGGTGCAATAACTTTGGAAAAGTCCCTGATGAACCATCTATAAAAGTCTACGGAACCAATAAATCTCTGTACTGCCTTTTTGTTAGTGGGGGTAGGCCAGTTTAGAATAGATGTTATCCTGCAAAGGTCCATCTTGACATGACCAGGAGATATAAGGAAACCTAGGAAGTGAATTTCGTTGGCTTCAAACTCACACTTCTCAGGTTTGGCATATAGCGTATGGCCATGTAGTCACATTAATACAGTGCGGACGTGGTGTCGGTGTTCTGATAGGAAAGCTGAGAAGATTAAGATGTTGTCCAGATATATGGCAACATAACGGTCAAGTAAATCTGAGAAAATGTAATTGAAAAAACACTGGAAAGTAGCAGGAGCGATGCAGAGGCCAAATGGCATGACCAGGTATTCAAAATAGCAGTAATATGTAAGGAAGGATGTTTTCCACTCACCTCCTTTCTTAACAAGGACCAGATTATATGCTCCATTAAGGTCTATTTTGGAGAATATAGAAGCATTCAAAATACGTTCAAGTAGTTCTGGTATGAGGGGAAGTGGATAGAGATTTTTTACTGTGATATTGTTCAGTTCCCTATAGTCTACACATGGTCTGAGGCCCCCATTTTTCTTTTCTACAAAGAATATACCTGCTTTGGTTGGAGAGGTGGAAGGGTGAATAAAGCCCTTGCAAAGGTTTTCAGCAAGGTAGGTTTTCAGAAGTTGCAGTTCCGATCCTGAAAGAGGAAAAATGCATCTGTAAGGGATAGAAGGCTCAGGTAGTAGTTCAATAGGGCAGCCACACTGCCGATGAGGAAGATGGTCCACTCCTTTATGATCAAAGACATCAGAAAACTTGTGATAGGCTTTAGGTAAATATTTTACAGGTACTAACTGAGCAGATAATAAGTGGATTTTGCTTTTGAAGCCAAGGTAATCCAAGGATCAGTGGGTATAGAGGAGAAGAGATGACATCAAAGTTTAATGGTTCTTTATGAGAGCCAATGGATAGGTGAAGAGGCTGAGTTTCCTGAGACACAGAACCACATTGGTGGTCTCTCCCATCTGCCATTTGAAGACAAAGAGGAGGGATCTAAGGCCTGGTAGGAACTCCCAACACAGAAATCAACTTGTCGTCCATGAAGCAACAACTGGCTCTGGAGTCTATGATAGCAGGCATGGTATGTTACTCTACTGTAGACAAATCAGAAGGGACAGGTGAGACTGAGTAGTCAAAAAGGAACCCAACCAACCCCCAGAGGGTATACTCTAAATACGTGGGCCTTGGGGTCTTTTAGTGCAGGATTGAAGGAGATGACCGCTTCCACCACAGTACAAGCATAGATTGAGGAAAGTTCTGAGGGCTTTTTCAGCTTCCGACAGGGGCCAACGAACCAGCTCAATCTGCATAGGTTCTTCTGGGCTCAATGATGAAGCAGAGTCTGATGATGGAGTGTTCGGGACCAGAGGAGTGAGGCGAGTGGTAGTTAGGCATACCCTGCGCCTCTCTGTGACAGTCAATCTGGATGACCAGCAGAATAAGAACTTCCAAGGATGAGGGGACCCCAACTCGAGCCCTAAGTCAGTGCTGATTGAGCTAAAGCTGAACTTATAAGGTCATCATACAGCATATACCCATATCCATGGCGAGGTGAAAAGAGGACCAGGAGAAGAGTAAAGGATTGTTTTCTTGCCACAAATGGTGAGCCCATGCCTGGGCTTCTCCAGAGAGGAGAGAAATAACAGTAAGGACATTCTCAAAGTCTGAGGCTTAGAGTCTAGGTTTCATAGAGAACAATTGCTCACAAGAAGTTATGAAGGTCTTGTACAATTTCCTATTTCCATTTATTTGTTTGGAATAGGTGCCCTAGGTTCAGGAGCAGAGGCACCACAGTCCTTAGAAGGGCCAGGGGGTGAGGCTGAGTCACCGTGAGTTGGTGAATCGGGTTGATGCTCCTGAAGTGGGTGTTGAAGCATGGCTTGATTACTTTGGAACTCCTGGCTGCCAGAGAGGAAATTTGATTACTCAGTGTGCATAGAGCTTCCATAAGTCCTGCAGGTTCCATAAGTGGGCTCAAACTCCCCAAAAAATTATTTGGGGAATGTGGATAATGAAACCTAGAAGCAGGCCCAGAGAAAGGAAAGTAAAGAACTATACATACACAATGTATATATACACAAAGGATAACATTTATGTAAAAACTAAACAAAAATATGTTAAAATAGGTATACAAAATAAGGAAATATACCAGTAAACAGGAGCTGGAGGTCGTGGCATGCCAGGCAGATATGAGGACCTAAACAGGGACAGCAGGAGCTGGAGGTAGTGGCAGGCCAAGCAGGGTGGAAGGCAAAATGGTCAGTAGACAAGAGAGAGGTCAAGGGCAGGCTGAGCAGGATCAATGGGCAGTAGACAAGCCAGAGGTCAAGGGCAGGCTGAGAAAGATCAATGGGCAGTAGACAAGCCAGAGGTCAAGGGCAGTCTGAGCAGGATCAATGGTCAGTAGGCAAACCAGAGGTCAAGGGCAGGTTGAGCAGGAACAGTAGTGGAATATCAAGCAAAAGGGGTCAAAGCCAGGTAGTTAAAACAAGAACAAGTACAAGAGGAAACAATTCAATAACTGAGCACCGGTCGGAGTGCTCCTTAAAGGGACAGTAATACTTAAGTATTACTAATCCCTATAGTAAAGTCCTTTTAAAAATAAATGTATTGCCCCCAGTTTCATCTCTCAAACCTTTATGGTTTGAGAGATAATCGCTCCTAAAGTTGCCCTCTCCCTCCCCCTTCCCCGTAGTCAGCATTCTAGCTGACTGCAGGGAAGCAAGTTGTATGACTTTCAGGTGGTCCTCCAGCACAGCCGTGATCGCGTTAATAAAAAAAGAAAACTTTCACTGAAATGGTCTTCTACGTGTGCTTGGTTTGCAAGCATACGTAGAAGACCGTTTTAGTGAAAGATTTTTTTTTTTAATTAACGCGATCGCGGCTGTGCTGCAGAGCCGCCTGATGATCTATGACCTGATTTCCCTTCAGTCAGCTACAACGTTGACTTGGGGGAAGGGGGAGGGAGAGGTCAACTTTAGGAGCGATTATCTCTCAAACCATAAAGGTTTGAGAGATGACACTGGGGCAATACATTTATTTTTAAAATGACTCTACTATAGGGATTAGTAATACTTAAGTATTAGTATCCCTTTAAGTGCAGAGTGATGTCACAACACCGATGTTGACTCATGTCACTATCACGTCCAAACATCGACATACGCACAGAACAGCTGTAGAAGCCAAGACTGACAGCAGAATTCTCTCCACCCGATATTTAGAACCAGGGAGGAACCAACACTATTATAGAATGCAGTTAATTCAGCGTGTAGGATTTCTTACCAATTTATATGATATATACAGGGCTAGGGGATTGGGAAGTTGTAGCCGTTAGTGTAGGGTTAGACATGCTTGTTGGTTCATCCATCCATCAGGTATTTATTATTTGTTATTCTATTTTATATTTTATTGATTCTTTTTAGTATATTTTGTGATGGTTGTTTTCAACTGACTATTTGTGTCTTTACTAAAGATAGTCCATCATTTCATGTGCAGGTAAGATCAGCTGTACCTGATCCTACCATATGTGTGAGATTCATTTTCAGCACCTATACATTTGCAGCACCGAGACTGTAGTGCTTTGGGGTGCTTGGATACACATTCTGTTACATTTTGTGCACATTTTCATTGTAAGACTATTTGGGATGTGCAAGTATTTAATTCTTTCATTCTGATTATTTTTCTTCTGGGACTTCTTTAAATAAGTGTCCATCCTGTAGCCTTGCAGATGTGCTTAATCTTATATTATACTTTAAGCGGAACTACCACCCCTGAATATATGTGTCCCAAATAAATACCCATCTGGCAACTAGATACTCAATAGCGCTAGTCACCAGAAGTATTACCTGGTGTTTGAGATTTCTACACTGTTCCCAGACTGACAGGCAGGAAACAGCGCAGACATCTTCCCATAGTGACGTCTGCGCTGTCAGTCCCAGCCTGCTCTAGGAGATGTTGCTATGAGCTGTTCGGCTACAAAAGGGACTGACAGTGCAGGCGGCGCAGACGTCACTATATAAAAACTTCCTCTACTACCTCTATACCCTTAATCCCTAGCTTTATCTAAACGATCGATCGTTATAAGGACATAGAGATATAACACAATATAATTTTGCCGAAGTATGGCGATCTATATTATGAAGTGATTCATTTGAAGGTGTCCAGATAAAGAGGATACTAAGTTTACGGTTATTTTGGGATACCAAGAACTTATTAATTGGGAGAATTACTCTGAGGACCACTTTTGAAGTATATTGACATTATCCGATATATTTTTAACTTGATTTTTATTTTTTATTTTTCACGATCGATCGTTTAGATAAAGTTAGAGATTAAGGGTATAGAGGTAGTAGAGGAAGTTTTTATATAGAAGGCATGTGTGGAGTTTATGATATACAGCCACCACAGCATATATTTAAATTGTTGTATGTGAAGTTAAATACATCGTTAATGCTTGTTGTTGTCCCATAATGAGCATGAAGCAGGTCTCATGCACTGATTGGGATGAATAGAGCAAAATTTGGGAATATATTCATAGCTTTCTCATCTTATCAGTGATTTGGAACTGCCTTTTGGCAGGATCAGTATGATGTGCTTCAGGATATTTCCTCTCTGTGAAAGGAACTAGTGAGCTAAAAGATTGCGCCCTGGGTAGGATACTTATCCTATAGAGTCTCATCATTTCGAGGGCAGGCTCGTTCTTAGTTGAGTGTCTCTGATTAGCTGTTTTGCATATGCAAATTGCCCTTGGGAATAGTCACCCTAAGGGTAACAGGGTAATCCAGACGTGGACCCCTTGCTCACAGTGCCTAGCTGCACCTCACTGATGAGGCCCAACAAGGATGAAACATACGGCTGGGGTTGGCTGCTTCTCTTGTTCAGAGAGGAATTGCCTGGCACTTCATGGTTGGACTGCCAGTTGGTAGGATCAGTATGATTTGCTTCAGGATATTTACTATCTGTGAAAAGCACTAGTGAGGTAAAAGAGATTGCACCCTGGGTAGAATACTTATCCTATAGAGCCTCATCAATTCGAGAGCAGGCTCGTTCCTAGTTCAGCGTCTCTGACTAGCTGTTTTGGAACTGTGAATAAGATTGTTAGTACCCATCACATATATATAGAAAAATATATTCATAGTTTTCTCATCTTATGAGTGATTTGGAACTGTAAATAAGATTGTTAGGACCCATTACATATTTATAGAAGATTTTTTACTAAGGAACTACATATTTAATTGTATACTAGAACATTGGATTTTTTGATAAACATTGTACACAATTTTAAATAAATAAGTATATCTGTTTCTACATTGGTGGTTACTTTGTGGTTTGTACATATTGTTTATATCTAGTACCTATGCACCAGACCAGAAAGAATATATTGTACATTTTTATATTTGACTCACCTTTAAAACCCTCTCATTATCACAGAGTACTGGATGTATTTAAAAGATTTCTTTGTAGATCTCATGCCATGCCGTCTTCATTTTGTAGCTATGTGCCTCGTCCTCATGTCATAAAGGCAAGCCCTGTTTTGCAACTGACTCACAAGATGCTCCACATCTATCATCTTCTTGCAGATCATCTACTTGTGGTCCTTCTCGTTGCTAATAATTTGTTTTAACATAACACAGCTTCAATATTGCTCTTTACTCTGAATAACGTGATATTTGGTGGAATACCATTATAATCAGTACAAATTGCACGTACTTGTGATAATGCACTGTGTGCTATGTTTTTCAGCAGTGTGTACAGGCTAATATGACACAATGATACCAATTTCATGTGTATTTTTCATTCATCAAATCATTGCAGTTCAGTCTTCAAAGTGATCTGGGCCTAAAAAGCTGTGAAAGCCACAAGTCCAATTTAACCCTTTGAGTACCAGTGGGATATCCAACGCAATGCGTTGGATACCTCTCTGGAACTCAAAGGGTTAAAGGGGAACTACCACACCAACATAATTATGTCTTTAGTAATGTCTCTTCCCTTTCTTAGAAGCACTGTGTGGTTCGTTTTTTAAAAAACGCTTTAAAAAAGAATAAACTGTAAATTACTTTAGTACCTGGTAACTTCTGTCCCAATGGAATCCTTACTGAGCATGTTTCTAATGGAGCCGAATGGCTCCCTTGCTCCTCCCACTGTGTGAACGATCTGTCGTGCGTCACACAGCTCTACCACATGACCCAGCGTGCTCCTTGCTGGATGCGCGTTTAGGTCATCTCAGCATAGTGCGAGCGCGTTCCTGTGAAGCGCTCGCACTATCTATAGAAAAAGACGGCTGTGGGCTGGGACTTACCTCTTGAGTGACAGGTGCCACGCCGCATGAAGCATGTGCAGTGGTCATTTTTCGGCAAGATGGCGGTGGCCTGATCGAGCGTACTACACAGATAACGGGTCGGATTAAAACATAACTAAATACTTTAGAGATGATTGCCTAATGTTTCCTTGTTACCTGGTGGGGTATTTAACATACAAGCTATAGTTGTAAGACCATGGGAGTTCTGCTTTAAGTACTTGTCTTACAAAAAAAAGCCCAGTATCCCTTCAAACTTATGTCACTGACATGCTTGATTATTCTAGAGCTGAGGTTCTCAACCCGTGCCCTCAGTGACCACTAACAGGCCAGGACTTAGGAATTTCCCTGCTAGAACACAAGTGTGTTGATCAGAGGCTCAGTCATACTGACTAACTCACCTGTGCTCTTAAAGGGATAGTAATACTTAGTTTTAGCTTTATTTTATTTTGTAGGCATTAAAAAAACATGAAGAACGAAATATGTCTTATCTCAAACCTTTATGGTTTAAGAGATATTCACAAGCAAAGTTTCCCCTCCCGCCCCTTTTACCTAGTGTAAGCCATCTCTTCTCAGATGTGGAATCCAGTCCATAGACCAGACAGATAACAGAAGGGGACAATCTTCTTCCTATGAGAACAATGAAAGCCCTGCCCCCCTTGACAAGTTTTTCAGGTTTTTCTCTTATCTTAATTGAAGATTGTCCCTCTCTGCAGTCTACCTCCCTTCTGATCTGGCTGAGCAGTGTTACAACAGTAAAAGGGGCAGGAAGGGGATACTTTGTCACTGAATTACTCTTGAACTACAACTCTGACAGAATTGAAATATCACTCTCCAAAGTCCAAATACTATGATGATTAATTAGAGTTGCTTTTATTATGAAACATTCCTATCACTTTAAAAGGAAATTCTCAGATCCTGGCCTGTTAGTAGCCACTGAGGGCACGGATTGAGAACCACTGTTCTAGAGGCGAACCAGAACAGGCCTGGGCAAAACACCTATAGGTTACAGATTCACTGAGGAAATTTCAGAAGGACATCCCCTTTGATTGCCAATGCAAAGCAATGCATTGGATACCCCCTGGCACTTAAAGGGTTAAACTCTCAAAAGGAGGAAATGTCCTGGAAATATTGGACATCTGCCATCCCTGTCATTTGCTAACACTGTCATTAGATGCACCTGCTTTATACTTTTGATAATTGCTATAATGCCATAGAACATGTTTGAAAGTATAGGCACCATATGCACAAAGGCAAAGTGAAGCAATTTTTGGGCAAAACATTGAACAACAGAGAACAAAAAACAATACAGTTGATTTAATTGGAAGTGTAACCACTGGAACGCTGACAGTTTGCCACCAGCATTATTCCCCTTTTGTCTTTCACCAGCATTCTTTCAAACAGTGGAGAGATACTGCACATTAAAACAATGAGAAAAAATAAAGATGTGGGAGATTCTTCCATTTACCTCTTTGGCTTTAATTTAGGGTGACCAGACCTCACCTTTAACAGCTCACTTTTAAAAGGTCGCACTGCAAAGAACATGATATGAAAGGCCGCCTTCAGCATGTCGCATTGTTTAAAAGGACGATATGATAATCTTGCCATGCATAAAAAGCACGTGATTCTCATGTCGCCTCCTTATATGTCACTGTATGTATGAGGAGGCAGATATCACCGGCCACGATCCTTTACTGCGTTGCTGTGATATCCGCCTCCTGATACATACAGAGACGTATAAGGAGGCAACATGAGAATCTTGCTCTTTTTATGCGTGGCAAGATTCTCATGTCACCCTTTTAAACAATGCGACATGCTGAAGGCTCCCTTTTGTATCATGCACTTTGCAGTGCAACATTTTAACCGGGGACACAGAGGAAATAGACATATTTCAGGACTGCACTGAAATCAAGGCAGCCCTGCAGTATGCATTTTTCTTATGTGTCCCTGGTTAAGGGTGAGGTCTGGTTACCCTAGCTTTTACTTTGCCCTGCATGGGTAGAAAAATAAATACTAAATAATTTCACTTTATGTATCAAAGAAAAAGTCCATTAGAAATCAAGCTGATTCTTCAATTGATACAAAATAACATAGATAATTGAGAAAAGGCTGAAAAAACATGCTTCCTTCAAGCTCGGCCCATGCCATATCACCCTTGTTGATCCAGAGGAAATCAAAAACAGAAAACGCCTATTGAAGCCATTTCTAATTAAGCCCCAAGTGGGTAAAAAAAGACAGTCAGATATTTCCCTTCATCATCATTCTATGTGTTTTGAAATTAACTGTCATAATTCTCAATATTTTGACTTAATTTTTATGAAAGTAACTACAGTATCTGCGATCATAGCATCTTGAATCAAAGAAAACCACAGATAATCTGCCCTTACTATAAAAAAATCCCTGATTTTGTCTTAGTCAAAAATGTCTGTCCTACAGCCTCAATGGATGACCTCTAGTGTTTTGCTCAGCATTTTGAGTTAAATAATTCCTTTGAAATTTCTTTGCACTGATTTCAAACATCTATCTATCTATCATCTGTCTGTCTATCTATCTATCTATCTATCTATCTATCTATCTATCTATCTATCTATCTATCTAATCATATCACCCTTTAGATATCAAACCCAGTGCCTCTTTATAACTAATATCCTCTGATCCATTTATCAGTTTTGTTGCACAATTATATTCCTATCCCATGCATCTATAACCCTATATTACCTTATTGGCTCTTTCAGCAGCTGAGTGACTCTGCACACTGCTGTGAAGTCTATTGTCTATCAGTACTCCTAAATCTTTCTGTAATGAGGATTCCCCACAAAGTTCATATGTGGCAACTGTTTTCCCCTAGAATTCCATTTACCTTGACACAAAAGTTTTAAACTTTAACAAAGCTTTGTATCTAGGTTACTTTAAAGGGATATTAATCTTTCATTTTGACTTTTATGTATTTGGCAAGTGCATTATATATCAAGTCAAATTGCCTATGTTTTTTATTAAATGTTTTCATCTTCTCCTACATTCCTTCACTGAGTTTGCGAGCAGCCGGCACTTAAAGGGGAACATCCACCTCTTAAAAAGTTTTTACCATATGTTTAGTTATAGTAGTATTAGGAAACTTTTTTTTTTAATTTACGTACTTTTAAAGATAATTAATCTTCAAGCTGTGTACTTTCCCATAATGCGGAAAACTTTTTAAGAGGTGATTGTTCCCCTTTTATGGACCACAGAGCATTTTTTTAGTGGATCTAGTTCAGGGTTCCCCAAATGGGGTGCAGCCGTACTGGGAACCCTGAAATCTATGACGTGCCAGGACTGTCGCTGGTCCTTTAGGGAAGTTTTCCCATGATGGTCCTGGCAGGTCATGGATCCTTCAGGGGTTAATACAGAAATGTACCACAGTGGTTCTACAGCTGTTGTTGGGTATAAACGCATATGTCATATATCAGCTACAGTGCCACTACTGCCCACTCTTCTTCAGTAAGTACTGACACATAATCTTCTTTCCTTATTATTGTCAGCATTAAATAGAGTGAGAATAGAAATGCTAAAGAAGTGTATGGGAGCATGCAGCATGTTCCTATGAATCCACTTAGGGGAACCACAAAGCTGCTTATTAAACCTGACATAAACATTCCACATATTATCGAGGCTCCTGATAATCCTGTAACTAACGGTCATTGACTGCCACTGCTGATGAGTTGGTTTACATTGCAACATCTGACTGGTAATTCTGTACTTATTATTCAATATGGGAAAGGCTGTTATAAATATATTACTACAGCAGCACTACTTATATAAAGTAATATGAGAATCAATAGCAGGTACTGGCTGCATAATAAGCCTTTTTCTGTCTTATATTAACTACACAAGTGGTTTGATCCATCATCTCTATAGAATGGCATCTGTTGAACTACAATACACAGTGATTTTTTGGCTCTCAACTGAAGAGCCAAAACATGAATGACTTTAATAAATGTTTTTGTGATTTAATTTGTAAACATTTCTATCTATCTATCTATCTATCTATCTATCTATCTATCTATCATCCTTTCATATGTCTATCTGTCTGTCTGTCTGTCTGTCTGTCTGTCTGTCTATCTATCTATCTATCTATCTATCTATCATAGTACATGGGGGCAACACGTAGGCATTATGCCAGGATATAACTCTTTTTGTTATTCAATATGTAAACACAAATATAAATATATATATATATCATACCTAAAGAGAGAGGTAGTTATATGTATATATGTGGAGGCCCTCAGCCTGCAGCAGACAATTGCTGCAGATATATATATATATATATATATATATATATATATATATATATATATATATATATAAAACAAAATAAGGATGGAACAAAGATGTTGATATTCTAAGAAGACCCAAAGCAATTATTAAAATAACACACACAGGAGGAGAGCTCTTCACAGCATATAGAATTCTTTCAAATCATTTATACATCTGTATATCTTACTTAGTATGATCTCACCGGTCCGTTTGTTATCCAGAACCGGTGTTAACGCTAGCGGGGGATATCTCACCGTCCCCCCCGCAACAGGACACGAAAGCTTCCGTGAGCCAAAAAAGACTGGATACCACAGACCGATATAAAATCCAATGAATTTCTTTAATATAAAAACATATCCAATAATTGAATAAAATTAACCTAACATGTTTCGTAACCTACTGGTTACTTCTTCAGAGGAATCTAACGGTCTGATGTTATAGTAAAGGTTTATATACCTCTCTCCTCATCCGACCGTTAGATCGGTCTGTTTAATTCAACACTCGTGTGAATTTACAAAGTATCCAATCCAACAACATCAAAACATTTCAATCCTCCTATATCAACTGCTCTCATTACAATGTATCTATCTTCCAATATCACCCAAATGTGACAGAGTTACCTATTGGTCCTCCCGGATCACATGTCCTTCCCCGGGCTATTTACTTCATATGTTCCATCTCAAACCAATCCTCCCCACAAGAAATACAACCTACCGACAAAACAACAAATTCATTCCTTTCCACAAGCCGCACATAAGGACACAATGTGCCCCGCAAAACATACTGGACTACAAACTATTAACCCTCTGTGTTCTAACCCCAAGTGCCTATCCCAAATGACAAAAATCTCCTAATCGTTTATTTTCTATATCTCAAAACAATGAAAACCATACATGAAAGCCTCCCTATAAAATGAAACTAAAAAGTATATTGGAAATATATAAAGATTTGTGGATTTATGTAGTAGTAGTGGCCCCAATGTATTTGTGACTGTATCCAGAGATGTTGGAGAGGACCCTGTAGAAGGGACATCTACCAACACAGACCCACAGCGTTTTTTAGGGGTGGGACCATCGAGAGCCAAGAGCCCATTACCCCCGTGGTGGGAACAATTTCAGAAAGTCAATCGGTATGCAGTGTTGGGGGGGAACAAACGGGGTCTAGAAGAAGATTCGGGAGACATAGATGTCGTGGAAGAAAGAGGAGCAAAAATTGTAAGAACGGATTGTTAAAGTCATCTAGATCGGTTATTTTTAATTTATCTTCCTACCAATTGTCCCCCACTGAGATAAGTGTCCTTGAAAGGGGTTTAAATTTCTGCCCAACGTCTAAACCCAATATGTTTGGTTTATTGGTTGATTTGGAGCGTTTTGTGCGTAATTTATCTTTGAAACGATACTTTGCCTTGAAAGATTCAAGACGGAGTGTTGGTGATAATGGTTCCCATATTGTAGTGCAAGATGTCGGTTCAGAAACTGAGAGATTGGAAACTTATATTTTAGAGGGAGCAGTTCAGACACCCTATCACCCTAAATCCAATTTCAATCCAGTTAATTATAGAGGACATTTTGTACAAACTTATCAGCAGTTGGTTTTGGAAGATTTTAGATCTATAGTGGATCACCAACAGTTTAAGGTTAATTATAATATAACTAAATTGGAGCAACAAGCCATTATAGATTTAAAATCTAATGATCAGATTGTGATCAGGTCAGCAGACAAGGGAGGGGGGGTAGTTATACAAAATAGATTCGATTATGTCAAGGAGGCTGAGCGCATTTTGAAAGATATTAGGTATTACAAACCATTGGGGTTAGACCCCACATTTAAGTTTCAATCCATTTTTGTTACTATGGTTGACCGTGCCCAGATGGATGGGGTACTCACGAAGGCAGAGAGGGATTTTGTGGTTGTTAATGATCCGCAGCCGGCTTTGTTTTACCATCTGCCCAAGATCCACAAGTCCCTCTCGGCTCCACCTGGTCGCCCCATTATATCTGGGATTCATTCGTTGACATCAAATTTGTCTCAATTGGTGGATTTTCATTTGCAAAGGTTAGTGGTGGGTTTGGATTCGTACCTCAAGGATACTACACATTTACTACAATTGTTGAAGGATGTCATTTGGACAGATAATTGTCATTGGGTCACTTTGGATGTATGTAGTTTGTATTCCAATATTCCTCATGAGGGGGGTATTGAAGCAGTGGAATATTTTTTAGGGAAAGATCTTCTTATGCCTCAAAGGCAGAAGATTTTTTTTGTTGGAAGCCATAGAGCATATATTGAATTATAATTACTTCACGTTTCAGGGTCAATTTTATCTCCAAACCAAGGGAGCGGCGATGGGCACGAGGTTTGCCCCAAGCTATGCCAACCTGTTCATGGGGTATTTCGAAAAGACCCATTTTTGGCAGGGGCATGGTTTTGGGGCGAGCCTCGTGTTCTATCGCCGCTTTATTGATGATCTCCTGGTGATATGGGAAGGAGATAGTAGTGGTGTACATCAATTTGTGGAACATTTAAATAACAACAAATGGGGTTTGAGTTTTTCTTACACCTGTAATAGTAGAAGCATTGTATATTTGGATCTTTTATTGTCTGTGGGCAATTTTAGAGGTATAAGTACTATTACCCATTTTAAGGATGTAGATGCCAATAGCTTGTTACAGTTTGATAGCTGTCATTACAAGTTGGTTGAGGAATGTTCCATTTTCTCAGTTCTTGCGTTTACGCAGAAATTGTGATTCTGTAGAAAATTACCTAATACAGGCTGAATTTATAAAAAACAGGTTTTTAGAGAAAAAGTATCCTGAAGATCTGATAAATGGAGCTATGAAAAGGGCATTAAAAATGGGTAGAAAGGAACTTTTGGAATATAAAAATATAGGGAAGAAAAAGGAGAGAATGTGTAAACATCAGGGTGAGAAAGGGAATTTTCAAATGTCTTTTGTCACTGATTTTAATTGTGCACATAGAGAAATTAGGGAGGTTCTCAATAAACATTGGATGATTTTGAGAAATGATAGATTTTTGAAAGGTCAAATACCAGATAAACCTGGAATAATTTTTAGGAGGAGTAGGACTCTTAAAAGTATGGTGGCCCCGAGTAGACTTAGAAGAGGTACACGAAGTGCCAATAATTTTAAGAATGGAAGAGTTGGTGTTTTTAGGTGTAATAAGTCTAGATGCAAGACGTGTAAATATATATCACAGGGAATAAAAACATTTACATCGAGCACCACTGGGGAAGAATTTAATATAAAACAGTGTTTGAGTTGTGAGTCTAGTTTTGTAGTATATCTCATCAACTGCAAATGTGGAGTTCAGTATGTAGGGAGGACCACCCAGACATTGAGGTCACGTTTTGGTCAACATAGGCGAAACGTGATCAAGGGTTTGGATACACATAGTGTGTCTAAGCATTGTAATGATGTTCATGGGAGGGATCCAGATGTTTTAAGTATTACTCCTATTGAGGGGATATATCCTTCAGCCAAATGTGACAGAGTTCAGTTACTTAATAATAGAGAGAGTTTTTGGATCTTTCAGTTGAAAACTGTGTTCCCTGAGGGGTTAAATGAGATGGTTGTGTATGCCAATTAAAGAGAAGAGTGAGATATGTGAATTTATTTGTATGGGTGGTTATATCAAATTGAGAATTGTTTTCACACAAGGGGGGTATTTTTAAAACATGGGTGAATATATAGAAGTGAGAGCACATATATTCTTAAGTATTCTCTTGGTAGTATGGGTTAGGAAGAGACACTTTAGTTATATATTTATACTCACATTTTGGTCCCAGGGTTATGAGATATTTTGGTATTATATATTATCATTTTTTGAAATAGTGGGTACACATGTGTTTTATGGTCTTTATATATTTCCAATATACTTTTTAGTTTCATTTTATAGGGAGGCTTTCATGTATGGTTTTCATTGTTTTGAGATATAGAAAATAAACGATTAGGAGATTTTTGTCATTTGGGATAGGCACTTGGGGTTAGAACACAGAGGGTTAATAGTTTGTAGTCCAGTATGTTTTGCGGGGCACATTGTGTCCTTATGTGCGGCTTGTGGAAAGGAATGAATTTGTTGTTTTGTCGGTAGGTTGTATTTCTTGTGGGGAGGATTGGTTTGAGATGGAACATATGAAGTAAATAGCCCGGGGAAGGACATGTGATCCGGGAGGACCAATAGGTAACTCTGTCACATTTGGGTGATATTGGAAGATAGATACATTGTAATGAGAGCAGTTGATATAGGAGGATTGAAATGTTTTGATGTTGTTGGATTGGATACTTTGTAAATTCACACGAGTGTTGAATTAAACAGACCGATCTAACGGTCGGATGAGGAGAGAGGTATATAAACCTTTACTATAACATCAGACCGTTAGATTCCTCTGAAGAAGTAACCAGTAGGTTACGAAACATGTTAGGTTAATTTTATTCAATTATTGGATATGTTTTTATATTAAAGAAATTCATTGGATTTTATATCGGTCTGTGGTATCCAGTCTTTTTTGGCTCACGGAAGCTTTCGTGTCCTGTTGCGGGGGGGACGGTGAGATATCCCCCGCTAGCGTTAACACCGGTTCTGGATAACAAACGGACCGGTGAGATCATACTAAGTAAGATATACAGATGTATAAATGATTTGAAAGAATTCTATATGCTGTGAAGAGCTCTCCTCCTGTGTGTGTTATTTTGCTTTTTTTCTTCAGCACGTGAGTGATTTGGAGTTGGTTGGAGTGATCGAGCGAGTTGACCAGGGATATCTGTGTGGAGGCAGTGTAATATCCTCCACAATATATTAGCTGCTAGTATTCATCTAGCAGCACAAATCGAATGTGAGTGTTTTTACTATCAGAATTTTTTTATGGTCGAATGAAAGAGAGATACACTATGATGTTCTCCCCCTTTTTGTTTTTTGGCAAAGCAATTATTAACCCTCTGAGTGCCAGAGGGGAACGCAATGCATTACAAAAGGTTAAGTAGACCAGCTGCACCACAAGGGACAAATAAAAATTTACTAAACTCCCACTTAACCCTTAAGGACTAAGGATGTAAATATACGTCCTGGAATTCAGGGGTCCCCACATGGTTGAACGCCGGTCAGGGACCTCTGATTCCAATAACCAAAAAAAAAACCAAAATAGGCTTTGTGGTCCTGAAGTGCCGGCAGAGCGGCTGGTCCTTAAGGGGTTAAATTGATGGGAATGTGTATTTGTCCCCTATAGTGCAATTGGTTTACTCCAGTTCTCCTTTGTACATCAGTGAAAGTCTATTCTACTGTCTGTGCGTTTAGTAGGGAAGAAGTATTTCGGTCTCTGAGATGACATTGGCAAAGTCAAATGTCCCTGGATTAGGATTTGGTTTAAATTTTTAATGCAATAATTTCCTCCATTCTTCTAGGGTTTCATGAAGTGTTTTGAAGCATTTGGAAATCTTTCTGTGCCTCGTCAAGTATCCAGAGATTTTGACTGCTTTGTAAATCCCCAAGGAGTATCTAGCAATGTCACTGCATGTGATTGCTCCTTCCTTCCTATTTTCATGTTATTTTCTGCTTCTTTCTTAAAGTGATAGTAATACTTAAAAAAAAAATATTTTATATTGTAGCCATTAAAAAATCATTAAGAACGATATCAGTCTTATCTGTCAAACCTTTAAGGTTTGAGAGATATTCACAAGCAAAGTTTCCCCTCACTGACCGAAACAGTCAAGTCTGCCATCTAGCTGTCAGATTTGGAATGCGGTCCACAGATCAGGCGGTGGCTCTTGAGCAGAGCCAAGATCGCAAGAAATAAAAATAACTACTTCACTGGAATGATCTACAAAGTGTGCTTGCAAACCAGGAACACTTTGTATACCATTTCTTTGAAGTAGTTCTTCTTATATCTTGCGATCTCGGCTCTGCTGAAGAGCCACGGCTGGTCTGCTGACTGGATTCCAAATCTGACAGCTAGAGCGGTGATGTCAGTGAGGGGGAAACTTTGCTTGTGAATATCTCTCAAACCATAAAGGTTTGAGAGATAAGACTGATATTGTTCTTAATGATTTTTTAATGGCTACAATATAAAATAAAATGTTTTTATGTATTACTATCACTTTAAGAAGAGTTTTCTGGCGCATGGCAATACATTTTATGCCTTCATGTCTTAGGGCCGTATATTCATAAGAAAAGTGGAGGAATTCTGGGGCAAACCATTTGCTCTGTAGGGGAAAACAAACAAACACACACAAAATAATCCAAAATATCCCATTGATTTAAATGGATATTTAAATCAATGCAAAGACCACTTCAGTTTGGTATATAGATATATGCCTACAAAATCCCTGACTGTGTGCAAGTGTACCTAGAAGAATGGATGGTGTTTTGAAGGCAACGGGTCATCACACCAAATATTGATTTGATTTAGATTTTTCTTCTGTTCACTCACTATCATTTTGTTACTTGATAAAAATAAACTATTAACATGTCTATGTTTGATAGCATTTTTTGCAGCATTTTTTCACACCTGCCTAAGACTTTTGCACAGTTCTGTATATATATATATATATATATATATATATATATATATATCCTATATAATAATTCGCTAGGATGTTTGTCAGAAGCCATCATGCACAGTAGAGACTATGCTTGCTGCAGTCATGTGCAGTAGAGACTGTCTGCACTGCAGTCATGCTCTGTACAGAGTGCCCAAAAGCTCCATGGCTGGAGAGGGACGCTCTGAATATGAACCGTAGTCCTCTGTGCACACCTCACTGTCGCAGGAAGGTGTACAAAGAGGACTGCAGTCCGAATTTGGAGCACCCGCTCCGTATCAGGTGAGACACATACGGGCACTTTGTATTGCGCTTGACTGCAGTGCAGGCAGTGAGAAGAGAGGCTACAGGCAGCAGCCGAGGCTGCGAGGTGGCACTGTGGCCCATGTACAGGGGCTTTTATACTAGTATATATATATATGCGCACACACACACACAATCACACACACAAATACATACATGTCGAAACAATCTCACACACACAAACATACAGCCATATGCAAACTCACACACACACACACACTTACACCTGTGAGCATACACAAACACGCTGTATTTTTGTTTTTTAAACTTGTGTTGGCTTATCTCTATCAAGGGGTTAAACATTAAAATGCCAGCACTGCTAGTCAGTAAATCTGTTATACATGTGAAGTGGCTGTGCTCTGGCTGAAAAGGCACCCTACCCAACAGTCATTAATCGTTTCCAGGGACACTTGGCAGTCCCATTGAGTACAGTAGTGGTCTGTTGTGAAATGCAGTTCAACACTAAGAGAAGACCTGGTACAGTAGACTTAGATCTGCACTAATACAGTAAAACAAACATTAACACATCCCAATACTGCTTTCATTTATATTCATTAAAATATTAATAAGTGGGGAAGCTCATAACCTGTTCGTATTTTAACCCTGCAATGCATTGTGTACCCATCTGGCACTCAAAGGGTTAATGACAAGCATACAGAACACATGGGTGTTTGCAACTGGAAATCTCCTTTTCTTTGGCCCTTGCCCCCAGTACTAGGAGATTGGGATCCAATATCCAACCTCAGTGCTTTTATAAACAGGTCCTATTAGTAGCTGCATTTCTTTTACAATTATCTCCCAGTTACGCAGTATTTAGACATTGGGATGCACGTGACAATAGCATTATGTGGTGCACTGGATATAAATTACTGAGATGGAGTTGGCTGTATTACTGGAATACTAAGTACAGGGCAGCAGTCTTGTACCGACTCACACAAAGGAAGTGAACTGAAGATCTATATTTTTCAAATGACCTGTCTGAAACTGCATGACATGTCTATGTTTTTTCCTGAATACAACTGATTAATTAGCAACTCAGTTTGAGCATTTAACTGAGAAAATTCAATCATTCTTCATTTTGCCATGTGGACACTATTTTGTTAATTTTATTTTTTTATATAATGTTGATGTTTTCTTTATTCACATTTAATTTGTGTCTGCTTGCCTTGCACTGACAAATAAACTAAAGGTGCAACTGAATAAAGTAAAGAGGTGCAATTATAAAGAAATCCAATTGCACCATAAGTGAGAAATGAAAAATTCCATTAATGTTAATTTGGAATTTAACCCCCTTGAATGCTAGAGAGGCTTCCAATAGCATACCTCCCAAGTATCCCTCTTTAGGAGGGACAGTCCCTCTTTTAGACCCAAATCCCTCTGTCCCTCTTTCCCACCCTGATGTCCCTCTTTTTAGGAGATCAGACTGTGTGGTGTGTATATAAGTGTATCACCCTGGTGTCCCTGTGTTTAGGAGATCAGACTATGTGATGTGTATATGTGTATCACCCTGGTGTCCCTGTGTTTAGAAGATCAGACTGTGTGATATGTATATAAGTGTATCACCCTGGTGTCCCTGTGTTTAGGAGATCAGACTGTGTGGTGTGTATAGATGTGTATCACCCTGGTGTCCCTGTGTTTAGGAGATCAGACTGTGTGGTGTGTATAGAAGTGTATCACCCTGGTGTCCCTGTGTTTAGGAGCTCAGACTGTGTGGTGTGTATAGAAGTGTATCACCCCGGTGTCCCTGTGTTTAGGAGATCAGACTGTGTGGTGTGTATAGAAGTGTATCACACTGGTGTCCCTGTGTTTAGGAGATCACACTGTGTGGTGTGTGTAGAAGTGTATCACACTGATGCCCCTGTGTTTAGGAGATCAGACTGTCTGGTGTGTATAGAAGTGTATCACACTGATGTCCCTGTGTTTAGGAGATCAGACTGTGTGGTGTGTATAGAAGTGTATCACCCTGGTGTCCCTGTGTTTAGGAGATCAGACTGTGTGGTGTGTATAGAAGTGTATCACCCCGGTGTCCCTGTGTTTAGGAGATCAGACTGTGTTGTGTGTATAGAAGTGTATCACACTGATGTCCCTGTGTTTAGGAGATCAGACTGTGTGGTGTGTATAGAAGTGTATCACCCTGATGTCCCTGTGTTTAGGAGATCAGACTGTGTGGTGTGTATATAAGTGTATCACCCCGGTGTCCCTGTGTTTAGGAGATCAGACTGTGTGGTGGGTATATAAATGTATCACAATGCTCCATAGCTATAAAACTCACATTATTGTTTGTTTAAGTGCCAGTCTATGTGTTTAGAAAGTAGTCTGTATAAATAAAATAATTTGGTCTTGTTATAAGTCATTTATTAGATTACACAAGGAGGTCTCAATAGGTCATGAGATAGCCTAAAAATTATCGATAATGCCCCACCAGCCATGCCCCAAGCAAAACCCTTAAAACACAAGTGTCCCTCTTTGGCAATTTAAAATGTTGGGAGGTATGCAATAGATTGTGAAGCCCCATTTAAATACATTTTCTATTTGTCAGGTCTGATTAGAGATCCTCAACTGAGAATGAGCCTGCTAAGTCATGTAGTAGGCTCTATAGGCTCATATCCTACACAGGGTGTAAACTTCTGTAGCTTACAAGTGTCGTGCACAGAGAAGAAATATCCTGACGCACATCGTACTGCCCATGTCCAGATGACAATTCAGCCACAGTGAGCCAGGCAGTTCCTCCCTGAATAGTTAGCCAATCGCAGATGACAGGTTCAACTTTCTTGGACCTTGTCAGTGAGGGGCAGCTGTTTTCTATATGCACCTGTGACTAAGGAGTCCGATGGGGAGATTCACTAAGCGATGATAAAGTGAAGATGACCTGTCCAGTTTATGCCTTCTCCAGTTCCTATGCTATTCTACGGAGCCTATTCACTAAGATTTCCAAAGAAGAAATCTTAGTGCGTAGGCTTCATAGAAAAACACAGGAAATGGAGAAGTGATAAAATGGACAAGTCATCTCCACTTTATCACTGCTTAGTGAATCTCCCCCCACGTCTGTTTGCCCCTGTAACCCCTAGGGTGACCAAGCCCAAGAGATAAATTTGCATATTCATATTTTGGACAGAGATGTTCGATTGGGAATAAGCTTGTTAA
Source organism: Rhinophrynus dorsalis (assembly GCA_037306005.1). Classification (NCBI taxonomy): domain Eukaryota; kingdom Metazoa; phylum Chordata; class Amphibia; order Anura; family Rhinophrynidae; genus Rhinophrynus; species Rhinophrynus dorsalis. The sequence continues at coordinate 660,072,841 of CM074718.1, read as the reverse complement.
ATTATGTAATTTGCTCTACAGGACCTTATCCTACTCATGGTATAATCTCTGTTAATTTACAATCCATAAACCCTAAGAGAAACAAGATATGGACCTCTTACTACAGGTTCCTAGAGAGAATAGCTGCAATTCACTGATGAGACCCACAAAGGCTAAAACTAACATCTGGGGTTAGCTGTTTTAAGCCTCCTGAAGGCTAGAGATATCTCCAAGGCATATTCAAGGTTTTAAAGCCCTTTTTAAACCTTTGAGAGTGTTGGATACCCCTCTGGCACTCAAAGAGTTAAAGGGATAGTTATGTTTCATAATAAAAGCAGCTCTAATTAATCATCATAGTATTTGGACCTTGGAGAGTGTTATTTCAATTCTGTCAGAGTTGTAGTTCAAGAGTAATTCAATGATAAAGTATCCCCCTCCTGCCCCTTTTACTGATGTAACACTGTTCAGCTAGATCAGATGGGAGGTGCCCAGGTAGATTGTAGAGAGGGACAATCTTCAATTAAGATAGGGGAAAAACCTGAAAAACTTGTCAAGGGGGGCAGGACTTTCATCGTTCTCATAGGAAGAAGATTGTCCCCTTCTGTTATCTGTCTGGTCTATGGACTGCATTCAACATCTGAGAAGAGATGGCTTACACTAGGTAAAAGGGGCGGGAGGGGAAACTTTGCTTGTGAATATCTCTCAAACCATAAAGGTTTGAGAGATAAGACTTATATCGTTCTTCATGTATTTTTAATGCTACAAAATAAAATAAAGATCATACTAAGTATTACTATCCCTTTAAATCAGTAGGGACTTTGGGAGTGCACATTTCTCCCCATGATCACACCTGGGGATCTCCTTATAAGTGGATCCAGGAGAAACACCTAATGCTAGGAATAGGAGTATGCAAATGACATTTTTTGCATCATGAAGGTGGGGCTTGCTTGGTGGAGTATCCAAATGATACTATTTGTGTTATCATGTGGGCGGGGCATGCTCTGGATGTTACTGATTTGGAGGGATTTGAGGTGGGATTTGCATATAAATGGCAAGGAAAGTGGTAGGAACAGGTGACAGTGGGCAGAATGGATGGGAAAGTGGGTGGGGCTACACAGAGCTACCAGAGACCTGATAATTGAATCTGAGGCAAATTTGCAGATGGTTTGCCTCAGAATTTATCTATTTTTCTTTTCAACATAAGACCCTTAGTAAACTAAGAGCAAACCAACCATAAAATAGGGAAAAACTAATATCCCTAAGGCTTCAAATGAGGCTTTACCGCCGTGAATGCTAGTGAGGTCTCCAACATATAGCTGAACCCCTTTATGATTCAAGTGGTTAAAAGTGCTAATCAAACCAATGGGAATTTGCTATTTTTTTTTAAATTTCAACCCTGTGGTTCGGTTGGTTTGCACCAGAATTGTACCTCTTTATCTTGATGAATAAAGCTCTAATTCACTGTAAATGTAAGTTTTACATATGAAGTAAGTAAAACCTGCTAATCCAAAAATCTTTATAAAATTCTGCACTACAAAACTTATAAGATGTCCGAAGGGTGAGGATGAACCTGAAGGCATATTAAGGCTGCAAGCCATCTCCTTCCTTCTTCTTTACTAGTTGGGGTGAATGGCCTTTGACTAGGTAAGAATTGAGTTGGGCAGGAGCTCCCACATGCAGCAGGAAGGGCGGGTGATTGGTAGGCTGACTTCAGAGTAGGGGGATTAACCCCTTAAGGACCCATGACGTGCCAGGACCGTCATGGGTAAACTTGAGTTAAGAAACAATGATGGTCCTGGCACGTCATGGAATCCAGGGGTCCCCGCATGGCTGCATGCCTCTCAGGGACCCCTGAATCCTGAAATGCTCCATAGTCCTTAACTACTGTGCAGCCAGTCTTTAATAAGGAGTGGGGGTGTAGAAAGAAGCTATAGGATACCTGCAGGTTTAAGAGGGGTTGTTGTTTTACCTTTTGAGTTTCCCACCCACCCTAGCCCATGTTTCATATCTTTTTAGATCTATAGCTGGTGTACTTTGTCCTCAGAAGAGGTCACACACAGGCCAAGAAAAATCTGGAATAGTTAGCAAGCATCTAGAGCCAGGGGCGGATTGTCCTATCGGGGGATCGGGCATCCCCCGGTGGGCTGCCCCAGTTGTGGGCCGTTAGGGAGATCATATGATCTCACCTCTCCAGTTCACAACGCTGGACTGTGAGGCACAGCTCACCAGAGCCGAGCAGCAGTGAAGACTGGGTCCTGTCCTCTCTAACTGTCCCGCCCCCAAGGCTGACTTAGCCGTCCCTGCTCTGCCTGCAGTGTGTGTCCTGGTACAGTGAATGATTAGCAGGCAGAGCTTCTGGGTCACAGTTTGAGATGGTAGTATATAATTCTTCTTAACTGTCTTGAGGTCTGCATATATGGCGTGTTAACCCTTTGAGTGCTAGGGTGGTACGCAACGCATTGTAAAGCAATGCGTTGCGTACCACTTTGGCACTCAATGGGTTAAAGAAAAAAAGTAACAGATAAAAGGTTTATGTTTAACTCAAGTATGGTGCCTGCTGATTTTAACCCCTTGCTACTAAGTGATATGCAAGAATTAGAGAGGGAGTCAGATCTCAGTGTTGGTAGTTATTAAGGAACTTAATTTATCATCTGTTAACCATTTAACCCCTTTTATACTTTAGAGAGGTATAAATAATCAGTTATTAACTCTTTGCATGCCAGAGAGGATTACAGCAATGTTTTATTCTGTTATTAACCCATTGAATTTCTCATAGATGCAGTACCTCACTGTTTAACCCTTTGTATGCTCAAGAAGCATAATTCATGAGTAATTGACCCCTTGTATGCCAGAAAGGTGAATAAAGATGTTAATTACTGATGCATTCTGCCTCTTTAACACACAAGGGGTTAATCACCGAGGTACACATTCCTGTGCAATGTGTTTTGCATTTATGAGACAATCAGTGGGTTAATCACATAACACATTGCTGTACACCTCTCTGACATGCAAGAGGTTAATAACAGATAATGTATTGCATACAGAAGGTCAAGGGATTAATAGATAAACATTTATGTCTCTTTACCAATGCTGAGCAATGCACTATGTACCCCCAGCACTCAAATACCAGCTAATGGGCCAGTTAAATAAAAAAATCCCCCGGGCTGGTATTGTACCACAATCCGCCCCTGTCTAGAGGCAATAACTGGTCACTCCCGGGTGCAGCCAGTGAGGCTCAGCTTAAAACAGCTCTGGTTGCAGCAGTCACTGGACAGATGTTCAGGTCAGATCTTTTGGGGGCTAGTGCCACAAGGCACTGTGTTAAAGGAAAGGTCTAGCAGGCAGGCTGTGGCAGAACAGTAACTTTTAGTTCATCTCCCTGGTTTTTGAGATTGCTACTGCTGAGGCGTGGAAGTCAGCAATGCCTGTAAGTTCCACCCATTTTCTTGGCAATGGGCAATTGGCATACCTGGGAACTTCCAGTTGAGGGCTACCCGGAGGGTAGTCCTCTGTTCACCAGTGGGGGTGACAAAAATGACGCTAATCGTGTCAAAAAGGGGCGGGGCTTGCAGCGAGTGAGGGGGGGGGGGCTTAACCCTTTGAGTGCCAGAGTGGTACGGAATGCATTGCAAAGCAATGCATTCCTTACCACTCTGGCACTCAGAGGGTTAAAGGTGTCACACGGAAGGCTGGGGACTGAGGATCAGCGGGAGAAAAAGCGGATGTGGCAGAGTTTCAATAGAAACTCTCCACATCCGGAGGAATCTGCCTCTGCCCCGGAGACCCGGTAAAACTTTGTCAGAACCGGAGTCTCCGGGGCAAATCCGGAGAGTTCCCAGGTATGGCAATTGGACCCAGATTATGGACCATGTTGCAGCTACAGGGGATTGAGGTACCTCATTAGAGATTTAGGGGAGGGCTCTTTCCAGGGCTCTCTCTAAATAGATCAAATCCTTAAATATTAGGTGTGACCTGAAATAGGCTAAACTGAGGGATATTTGGTGGGCAAATTGAATAACTGTATTTTCTGTGTTCTGTTATTATGGTAAGCGAGGGACTAAAAACAAAAGCCTTTCTTCCCTCTCTTTGCAGTTATAAGTGATTGATTGTAGTCTATTTATGGTGGCAGTGGTTTTGTTGTTTGCTGGGTTGTAATTGGTGACTTTCTGCCATATAAAGCAGAGGGAGAGTGAATTCTGTAAACTCTGAGTTGAAATAAGCTAAGTTGTGAGATATCTGGTAGACATATTGAATAAGTGTATTTTCTGTGTACTCTTAGGGTGGTAAGGGAGGGGAAAAAAAAGTATTTTTTCCCTCTATTTGCAAGTGTACAAGTGATTGATTACAGTCTGTGTCTGTGGTGGGTATATATTGTTTGCTGAGTTGTAATTGGTGGCTTTCTGCTATATAAAGTAGAAGGACAATGGATAATTGAACGTGTAAATCTTGAGCATTGTGTAAGTGCTGGATATGTTTAAAGGCAGGGGATTTAAAGGGATACTAATGTCCACTTATAAGATGTTGTTATATATAGTAGATTAAAAAAAATAAAGTATCTTGAGCAAGTCCCATCTCTCAAACCTTTATGGTTTGAGAGATATTCGCAGCTAAAGTTCTGCCCTCCCTCCCCTTTCCCTGATGTCGGCTGTAAACTGACAGAAGGAGATCTGTGTTGGCTGACTCAAGGATGCTCTTCAGCAGAGCCGAAATAGCGATATTTAAAAAGAACTACTTCATTGGAACGGTCTACAAAGTGTGCTTGCAAACCAGACACACTTTGTAGACTGTTCCAATTAAGTATTTATTTTTAAATATCTCTATTTTGGCTCTGCTGAAGAGCCGAAGGCTGGTCCCAGGACCGGGATCTCAGCTGTCAGTAGAGTGCTGATGTCAGTGCAAGGGGAGGGAGGGGGAAACTTTAGCTGCGAATATGGGACTTGCTCAAGATACTACATATTTTTTAAAACTACAATATAGCAGCAACTTCTAAGCAGGCATTACTAATCTTTGAAACACAGGGGATTACACAGGAGACTAATATTTATTGTGCATATATATTTTTTTTCTGCCTGCCTTTTAACTTGTGGTATCTGGCATAATATGAATGGTATCATGATTATCAGTTTAACCTAATACACAAGCTGCACACTTAGAGCAACTGTTCCAGGGTGCATATCTTTGTGGTTGATGTGAGCAAGTAGCTTCTCTGGAGGCTCAAATCAGAGAACTGGAGAAGCAAGTTGCAGCACTGAAGGAGATGGTCAATCTTGAGAGGGGGTTTGCTGCTCACTGAGCAGAAGGAATCTGAGGTAGGAAGTTCTAGGGGTGGAATCTGCATAGAGCAAGACCAGGTAGCTAGATGGGTTACAATTATACATAGCAAGTGACGCAGAGGAATTTCAGAAGACACTCCTGTATTTACCCACCCTAACATATTTGCTACACTGAGTGATGAGGTTGGGGATGCCGGCACAGGAATGCCTGGAGAGAGCTGTTACCAGTGGCGTAAATATAGGGGTCACAGGGGTCGCACCTGTGACTGGGCCCTTCACTCCAGGGGCCCGGCCTCCCCCTGTGACCCCGCAATTAAGTAATGCAGAGCGTGTGGTGCAAAAGGGACTGACAGCGCAGGCGCACGGACGTCACTGTGAAGAGACGTCCGTGCTTCCTGCTCCTGTCACCATCGGCAAAAAGCCGATATCTGAAGAACCGGGTAATATTGCTGGCGACTAGCGCTACTAAGCAGCTAGTCGCCAGGTGTGCAATAAGTTAACCTTAAGTTATTGCGGGGTGAAAGTTCCCCTTTAAAGGAGGAGGGCAGGTTTTTCCTTATGCTGACAGAAGATTGTCCTTTACTGCGATCTATCCGGATGGTCTTGCTGTGCAGCTTTACATAGGTAAAAGGGGAGGTAGGGGACACTTTATGATTCAATTACTCTGGAACTACGCTAAGGTGACCACGGGTCCCAGAATGTCCGGGACTGTCCCTTATTTCAGGGCTATGTCCCGCGTCCCGGGTCATCTCCAACCGGGACAATGAAGTGTCCGGAATGAAGCCAAGCCGCCCTGGATGTCAGCCTGCAAGCGGTGTGTCACATCATGGATGCCGCGAGGGAGCGCTTGGTAGCATAAATCAGAGTTCCCTCCCGGCGTCCATGATATGACACACCGCATGCAGGCTGACATCCAGGGCGGCAATGCAGCTGAGCCTGGTCTCCTGGAGGCAAGCGCTCTAGTAATACAGAGCGCTGGGAGATGACATAATCTCCCAGCGCTCTGCATTACTGAGCACAGCGCGCGGGAGCTTCAGCTCTGTGCCGGAGGAGGCACAGAGCACTTTCCACGCCGCTAGACCACCAGGGACTCAAGGTAGGGCATCAAGGGGCAATGTGGCGATGAGAGGCTTTATGGTAGGGTGACCACGTCCCGGAATGGCAGAACGGAAATGTGGTCACCCTAAACTACGCATCATAGAGAATGATAATAATGCTCTACATGGTCCAAAAAATATAAAGAATAATCAGAACTGCATTTATTTTGAAACATTACTATCCCCTTAATGTAGGGTCCAGTGAGAATATAGCAGTCCTGTGGGTTGAATCTCACACATAATAAAAAGATGTTAATGGGGATTTGCTAAAAGCCATCTAATATCGAGGAGTTTGAAGAAGCCCAACTGTTACTGCAAATAGAAAAGGCTTCTCGGTCAGGAAATGTAATCATCATGGGAGATTTCAACTATCCTGAATCTGACTAGAGAAATACGACTGCAAGCACAATAAAGAGAAATATTGGTTTAAGTATGCTTAATGACAATTTGATTTCCCAACTAGTAGAGGAGCCAACTAGAAAAGAGACCTTGATTGACCTCATAAAATCCTGACAGTATACAGGTGAAGGAGCATTTATGTAGCAGTGACCACAATATGATATTGTTATGAGAAACCTATTTCTAAGGATTTAAAGGGATAGTAATGTTTCATATTAAAAGCAGCTCTAATTAATCATCATAGTATTTGGACTTTGGAGAGTGTTTTTTCAATTCTGTCAGAGTTGCAGTTCAAGAGTAATTCAATGACAAAGTATCCCCCTCCCGCCCCTTTTACTGATGTAACACTGCTAAGCCAGATCAGAAGGGAGGGGCCCAGGTAGACTGCAGAGAGGGACAATCTTCAATTAAGATAAGGGAAAACCCTGAAAATCTTGTCAATGGGGACATGGCTTTCATTGTTCTCATAGGAAGAAGATTGTCCCTTTCTGTTATCTGTCTGGTCTTACAACCAGATTCCACATCTGAGAAGAGATGGCTTACACTAGGTAAAAGGAGCGGGAGGGGAAACTTTGCTTGTGAATATCTCTCAAACCATAAAGGTTTGAGAGATAAGACTTATATCGTTCTTCATGTTTTTTAATGCCTACAAAATAAAATAAAGATAAAATGAAGTATTACTATCTATTTAACCAAAGCATTACATTTTAAAAATGATAATTTTACAAAACTAAACGGACTGTGTGATGTGCCAAGACGGTCACCTTTTTTTTTCTCTTAAGGACCTGTGATGGTCCTGGCATGTCACATACTTTTTTACATACAGTGCTCCTGCAGGAGTTCTGTAAGTAGAAACTGGGTCTGAAAATGACCGCTCCAAGACTGGAGCAGTCTCTCTCAGACCCCTGCTCAGCGCACCGGTTCACGCAACAGTTCATGTGTACCGGAACATTGGCAAGAATCAAATCTGTCCCTCGACCACTGGTCCTTAAGGAGTTAAAAACATTTAGTGGGATATAATCTTCAAAGATAAAAATGCACAAGAAAGATGGAACTTGTTTAAAATGATCTTAGATAAATATAAGAGGCCCAAGAGGTAGGAAAGGGGTGGGGGCTCTGGCAGCGGAGATAGCGGCGGCAAGGGGGAACATGTGGCATACCTTCTTTATTTTTTAAAAAAGGAACATTACATGAAATATAATTTTTTAACAAACAGGACAAAAAATATAATAACCAGAGGGCAGATGCCACACTTTGTAAACCCTTTGAGCGCCGGAGGGGTACACCTCCAGCACTTAAAGGGATAACTGTGGCATCTTTTGGGGGGTTGATTCTTTTTTTATTTTATACATAACTAATCACATACCTCCCAAGTGTCCCTCTTTAGGAGAGACAATCCCTCTTTTAGACCCAAATCCCTCTGTCCCTCTTTCCCACCCTGCTGTCCCTGTGTTTAGAAGATCAGACTGTGTGGTGTGTATATAAGTGTATCACCCTGATGTCCCTGTGTTTAGGAGATCAGTCTGTGTGGTGTGTATATAAGTGTATCACCCTGATGTCCCTGTGTTTAGGAGATCACACTGTGTGGTGTGTATATAAATGTATCACAATGCTCTACAGCAATAAAACTCACATTATTGTTTAAGTGTGAGTCTATGTGTTTAGAAAGTAGTCTGTGTAAATAAAATAATTTGGTCTTGTTATAAGTCATTTATTAGATTACACAAGAAGCTCTCAATAGGTCATGAAATAGTCTAAAAATTATCGGTAATGCCCCACCCACCAGCCATGCCCCAAACAAAACCCTAAAACACAAGTGTCCCTCTTTGGCAATTTAAAATGTTGGGAGGTATGTAATCATCTCGTTTTTTTTTTTTAAAACATTGCACAGAAGATGGCCAGAAGGTGCTGAGGACCCCACTGGACATCTGGATTCCAGGTAAGTTTTTTCAGGACTTGAGTGATTAACCCTGTGAGTGCCAGTGGGGTAGGCAATGCTGTACAATGCATTGCATAACCCACTGGCACTGATATGGTTAATCTATATTTATTTATTTATTTTTTTACCATGAAAAGTGCATTCCTTAACCCCTTAAGGACCGGCTCGCACAAGCGCGGCCAGCGCTTGAGGACAACGGGGCTTTTTTTTATTTTTATTTCCGGTTCAGGGCTTCCGGAGCGGCATGCAGCTGTGCTGGGAGCCCTGAACTCCATGACGTGCCAGGACTGTCACTCGTCTTTAAGTGTCAGACCGCTGTGACACTTTTGATGTGTCAGTGTTTGGGAAGGGGTTAAGATGTGGTGAAGCCACCACATGAAATAGGATAGCAAATTCTACTATATTTACATGCTGTCCAATAGGCGCAAATTTTTCACCTGTTGGACATATTTGTGCAGTGGTGGTTGTTGATAGCACAGTTAATAGAATAGCGCACTGTGCTGTCAAAACCACCACTGCTTGTTTAACCCCTTACAGCCCGAGGACGTACGTGTACATCTCGAACGGATGTCCCAGGTGGACGGAGGGTGTACATGTATGTCCCGGAAGTCGTTTGAAAAAATGAAAAAAAAAAAAGTTCGGTGGGCGTTAAGTGCCAGCCGGTCACTAAGGGGTTAAAAAAATAGTGGGGTAATAGTTTCAAGCCCTGAGACTTCCTCAGTGGGAGAGAGCTTAGTGCATAGGATCTATAGAATAACATAGGAACTAGATAACACTGGAGAAGTTATCTCCACTTTATAATTTCTTTATTATCAGTGTATAAACCTCATCATGTTTCTACAGTTGTCACATTCAGATTTTTAATGGGGTACTGTGTTAGGATAATACATTTCTCCTAATTTGTTTATCAGGGGGACTCACCTAATAAAGTTTTATTCAAACAGCAATCTGTTATATCTATATACTTGTATTTGCTTACATTGCATCTCTCTTCCAGTCCATTGACAGCTGTCTCTGTTACAGTCTAGACTAATTATACTTATGAGCCATTCAGAACCATTGTGAGAAGGAGCAACCTAGTATCACAGTTCAATAGAGACCTCTATATACAGAAAACTGCATATATAAAGCAAAAAATAAATATATAGCAATACTGGACCTACCGTCCGTTAAAGTAAAAGTAACAGCTCGTAATAATAACAATCCACTTACTTTACAATAGCCAGAAAATCCTAAGGGCCTCTATAAATTTTGCCCTAGTTCCTTTATTTAACCCTCTGAGTGCCAACGAGGTAGCCATCACATCAGAGTTGTAGTTCAAGAGTAATTGAATGATAAAGTATCCGCCTCCCGCCCCTTTTACTGATATAACACTTCTCACCTCAGAGCAGCAAGACTGTCCGGATGGATCACAAGAGGGACAATCTTCAGTGATCACAAGGAAAAACCTGAAAAACCTGTCAAGGGGGCAGGGTTTTCCTTATTTTCACAGTAAGAAGATTGTCCCTTGCTGCGACCTGTACAGTCAAGAGACCAGACTCCACATTTGAGGTGAGCAGTGTTACATCAGTAAAAGGGGCAGTGGGGGATACTTTATCATTCAATTACTCTTGATGTACAAATCTAACAGTATTAAAATAACACTCTCCATGGCCCAAATACTATGAAGATTAATTGGAGCTGCTGTTTTTGTGAAACATTATCACTTTAAAGGGATAGTAATACTTCGTTTTAACTTTATTTTATTTTGTAGGCATTAAAAAACCATGAAGAATGATATAAGTCTTATCTCTCAAACCTTTATGGTTTAAGAGATATTCACAAACAAAGTATCCCCCCCCCCCCGTTCAATCAGATCAGAAGGGAGGTGCCCAGGTAGACTGCAGAGAGGGACAATCTTCAATTAAGATAAGGGAAAAAGCTGAAAAACTTGTCAAGGGGGGAAGGGCTTTCATTGTTTTCATACAAAGAAAATTGTCCCCTTCTGTTATCTGTCTGGTCTTACAACCAGATTCACATATGAGAAGAGATGGCTTACACTAGGTAAAAGGGGCGGGAGGGGTACACTTTGCTTGTGAATATCTCATAAACCATAAAGGTTTGAGAGATAAGACTTATATAATTCTTCATGTTTTTTTAATGCCTACAAAATAAAATAAAGTTAAAATGAAGTATTACTATCCCTTTAAGGAGCAGAGGTGTGGGCAAGGTGTTGTGAAGCAATGCATTGCACTACTCTTTGAGGTCCTTCCAGCAACTGTAATGTCCGCCTCCATGAACATGACATTGAGAGATGATTGATGTTATCTCTTGCACAAAGACACAAGGGCAAAATTCATAGAGACCATTAGGATTTTCTGGGTGTAGAAAGGTGTGGGTTTTTTATTATGAGTTGTTACCTCTCCTTTAACCATATTAAAAAAAACTGCACTTCTAGGGCAAAGTAATCAACTGCTGGTCTTATACCTACTGGGCATTACAACTACCCACACCCCCTGCCAGCCATTGGCTCGTTGGGGGTGATGGGAATTATAGTCCCCAACAGCTGGAGGTTCAACAAATTACTACTTGTGTTCTAGGGTAAAATTCCCATTTAAAAGTGCTTTTAATTTGTGTAACCCATTGAGTGCCAGAGTGGTATCCAACTCAATGCTCTGGATACACCTCTGACACTTAAAGGGTTAACAGAATGTTTTGCGTAAGCAGGAGTTAATCAGACTTTATTTTCCATAGAAAGTCATCTTCACACCTACTGATAGTAGACAATAAACTTCAACAGTCTGAATGGTTCTCTAGAGGCAATTCTCTTTATCAGATTGGAACCTGACAATAACTAGTAATAGACAACAAGACAAATGGCAAAATAAAATGGCCCTCCAGCAACCCGAGGCCCTCATATAGATCATTTGTGAGCAAACTGAAGCCCTCTAGCTGCCTATGACTGCAATTCCCATGGGAATGGTAACGCTGGACAGATGGAGTGCATGAGGTTTCACAGTCCTGCTAATAATGGTCTGTGAGCACAGGCGCAGTCCTCAGCTTGACATATACTCAGTGCTGGATTTACATCCTAGGCTACCCTAGGTGAGACACTCAAGGTGCCCTTAGCTCCTCCCATGGCCTCACCCCATTCCCCACCCATGACCCTGTCCATATTCTCATCCGCTGTTTTCTGGAACAGACAAAATCTTGGCCTATAAGAAAAAAAAAGTTTTAACCCATTGTTTGCAAGAGTGATCGCCAACGAACTGCTTCACAATGCATTGGAGATCTATGTTAGTTCCAAGGCTTTAAATAATAGCCTGTAAATGGGTATAAAACTGGGGGCAGGATATTGAGATGGCTTTGGCCACACCCACAATTCACAGTGTGGCCGTAGATAGCACAACTCAGCCTCCCCTCAAAGTTTTGGGAAATATGGTCCTGTATATACTATTATATTGTGGCAACTGCACAAGATAATACACCAATACAATGGATGATGCTTGACAGTTACAGGTGATGCTCCGTGCAAAAATAATTACCATAAAAAAATAAAAAGATACATTTAGTACAAAAAGGGACACGTGCCCAGAAAAAAGTGGAACAATTCTATGCCTTTTAAACTCTTGAATGCTAAAGAGGTCTCCAACATATTGCACCAAATTGATGTTCATTAGTTTCTTCAAATTTGTTAGATTAATTAACTTTAATTGGTTTAGTTATATTTAGTTTAGTAACTATAGTTATAGATACTACCGTACTTTGCTGATTTTGAAAGCTTTCTAAACCATTTATGTGTTGTATTAGTCACTGTTTTCTTTATAAAACTAGTTTTTGGGCTATTTAGGTTTGTATTTTAAGCTAATTAAGGCATGCTGCACAGGCACTTCCTGCCTTACACTGGTATTCCCCCCCCCCACACCTCACTGATAAGTCAGGGATAAGACAGGACGTCAGTGCTAGGGAAGGTGGACAATGCATTGCTGAGCAGTGTCAGTAAATGGGAAGGTAATGTAGGGATAAGACAGGAAGTCAGTGCTAAAGTAGGTGGGCAGTGCATTGCAGAGCAGTGTCAGTGAGTGGGAAGGTAATGTAGGGATAAGGCAGGATGTCAGTGCTAGGGGAGGTGGACAGTGCATTGCTGAGCAGTGAGTGGGAAGATTATGTAAGGATAAGACAGGAAGTCAGTTCTAGGAGAGGTGAGCAGTGCATTGCAGAGCAGTGTCAGTGAGTGGGGAGGTAATGCAGGGATAATATAGGAAGTAATTGCTAGGGGAGGTAGGCAATGGATTGCTGAGCAGGGTCAATAAGTGGGGGAGATCATGTAAGACTGAGGCAGGACGTGCCTGCACAGCACACCTTTAATAGCATCATCTACAAATGTAAATTATTCAGAATCCACCAAAGTTGTTTATGTACTTGATAGTGTCTCTTTAAAGATGAATATATGACAACTTGAACATTTATTGTGAGAATAACGTATAGCGGTGTATGTACTGATGTTTCAGGGCCTGCTAGAAAAAAAAATCTAATTTTTTAGGAAAGTATTTTACCAGGAATGGAACATTAAGATTGTTTCTCATGTCAAGTATGTCCTAGGTACTCATTTGAACTACCTGAGGATGAGTTGACTTTACAGGGACTAGAACATGTGACCCTGAGGTTAAAACAAATTCTACAGATGGTGTTTTTAACAACTGAGCTGCCTTATCAGAGGATCTGTTAAATGAAAATGGGATATGGAAGAGGTCACAGTGATCCTCCTTATGGATCTCATTGATGAAGGTGACACATGAAGTTGATCACATTAACTCATTTCATTTGGGCCATATTAACCCTTATGTTGCCAGAGGGGAGTGCAGTGAGTTAAGTAAACTGAAGATGTGCAATTTTAGGTCCACCAACAACACCAGTGGGGACATATAAAAAGCCCCCAAATGCCCCAGATTTAAATAGGGATATAAACATCTTGAATGCTAGACAGGTATCCAGTGTTGTGAAGCAATGCACAGAAGACCTCTCTAGCACTCAAGGGTTAAAAGACCGATTTGAAACAATGAGTATTTGTCCTCTATGGTGAAATTGGTTGATCCAGTGTTGCTCCTTGTTATCTTCCTAGTGGACCTTTGTGTACTTTTTCAGTATGATATGCACTTTCTACCCCATGTGAAGTGGGGTGTGTGTACTATACACAAGTATCTTGGAGGGGAGAGCGGCAGTGCTGGAAGAGGGTGGCAAAGGCAAGCATGCCACCTGCTGAACGGATGCCCAGGCTACATCCTCGAGGGCTCAGTGGAGGTGGGTAGAAGGTGCGGTGAGGGAGGAAAGTATGGGGTAGAGGGATCACGGAGAGGCAAAATTTGGATTTGGTTTTTGTGTGTAGAGGAGGGCAGAAAGAGGGTGTGTCTTACACATAGATACTTGAATTTTCTGTAAAGTCTTGGGTTTATTTTATACTTTTGTATTATAAACAGGTGCGTATTTACCTGAGATTTTAAGGTACATCTTGTAGAACACTGGTTTTCCACCAGGATGCTGTGGTGCCATGAGCACCAGCAAAGGGTGCCACTCCTCCTTCTATGGTGACAAAGGATTATGTGTTTCACTTGATATCAACCTTTGGTACAATATATCGCAGAAAATGACAACTATATCATCCTTTCCAACTCAAAGATGGATACTTGTCTGATTAGATTTCCTAACCATAGTATAACTCTGTGTATATACCCTCTGATAAAAGAAATATATATAGTCCTATCTTAACCCCTTAATGACAAGACAGGCAATACATTGTGCACCCCTTTGGTCTTAAAGGGTTAAGATTACAGGAAAAGAGGTTTCCACATCGGCAGAGGAAGGGGTTCTTTACAGTAAGGTCTGTTAAAGTATGGCATTCTTTACCTAGGGATGTGATGATGACAGATAGAGTAGGTACATTTAATTCCTTAAGGATCAGCGGAGTGCACAACGCTTTACAACGCAAAGTGTTGCACATCCCTATGGTCTTTAAGGATTAAGAGAGAATTAGATACAATTCATGCAGAGGGGAATACACAGGATTATAATATGTGTTAGTGTACATCTAAATAGGTTTATATACTTGTAATTTCTGGGATATACTGTGGGAAACTTTTAATTTACGTCTAGTAATGTTTCACAATAAAAGCAGCTCCAATTAATCTTCATAGTAATTGGGCCATGGAGAGTGTTAGTTCAACACTGTCAGATTTGTAGTTCAAGAGTAATTGAATGATAAAGTATCCACCTTCCACCCCTTTTACTGATGTAACACTGCTCACCTCAGATCAGCAAGACTGTCCTGATGGATCGCAGAGATGGACAGTCTTCAGTGAGTGTAACGGATCATAGTCCGTTACTGGAAGACATCCCCGGGCGTACCTATGTACAAGCCCTTATCGTAGACTATGGGACTCTTTTTAAGATATTATGTACTGTTTTGGAGCGTTGACCCCTCTCGGGGTAGAGACACGCAAAGAAACTGAGTTCACTGTACTGTCGGGTCAGAGGTTTGCACCAACGGCGAAAACCAGTCGGAGATTTCTCGCCTCAGGGTTCGAGTCGTTGACACCGTGTCAAACACTCGATGGCGAGGACGGTAGGCCATCGCCTAATTGGTTGAATCTCTGAGCAAGACATTTAAAGGTCTTCCATAGACTTAACATGGAGAAAAGTAGGAGGCTCAGGGATTGGTTGACAATCAATGTTGGTACATCCCAGAGTTACCTGTAAGCTATATTGGACAACAGAGAAAAGAGGATTTTGGTCTTACCTGTTAAATCCATTTCTCTTAGTCCATATAGCTTACAGGTCTCCTATCCTCCTGTGACTGAACCTGGGAGTTCCTTTGGGTTCATGCTCATAGGAGTCTTCTTTTTCCTTCTTGCTAACTAGTCAGTAGGTTAATGTCTCAAATCTAACTGGTTGGGGATTGGCTGGTGCCCAGCTAAGGAGGAAAGGAAGGCTCCACCCTGCTTTCTTTCCAAGAATTGTTCCTGCCTAATTAAAGGGGTGGTCGCCTTCCCAGAGTTACCTGTAAGCTATTTGGAGTAAGAGAAAAGGATTTAACAGGTAAGAGTAAAAATCCTCTTTTTCGTTAAATGAATGCCCAAGTCTACAGCTTGTTTACCTGTGCTAATTTGGCCAGTTTCTTTACCAGTTTACATACAGTTTCTTGACCCTTATTTAACACATTGGAAGTATCTAAGGGGCAAAGAGCTTTATGGGTAAGTATGTTATAGTCTAAGGATAGTTTGTGTGTCAGTCAACAATGCATATGGCTAGGATGGGCTTATAAAAGCAGTGGAGGTGTGACCAAGGCTGAGGCTATAGGTGACTAGTGGCTTAGATACGTCTGAAATCTAAATATCACACTAGCTGTGCTGCCAAGTTAATGGACACCTAATTAGCCCCAAAGCACACTTGCTATCCACATGGAGTACAACAGACACCTGATTAGCCACAGAGAGCACCACTATTCAGTCACATGGAACACAATGGATGCCTAGTTAGTCATGCATCTAACTCTTATTCAGCCACATGTAGCACAATGGACACCTGATTAACCACACAGAGCACTGCTATTCAACCACATGGAGTACAATGGATGCCTTATTGACCACACAGAACACTACTATTCAGCCACCTGGAGTACAACAGGTACATAATTAGTCACACAGAACACTACTATTCAGCCACATAGAATACAATGGACACTTGATTAGCCCCACTTCACACTACTATTCAGCTATATCGAGTTGAGTGGACACATGACTGGTCACACAACTTGCACATCTATTCTTCCACATGGAGTACAATGGACACCTGATTAGCCACACAGTTTACTACTATTCAGTAACATGTGGTACAATGGATGCTTGTATAGTCAAACATCACATTTTTGTCCAGCCACATGGAACAGAATGGTCACCTGGTTAGCTGGAGAAAACACTACTATTTAGCTGCATGGAGTATAATGGAATTCTGATTAGCCACACAGCACGCTGTTATTCAGCCACATGATGTACAATGAACGTCTGATTATCCACCCACTGTCCTATTCAGCCACATGAAGCACAATGGACATCTGATTAGACACAAAGCTCATTGCTATTCAGTCACATGAAGTGCAAAAGATGCCCAGTTAGCCACATATTACACACTGCTACTCAGCCACACAGAGCACAATGTGATTAACCACACAACTCACCAATATTCAGCCATGCATGGTACAATGGACACCTAAAAATCCACACAGCAAAGTACTATTTATCCACATGGAATACAATGGAATTCCGATTAGCCACACAGCACACTGATATTCAGCCACATGATGAACATCTGATTATCCACCCAGTGTACTATTCAGTCTCATGAAGTGCAAAGGATGCCCAATTAGCCACATATTACACACAGAGCACAATGTGATTAGCCACACAACTCACTAATATTCAGCCATGCATGGCACAATGGACACCTGAATAGCCACTGAAGACAATATTGTTCAACCACATGGAGTACAATGGATACCTGATAAGCCACACAGCACATTACTAATCATCTATATGGATTACAATGGACACTTGATTAGCCACACAGCACACTACTATTCAGCAACACATAGTACAATGGGCACTTTATTAGCTACATAGCACAGTAACATTCAGTAACATTCAGCTGCACAAAATACAACTGACACCTGATTAGACATGCAGCACGTTACTATTCAACCATAAGGGGTAGAACTTACACCTGAAATGCCGAACAGCACAGTACCATTCAGTCACACAGAGTAGAATGAACACCTGATTAGACTCACAACACACTACTATTCAGCCTCAAGATGTATAATGGAGCCATAATTAGCAACACAGTACAGTACTTTTCAGCCACATGGAGTACAATGGATGCCTGATTATACAAGCATCACAGTACTATTCACCCACATGAAGTAGAATGGACACCTGATTAGCCATAAAATACATTACCTTTGAGCTGCACATAATAGAATCCTGATTTGGCACACAACATAGCATTATTCATCCACTTGAAGTACAATGGATCTTAATTTTCACACATCACAGTACTGTTCAGCCATAGGGAGTAGACTGTGCACCTTATTAACCACGCAGCACACTACTATTCAGCTGCAGGGGTACAATGGACTCCTAATTTACCACATAGAACAATATTATTCAGCCACATGGATTACAATAGATACCTGATTTGTCAAGGGGATTTATGACTACCAGTTGCCCCCCCTGTCTTGTTCCTTTGGCTACTGGTAGTAATAGAATCCCATGTATACTGGCGGGCCCCTAGACTTGTTCCTTTCCCACAGGTAGCCAAAGATCCCCATGTACACTGTCTAACCCCTCAGCCTTGTTCCCTTGCTACTGGTAGTCAGGGCCGGATTTACCAATAGGCAGACAAGGCACCTGCCTAGGGCGCCAGATTTTTAGGGGCGCCGCCGGGCCTGGCAATGGCCTGTCACGCCCACTGGCCTGCCCATTTGGGGTTCCCCAGTAAATGCTGTGCGGTGAGTGCGCTCCAAACTCAGTTAGTCAGAGCGGATGCGCTGCCCGCACTGACCTGCCCACGAGTCTTTGCTCATTTCCTCTTCAAGTCTCGTGGGATGACATGTTAATAAGCAGCTGTGCACTATGTATAGCTTGCGCGGCTGCTTATATACAGGACAGCGCCTGGACTGCACTGATGCGGAGTATCCTTACTCCATCCATCCTCCGCTATGCTGGGCTCGCATGTTCCCCTGCCCCCTGGGCTGTGAGGTTAGCAGGGGGAGCCTCAGCAGCCAACTGGATTGTGAACTTATACACTTCCATGTACAGGACCCGCCACGGCTGCATCGCGGGAGCAGCCTTCCGGTCCAGTACGGCTGCGACGGGGCAGGAGTCTGTGTCTGTGGAGAAGCAGCCCCTGCCAGCAGTTTTCTACAGCCAGGTGACAGCAGGACCGGATTCAAGGCCCAACCAGGGCCAGCAAGGTTGGGGACCCATTGATGTAGGTTGGAGTTGCGGGAGGTGGGTGACGGCCTGTGGGTTTCTAGCCACTGGTCTTATGAATAAGAAGAAAAAGAAAAAAAGTGTGTATGTGTGTGTATGTATTGGGGTGTGTGTGTACAAATGTGTGTATGTAGCTATATTTCATCATGTGTGTATGTATGAAAAAAAAAGTGTATATGTGTTTGTATGTATTGGGGTGTGTGTATATGTGTGTGTATATATATATATATATATATATATATATATATATATATATATGTGTGTGTGTGTGTGCATATGTAAAAAAAAAAAAAGTTTATTGGAAAAAAGACACAGGAAACAACACAACCAACACCAAAAGAAAACAATAAAATAATAAAATTAATGAAAATGTTTCTTGAATACATAAATAATGAAGGGGAAACCCGATGCGGGAAAACAACGCAAAAAAAAAAAAAAAGTATATGTGTGTGTGTATGGCTATGTGTATGTATGTATATGTATATATACATGTGTATATGTGTAGGTATATATGTATGTGTAACGTGTGTGTGTCTGTACAGCTATGTATATGTAGATAAACCAAACAAAAAAAACCTACTGATATTAAAACTATGAATACTTCTTCTCCCTGATGGTGCTCAAGTATCTGTTGTGGGTGTTGTTCTGCTTATCACTGTGAAGGCACCTGGTCTCCACTGTGTCCTTGCAGCAGGATTTTTGGCTCAGCGGTCATCGCTGGAGTCTCCAGTGGGTTTTCTGTTAGTCCTTCTAGGGGGTTTCCAGATCCATGTCGGTTATAGGTGGTGTCTTAGGGGAGCTTCTGCGGTTCCTGGGGCATGGGGACACATTGGTGCTAATGACGTAATGGGTGGCTCCAGTGGAGTATTCCTGGGCGGGACACGGGAAGCATGCATAACGCTCCTTGGGTACTGATACCCATCACATCCGCTGTGCATCTGGATTTGTGGTGGGGTTGTTCCGGGCATAGGTGTAAAAAAAAAACAGGTATACCTGTATTTATCAATATTAAAACATGTACTTAGTACATGTAATTAATATTAATGTGAATAATTGATCTAAGATAGGTGTGGCCACAAAAGTGGGTGTGTTTAAATATGAGAGGGTGTGGTTGTGGGTGGGGAAAAAGAGGGGCTATGGGTGCCACAAGGTGTTGTGCCTAGGGGCGCCTGAGATGTAAATCCGGGCCTGCTGGTAGTAATAGAATCCCATGTATACTGCCGGGCCCCTACACTTGTTCCTTTCCCACAGGTAGCCACAGATCCCCATGTACACTATCTGACCCCCCCCCAGCCTTGTTCCCTTGCCTACTGGTAAAAGTGACTCAGTGACTCACCCAAATTCTTAAATGAGCAGGAGTGGGGAAAAAAAGCTGAACTAAGCCATCCGGAATGTGAAGAGTGAAGAAAAACTCTGTTTCAAACCATAAGTTAACTTTTTGAGTGCCAGAGGGCTATGCAATACATTACAATGCGTACCCCTCTGGCACTCAATGGATTAAACCAATACATATTATTCCACTTCAGATAAAAACATAAAGCAGACAGAAAATGAGGGCTCAATTTATAGAGTGGGGTCATGCACCAGCACCTTGCTGACAGGCTTAGGTGTCAGTTTGCAACCCACAATGCTCTATAAAGAACACTTCTCCAATACCCAGGTGACACAACTTATCACTGGAATAAGCACATCATAAAAGAGGCAGCAGCCCAATGGAATACAAAGAGAATGTTCCATTCCTCCAAATATGACCACGGAGGGAAAATGGTGAAATGTAAGCAGTGTGCCCCATTGGGCAGGTAAATTATGTAAACTTACTTTTTATGAGCAATGCACACCCCTATGGCACTCAAAGGGTTAAGGGAGTGATGCTGTTTGTGATGTTGAAAGTATCCTCTCCATTCCCCTACTGGCCAAGTGGGGCAGCAACGAGAATGCTGTTAGAACATGGTTGCCGTTTTGCTGGTGATATATGAGGGAGAGCATCCGTTCCATGTTGTCAGCACTTCGACAACCCTCCATGGTACTAATTGATTGAGGGCTGTTACTGCATAGGAGAGTACAGGAAGATCCCAACTTCGACATCCTCAGGTAGGCAAAGTTGTGAACTCTGACAGCAGAGGCTGCTATCGGAGTTTAGTGAATGTGGTAAAGTGCCACATTAACCTATAAACACATTCCTTTCATAGGATAATGGCTCTTTAGCCTACATTTCCATATGGAAATGAGTCATTATGCTTAATTTCCATATGGAAATAGGCCATTGTCAATGTCATAAGTGGAAATTTGTAAACGTTGTGAAGGCATGTCAGATGGATCATGAGCAGATATTTTTGGATTGATGGGGATATGATGTAGAAGACACTTTAGTGCATACTGTTGATGTTCCTTCGACACTACTTCAACATGACATCGTCATTGAAATGAATAATGCAGTTATTAAGGAGTTGGATACTCCTATGAAAAGACTTACTTTTCCCAACGAACTGAAATAAATCTTCCCTTTGATTGCAAAGATGCTGAATCACTTTCTGGGGTAACATCTTAAACATTCATAGTCAGACTTACTAAGAAGATGATCATCCTTGTAGACAGGACAGGTCTCAGGTGTTCTATGGATGAAAAAGATGAAATCACTCTTTGAATCTATTATAAATCAACAGCTACTTCTTTTAGATCTAGTTTGGCCATTTTCTGTGTAACCAGATCTTCTGGAATAGCATATATATTGAATAATGTGTCCAAGAAAGATCTTGTTAAAACCATGATAGTGATTAAACTAATGACAATATATGTGATATTTGCATGGAAATTGTTGGAATTGCTGCTAGAACTACAGCACTAGCCACAACAGACTGAAGAGCCCTGGGGCTGAATCAATGGTCAGCAGACTAGCAATGTGCCACTGTCTTTGAAGGCCCGTCTTTGAGAAAGAACGGTATGCTTTATTGGATAAGAAATGAGAAAATGAAAAAACACCTTCTCCCAGATATACTTATTCCCTGAGGAAGTGTCATTACCGACACGAAAAGTGTTGGAAAGCATATTTCGACACTGAATTTTAGCTGGATTTTTAACAGAGTATAATTCCGTTCCATAAGAAACATTACAGAAATTGTTGAAAACATAGGACCACTTGTTTTCCATCTACCACTGCCCTCTACCTCTTCCAGACAGTGTTTTCGGCTATATGAGTCCAAGATCCTTCATAACGATAGCCAATTACAGCTAAATACAGCTAGTAGAGCAGAGCATATATACATACCTGGGAACTCTCCGGCTTTGCCCCGGAGACTCCGGTTCTGACAGAGCTTTACCGGGTCTCCGGGGCAGAGGCAGATTCCTCCGGATGTGGAGAGTTTCTATTGAAACTCTGCCACATCTGTTTTTTTCTCGCATTGTGCCTCCGTCCCCAGCCTTCTGTGTGACACATTTAACCCTCTGAGTGCCAGAGTGGTACGGAATGCATTGCTTCTGAGAGAACAGGTCATCTCATCCAAGGTCATGCATTAAAAGTCATATCCAACAATGCTGCTGTAGGGACCTAGCTCTCCACGCAAAAGGACACCAGATGTGGATCTCTGCTACATCATCATGGAAAAGATTTGTCTGTGTGCTGAATTCAATATGCAATCTATTTATATCGAAGGGAAGGACAACTGCTGTGCAGGGTGCCACAACACTAAGGCAATTCAGCAAGAAGAATGGACTCTAAATCAGGAAGTCTTCAACAGTATAATTATGAAATGGGTAGCTCCTCAGATCTGATGGCAACCAAAGAACATGAAATTTCTCCACGTTTTCTCCTAGTTTCTACAAGATATTCAGAAGCAATAGATGCTCTGCTGTCACGGTATGCAGGCAGACACAATCATATAAAATATAAACACCGTTATTTATAATGTACAGCAATAATTGTATAGCCCACACAACCCCAGAACTCTGGATGAGAGGATCCAGGCTACTACCCAAAGCTGCACACTGTGCTGCTCACTGCACTACTGCTGGATACCGGAGACTAGGCCTGAAGTATGGACGGAACGCCAGAGGGGGTATTAGTGATGCACCAGTCTCCACTCCGGGTCACGCGACAGGAGGTAACAGGGAGCGAGAGAAGGCCTGAGCCAAAGAACAGCAAGAAAATTGGTCAGGCAAGCTAGGAGTGAAAGAGCACATAGTCAGCCAGAGCCACAAGTCAGACAAATCGGGGACTACACAGAGTGAGAGTCACAGGTCAGACAAACCGGGGACTACACAGACCTAGTAGTAGCACTAGCCAGAGGTCAGACAAACCGGGGACTACATGGAGCGAGAGAGTCAGCCAGAGCCACAGGTCGGAACCGATGTGGGTAGTCAGACAAGCCAGGGTCATACACAGAGCTAGTTAGTCAGCCAGAGCCACAGGTCAGAACCGATGTGGATAGTCAGATAAGCTGGGGTCATACACGGAGCAGGAACGGGTCACAACGGAGCACAAGACACAGTAGCAGAAAAAGCACATAAGGGCAATGACTCCTAGCCCCAAGGAGGGATTATAAAGGAGCAGAAGGAGGTGGGACCCAATTAGGCCACCCAGAATAGGCTCATAAACGCATCTGTGCTAGTGCCTTTACCTGATGTCAGCAATGAGGAATTGTCTGGAGGCCATGCCGGCCGGCGGCCATACAGCGGAAGGAAGCACAGGAGTGCTAGGCTGCCTAGGGATACTGTGATATCTGCTTCAGGGGTGGAACTTTTCATTGGCTTACATATTCCCTCTCCTCAGGCTCATTTCCCTAGAAGTATGAAAGATCACCAGGAGAAGGTGACTTTGATTATGATTGCTCCTCACTGGCTCAGACAGACCAGGTTATCCAGTCTGAAGACTCACTCAAGGGAGAATATCTCCTTCTTCTAATACAGCAGAACATTCTACGTCAGGGTCCAATATTACACTACCAACCATTTCTATTAAATCTTGCTGCATGCTGTATGAAAACATAATCTTGAAGGATCAGGGTGTATCATCACAAGTCATTAACCTCCTAAGTTAAAGAAAATAGAGGACTTCTACGACTTACTACAGAACCTGGAAAAAATTCTCCTCCTGCAAATCTAAGGATGAGAATCCAATAACTTAATTAATTCCATGATTCTAGAATTGATGAATGAGAGTTTTCACAAATGTCTATGATCTAGCACAGTGCCATCTAGCAATGTGCGGAAATTTGCATTTCCTCCTCATGGGAGTTTCTGTTGAAAGGTGACTCTGTTTCTCCTTTCCACTGAAATTCCTACAGGAAGGGCATTCATGTGAAACTTACTTCCCAAAGAGTTTTTCTGATCAGCCCATTACTCCCCAAAGAGGCTAGAGTGAAACCTTCCAGGGAAGTGTTCCACAATTAGCTCTACTGTTCCCATGCTATGTTTCTGAGGTTCTTGCACTTACATCATTACACACACACATATTTATATAAACATGCACACATGTCATCAGGCATAAACAAATGCATGCATGCACCTGTACACATAAACCCACAAACACAATACTCTTTTTGTTATATGGAAGTGGATGGCTGAAAGGGGCATTTCAGATTAATTCTAACGGGAGATAGAAGGCCCTGTTTTCTGCCAAATATCTTCCTATGGAGAAAGGTTCCACACACCCTTATCCGCCATTGAATTGGGTCTAGAACTTAAAGGGATAGTAATAATTCGTTTTAACTTTATTTTATTTTGTAGGCATTAACAAAACATGAAGAATGATATAAGTCTTATCTCTCAAACCTTTATGGTTTATGAGATATTCACAAGCAAAGTTTCCCCTCCCCGCCCCTTTTACCTAGTGTAAGCCATCTCTTCTCAGATGTGAGTCTGGTTGTATGACAGTACAGATAACAGAAGGGGACAATCTTCTTTGTATGAAAACAATGAAAGCCCTGCCCCCCTTGACAAGTTTTTCAGCTTTTTCCCTTATCTTAATTGAAGATTGTCCCTCTCTGCAGTCTACCTGGGCACCTCCATTCTGATCTGGTTGAACGGGGGGGGGGATACTTTGTTTGTGAATATCTCTTAAACCATAAAGGTTTGAGAGATAAGACTTGTATTGTTCTTCATGTTTTTTTAATGCCTACAAAATAAAATAAAGATAAAACGAAGTATTACTATCCCTTTAAAGGATAAAGGAGAAGCTACCTGAGAATAATTAAATTAAGACCCAATATACAATGTGAAACATCTAACTGTAACGAAAAATACTTCTAGCAAAGGCACATGTAATTGGACTCAGAGTGCTGTACTGAATAGTGTGTGGTTGTGGTTGGATAATATTTGCAGCATTTTTGTGTTCAAGCATCTATTGGTTGGCATATGAGACATAGGTGGGGAAAGGAGTGCTGCAGAGGGTAGGGTTCAATACAGTCTGTGCATGGAACTTCCCTGTGCTGTGATATTGCACATTGTGCTCATACAGAGGGATGGTAAATTTTGAAGATACTGTTTTAATTGTATATAATGTGAGTGTTTCCTCAAAACAAGAACAATGCAATAAAAAAAGAAAGAAAGAACATAATAAAAAAAGAAATATAATTGGAAAACCTACTTATGGTTTGGCTGTGGTGTTCCATTTAAAGGAAATTGTCCTTGACTGACCCTTCAAATTGTTTCCAAACTGCTGGAGATCCCACAAGCAACAAATTATTCTCTAAATTCTAGTACATAGTTTTGTAATTGTTAAAGGGATAGTAATACTTCGTTTTATCTTTATTTTATTTTGTAGGCATTAAAAAAACATGAAGAACGATATAAGTCTTATCTCTCAAACCTTTATGGTTTAAGAGATATTCACAAGCAAAGTTTCCCCCTCCTGCCCCTTTTACCTAGTGTAAGCCATCTCTTCTCAGATGTGGAATGCAGTCCATAGACCAGACAGATAACAGCAGGGGACAATCTTCTTTGTATGAGAACAATGAAAGCCCTGCCCCCCTTGACAAGATTTCAGGTTTTTCCCTTATCTTAATTGAAGATTGTCCCTCTCTGCAGTCTACCTGGGCACCTCCCTTCTGATCTGGCTAAACAGGGGGGGGATACTTTGCTTGTGAATATCTCTTAAACCATAAAGGTTTTTAGAGATAAGACTTATATCATTCTTCATGTTTTTTTTAATGCCTACAAAATAAAATAAAGATAAAACGAAGTATTACTATCTCTTTAAAGGGTAATTATTATATTTCACTCTGCAAGTCTAGTCTCTCCTCATTGAAAAAATGAGGGGGCCTCATGGGGTCTTTTTTCAATTCTTGTTCCACTCCCCTATTTGGACTGCCAGGGCTTGATCAGCAGGTCTGCTGTCAGGGAAGCAGATCTGCTGATGCAGTACTGTTTTTGTGATAGTTGCCTTTTAAATTAACCCTGTAAGCACCAGAGGAGTTAAGATGAAGTCTTTCCACCAATTTTTATTGCTTTATATTTTTTTTAAATAACTTTTTGGGAAATAGGGCCCAAGCCCACATGGTATCTTTTTAGGCCAGGCTGTTCCACATTCAGACAGCTAGTAACTTAGCAATATAGATTTTTACATTGTTACATGTTACCAAGCAGGAAGCATTACAAGATATAAAAGGAGAGTGTGCTTGCATTTGCAGAAATGCCAGTGGCTTAATGGGAAGATTTCATGTACCAATTAAATTTAACTTGATAGCTGTAAGCTTGATGACAGTCTGTACGCCGTTTAATAAGGTTTTTGACACAGCGCTTATTAGCTGTCTTGTTTGTTATAAAGTCATAAACATGGATGATTGCTAAGGAAAGCTGAAAGTTGAATTGTAGAGAAACTAAAGTGTTACAAGAAATATACAGTAAGAAATACAGTTATAAAGACTTCTTTATCACAGAACTGAATCGTAGATAAACATTCAAGTGAGTGAATTCACATTTCAACTCAGAAATGATTGCAGGTTAACTAATTTAGACTTGGATTACATTGCTTTATCATTGCTTTTCCCCAAAAAATCCCCCATGCACTTAAAGCGATCCTAAAAACAACTATATATACCATTAGACATGTTTTATTTAGAAAACTCGTTTCTAAGTTATTTAGACTTATAGATTATACTGTTTAACCCTTGGAGTGCCTGACGGGTATCCAACGCATTGCTCTGGCACTCCAAGGGTTAAAGGGATAGTAATGTTTCATAATAAAAGCCGCTCCAATTAATCATCATAGTATTTGGACTTTGGAGAGTGTTATTTCAATTCTGTCAGAGTTGTAGTTCAAGAGTAATTCAATGACAAAGTATCCCCCTCCCTCCCCTTTTACTGATGTAACACTGCTCAGCCAGATCAGAAGGGAGGTTCCCAGGTAGTCTGCAGAGAGGGACAATCTTTAATTAAGATAAGTGAAAAACCTAAAAAACTTGTCAAGGGGGACAGGGCTTTCATTGTTCTCATAGGAAGAAGATTGTCCCCTGCTGTTATCTGTCTGGTCTATGGTGGGAGGGGAAACTTTGCTTGTGAATAACTCTCAAACTATAAAGGTTTGAGAGATAAGACTTATATCGTTCTTCATGTTTTTTAATGCCTACAAAATAAAATAAAGATAAAACAAAGTATTACTATCCTTTTAAGGCATGCAACGTAATTCTTGTTTTAGCTTTTCCTTGCTTTGCAGTGTGCTGGATATAGCTATATAATCAAAGTGGTTAAATATCCCCTTTTAAATCAGTGTGGGGGGGGAGAGGTGGGAATAGGAATTGTTCATTGTTCCATAAGGGTCAGTTGGATTTCTCCAGACTTGCACCTCAGTAGTTTACCAGTACAATCCTTAGTTCCTTGTAAATATGAATATAGAGTCATATTCAGGAAGTTAACATGGAACCAACAATTTATAATGATTTTATATTGTCCATAGACAGTATTATCTATGAGGTGCCTTCTTTTTCACCCCTTTAACCCTTTGAGCACCAGAGAGGTGAGCAAGGAACCAACACTTTATAATGAGTAGGGTGATTTAAAATACCTTTCAAAATCAAATGCACTTATGCTAGCCATTCTTTATTTATAACTAGAGTTTGAAAAATGTAGCTTCGTTTGTCAGTTTATCAAATTTGCTAATACTTCTTGGTAGGAAGTAGCAGTTGGAAGGGAGTGCAGAATGCTAGTGTCTGGCACATGGTGCTGTGGCAGCCAGCAATGCCTAATTTACATAATCTGACAAATATACTAAATATACTCTAAATATCCTTTAACCCTCTGAGTGCCAGAGGGGTACGCAACGCACTGCTTTGCGTGCCCCTCTGGCACTCAAAGGGTTAAACTAACATTTTAACTAGAGAATAGCTAACATTAATACAGGTGATTCTGAAAGTTGTTTCCAAATCACCTAAGTTGTTGTAATGTTGTTAATTACACTTTAATAGGTGCAATTATGGAGCAAATCAATTGTATGAGTGAAAAAATCCACACTGATTAAAAATTGGACATTTAACCCCTTAAATGCTGGATAGGTCTCCAAAGCGTTGCATATAGGTGATTAAAAACCCCATGTGAATAGATGAGAATTTGCAGAATTTTCATTTCTCCTCTATGGGGCAGTTGGTTGGCCCCAGAATTGTCCTATGAGGTTGATGCAGTAAGAAGAACTGCAGCAGACTGATTGCCCAATGTGGAACAAGTAAACATTCACCCAATCTCCATTCTCTTTGGAAATGAAAAAATAAAAGTCGTAATGACCTTGAAACTCTGGGCATTAGCTGGTGAATGGATCATTCTTCACTGGTCGACTGTACCTGTGAGTATTTTTCTGTTATATTCAGACACATTTGATGCATCAAGGCCTGCTCCTGTATTTCTTTACTGGCTCTTTTTTTAACCCTTTAAATGCCGGAGAAGTGTCCAATGCATTGGCTACCTTTCTGGCACTCAAAGGGTTAAAGGGAACCGGCATCTCCTGAGACACAGCTGCTGATTATCACATTGATGCTTTCTGTGTGGAGGCAGGGTTAATATCCTCCACGCGTTTTACTGCTACAGGGTCTGTGTAGCCACGCTACCTGATAAGTAGAATGAACGAATGAATGAATGTGCCACGGCCATCAAAATAGGATGTGTTTTCTTTGAAGACTGACAAAAATGTGAATATTGACTTAGAAATGTAGCTTTACATAAATTGCTGTGCATAACATGTTTATTTTGTTATTATGACCTAATAATAACTCCACATTTATGTACTGTACCATTCATAATACCATTGATAAAGTACATTAATAATGTTGAGGGTGCACCAAAAATGCACTTTTCAATGTAGACTCCTCGGAGATTGGAATCCTGTGCTGCTGCTGGGTAAGATAAATGACACAATGCTTGTCAAAAGGGGTGGGATTTAATCATGAATGGGGGCGGAACATGAAATTCTTGGAGGAATAGGCTGGGGAAGGATGTGAAGAGGGCAGGAAGTGGGAGGAACACAATGGGAAGGAGGAGAAGTGGGTGGAGTTTTAGTAAAAACTCTCCACAAGCAGAGCATAAGCCTCTGCCCCGGAGACCTGGTAATTAACAGCTAAATCCGGAGTCTCCAGGGCAAAAACAGAGAGTTCCCAACTATGCAGATTGTGTGGTAGGGTGCATCAAGCAAAAAAAGATTGAGAACCACTGTGCTAGATAAAATAATCTTTTATTTTTATTTGTATTGTTAATATTCATATATAGTTTTGTAGAATATGTGTATTTTATATAAAAATGTTTTTTTAGAATAAGATCGCTATGAGACATTCCACTTGCTTCAGTTGTAGGTGTTTGACTGAGTGGGACCAAGTGGTTAAATTGTTCCCACATACCTATTAACCATTTAAGGTACACTGGGGATCTCGACAGGTGAGTGACACAATAACATGAAAATATCATTGGGTGATTTTGTGTTGTTAACAGTTGAACGCACCTGGGGGGGGATTCACTAAGCGGTGATAAAGAGAGTCTATCACTTCTCCAGTTCCTATGTTATTCTATGGAGCCTGTGCACTAAGATCTCCAAAGCTGAAGAAATCTTAGTAAAGGGATAGTAATACTTAAGTTATTACTAATCCCTATATTAAATTCCTATTAAAAATAAATGTATTGCCCCCAGTGATCATCTCTCAAACATTTATGGTTTGAGAGATGATCACTCCTAAAGTTGCCATCTCCCTCCCCCTTTCCTGTAGTCAGCGTTCTAGCTGACTGTAGGGAAGCATGTCGTACGACTGTCAGGCGGCTCTGCAGCAGAGCCAAGATCGCGTTAATTAAAAAGAAAACTTTCACTGAAATGGCCTTCTACGTGTGATTCGTTTGCAAGCACATGTAGAAGACCGTTTTAGTGAAAGATTTTTTTTACATTAACACGATCGTGGCTCTGCTGCAGAGCCGCCTGATGATCGTAAGACCGGATTTCCCTTCAGTCAGCTACAACGCTGACTTCGGGGAAGGGGGAGGGAGAGGGCAACATTAGGAGCGATTATCTCTCAAACCATAAAGGTTTGAGAGATGACACTGGGGGCAATACATTTATTTTTAATAGGACTTTACTATAGGGATTAGTAACACTTAAGTATTACTATCCTTAAATTGGCTCCATAGAATAACATAGGAACTGGAGAAGTGATAAACTGGAGATGTCATCTCCACTTTATCACCTCTTTATCACCCCTTTATCCCCGCTTAGTGAATCTCCCCTTGATGTTGTGTTCCCCTGGTTTTTGGGCTTTATCACAACTATACCTGCTACACCCCTGTAGTTGAACTCCTGAATCTCACAGAAAACAACCCCATTGCTCTTTTTTAGTCTATGTACCACCTTGATCTGATCATGTCAATAGGCGCCTCAATTTCATTCCAGGTGAACAAGTAGTTACTAGTTTTACTGAAAAACTTCTTCCTAGACCTCTGTAGGAATCTGACAGATAAAACCAGTGATGACATTTTTACCTGCAATTTAATACAGCTCCACAGTGGTTGGCTCAACCTATTGTGCTAGTTTGATCATTTCTGTTGGGTGGAAAGCAGATCTGTGTGTGTATGGTCTCATCAGAGTAAACCGCAAGGTTCTGTCCATCAGATCAGATCATTCCAATTCGTTTGGCACAGCCCCATACACATACACTGGTAAACAAGCAATCTGACCACTGAGTGATCACATTGCCTGCATTGTGGTCTCTGTGCATGTATGCATGAGTGTCTGATTGCTAGGAGATCATACTGTCACTTGTTTACTACCTAGATTTTCTTGTATATGGGAACCTTTAACTCTCTCAAGCTGTTGGCTACCAATCAGGCACTCAAAGGGTTAGCCCATCACTGGTTTGGGATAACTCCACGCCCAAAGGGAAAAACTTTATTTCCTAAATCATGATATGTATAACAGAGGACAGCAATATTGTGGCTCTAGATAAAAGGATTATAAACTTTCTCCTGGTCACAAGTTTTGATTCGTCAGTTTTCAGCTCACTCAAGCATACTAAAATAGGAATTAACTCATTGAATGTTAGACATGTCTCCAATGCACTAAAAACAATGCAATGGAGATTTCTGTATGAATGGGGTTAATTTCCTATCAACACTTGTGTTCTTTAGGGATATAAGCATTATCAGCCATACTCCTTGAGTGTCAATGCATTACTTGCCTTCAGTTATTCAAAGAATAAAAAGAAATTATATAAGATATTATAATTCGCTAGGATGTTTGTCAGAAGCCGCCATGAGCAGTAGAGATGGCTGCGCGCACTGCATTCATGCGCAGTAGAGACTGCCCGCACCGCAGCTGATATGGAGCAGGGCACTTCAGAGCGCCCCACTCCGTATCAGCCGCGGCGCGTTCGAGCAGTCAGTACTGCTCATGACTGCAGCTCCGCCAGTGTTGGCCCGTGTACACAGGCTTTAAAACTAGTATAATATAAAAGTTGAAAAAACTATGAAAGGTACATGTGATTAACTCTTTAACTCCCCAAATAGCTAAATTCCTCTACTACACTATAGCTTTCTCGTTTCCATTTCAGCCTCCCTGTAATCAAAACAAAGTGTCAGCGAGTCAATTAGAATGGTCCAGGACTCAAGTGATGGATTTGGAGGAAATCCCATTGAATACCTGACTATATTGATCACATCCCATTAAAGTGAATGAAACATGTATATCCTTACAGAGCAGAGGCCCATGTAGATGAAAGAATAGTAATGGAATTTCAGGTGAAGCAGGAAGAATTCCATCATTCTACAAAACAGATTCTTATTTCTTCTTAAAGGAACATTAATACCTCTTAATATTAAAGGGATAGTAATGTTTCACAATAAAAGCAGCTCCAATTAATCTTCATAGTATTTGGGCCATGGAGAGTTATTTCAATACTGTCAGAGTTGTAGTACAAGAGTAATTGAATGATAAAGTATCCCCCTCCCGCCCCTTTTACTGATGTAACACTGCTCACCTCAGAGCAGCAAGACTGTCTGGATGGATCACAGAGAGGGACAATCTTCAGTGAGTATAATGGAAAAACCTGAAAAAACTGTCATGGGGGCCAGGGTTTTCCTTATGTTCACAGTAAGAAGATTGTCACTTGCTGTGACCTGTCTGGTCAAGAGACCAGATTCCACATCTGAGGGGAGGTGGCTTACACTAGGTAAAATGGGCGGGAGGGGATACTTTATCATTCAATTACTCTTGAACTACAACTCTGACAGTATTGAAATAACACTCTCCATTGCCCAAATACTATGAAGATTAATTGCAGCTGCTGTTTTTGTGAAAAATTACTATCCCTTTAACATCCCCTTAAATTACTCTGCCTAGAAAATCCTGATGGCCCCTATGACTTGTGTCATTTTGCCTTTGTTCAATATATAACATCTTCAATGAGTTCATGGAGGCGGACATGTCATTTGCTAGCAATTTTTTCAAAATGAAGCGCCAAGGCTACTTAACCCTTGAAGGACCAGACGTGTATACAACACTATTTAGGTAGCATCTGTAAAAACTATTTATTTAAAGGGATAGTATTGTTTCACAAAAACAGCAGCTCCAAATAATCTTGATAGTATTTGGGCCATAGAGAGTGTTATATCAGTACTGTTATAGTTGTAGGGAGGTGCCCAGGTGGATTGCAGAGAGGGACAATCTTCAATTAAGATAAGGGAAAAAGCTGAAAAACCTGTCAAAGGGGCAGAGTTTTCATTGTTCTCATAGTAAGAAGATTGTCCCTTGCTGTGACCAGTTTGGTCAAGCAACCAGATTCCACATCTTAGGGGAGGTGGCTTACACTAGGTAAAAGGGGCGGGAGGGGAAACTTTATCATTCAATTACTCTTGAACTACAACTCTATGAAATAACACTCTCTATGGCTCAAATACTATGCAGATTAATTGGAGCTGTTGTTTCTGTGAAACATTACTATCCCTTTAAGGGTAGATACATAAAATATTTATTTTATTTATTTATTTATTTAGAAAATGTTTTGCTAGGAAGAATATACTGAGATTTGTCTAATTTCCAAGTATGTCCTGGAAAGCTTTTATAGTAAGAAATTACATATTTACACAAAATAGATGCAATATAGCAATATAAAGCAATATAAAAAATTATAAACAGTTGCATCTTGTTTTTTAGGTCCAGCAGTTATGTTAAGGGATTTTTGACTGTTAGAAGTTCTGAGTTTTCTGGCTTTTGGAGCTCTGAAGGAGAAAGCAGGTTGACCGGCTTCTTTCTTGTAGTGTGATATACTCAGTGAGTTGTTAGCAGTGGAGAGGAGGTTATAGTTATTATGGAGAGCTGGAGTGGTCATACTGCTCACGTAGTATGGTGGCTTTCCAGAGTA
The DNA here is from genome assembly GCA_037306005.1 of Rhinophrynus dorsalis. Lineage (NCBI taxonomy): Eukaryota > Metazoa > Chordata > Amphibia > Anura > Rhinophrynidae > Rhinophrynus > Rhinophrynus dorsalis. The sequence continues at coordinate 660,039,322 of CM074718.1, read as the reverse complement.
TAAACCAGGGAAGAGAGCTGAACGGTACATCTGGATTCTAGTGTTAGTCAATCTAGTTCTTTTGATATATTATAGTGATGGGTAGTGTAATTACAGTGGAGCACAAAGTGGCGTAATGAATTATACAAAGTGTCACGTTTGCCAAGATGGATTTGTGGTGCAGACATATTTACTATGATTGGCATTGTCATCTTTTGAACAATACGTTTTCTTACCAGGAGACTTAAGACTTGTTTCTAAACAGAGAGCCTATTTTAGTTTGAATATTAACCCTTTGAGTGCCAGAGGGTTACAGAATGCATTGCTTTGCAATGCATTCCGTACCCCTCTGGCACTCAAAGGATTAATATATCAATATGAAGAACAAATGTTAGGCTGGGGTCAAGCCACATACCAAGATATTTGTAGGCATCATCAAGGGTCAATGTAATTTAATAATATGATTCCTGCAGGTTGGAATGAGAGATATGAGATAAGGCAGTTGATTTTTGCAATTAGTAGCCACTTCTCTTATATGTAGGTTTACATAACTAAAGCGTTAGTGTTCTGTTGGATGTTAGTGACCAATTGGAGACTAGAGATGCCTCCAGCTCATTGCACTGAAATGCACTGACAGGGGCGGACTGACAGGACCCAGGGCCCCTGGTCCAAAAAGTGGTCTGGGCCCCCTGCAGAAATGACATCATTGGCACCTCCGCATGGCATCATAAGTCCCACCCCATTACATCATAAGCCCACCCCATGACATCATTGACCCCACCCCATGACATGCATATATAAGAATAATAAACAAAAAGCCCTAACCTTACACTGCTGGCTAGCTTCTTGCCGGTTGGCTGGAGGCTGCTAGGCAGCTGGGTAGATAGCTTGAGGGTGGGTGGATGGCTGGCCTGGTGGCTGTGCCCGTAGCGAGTAATGGTTCATATATAATTTGCAAAAGTGTGGTGGCCTGGGCCATTCCCATGGCCTGGCCATTCAGTACCCCCAGGCCATCCATTAATCCCCAGGACATCCAGTAGCCCCTCCAGTACCTCCCAGGCCATCCATTAACCCCCAGTACATTAAGTACCCCTCCAGGCCATCCAGTTACACCCCCAGCCATCCTCTTATCTCCCCCCAGGCCATCCAGTAGCCCCCCCAGGACATCCATTACCTCTCCCAGGCCATCCAGACCAGTGCCCCCCGCAGGCCATCCAGTACCCCCCAGGCCATCCAGTACTACTGGCTTACTGTACTGGGCCTGACTTACCTGTGCTGCCTTGTGTGAGTGACGGGTCTTCTGTCAGTGTCACTGCAGCACTGTGGTCAGATTTCTGGTGAGGTGAGTCACTGAGTCCAGTAGTCCTTCCTGTTGGACGCGTGTCCTCCTTGGCTGGCTGTAGGTTCACTCACATGATGTCCCCTGTGGCAGGCTCCAAGTGCTGCTGATTCTCGCTGACTGAGTCCCACACTGCCCCCCCATCATCACACGCAAGCTGCGCAGACTAAATGGTTGAACAGGCATGCACAGAGCAGAGGAAGAGGCACACAAAGCACTTGCTGCCAGCCAGAGGCGTAAGTAGAAGCCACCGGGCCATGGTGCAAGAATTGCCATGGGCCCTCCCCCGACCACATTGGCCCCCTCAACCACATTGGCCACCTCCACATTGCCCCCCAATCTCCACAATGCCCTCTTCAACCTCCACATTGCCCCTTCCACAATGCCCCCTTCATCTCCACAATGGCCCCTTCATCTCCACATTGCCCCTTCCACAATGCCCCCTTCATCTCCACATTTCCCCTTCCACAATGCCCCCATCTCCATATTGCCCCTTCAGCTCCACATTTCCAATTCCACAATGCCCCCATCTCCACATTGCCCCCATCTCTACAATACCCCCATCTCCACATCACCCCTTCCACAATGCCCCTTCATCTCCACAATGCCCCTTCCACAATGCCCCCTTCATCAATGCCCCCTTCATCTCCACAATGCCCCCATCTCCACAATGCCCCCTTCATCTCCACATTGCCACTGGCTTCCACAATGCCCCTTCATCTCCACAATGCCCTCTTCAACCTCCACATTGCCCCTTCCACAATGCCCCCTTCATCTCCACAATGGCCCCTTCATCTCCACATTGTCCCTTCCACAATGCCCCCTTCATCTCCACATTTCCCCTTCCACAATGCCCCCATCTCCATATTGCCCCTTCAGCTCCACATTTCCAATTCCACAATGCCCCCATCTCCACATTGCCCCCATCTCTACAATACCCCCATCTCCACATCACCCCTTCGACAATGCCCCTTCATCTCCACATTGCCCCTTCCACAATGCCCCCTTCATCTCCACAATGCCCCTTCCACAATGCCCCCTTCATCTCCACAATGCCCCTTCCTCAAAGCCCCCTTCATCTCCACATTTTTCCTTCCACAATGCCCCCTTCATCTCCACATTTCCCCTTCCACAATACCTCCATCTCCACATCGCCCTTTCATCTCCACAATACCCCTTCATCTCCACAATACCCCCATCTCCACATCGCCCCTTCATCTCCACATTTCCCCTTCCACAATGCCCCCATCTCCACATTGCTCCTTCCATAATACCCCTACCTCCAGTCCCTAGTGGTCTAGCGGTGTCGCTTGACAGATCTGTGCCTCCTTCGGCACAGATCTCTAGAGCTGAAGCTCCCATGTGCCGCTAGTAATGCAGAGGCTGGGAGATGATGTCATCTCCCAGCGCTCTGTATTACTATAATGGCGCGCCGGTGCGCCATCTAAGCTACAGACGGGCCCGTAAGCGGAAGGCAGGCAAGCGGACACGCTACACTAAAATTATAATTGCTGGTGGCGGCGGGCCCCCTTCGGTCCCAGGCCCTCGGTCCGTGACCGAATGCCTGTATGGTCAGTCCGCCCCTGGCACTGAAGACATCTGTTGCATCTATCATCAGTTCTATATTAAATGCCAGTATATATTGAACTCGAACCCACTTGTGTTTGATGTTAGTTGGCTTCAGGAAAACTAGTAAGCAGGTGACTATGCCTGTATTCACTTAAGTTCCGTCTTCAGTTTTGGCTTATTATAAGTTTGCTCCTCAATCCCACCATCTAAAAGCCATAGTTCTTCCATTTTAGGGTACCAAAAGTAATTGGACAAATAACATAGTCTTAATCAAAGTTGTTATTTAGCATTATGTTGCAAATTATTTGCATTTGATGACTGCCAGAAGTCTTTGACCCATAGATATCCCTAGAAGTTGGGTATCATCCCTGGTGATGCTCTGCCAGGGCTGTTCTGCAGCCATCTTACTCTCTGTTTGTTTTGGGACATTTTTCCCTTCAGTCTTGTCTTTAGCAAGTGAAACACATGCTCAATTGGATTCAGGAGGGGTGTTTGGTCTCAGGGTGAGTAGATCACTCAAAAGCTTAATACTATTGCCCTCCACAAGGTTGCATTAAGCAGAATGGGAATTAACCCAAGGAGTCTCATTTCAGTGTAAGATGTCATGAGGTCCACTCAATGTTCTGGAGGCATGCTAACCAGTAATAAGAGGAAGCAAGCTTTGTCTAATGTCTAATGCCACTATGGGCCAGCTCCCAGTATAATGGAATGGGGCAGCATCATGCATGGCAGATGGACATCTTTAGACCACATTATGGACACCTTTACAGCATGCTGATATATACTTGGGTGTACATGACTTCATCAGACCATGTCTCCATAACATTCCACCACTCCACACACACATACACACATACACACACACACACACACACACACACACTAAACATGCTAGCATAGACCACCTCCATGGTTTTGACACACTGCCGTAGTCTGCACATTCCTTGAACACGTAGCCCACTGAACACGTATGGGACCTTATCGTTCACCACCTCCACTTCTACCCATGTACTTCCAGTCTGTTAGATCAGGTTGTCTAAGTCAATGCTGCATGGATTAACTTTCCCTGACAAACAATTAACTGTCTTATTGAAGGTATGAATAATAGTCTTTCTGTCTGTATTATTTCCTGAGATTCACATTGTTGAATAAAACATTTTGTTATGCACATTTTTATCTTCACAATTCATTACTCACCCATTTGGTCTGTAAAGGGATAGTAATTCTTCTTTTTGTCTTTATTTTATTTTTTCGGCATTAAAAAAACATGAAGAACGATATAAGTCTTATCTCTCAAACCTTTATGGTTTGAGAGATATTCACAAGCAAAGTTTCCCCTCCCGCCCCTTTTACCTAGTGTAAGTCATCTCTTCTCAGATGTGGAATCCAGTCCATAGACCAGACAGGTAACAGCAGGGGACAATCTTCTTCCTATGAGAACAATGAAAGCCCTGCCCCCCTTGACAAGTTTTTCAGGTTTTTTTCCTTATCTTAATTGAAGATTGTCCTTCTCTGCAGTGTACCTGGGCACCTCCCTTCTGGTCTGGCTGAGCAGTGTTACATCAGTAAAAGGGGCGGGAGGGGGATACTTCATTCAATTACTCTTGAACTACAACTCTGACAGAATTGAAATAACACTCTCCAAAGTCCAAATACTATGATGATTAATTAGAGCTGCTTTTATTATGAAACATTACTATCCCTTTAAAGGGTAAATCACTTGACATAAATATATGTGATTTCATGTAAATCCAGTATCTACTTCCAAGATTAGAAATTTCAGTGTTGCGCTGTGTGGACCAGCAGCTGAGATTAGCCACCGGTAGGTAAATAAATCTGATTTACCTAGAGTAATATTTCTCACAGTAGTCAGATAAGCACTGCTACTTGTTACAATGTAGTCACAATATTTCTCTTGTTTGGTCACTTCTTTTTTTAATTTCAAATGCTAAACTTGCAGTAAATGAGTATTTTTAAGAACAACTGATGGCTATAGTAGATACAATCATTCTAGGCAACCACAGATATAATTCAATATTCTTCTATCACGGAAATTACTAGCCAATACTTTGTAATTGAAAACTTTGGGTAACAATATATCATGCAGTAATTGAAATACAGAGAAAGCTGCTTGTAGCTGTATTGACTGTATATAGAATGGATACAGAACATAATTGTTGCAATTTCCTTAATCACTCAGCAAGCAGTGCATTGTGTAAAATGCCTTATCTCTTATCTACTCAATGAAAATTGTTAGGAATTCCCTTAAAGGGATAGTAAAACTTCGTTTTATCTTTATTTTATTTTGTAGGCATTAAAAAAAATGAAGAACGATATAAGTCTTATCTCTCAAACCTTTATGGTTTGAGATATTCACAAGAAAAGTTTCCCCTCCCGCCCCTTTTACCTAGTGTAAGCCATCTCTTCTCAGATGTGGAATGCAGTTCATAGACCAGACAGATAACAGCAGGGGACAATCTTCTTCCTATGAAAACAATGAAAGCCCTGCCCCACTTGACAAGTTTTTCAGGTTTTTCCCTTATCATAATTGAAGATTGTCCCTCTCTGCAGTCTACCTGGGCACCTCCCTTCTAATCTGGCTGAACAGTGTTACATCAGTAAAAGGGGCGGGAGGGGGATACTTTATCATTGAATTACTCTTGAACTACAACTCTGACAGAATTGAAATAACACTCTCCAAAGTCTAAATACTATGATGATTAATTAGAGCTGCTTTTATTATGAAACATTACTATCCCTTTAAATCTTAGGGGCATGAGGAATCTGCAAGCCTGGTGCTGTATAAGGAACAAATATCTCATATGAATAAAAACTGGGACCAGGGCCGGATTTCCCAATAGGCTGAGTAGGCAACTGCTTAGAGCTTCTAATTTTGACGGGTAGTGCCTCAGCTGTGATGACCACAACCAGTGGAATCAATGCTCTTGTACCAGTTTTATACCCTTTTACAGGCTATTATGTAACCCCTTGGATGCTAAAGAGATCTCCAAAGCATTGCACTGGAGATCTCTCCAGCAAACAAGTGGTTAACCTTTTGAGTGCCAGAGGGGTACAGAACGCATTGCTTTGCAATGCGTTCTGTACACCTCTGGCACTCAAAGGGTTAAAGCTCTTTTTTTTTTTTTCTCCTTTTCTTGCTTGTTAGAGCCAGAAAACAGTGGATGGGACTGGGGGCGGGGTCAGGAGAAGAAAGGGGGTGTGGCCAGGGGCAGAGCTAAGGATGCCTAGAGTGCTTTGCCTAGGGGACTCTGAGATACAAATTCGGCCCTCACTCTGACCATATAGTAACCTATTTTATCAGGGAAGTGTACTCTTAGCATGCAAAATGCCATCAGGTATGCTCACACATTAAACCTCTGAGTGCCAGCAAGGTATCCAGTGCATTATAATGCAATATGTAGGATACTTCTCTGGAACGCAAAAGGGTTAAAGAGGGATTTTAACCCCTTGAAGCCTGATAGGTCTCCAAAACATTCAAATCAGCAGTTAGCTTGCCCCAGCTTTGCTTCATTTTTTACTTGTTCAAATGACCAAAATGATTTATCTCTGAAAGCCCTCACATAAGGCTGCAGATCCTTCCTCCAGTCTGAAACAGCAAAAGACACACTGAGCCGCACTGAGGAGAATATCGACCGGCAGCAGTACAGGAAGCAAAACGTGTGTTAGAGAGATTTATTGTTTATGCACCTTAAACGTGTGGAGTTATAGCAAAGCTTTTCTATAAGGAGAATAGGAATGAGAATCAATACAAACTGGTAGAAATTTACAGTGTGCAGAAACATACAAGAAAGAGAGTGAGAGAGAGAGAGACTGTGTGTGTCTGTCAGTGTGTGTGTGTGGGTGAGAGAGAGAGAGAGAGAGAGAGAGAGAGAGAGAGACTGTATGTGCCTGTCAGTGTGTGTGTGGGTGAGAGAGAGAGAGAGAGAGAGAGACTGTATGTGCCTGTCAGTGTGTGTGGGTGAGAGAGAGAGAGAGAGAGAGAGAGAGAGAGACTGTGTGTGTCTGTCAGTGTGTGTGGGTGAGAGAGAGAGAGAGACTGTGTGTGTCTGTCAGTGTGTGTGGGTGAGAGAGAGAGAGACTGTGTGTCTGTCATTGTGTGTGTGGGTGAGAGAGAGAGAGAGAGAGAGAGAGACTGTGTGTGTCTGTCATTGTGTGTGTGGGTGAGAGAGAGAGAGAGAGAGAGAGAGAGAGAGAAAGAGAGACACTGTGTGTCTGTCAGTGTGTGTGGGAGAGAGAGAGAGAGACTGTGTGTGTCTGTCAGTGTGTGTGTGTAGGTGAGAGAGAGAGAGAGAGAGAGAGAGAGAGAGAGAGAGAGACTGTGTGTGCCTGTCAGTGTGTGTGTGGGTTAGAGAGAGAGAGAGAGAGACTGTATGTGCCTGTCAGTGTGTGTGTGGGTGATAGGGTTGCCACCCAGCCGGTATTTTACCCACAGGCCTGTAAAAAATTGGCTTCTGTCCAATGTTAAGTCTATGGAGGGAATGCCATGGCCGGTATTTTTTTTAAGAAAAGGTGGCAACCCTAGTGGGTGAGAGAGAGAGACTGTGTGTGCCTGTCAGTGTGTGTGTGTGGGTGAGAGAGAGAGAGAGAGACTGTGTGTGTTTGTCAGTTTGTCAGACTCTCTCTGTCTCTCTCTCTCTCTCTCTCTCACACACACACACACACACACACACACACATTGACAGGCACACACAGTCTCTCTCTCTCTCTCTGTCTCTCACCCACACGCACACTGACAGGCACACACAGTCTCTCTCTCTCACCCACACGCACATTGACAGGCACACATAGTCTCTCTCTCTCTCTCTCTCTCTCTCTCTCTCTCACCCACATGCACACTGACAGGCACACACAGTCTCTCTCTCACACGCACAAAATTGGAGGTTTAACCTTTTGAATGCTAGAGAGGTCCCAGATGCATTTCATGCAAGGAAAACATTAATTATACAGTTAGAAACTGACTACTAAAATGGGGTGTTCAAGCTGCCTTTAGCACAAAACACTGTGCCCCTGTTCTGCTATGGCAAGAGTAAAAGGTGGCAACCCTAGCTGAAAGGTCTCAACCACACGGCGAAGCAGTGCATTGGAGACCTCTCGAGCAGTTAAGGGATTAAAAAAACCATTTAAATTAGTGGAAATGTTAGTAATTTTTTTACCCCTTTGAGTGCCAGAGTTGTATGGAATGCATTGCAAAGCAATGCATTCTGTACCACTCTGGCACTCAAAGGGTTCATATATCCCTTATGATGCAATTGGTTTGATCCAGAATTGTGCCTGTTTATTTTGTTGAATAAAATCCTTAACCCTTTGAGTGCCAGAGGGGTACTCGACGCATTGCAGAGCAATGCATTGTGTACCCCTCTGGCACTCAAAGTGTTAAGAGTTCTACTTTAGCAACTTCATCAATTGTATTACAACTATCATGAAAGCCCGTGTACACAGGCTAAAGTGCCACCCAGTGGCCCCGGCTAATGTCCCGTAGCAGAGACAGGCGGTGAGCCGTTCGGAGCACCCTGCTCCGAATCAGCGCAATCAGCCAGTCTCTACTGCGCATGACTGCATCGTTCCAGCAGTCTCTACTGAGCATGACAGCATCGTTCCAGCAGTCTCTTCTGCGCATGACTGCATCGTTCCAGCAGTCTCTACTATGCATGACTACATCATTCTGGCAGTCTCTACTGCGCATGACTGCATCGTTCCGGCAGTCTCTACTGCGCATGACTGCATCGTTCCAGCAGTCTCTTCTGCGCATGACTGCATCGTTCCAGCAGTCTCTACTGCGCATGACTACATCGTTCCGGCAGTCTCTTCTGCGCATGAATGCACCGTTCCAGCAGTCTCTACTGCGCATGTGCTGATACGCACACAGGGAGCTTCGCAACCTAGCACTTTATATTATACAGATGTTATTAACATCGTATATATGCAGTTTCCAGGATTTCAGCTGGAATTTAATGACCCCTTTTACTGAAACGCATCTGGTAAAAATGTTTAATATATACAGGGTAACATAGAACAGTAGGACATTTACAGTCCCCTCCCTGACCCCTCATCCAGGATTCATGCCTCTCTCTTTTGTGAGTAATAAACCAAGTATTGGAATTTGCTTTTTTTGTTTCTTAGTTAACCATCTCTGTTGCTAGGCAACAACCAGGACAGTAAAAACAAAATCACTTTCCAACGCATTTCGCTTCCCTTTAAAATTGATTTTTAACTTTCTTGTTTGTGATCATAAGTGCATGGAAAGATTCAATCTGATGAATTCCCTACAAAGGTTGCAGTTGAAATAAAGTCAAGTGCAGCCTGTTAACTTATGTGGCCGGTTTCGTGAAGCTCCATTGAATCAGGGCAAATAATGGCTGTCAGTGTTTCAGATAGAAATGAGCTCCCGGCGTTTTTTCAAAATCCAAGCCACTAACCATTTGCTTGTTAGAGTGTTCTCACATTACTTTTATGTAATAGGCTAAGTACATTTTCTGTGTAAAGCATTATTGGATGGGATACAAACAAGAGCAGCGCTAATATGCAGGGTAGGGACTAAAAACCTGTCTAGCCACGTAAGATTGGGAGGGTGTGCTAAAAGCTTTCCTTGTGTATATCCAACGTGTTTACTAATCAGCGCTACAGACAAGTCATTGTCAAGACATCCGTGGACTAAAGTAATGGAATAACCAATCCTAATTCAAATTAGATTTATTAAAAAAGATCCAAAATCTCCATCCTATATAATAATTTGCTAAAACGTGTATAACGACGCAGTCATGCGCAGTAGAGACTGGCTCGCGTCCAGCTCTGTATCAGCCGCGGCGCAGGCAGTCTCTACTGTGCATGACTGCCCCACAGCCAGCTGGCAGTGGCACTGTGGCCCGTGTAAGGGGCTCTTCAATTAGTATAACTATATTGTAATACTAAATGATGGGAATAGGGGAGGGGAGTGACATTCATTTATGGACTATATATCCAGAGTATTGATTGGGATGCAGGTGAGATTCTATGCCTGGAGTAGTAGACAATAGAACACCTTAGCAGTTCCTATCATTTAGTATTACAATATAGTTATTTGGATTATATGTCTTTATATCCCTGTGGAGATTTTGGATCTTTTTTAATAAATCTAATTTCAATTAGGATTTGCTATTCCATTAATTTAGTCCACTGATGTCTTGACAATTACTTGTCTGTAGCGCCAATTAGTGTTGAGCGAGCATGCTCGGCCGATGCTCGGATCGGCTCGAGCATCGCTCTGCTCGGCACATGGCGGTACTCGTACGAGTACCGCATGTGCTCGCCCGCCATGTTCGGGTCTCCTCCCCGCACGTTTTGCGGCTGCTGCGCAGCCAATAAACGTGCAGGGAGGCTCTGACATCGGTGTAATGCCAGCAGCCATGTTGGCTGCTGGCATTACACTGATTGGCTGGCCAGAACCCGTGGTCGGGTGCTGTATAGCACCTGACCATCGAGTTCGGCTCAGTCTGAGCCAGGGAGAGCTGAGGATAGGAAGGGAAAGGCAGTGTAGGGAGGAAAAAAAAAAATTGTGAAAAAAAAGAACCAAAAGTCCTTTTTAGGACTACTGTGTGTGGGGGCAGCAGGTTATTTTGTGTGGGGGGAAAAAAACAAAAAAAAAAAAAAAAATATTCTGTTTAGTGTGAAAAGTTGCAGATTAGAGCACATTCTGTTTAGTGTGCACAGTTGCAGATTAGAGCACATTCTGTTTAGTGTGCAAAGTTGCAGATTAGAGCACATTCTGTTTAGTGTGCAAAGTTGCAGATTAGAGCACATTCTGTTTAGTGTGCAAAGTTGCAGATTAGAGCACATTCTGTTAAGTCTTCAAACTAAAATATCAAAGTCACATATTCCATTCAGTGTGCGTCGCCGCAGTTTAGCAGCACATTCTGTGTACTGTGCAGAGTTGCAGAATAGGAAGAAATACTGTTAAGTCTTCAAACTAAAATATCAAAGTCACATATTCCATTCAGTGTGCTTCGCCGCAGTTTAGCAGCCTATTCTGTGTACTCTGCACAGTTGCAGAATAGGAAGAAATACTGTTAAGTCTTCAAACTAAAATATCAAAGTCACATATTCCATTCAGTGTGCTTCGCCGCAGTTTAGCAGCCTATTCTGTGTACTGTGCAGAGTTGCAGAATAGGAAGAAATACTGTTAAGTCTTCAAACTAAAATATCAAAGTCACATATTCCATTCAGTGTGTTTCACCGCCGTTTAGCAGCCTATTCTGTGTACTCTGTACAGTTGCAGAATAATAAGAAATACTGTTAAGTTTTCAAACTCAAATATTAAAGTCACATATTCCATTCAGTGTGTTTCACCGCCGTTTAGCAGCCTATTCTGTGTACTCTGCACAGTTGCAGAATAGGAAGACATACTGTTAAGTTTTCAAACTCAAATATTAAAGTCACATATTCCATTCAGTGTGTTTCACCGCCGTTTAGCAGCCTATTCTGTGTACTCTGCACAGTTGCAGAATAGGAAGAAATACTGTTAAGTTTTCAAACTCAAATATTAAAGTCACATATTCCATTCAGTGTGTATCACCGCCGTTTAGCAGCCTATTCTGTGTACTCTGCAGAGTTGCAGAATAGTAAGAAATACTGTTAAGTTTTCAAACTCAAATATCAAAGTCACATATTCCATTCAGTGTGTTTCACCGCCGTTTAGCAGCCTATTCTGTGTACTCTGTACAGTTGCAGAATAATAAGAAATACTGTTAAGTTTTCAAACTCAAATATTAAAGTCACATATTCCATTCAGTGTGTTTCACCGCCGTTTAGCAGCCTATTCTGTGTACTCTGTACAGTTGCAGAATAATAAGAAATACTGTTAAGTTTTCAAACTCAAATATTAAAGTCACATATTCCATTCAGTGTGTTTCACCGCCGTTTAGCAGCCTATTCTGTGTACTCTGCACAGTTGCAGAATAGGAAGAAATACTGTTAAGTTTTCAAACTCAAATATTAAAGTCACATATTCCATTCAGTGTGTTTCACTGCCGTTTAGCAGCCTATTCTGTGTACTCTGCACAGTTGCAGAATAGGAAGAAATACTGTTAAGTTTTCAAACTCAAATATTAAAGTCACATATTCCATTCAGTGTGTATCACCGCCGTTTAGCAGCCTATTCTGTGTACTCTGCAGAGTTGCAGAATAGTAAGAAATACTGTTAAGTTTTCAAACTCAAATATCAAAGTCACATATTCCATTCAGTGTGTTTCACCGCCGTTTAGCAGCCTATTCTGTGTACTCTGCACAGTTGCAGAATAGGAAGAAATACTGTTAAGTTTTCAAACTCAAATATTAAAGTCACATATTCCATTCAGTGTGTTTCACCGCCGTTTAGCAGCCTATTCTGTGTACTCTGCACAGTTGCAGAATAGGAAGAAATACTGTTAAGTTTTCAAACTCAAATATTAAAGTCACATATTCCATTCAGTGTGTATCACCGCCGTTTAGCAGCCTATTCTGTGTACTCTGCACAGTTGCAGAATAGGAAGAAATACTGTTAAGTTTTCAAACTCAAATATCAAAGTCACATATTCCATTCAGTGTGTTTCACCGCCGTTTAGCAGCCTATTCTGTGTACTCTGCACAGTTGCAGAATAGGAAGAAATACTGTTAAGTTTTCAAACTCAAATATTAAAGTCACATATTCCATTCAGTGTGTTTCACCGCCGTTTAGCAGCCTATTCTGTGTACTCTGCACAGTTGCAGAATAGGAAGAAATACTGTTAAGTTTTCAAACTCAAATATTAAAGTCACATATTCCATTCAGTGTGTATCACCGCCGTTTAGCAGCCTATTCTGTGTACTCTGCAGAGTTGCAGAATAGTAAGAAATACTGTTAAGTTTTCAAACTCAAATATCAAAGTCACATATTCCATTCAGTGTGTTTCACCGCCGTTTAGCAGCCTATTCTGTGTACTCTGTACAGTTGCAGAATAATAAGAAATACTGTTAAGTTTTCAAACTCAAATATTAAAGTCACATATTCCATTCAGTGTGTTTCACCGCCGTTTAGCAGCCTATTCTGTGTACTCTGTACAGTTGCAGAATAATAAGAAATACTGTTAAGTTTTCAAACTCAAATATTAAAGTCACATATTCCATTCAGTGTGTATCACCGCCGTTTAGCAGCCTATTCTGTGTACTCTGCAGAGTTGCAGAATAATAAGAAATACTGTTAAGTTTTCAAACTCAAATATTAAAGTCACATATTCTGTGTAAGATGAAGAAGGCGGGTAAAAAGGGACGGGGAAGTGGACGTGATCCTGAAAGTTCAGGGCGCGGGTCAGGACGCGGAGAAACTGTGCCTGGTGCCAGAGCACAAGAAAGAAAGACATCCACCATACCTAGCTTCATGTGTAATTTTACAGGGCGTCGCAGGACATCACTCTCGAGGTCCGACCACTGCGAACAGGTGGTCGGTTGGATGACAGCTGATACTGCTTCCAGTCGGTTAAGCACCACCCTGTCTTCCACCAAGTCCACTCTCAGTAGCCAAGAGTCTGGTCAACATAATCCTCACTCTGATCATCCTTCCTCCCACCATACACGGTCTGGTCAAAGAAGTGATCCCACACTGGGATATAGTGAGGAGCTCGTCTCATCACCAATCCTTCATTTGACCCTCTCTCCAAGCACGCTTGCAGAGGAACATGACATCTTGTGCCCTGATTCACAACCTCTAGAGGCTACCCAATCACAAGAAGATGACAGATGTGAACGGCATTTAAGGTCAAAGGAAGTAGTGGATGATGATGATGATGATGAGACACAGTTGCCATTAAATCAACCACTATTTCCGTCTCAAGACCTTGTTGAGGAGAATGTTATACAGTTGTCAATGACTGAGTATGTGGTGGGATCAAGACTTGAGGAGGATGATCAGAGTGAGGAAGTGGAGGAGGACTTGGTGGACGATGAGGTGACTGACCCCACCTGGGAAGGTGTAGAGCCGAGCGATGACAGCAGTCCTGAGGGTGAGCCATCTGCAGCACCGCAACAGGCTGGAAGAGGCAGTGGTGTGGCTACAGAAAGAAGGCGGACCGCACCAAACCGGCCCGCAAATGTTCCACGGAGCACCCCCTTGCGTAAATCTACCTTGCCAAGGGGTAGGTGTTCCGCGGTATGGCGTTTTTTTAAGGAAAGTGCGGACGACAAAAGAATTGTAGTTTGCAACCTGTGCCACACCAGAATGAGCCGAGGCATGAACACTAGAAACCTCACCACCACCAGCATGATCCGACACATGGCATCCAAGCACCGTAGTAAGTGGGAGGAACGCCTGGATCGCCCATCTGTGTCTGCAGGCCACACCACTGCCTCCTCTTCCCCTGTTTTCGGTGCCGGCCAATCGCCTGTCGAAGGCGCAGGCCCGCATACCTCCCACCCTGCACCTGTAGCATCTGAAGCACCATCAGCGACCACATCCACTTCCCTGTCCCAGCACAGCGTCCAAATGTCGTTACCCCAGGCATTTGAGCGCAAGAGAAAGTACCCAGCCACCCACCCACAGGCCATAGCACTAACCTCACACCTTTCAAAATTACTGGCCATCGAAATGCTGCCATTTAGGCTTGTGGACACTGAGTCCTTCCGCAGCCTGATGGCAGCAGCTGTCCCTCGGTACGCGGTCCCCAGCCGCCACTACTTTTCCCGGTGTGCCATCCCCGCATTACACCACCATGTGTCCCGTAACATCACCCGTGCCCTGACCAACGCAGTTACTGGGAAGGTCCACTTAACGACTGACACATGGACAAGTGCTTGTGGCCAGGGACGCTACATTTCCCTGACGGCACACTGGGTGAATGTCGTGGAGGCTGGGAGCGACTCGGACCCTGGGATGGCACGGGTGCTACCCACGCCGAGGATTGCGGGCCCTACCTCCATCAGGGTTTCCACCAGCACCTACGTTATTGGCTCCTCCTCCTCCGTTTCCACCTCCGAATTCTCTACACACAGCGCCACTCCCCCATCAGCCAGTAGCTGGAAGCAGTGTAGCACTGCAGTGGGGAAGCGTCAACAGGCCGTGCTGAAGCTGATCTGCCTTGGGGACAAACAGCACACGGCCTCAGAGCTGTTGCAGGAGATTAGTCACCAGACCGAGCAGTGGCTCTCGCCACTCAACCTGCAACCAGGCATGGTTGTGTGTGATAATGGGCGTAACTTGGTGGTGGCTTTGGAGCTCGGCAAGCTCACACACGTACCATGCCTAGCGCATGTATTTAATTTAGTGGTGCAGCGATTTCTAAAAACCTACCCCAATGTGCATGATCTCTTGACCAAGGTGCGCCGCGTGTGTGCACATTTCCGTAAGTCATCAACAGCTTCAGCCGGCCTGTTGAAGCTGCAGCAGCGCTTACAATTGCCAGCTCACCGGCTGCTGTGTGACGTGAGCACGCGCTGGAACTCCACCTTCCACATGTTGGCCCGGCTTTGTGAGCAGCAGAGGGCAGTAGTGGAGTACCAGCTGTTACACGGTCGTCGCCTCTCCATTCAACTTCCTGTAATCAGAAGTGAGGAGTGGGAATGGATGTCAGACCTCTGCGAGGTTTTACGCAATTTTGAGGAATCGACACAGATGGTGAGCGGCGATAACGCTATTATCAGTGTAACCATCCCACTTCTGTGTCTACTGAAACGCTCGCTGCTCACAATTAAAACCGACGCTTTGCATGTGGAAGAGGTGGAAATGGGGGAGGAAGAGCTTACACAAGGTGATAGCCAGAGCACCCTCACTTCGTCTTCTCAGCGACAATTGGAGGAGGCGGAGGAGGAGGAGGAGGAGGAGGAGGAAGACACGGTTGCCTCCGCTACAGAGGGTAGCCATGGAACTTTAGTTCCATCTCTTCAGCGTGGGTGGGCAGAAGAGGAGGAAGAGGATGAGGATATTGAGAGTCATCCTCCTGGTGAGGACAGCGAAATCTTGACTGTTGGTACTCTGGCACACATGGCTGACTTTATGTTAGGCTGCCTTTCCCGTGACCCACGCGTTGTACGCATTTTAGACAACACGGATTACTGGGTGTTCACCCTTCTGGACCCCCGCTACAAAGAGAATTTCTCATCTCTCATTCCTCCGGTGGAGAGGACAAGCAAAATGTTGCAATACCAGAAGGTTCTTGTCGAAAAATTGCTCCAAAATTTTCCATCTGACAACGCTGGCGGCAGAGTACGTGCTACCTTGGCCAACCGAGAAGGGGAGAAAAGGGGAGCACACAGCAGTTCCGACAAAGGCAGGGCAACACTCTCCAAGGCGTGGGACACCTTCATGACACCCCGCCAGCACCCTCACCCTGATGCGCAGCCTAGTGTCACAAGGAGGGAAAAGTTTTGGAAGATGGTGAAGGAGTACGTAGCAGACCGTGTCAGCGTCCTCAATGATCCCTCTGTGCCTTACAACTACTGGGTGTCCAAGCTGGACACGTGGTATGAACTGGCACTCTACGCCTTGGAGGTGCTGGCCTGCCCTGCCGCCAGCGTTCTGTCTGAGCGGGTATTTAGTGCTGCTGGTGGCATCATAACAGATAAGCGTATCCGCCTTTCCACCGACAATGCTGATAGGTTGACACTTATAAAAATGAACAAGGCCTGGATTTCCCCTGACTTCTCCACTCCACTGGAGGAAAGCCCCGGGGGAACATAAACTCACTTTATATATGTTATTTACAATGATGTGAATACTCTGTATTCCCATTCACCCCTTCCACCCAAAAAACGGGTATATGGTTGACTCTTAATCTTCTCATCCTCCTCCTCCTCTTCCATATGCCCTGTGCTATAATTTTTATATCGGGCCAGCTCACCAGCGGGCCCTGTGATATAATTTTTATATAGGGCCAGCTCACCAGCGGGCCCTGTTTGCCAATTTTTATATAGGTCAGCTCACCAGCGGGCCTTCTCATATAATGTTTTATTGGGTCAGCTCTCTAGCGGGCCCTCTCATATAATGTTTTATAGCGTCAGCTCACTAGCGGGCCTTCGCATATAATGTTTAGGATGGTCAGCTCTGCAGCAGACCCTCACCCATAATGTTTTAGATGGTCAGCTCAGCGCACGTTTCCCTCTTAATCATGGCCTCAGTTCAATAAAATCAAGGAAATTTTTGGGAGAATTTGCCTCTGTGCACGTTACCCTCTTAATCATGGCCTCAGTTCTGAAAATCAAGGAAATTTTTGGGAGAATTTGCCTCTGCGCACGTTTCCCTCTTAATCATGGCCTCACTTCCGAAAATCAAGGAAATTTTTGGGATAATTTGCAGATGATATACAAGTAAATATACAGCAAATATTGTTTGGTAACAATTTTTCGCCTAAAGTCGTTTTTATTTTCCTTTTTGTGTGTTTTATGGTTAGTCTGTAAAAATGGCGTACTACGGGCGAAAGATCGTTCCCAGCAGCGATGTTGGAGTCCAAGATGCATCCAGACATCCTCCCTATGCTGTCCCTGAACCATTTCTGTGGTGTTTCCATAATTTTCTGCCCTTTTCCTATGGACCAGGCACCCTCCCCTCATCAGAGCAGGGGGTGCCTGGTGTAATGCTCGAGTCCTCCCATTGACTTCAATGGGGCTCGGGTGCTCGGCCGAGCACTCGAGCCTCAGGGGGTGCTCGGTCAGAGCACCCGAACACCCGAGCATTGGGGTGCTCGCTCATCACTAGTTGTGTTAACTTATTTTTACTTAGGAAATCAACAAACCATATATTTTGGCTTGGGGTGCTGAAAATTTTGCATACAACTGTATATGTGGTTCTGTGACTACCACTGAACAGTGGAACATGGCTGGGATCTCAGACCTGATATGTGTGGTTCTGTGACCACCATGTATGTGTTCATCATTTAAAGTGGGACTACCACCCCATGTAAAGTTAAACCCCAAGAATTACCCATCTGGCAACTGGCTGAACAATAGTACAGTCACCAGAATATTTACCTCCTTATAGAGAAATTGTACTGCTCCCGAGCCTGACAGGAGACTTCCGGCACCTTAAGGTACCAAGCAGCACTTCCTAGAGCAGACTGGGACTGACAGCGCACGAGCGCAGATGTCACTATGTAAAGATGTCTGCACTGTTTCCTTGCTGTCAGTCCCAGGAGCAGTAGAATTTATCTGTAAGGAGGTAATTATTCTGGCAACTAGTACTAATGTTCAGCTAGTCGCCAGTTGGGTAATTCTTGGGGTTTAACTTTACCTGGGATGGTAGTTCCACTTTAAGCATTTCACAAAGTGTCATTTTGTTCCCTGTTAGATTTCTCTTATAATGAGTACTGTAATGTAAAAAACAATTACCTTAAAGTGATAGTAATGTTTCACAATGAAAGTTAAAGGGATAGCAATGTTTCACAAAAACAGCAGCTCCAATGAATCTTCATAGCATTTGGGCCATAGAGAGTGTTATTTCAATACTATCATAGTTGTAGTTCAAGAGTAATTGAATGATAAAGTATCCCCCTCCCGCCCCTTTTACTGATGTACCACTGCTCACCTCAGAACAGAAAGGTGGTATCCAGATGGCTTTCAGAGAGGAACAATCTTCAATTAGCATAAGGGAAAAACCTGAAAAACCTGTCAAGGGAGGGCAGGGTTTTCATTGTTCTCACAGTAAGAAGATTGTCCAGATTCCGCATCTGAGGTGAGCAGTGTTACACTAAAAGGGGCGGGAGGGGAATACTTTATCATTCAATTACTCTTGAACTACAACTCTGACAGTATTGAAATAACACTCTCCATGGCCCAAATACTATGATGATTAATCTGAGCTGCTGTTTTTGAAAAACATTACTATCCCTTTAACTGTTACCTTAAAAATATCAACTTGTTATTTTAAGATATCAGTACTATCTAACATTCAGCTACATTTAATATTGATCCAATCTTAAAACCTTGGATGCTTGATTAGAGAGGTCTTCAAAGAATTTTGGAGCAAAATTTGAATTCAATCTAAAAGGTTCCACCATGGCAAAAAGTTTCAGAACTGACCTAAATAATTCACTTATATTTCATACCCATCTCCTGCTACTCTCTTTGTCTTCCTAGGGCAAGATTTATATAGAGCAGACAATACAGCAATATACAAATTGTTATTTAACCTTGTCATCAAGGTCAGAGAATTGCAATTGCACTGGCCACTCCCACAACTCAGTATGGTGGTGAGTACCCCTCAAAATCTGGAACCCTAGGAGGTCCTGCTCAATGTGTAATCTGGCCTTGTGTATTATTGAATTATGCTCGATTTATCTCTAAATCTGTATTTAAAGTGCTTTTATAACTGTAACAAAGATGGGATTTTAAAGAAGCTTTCAAAGTCACCTATATTTTTTATTTAGAACTAGAGAATGGAGCACACACAATGGCATAACAATAGGGGTTGCACCAACGAACCCACAACCGGTCCTGTCACTCCAGGGGCCCCGGCCGCCCCCTACGACTTTCCCACCTGGCTCCCGCAACAAGCTACAAGCTGAGGTCTGTGCCTTCTTTAACACAGACCTCTAGCAGCTGAGCTTCCCCTTCAACACTCTACTGAAGAGAGGACCACGCTGGAGCTCCAGCTGTATAGAGGTCTGTGCAGAAGGAGACACAGACCTCTCCTGCCATGCTGCTGGACCACCAGGGAGGTAGGAGATGGGCACTGGTGGGTCAGTAGGGGCAATGTGAAGGTGGAGATTGGGGGCAATGTGGAGATTGTGGGCAATGTAGAGGCAATGTAGAATTGTGGACAATGTGGGGGCAATGTGGAGATTGGGGGAAATGTGTAGATTAAGGCCAATGGGGGGGTAATGTGGAGATGACCAATGGGGGGCAGTGTGGAGATGGCCAATGGGGGGCAATATAGTCGGGAGGGGGCCCATAGCAATTTTTGCACCAGAGCCCTGCGGCTTCTAGTTATTCCTCTGAGCACACAGAGTTGTCAGTGTAATGTTAGTCACACATACAGCCGCCAGTACAGAGTCATACTCAGAGTCATAGTCTCACACAAACACATATATACACACACTGTGAACATCACTCAAATATACAGTGACTCACAATGTCACACACACAAACACATACACAGTGACTTAAAATCACATACACAAAGAGAGTACTGAGACAGTGAGAGACAGACATACACACAGTTGCACACTCCTAGTCTCACTCACACGCGCACACACACACACACACTCTGTTGGACTACAACACCCAACTGCCAAAAAGCGCCATTATGAGAGTTGAAGTCAATATATGCACCAGGTTTCCATGCCATAATAACATTTGAAGGCAATATACACACCAGGTTCCTGCTGTGGCTACCATCTATCCTACTCCTCCGCCGGGTCTAACTGATGCGTGTTCAATGCCCCAACCACAGGAGTGCACATGGCTTCACACACAGGAGGAAGGGGCAGGATGACGGGAGGCAGATTCTTCTCACATCGTAATTGGCTGTAAAGGGTGGAAGGACAGGGAAGAAGAAAACAGGGAGGATTGAAGGTGTAAGTGAATGGAAAGGATGGTGTACAGGGAGGACGTAGGGGATGTGATGGAAGGTTAAGTCCTTGCAGAGATTTTCACAGGAGTGGACAAGGGGACATCACTGGATCTATGGGAGCGCCAGTTTAGAGGGAATTTTAATAACTCCTCCACTGATGCCCCTGGGTGTGTGTGCTAGGCATGCAGAAGTCTTCTTTAATATATACAGTATATAAACACTATTTTATGTGATATTTAACTTTATATATTTGCCAGTTTATGCGCATTAGACATTATGGGCATGCCAGCCAGATACTAACATTCCACACTACTCTCCTTCCCTCCTGCAACTCCTAATTGTTCAGATACTAACATTCCACACTGCGCACACTCCCACCAGCCACTCCTTGCTGTCCAGATACTAGCACTGGACACTGTTCTCCTTCCCACCTGCAACTCTTTGCTGTCCAGATGCTAACATTCAATACTACGCTCCCTCTCACCAGCCACTCCTTGCTGTCCAGATACTAGCTCTGAATACTGCACTACTTCCTACCTGCTACTCCTTGCTGTCCAGATACCAACATTCTATACTACGCTCCCTCTCTCTCCTCCTACTTATTGCTGTCCAGATACTAGCACTGCACACTGCTCTCCTTCCCACCTGCTACACCTTGCTGTCCAGATACTAACATTCCATACTATGCTCCCTCCTACCAACCACTCTTTTCTGTTCAGATACTAGCACTGCACACAGCTCTCCTTCCCATCTGCTACTCTTTGCTGTCCAGATACTAACATTCCACACTAAACTCCCTCCCACCACCACTCCTTGCTGTCCAGATACTAGCACTGCACACTGCTCTTCTTCTCACCTGCTACGCCTTGCCTTCAAGGTACTAACATTCCCCCCTATGCTCCTTCCCATCTACTACTCCTTGCTTGCCAGATATTAACATTCCTTATTTTTTTCCTTCCTCCACTCCCTGCCAGCCACTACTTACCCATTAACATAAACTGACACTGACTAGCAAGAAAATCCCTTCAAGATCGATGCTCCCACTGAGGAGAGAATGTGAGCAGATAACAGTTCCAAGGCTTTTGCTGCTTGAACTCAGGTAAACCAATCAGCATGTCTAAGCCACTGATTTACTCATCTGAGCTCAAGCAGGGAGATCCAGAAATCCAGACCTGTTCCATGACCTCTAGCATTGGAGTTGGAGACCCCAGCTCTAAAACATTGCTAATGTGAAACTACGGGCCGTATTTTATAAGCCATGGTTGTGAAATTCTGGAATAAACTGATTGCACCATTGGGGGCAAATAGAAATGCACCAAATTCTCATTGATTTAACCCTTTGAGTGCCTGAGGAGTACAGAATGCATTGCAAAGCAATGCATTCCGTACCTCTCTACCACTCAAAGGGTCAAATGTGGTTTTTATTCCTAGACCAATGCATTGGAGGTCTTTATATTAATCCTGGTGTTAAAAGCCCAATTTAAATGAATTAGGATTTTCATTTGATCCCTGTGGCATAGTTGATTTGCTCAAGAACTGGTCCTATTTAACCCTTTGAGTGTCAGAGGCGTATCCAACTCATTGCTTTGCAATATGTTGGATACTCCTATGGCACTCAATGGGTTAACTTCCTGAAAAAAAGGCTCTTTGCGTCTCTTTCCTTTCTAAAGCTGTAGAGATGCAGATAGGAGACGTCTACATTGTGATGTTACATGAAGTCTCTGTCATTTATGTGCAAAATGTGCAATCAACAAGACAGTTGTGGTGGGATGCAAGAAACATGCTCATGCGTTGAAGGTATTTTTCATGCGCAGGTATATATTGTGCATGTTCTAATGCAGGAAGCCATATACCGAACGCTTCTTGAATTGCACATGAAAAATTAGCTTTTACAACAACACTACACAGATGTATGAAATCATTCGCAAAAGCATTTACTGCATTGGGTAGATTTGTTATTACACTCAGACAGATTTGTTAATTCTGACCACGCCCACCTAAAAATATGCACAGCTGTTGGCTAATCTTGATTTTTCATTCGCAATTCAACAAAATCTTGCACAAATCTATTCGCTAGTGGTTTTCACTAGGGATAGGTGAAAATTCTTGCCTCAAACTGAAATCGGAAAATAATGGCATTTCCCGCTTGGCAAATACTTTCCAGCGAAAAGTGCAGTTTTTCCGCTTTTATCGCTTAGCTCATTCCATTGAAATCAATGGGAAATTTACACACAACACATTACAAATATTAATTAAGGCATAGTATAAAAAGGGCATGAGGGTGACTGTGTTGGTGGGGTGTGGAGAAAGAATCAGTTGAACAGGGAATGTTTTTTGGGGGGTTTGTTTACTGGGATTGGGGGGCAGTTAATACAAAAATAAGTCCTAAATACAATTAAAAACACCCTATAAGACATGGTATAAAAGGGGTCTGAGGAAGGTGCCTGTGTTGGTGGGTGGAGTCTGGGGAATTAATCAGTTGAACATGGAATTTGTTTTGGGGGGGGTTCTTGACTGCTATTGGGGGACAGTTAATAAATAAATAAAATCAGAAATTTGTATGTTAAGTGATACAGACTAGTGATGAGCGAGCACCCCAATGCTCGGGTGTTCGGGTGCTCTGACCGAGCACCCCCTGAGGCTCGAGTGCTCGGCCGAACACCCGAGCCCCATTGAAGTCAATGGGAGGACTCGAGCATTACACCAGGCACCCCCTGCTCTGATGAGGGGAGGGTGCCTGGTCCATAGGAAAAGGGCAGAAAAGGATGGAAACACCACAGAAATGGTTCAGGGACAGCATAGGGAGGATGTCTGGATGCATCTTGGACTCCAACATCGCTGCTGGGAACGATCTTTCGCCCGTAGTACGCCATTTTTACAGACTGACCATAAAACACACAAAAAGGAAAATAAAAACGACTTTAGGCGAAAAATTGTTACCAAACAATATTTGCTGTATATTTACTTGTATATCATCTGCAAATTATCCCAAAAATTTCCTTGATTTTCGGAAGTGAGGCCATGATTAAGAGGGAAACGTGCGCAGAGGCAAATTCTCCCAAAAATTTCCTTGATTTTCAGAACTGAGGCCATGATTAAGAGGGAAACGTGCGCAGAGGCAAATTCTCCCAAAAATTTCCTTGATTTTCAGAACTGAGGCCATGATTAAGAGGGAAACGTGCGCAGAGGCAAATTCTCCCAAAAATTTCCTTGATTTTATTGAACTGAGGCCATGATTAAGAGGGAAACGTGCGCTGAGCTGACCATCTAAAACATTATGGGTGAGGGTCTGCTGCAGAGCTGACCATCCTAAACATTATATGCGAAGGCCCGCTAGTGAGCTGACGCTATAAAACATTATATGAGAGGGCCCGCTAGAGAGCTGACCCAATAAAACATTATATGAGAAGGCCCGCTGGTGAGCTGACCTATATGAAAATTGGCAAACAGGGCCCGCTGGTGAGCTGACCCTATATAAAAATTATATCACAGGGCCCGCTGGTGAGCTGGCCCTATATAAAAATTATATCCCAGGGCATATGGAAGAGGAGGAGGAGGATGAGAAGATTAAGAGTCAACCATATACCCGTTTTTTGGGTGGAAGGGGTGAATGGGAATACAGAGTATTCCCATCATTGTAAATAACATATATAAAGTGAGTTTATGTTCCCCCGGGGCTTTCCTCCAGTGGAGTGGAGAAGTCAGGGGAAATCCAGGCCTTGTTCATTTTTATAAGTGTCAACCTATCAGCATTGTCGGTGGAAAGGCGGATACGCTTATCTGTTATGATGCCACCAGCAGCACTAAATACCCGCTCAGACAGAACGCTGGCGGCAGGGCAGGCCAGCACCTCCAAGGCGTAGAGTGCCAGTTCATACCACGTGTCCAGCTTGGACACCCAGTAGTTGTAAGGCACAGAGGGATCATTGAGGACGCTGACACGGTCTGCTACGTACTCCTTCACCATCTTCCAAAACTTTTCCCTCCTTGTGACACTAGGCTGCGCATCAGGGTGAGGGTGCTGGCGGGGTGTCATGAAGGTGTCCCACGCCTTGGAGAGTGTTGCCCTGCCTTTGTCGGAACTGCTGTGTGCTCCCCTTTTCTCCCCTTCTCGGTTGGCCAAGGTAGCACGTACTCTGCCGCCAGCGTTGTCAGATGGAAAATTTTGGAGCAATTTTTCAACAAGAACCTTCTGGTATTGCACCATTTTGCTTGTCCTCTCCACCGGAGGAATGAGAGATGAGAAATTCTCTTTGTAGCGGGGGTCCAGAAGGGTGAACACCCAGTAATCCGTGTTGTTTAAAATGCGTATAACGCGTGGGTCACGGGAAAGGCAGCCTAACATAAAGTCAGCCATGTGTGCCAGAGTACCAACAGTCAAGATTTCGCTGTCCTCACCAGGAGGATGACTCTCAATCTCCTCATCCTCTTCCTCCTCTTCTGCCCACCCACGCTGAAGAGATGGAACTAAAGTTCCATGGCTACCCTCTGTAGCGGAGGCAACCGTGTCTTCCTCCTCCTCCTCCTCCTCCTCCTCCGCCTCCTCCAATTGTCGCTGAGAAGACGAAGTGAGGGTGCTCTGGCTATCACCTTGTGTAAGCTCTTCCTCCCCCATTTCCACCTCTTCCACATGCAAAGCGTCGGTTTTAATTGTGAGCAGCGAGCGTTTCAGTAGACACAGAAGTGGGATGGTTACACTGATAATAGCGTTATCGCCGCTCACCATCTGTGTCGATTCCTCAAAATTGCGTAAAACCTCGCAGAGGTCTGACATCCATTCCCACTCCTCACTTCTGATTACAGGAAGTTGAACGGAGAGGCGACGACCGTGTAACAGCTGGTACTCCACTACTGCCCTCTGCTGCTCACAAAGCCGGGCCAACATGTGGAAGGTGGAGTTCCAGCGCGTGCTCACGTCACACAGCAGCCGGTGAGCTGGCAATTGTAAGCGCTGCTGCAGCTTCAACAGGCCGGCTGAAGCTGTTGATGACTTACGGAAATGTGCACACACGCGGCGCACCTTGGTCAAGAGATCATGCACATTGGGGTAGGTTTTTAGAAATCGCTGCACCACTAAATTAAATACATGCGCTAGGCATGGTACGTGTGTGAGCTTGCCGAGCTCCAAAGCCGCCACCAAGTTACGCCCATTATCACACACAACCATGCCTGGTTGCAGGTTGAGTGGCGAGAGCCACTGCTCGGTCTGGTGACTAATCCCCTGCAACAGCTCTGAGGCCGTGTGCTGTTTGTCCCCAAGGCAGATCAGCTTCAGCACGGCCTGTTGACGCTTCCCCACTGCAGTGCTACACTGCTTCCAGCTACTGGCTGATGGGGGAGTGGCGCTGCGTGTAGAGAATTCGGAGGTGGAAACGGAGGAGGAGGAGCCAATAACGTAGGTGCTGGTGGAAACCCTGATGGAGGTAGGGCCCGCAATCCTCGGCGTGGGTAGCACCCGTGCCATCCCAGGGTCCGAGTCGCTCCCAGCCTCCACGACATTCACCCAGTGTGCCGTCAGGGAAATGTAGCGTCCCTGGCCACAAGCACTTGTCCATGTGTCAGTCGTTAAGTGGACCTTCCCAGTAACTGCGTTGGTCAGGGCACGGGTGATGTTACGGGACACATGGTGGTGTAATGCGGGGATGGCACACCGGGAAAAGTAGTGGCGGCTGGGGACCGCGTACCGAGGGACAGCTGCTGCCATCAGGCTGCGGAAGGACTCAGTGTCCACAAGCCTAAATGGCAGCATTTCGATGGCCAGTAATTTTGAAAGGTGTGAGGTTAGTGCTATGGCCTGTGGGTGGGTGGCTGGGTACTTTCTCTTGCGCTCAAATGCCTGGGGTAACGACATTTGGACGCTGTGCTGGGACAGGGAAGTGGATGTGGTCGCTGATGGTGCTTCAGATGGTACAGGTGCAGGGCGGGAGGTATGCGGGCCTGCGCCTTCGACAGGCGATTGGCCGGCACCGAAAACAGGGGAAGAGGAGGCAGTGGTGTGGCCTGCAGACACAGATGGGCGATCAAGGCGTTCCTCCCACTTACTACGGTGCTTGGATGCCATGTGTCGGATCATGCTGGTGGTGGTGAGGTTTCTAGTGTTCATGCCTCGGCTCATTCTGGTGTGGCACAGGTTGCAAACTACAATTCTTTTGTCGTCCGCACTTTCCTTAAAAAAACACCATACCGCGGAACACCTACCCTTTGGCAAGGTAGATTTACGCAAGGGGGTGCTCCGTGGAACATTTGCGGGCCGGTTTGGTGCGGTCCGCCTTCTTTCTGTAGCCACACCACTGCCTCTTCCAGCCTGTTGCGGTGCTGCAGATGGCTCACCCTCAGGACTGCTGACATCGCTCGGCTCTACACCTTCCCAGGTGGGGTCAGTCACCTCATCGTCCACCAAGTCCTCCTCCACTTCCTCACTCTGATCATCCTCCTCATGTCTTGATCCCACCACATACTCAGTCATTGACAACTGTATAACATTTTCCTCAACAAGGTCTTGAGACGGAAATAGTGGTTGATTTAATGGCAACTGTGTCTCATCATCATCATCATCATCCACTACTTCCTTTGACCTTAAATGCCGTTCACATCTGTCATCTTCTTGTGATTGGGTAGCCTCTAGAGGTTGTGAATCAGGGCACAAGATGTCATGTTCCTCTGCAAGCGTGCTTGGAGAGAGGGTCAAATGAAGGATTGGTGATGAGACGAGCTCCTCACTATATCCCAGTATGGGATCACTTCTTTGACCAGACCGTGTATGGTGGGAGGAAGGATGATCAGAGTGAGGATTATTTTGACCAGACTCTTGGCTACTGAGAGGGGACTTGGTGGAAGACAGGGTGGTGCTTAACCGACTGGAAGCAGTATCAGCTGTCATCCAACCGACCACCTGTTCGCAGTGGTCGGACCTCGAGAGTGATGTCCTGCGACGCCCTGTAAAATTAGACATGAAGCTAGGTATGGTGGATGTCTTTCTTTCTTGTGCTCTGGCACCAGGCACAGTTTCTCCGCGTCCTGACCCGCGCCCTGAACTTTCAGGATCACGTCCACTTCCCCGTCCCTTTTTACCCGCCTTCTTCATCTTACACAGAATATGTGACTTTAATATTTGAGTTTGAAAACTTAACAGTATTTCTTACTATTCTGCAACTGTTCAGAGTACACAGAATAGGCTGCTAAACGGCGGTGATACACACTGAATGGAATATGTGACTTTGATATTTGAGTTTGAAAACTTAACACTATTTCTTACTATTCTGCAACTCTGCAGAGTACACAGAATAGGCTGCTAAACGGCGGTGATACACACTGAATGGAATATGTGACTTTGATATTTGAGTTTGAAAACTTAACAGTATTTCTTACTATTCTGCAACTGTGCAGAGTACACAGAATAGGCTGCTAAACGGCGGTGATACACACTGAATGGAATATGTGACTTTAATATTTGAGTTTGAAAACTTAACAGTATTTCTTATTATTCTGCAACTGTGCAGAGTACACAGAATAGGCTGCTAAACGGCGGTGATACACACTGAATGGAATATGTGACTTTAATATTTGAGTTTGAAAACTTAACAGTATTTCTTACTATTCTGCAACTGTTCAGAGTACACAGAATAGGCTGCTAAACGGCGGTGATACACACTGAATGGAATATGTGACTTTGATATTTGAGTTTGAAAACTTAACACTATTTCTTACTATTCTGCAACTCTGCAGAGTACACAGAATAGGCTGCTAAACGGCGGTGATACACACTGAATGGAATATGTGACTTTAATATTTGAGTTTGAAAACTTAACAGTATTTCTTATTATTCTGCAACTGTGCAGAGTACACAGAATAGGCTGCTAAACGGCGGTGAAACACACTGAATGGAATATGTGACTTTAATATTTGAGTTTGAAAACTTAACAGTATTTCTTACTATTCTGCAACTGTTCAGAGTACACAGAATAGGCTGCTAAACGGCGGTGATACACACTGAATGGAATATGTGACTTTGATATTTGAGTTTGAAAACTTAACAGTATTTCTTACTATTCTGCAACTCTGCAGAGTACACAGAATAGGCTGCAAAACGGCGGTGATACACACTGAATGGAATATGTGACTTTAATATTTGAGTTTGAAAACTTAACACTATTTCTTACTATTCTGCAACTCTGCAGAGTACACAGAATGTGCTGCTAAACTGCGGCGAAGCACACTGAATGGAATATGTGACTTTAATATTTGAGTTTGAAAACTTAACAGTATTTCTTCCTATTCTGCAACTCTGCACAGTACACAGAATGTGCTGCTAAACTGCGGCGAAGCACACTGAATGGAATATGTGACTTTAATATTTGAGTTTGAAAACTTAACAGTATTTTTTCCTATTCTGCAACTCTGCACAGTACACAGAATGTGCTGCTAAACTGCGGCGAAGCACACTGAATGTAATATGTGACTTTGATATTTTAGTTTGAAGACTTAACAGTATTTCTTCCTATTCTGCAACTCTGCACAGTACACAGAATGTGCTGCTAAACTGCGGTGACGCACACTGAATGGAATATGTGACTTTGATATTTTAGTTTGAAGACTTAACAGAATGTGCTCTAATCTGCAACTTTGCACACTAAACAGAATGTGCTCTAATCTGCAACTTTGCACACTAAACAGAATGTGCTCTAATCTGCAACTTTGCACACTAAACAGAATGTGCTCTAATCTGCAACTGTGCACACTAAACAGAATGTGCTCTAATCTGCAACTTTTCACACTAAACAGAATATTTTTTTTTTTTTTTTTTGTTTTTTTCCCCCCACACAAAATAACCTGCTGCCCCCACACACAGTAGTCCTAAAAAGGACTTTTGGTTCTTTTTTTTCACAATTTTTGTTTTTTTCCTCCCTACACTGCCTTTCCCTTCCTATCCTCAGCTCTCCCTGGCTCAGACTGAGCCGAACTCGATGGTCAGGTGCTATACAGCACCCGACCACGGGTTCTGGCCAGCCAATCAGTGTAATGCCAGCAGCCAACATGGCTGCTGGCATTACACCGATGTCAGAGCCTCCCTGCACGTTTATTGGCTGCGCAGCAGCCGCAAAACGTGCGGGGAGGAGACCCGAACATGGCGGGCGAGCACATGCGGTACTCGTACGAGTACCGCCATGTGCCGAGCAGAGCGATGCTCGAGCCGATCCGAGCATCGGCCGAGCATGCTCGCTCAACACTAATACAGACAGGAACCCCTGACATAAAAGCATTTTGTCGAGGATGCTTTGTTAGATTTGTTGTTAGAGGCCCAAGCCTTGAGGAAACATTGATATGTATGACTTAGACTTATTAGAGGCACAAGTCCTGAAGAATCATTGATTTGTAGGACTGAGACTTGATTTGCACAAGCCCTAAGGAAATATTGATTTGTGGGACTTAGGCTTGTTAGAAACAAACCCCCAAAATTTTTCCTTTTTTTTTGTAGGACTATGATTTTTTATGGTTTGTGTTTTTTGTATTTTTTTTTTAAAGCACAAAAAAAAATGCCCCGTTGGCCCAGTACCTGCAGGTCATGTTGTGTTGGCCAGTAGCCACTGGCCATTGTCAAATGTCCTGAGTACATAGCTGAGGAATTTGCAACTGCTGTCCTTGCTACTGCTGCTGAGTTGTTTAAAGAACAGGATGATTAGGCTGCTGAAAGGGAATGGAATCAACAACAGCAGTAACATGGGTGATGGATGATGAAAGTTCCACTTGCCACGACTAGCTCCAGTGATGCGCCTGAGGCAGAAGCAGCGCAATAAGTAGCCCCCAGTATATGTGGAGAAAAGAAGAAGTTGGCCAATAATTCTTCTCCGCCTGCCTCTCCTCCAAAATAATCAGTGTGTTGTTATTAGAATAGAATTTTTTTCCTGGAGAGCAAAGTGTATTGTAACAACCAGTTTGTTTGAGAAAGCAGTCATAGCACTGTGAAACGTTACATATATTATTACTTTTAAATTGGGTTGTTATTCTGTATTTTTTATAATAAACAGTTTTTAGTTATCCAGCAGCCGAGTTCACTTTATACATTTTTAACCCTTTGGATACTGGAGATCATTGGATACAACACTGGATACATCTGAGTGGCGGCAGATTGATCCTCCCCACAAGCCTAACAGCTGGTTTTGGTGTAGACCTTTGACCAACAACTTCACTTGTGAGTATATCTCATATTTTATTTGTACACCATCTATTGTGACATTTACAGGCACTATTGGGCACCCTCTATCTCTGTGTTTTCTCTCATATGTATAACGTCATAAATGATTCCAATCAAGGACAAGCCAACAGCTCCTTGTAGAACAAATGAAAAAACACCCACTGATTTAATCAAGGCTTTTAACCTTTTGAGTGCCTGAAACGCACCCAACACATTAACCCTTTGAGTGCCAGAGGTGTGCGGAATGCATTTTGCTTTGCAATGCATTCCGTACCACTCTGGCACTCAAGAGGTTAAACTGTTGAATGCTAGCGATGTCTCTGGTATTCAAGGGGTTAAAAAGACATTTAAAATAATTTGTATTTGTCTTCTGTAGCGCAGCTGGTTTGCTGTGCCATTGCTCCAATTTTTCCGTTGTCTACAGCCCCATAGTGTGAGGCAGGGAATCCCAGAATTAGAGTGATTTTGCACAACAGAACACTTACAAGAGAGGCAAAGGTCACAGACAAAACAGAAGGTGCCTGCTAGGGGAGATCTTTTATAGACTAAGGACTAAGATGTAAGGGGGTGGGCCATTATCTGTAAGGGCGTTGAAGGTCAAAGCCGTGATTTAAAATGTAATTTCAGTGGCTAATGGAAGGCGGTGTATGGTTTTTAAAAGAAAGAACAAATAAAGAAAAGTCTGAGACAGAAGCATCCTGGATAAACTGGAGTGCACTGAGGGACCTGCTGGTTAGGGAGACATTGGATTCATTAGGATATGTCAGGGGAGCTCAAACCTGTCCTCAAGTCTCTGTAACAGTGCATGCTATCAGGAACTCCTCAATTAACCACTCAAGGACCGTGAATGTGCCAGGACCGCCACAACTTTCGGCCCGTTAAGGACTGGTGACGGTCTGGCACGTCATGAGTTTTATGATCACAGTGAGTCAAAGGGAGTGCTGTGATCATGCCGGGACACTGAAACTGACTGATCTAAGACCGGGGCAATAAGTTTCAGTCTCTCTTTCTATCTCTCTGAGAGCTGATTCATGTGATTGCTCAAATGTGTTGGCTCTGTAAATTAAATAGACCTGGTCTTCCAGTGCACAAAATCCCTAGTCCTTAAGGTGTTAAACACAAGTGAATGTTGTTAACGCAAGCAGATCCCGCAGACTGATTGAACCACAACCACTGACTGTTTCACCTGTGTTCATGGGAGGGGATCCTGTAAACCTGCACTGTTGGTGGGGTCTGGAGATTAGTTTTTGTGTGCTAGGGAGGTATTCAACGCATTGGAACACAAAGCATTGGATACGTTTCTGGCACTCAAAGGGTTAAAGCCTCTGGGATAAGTCATGATGAGGGAGTTCAGTGGGTGACACCTCCTATTTGAGAAAAACACAAAAAACCTTAATTAATCCAGAATAGGGGAGTCTATGCCTGACAATCCTCAGTGGGCTCGCAGACATTAATAAGGTACAAGTGAGGCCTTATGTATAAATTAGGGTTGCCACATCATCCCTCTAACCCCTTAAGGACCAGATGAGTGCATCACTCTGGTCCTTAAGGATCCCCTGCAAGTCCTATTAACCCTTTGATTGCCAGAGAAGTACGCAACGCATTGCTCTGCAATGTGTTGCATGCCCTTCAAGCACTCAAAGGGTTAACCATGCCTGCACTCTCCTACTTCCTGCCTCGTGTACCATCAAATATGGTATTTAATTTAGGGAGGAAGAAGGAGGCAGGAAGTGGGGAGACAGGCCACTACACATACACTGTTTGACACCCCAGCCTTGTTCCACTGTCCCACTGATGGTCACAAAACCTGACATATACTGTCTGCCACCCCAGCCTTGTTCCACTGTCCCATTGGTAGTCATATAGCCTAACATATACTGTCGGATAGCCCAGTCTTGTTCCACTGTCCACTTGTAGTCACATAACCACATCTATACTGTCTGCCAGCCCAGCAATGTACCACTGTTTTTCACAGAAGCACACATACAGGGTTGTACACCACAGCCTTCTCCCACCCTTCCACTGGTAATCACAGATAGACTGTATGGCACCCAAGCCTTGTTACACTATTCCACTGGTCACATATCCTCACATATACTGTCTGACACCCCAGCCTTGTCCTACTGGCAGTCAAATAACCACATATAGAATGTCTGCCATTATATACACATGTATAGTTATATAGAGCAAAGGATGATGTCACTGATTGTAATCTTCAAACAATATTCATGGGTGACACCACAGCTAGTTTAATGTAAATGCATGTTGGTCTTCTCCTAAGGCCTTTATCAAATCTATCAAGCTATCTATCTAGTTATCTATAGACACTATAGACACTGAGAAATTTCTCAAGTTCACTTCACTCTGAGTCCTAAACTGGGGTCATACAGGTATAATTTTATTGGTGAATGAACACTTCAGTCCTGATTTGATTGTCTGTCAGTCTCTCTATCTGCCTGTCTGTCTTTATCAATAAACAGGACTGCTGAACAAAGGACTCCTACTTAATACCTGTATATCAGGGGTAGGTAATATTTTACTCTCCAGCTGTTGGAGACAAAACATCTGTTCTTCCTAATCAGCGAGGGCCAAAGTTCATCTACTTCTGTTGCCGACGTTGTTCCCCTTTAATCAGACAGACCCTGTGTGTGGAGCCTGTACAATACTACATTGCCTGCCTGAATCCTGCTCTACATGACAGATATTATTTGTTCTGAGTAAATGGTTTGGGAATCACACTTCTTTTCCTTACGCCATATTGACTACTAACCATATCTAATCAATATCTCTCATTGTTCAGTGTCTGTGTTTTTAGATTTTGAAAGTTGCTAGGAGCCCAAAGACAAAGGTTAAGAGGAGGTGAAGAGCTAAAGTGCAAGATATCTGTTTACCATCCTGTGGGGTTTATCATACAAAGAACACTCAGGGATAGGAACACACCAGATAAGGTTAATCAACACATTAATGATTTCCCAGCCATATTTCATTATTTCACAATGAAATAATTCTATGATTTTATTAGAGGTCTATAACATATGTCAAATTGGAGGAATAAAGTCCATGGGGGGGATGTATTAAGGTGTGATAAAGGGAGGATAAAGTGGAGAGATGACTTCTCCAGTGATATCACTTCTCCAGTTCTTATGTTATTCTTTGGAAACCATGCTCTAAGATCTCCAAAACTTAAGAAATGTTATTGCATAGGCTCCACAGAATAACAGGAGTTGGAGAAGTGATATCACTGGAGAATTAATCTCCATTTTATCATCTCTTTATCACACCTTAGTGAATAGGGTTGCCACCTTTTCTTAAAAAAATACCGGCCATGGCATTCCTTCCACAGACTTAACATTGTACAGAAGCCAATTTTTTTAGCAGCCTGCCGGTAAAATACTGAGTGGGTGGCAACACTATTAGTGAATAACCCCCCAGGTTTCTAACAATTTATAAAGACACAGTGGGAGTGCTTTCTAATATGATTCCACACTCAACTAGGAGGCAGAACCTTACTTTCTGCTTCTGCTCCGTAATGGCAAGTCATTAAAGTGATAGTAATGTTTCACATACACAGCAGCTCAAATTAATCTCCATAGTATTTGAGCCATAGAGAGTGTTATTTCCATACCTGGGAACTCTCCGGTTTGGCCCCGGAGACTCCGGATTTCAGACTGTGTGGGGCAATGTGTGGATCACTGGGTGGGCAGAGTTTAAATAGAAACTCTGCCCACTTGTGCTCCGTCCCACCCGGTTCCTCCCACTCCCTGCCCTCTTAGATACATTTTTCAGTTTTTTTTTTTTTTCCTTTTGTCCCGCCCCCCCTCTGCGGCTAAGCCCCACCCCTTTTATGACGCGAATCGCGTCATTTTCATCCCAGGTCGCCACTGACAGGGTTACCCTCCGGGTAACCCTGTTTTAAAAGTTCCCAGGTATGGTTATTTCATTACTGTGAGCATTGTAGTTCAAGAGTAATTGAATGATAAAGTTTCCCCCTCCTACCCCTTTTACAAGCCCCCACTCCTCAGATGTGGAATCCAGTCCATAGACAAGACAGCTCACATCAAGGGTCAAAATTTTTACTGTGAGAACAATTAAATCCCTGCCCCCTTGACAGGTTGTTCAGCTTTTTCCCTTATCTTAATTGAAGATTGTCCCTCTCTGCAGTCTACCTGGGCACCTCCCTTCTGCTCTGGCTGATCAGTGTTACATCAGTAAAAGGGGCGGGAGGGGGATACTTTGTCATTGAATTACTCTTGAACTACAACTCTGACAGAATTGAAATAACACTCTCCAAAGTCCAAATACTATGATGATTAATTAGAGCCGCTTTTATTATGAAACATTACTATCCCTTAAAGCAATGCGTTGTGAACCACTGTGGCACTCAAAGGGTTAAACTTTCTATTTCAGTGGTGAGCAAGCTGAGGGCTGTTGAGGACTACAGTCCCCACCATCCTTAGTGACTAGATATTTTTCTCCCAGTGGAACACAAAGTACATTATAAATATAAATATATACAAATAGAGCATAACTATCAAATCACCACTACGATTGCTTGCCAAATGCCTGAATTTTACTAATAGGTGGGTAAAAATCAGGCTTGGTGACAGTAAAAAGTCTATCATGGCAGCATATTTTTTTCATAAAAGGTGACAAATCAATGTGATTCAGATTACAGATCATCACTAGTACATAGCTCCCAACAATTCAAATGGCCAAAGAGGGATGCCTCTGTTTTAGGGGGTGATTCTGGGGGTGTGGCTGGTGGGAGGTACATTACCGAGAATATTTAGGTTATTTCATGACCTATTGACGCCGCTTTGTGTAACTGAATAAATTAGTGTGTTTACACCCCTTGTACCTCTTTCTCCCCCTTAACTTTTTACACCCCTTGTACCTGTTTCTCCCCCCTTGTGCCTCTTTTTTCACCCCTTGTGCCTCTTTTCCACTCTCTTTTTACCCCTTGTGCCTCATTTTTCACTCCTTGTGCCTCTTTTCCCCCCTCTTTTTACCCCTTGTGCCTCTTTTTTCCCCTCTTTTCACTCCCTTGTGCCTCTTTTTCCCCCCTCTTGTACCTTTCCCCCCTCTTTTCACCCCTTGTACCTTCCCCCCTCTTGTGCCTTTTCCCCCTCTTTTTACCCCTTGTGCCTCTTTTTTCACCCCTTGTGCCCTTTTTCCCCTCTTTTCACCCCTTGTGCCTTTTTCCCCTCTTTTCACACCTTGTGCCTCTTTTCCCCCCTTTTCACTCATTGTGCCTCTTTTTTCACCCCTTATGCCTCTTTTTTTCCCTCTTTTCAGCCCTTGTGCCTCTTCCCCCCCTTGCCTGTTTCTCTTTTCCTTCACTGTCTCTCTTCCCCTTGGCTCTCTCTTCTCCTCTTGTCTGGGCCCCCCATCTTGCTTGTTTCTCTTCTCCTTCGCTCTCTCTCTTCTCCGCTTGTCTGGCTCCCCCCCTTACCTGTTTCTCTTCTCCTTTGCTCTCTCTCTTCTCCTTCTGACTCTTCCTCTTGCTTTTTCCTCAGACTCCCCACTGCCCCGCACTGATGACAGCCAGGATAGTGTCACATGCGGAGACGTAGTGTGGTGCATGCTGGGATTTTCTTCGTCGGTCTGGGTGCCAGTTTTAAAATTGCACTGGCCTCCGTACAGAGGAAGAAAACCCTGGCATGCCCTACACGGTGTCTCTGCATGTGATGTGGTCCCAATTGTCATCAGTGCAGGGCAGTGGGGAGATGCCGCGCACAAAATAGCATGCCGCCCCTGTCAGAGTGCCGCCTGGGTCCATGGACCCACTGGGACCCATTTAAGGGCCGTCCCTGCTCCTCCCACCCCTTTTATTGATGTAACACTGCTCACCTCAGAACAGAAAGGTGGTGTCCAGATGGCTTGCAGAGAGGGACAATCTTCAATTAGCATAATGGAAAAACCTGAAAAACCTGTCAAGGGGGGTAGGGTTTTTATTGTTCTCACAGTAAGAAGATTGTCCCTTGCTGTGAGCTGTCTGATCTTAAGACCAGATTATACATCTGAAGGGAGGTGGCTTACACTAGGTAAAAGGGGTGGGAGGAGGATACTTTATCAATTACTCTTGAACTACAACTTTGACAGAATTGAAATAACACTCTCCATGGCCCCAATACTATGAAGATTAATTGGAGCTGCTTTTATTTTGAAACATTTCTATCCCTTTATTTCTAGAAACACCCTCTCCAGCTTGTCCTCCTCAGCTTTTACCTGTGCACCTGTCTGTCCAACTGGACGCACCCACTACAGGTAGTCTGTGTCTGCAATTACCTGCTCACCTCTGAACTCTCCTGGACACCCAGTTCAAGGCTTATTTAAAGCAGCAACACCGGAGACCCAGAGTGTGAGTATAGTGTCTCATAGTTAATGATCCAGAGCTGTGGATTTCCTTGCCTACTGTAGTTACTGTTGTTATGTTTACCTGTTAAATGACCATCCTTCTTTTTGCCCCCTGCTTCAACACAAGCCTGGTTGCCACTGCCCATGACCCAGCTGAATATCACACTTCCAGTCTTGGCTCAGCTGGTGTCTTGTACTGTATTTTATGGCTAATGGTCAACACCGCTCCCCAGCCTTGCTCACCAATGCTCTGGTAGCATTTTGACCTATGGGCTAGACAACAAGTGGCTCTCTAATCAGTTCACTTTTGAATGGTCGTACGCAGAAGAGCGTGCGACCATTTAACTCTTTCACCATGTCACCTAGCTGAAAATAACGACGTGACAATCTCCTAGTGCATGACAGAGCAAGATTGTCACGTCACCTAATCAATGGTCGCTTTCCGTTTCAGCTCTAACAGTTTGTGCCGGGGCAGCCTCTTCCCACTATACTTATGTCCCAGTTTTCAGCTTTGGATCAAATTAAATCCACTCAAGCTACTCTTTAACCCAATCTCTCCTGTATTTCAGTGTTTACTTTCACAAAACAAAACCCCTACACAATCAGTATGTGAGCCGTTCCTTCCTCTCCCCTTCTCTGTGTGCTCTGCTTCTCCTTTCTCCTTTTTATTCTGCATGCAGGCTCAGGGCTTGTTTTGTGAAAATAAACACTGAAATACAGGAGAGCTTGGGTAAAAGAATGGCTTGAGGTGAATTAACTTGCTCCAAAGCTGAAAATTAGGATATAAGTATAGTAGGAAGAGGCTGTTCCGGCACAAACTGTGAGAGCTGAAACAGAATGCGACCATTGATTAGGTGACATGACAATCTCATGCTGTCATGTACTGTGAGATTGTCACGTTGCTATTTTCAGACAGGCAACATAGTGAAAGAGTAAAATGGTCACACAGTCTTCTGCGTGCGACCATTCAAAAGGATACCCTCTAATCTTGGGCCAAACTCCTACTAATCTGGTCAAGTAAGAGGCTAACCTGTCTCCTTGTGTCTGTTCTAGTTCAGATCCTGCCCTTTTAGTTTCTCTGTGAGCAGTCCTGTATGCAGGAGCCACTTTCAGCAATACTTCCTACCAGTGCAGGACACTGATCCCAGATGTTATGATCCCAGATTGGTTATCTGCACTGCGGGTCTGCTTACAGCATCTGAGCAGAGACACCCCCCCACACACCAGCTCAGACCTGATCAGAGCTTTCTATTTACAACTTAGGCTACAAATGCAAGTTTATGCTACAATAACTTTTTAACATCTCTCAACAGTAGGAATACCCTTGTTTTACTTATCAGGATAAACCTTTAGGCTTCCTGTACAATCCATTTCTAAAACTCGCTATCTCATTGGCTTCCTTTCTACAACTTTGCTGTGCTCACAGTAGAATGCAGTAAAGTTGCAGCTGGGAAGATTTGCTTGGTGGCCCATGAGCCTGCCAGTAGACCTTTCTTTTTTTATCATTTTATTTTTATTGAATGATCAAAAGAGTAGTTAACAATTCTCCAAAATTACAGAGAGAAATGAAAAACGGCTTCCAAACAGACAATCATAATGGTTTTGTGTTCTGCTTCACATATAACAGAGGGATAAACTAGAATTGCAACAGTTAGAGATATCATTTAGGAAATAGTGAATAGCACAAATCAAGCATTCTATAAATGGTATGCAATTTGGGCAAACAGTGATATTGTCATTATTAAACAAATCAAATATCAGTAAGACTCTGTAGGGAGAGTTGGGATCTACAGAAACAGCGGAGTTCTTTGGCTAAGGGCAGCAAGAAGAGCAGGGGAACAGTGAGAAGAGAAAGAGAGAAGAGATGAAGAATAGAAGAGGAGGAAGAGGGGAAGAGAGAAAATAGGGATTGAAGAGGATAGGAAAGTAAATTGCACCTAGGATTTAAATGTAAGTATATTGGGATATAATGCAGAGGAGTGTAAGAAACATCAGGGGGAAGCATAATTAGGTCACCTACATTGAGAATGGTGTTTGGGTCACTAAGGTGAGCCAAAGGGCGTAAGTGTTGTGGAATATTGAAAAACTATTGTGAGAGTAGTGAAACATATGCTCCATGTTTATTAGATGTGAAACTTAGTAGACCTTTCTTTTGAGCATTTTTGGAGGTTGCGATGTGGCCATCTCTATGGACATTGACCAGTAATATACAGTTTGACCTCTTCATTTGCCCTTGATTAGGAAAACAGAGGAGAAGGTAAGTGAAATGATGCAGGGAGCCCATTACATTTCTGTCCGTTTTGGGAAAAAAGCCCTAAAAAAACCCTAAAGGAAAATATGGCCCTGAGAGTAACTATATTTGGTACCAAAGCGCATTATGTGGTTTTATTCCTTGGATACTAAAGAGATCTCCAGTTCATTGAAAATAACTTCTGTCTGGTACAGAAACCTAGTCCACCTCTCCACTGAAGGTGTAGTACTGCCAATACAACTCTGTAACATCCCCGGATGGAGTGAGGTGATAGCAACTGTACGGCTGGATTTCCCAATAGGCAGAGTAGGCAATGGCCTCGAGCCACAAATTTTGAGCAGGGGGTGCTGCAGTTGTGCTGGCCACACCCACTAGTCCAGTGTTTGCCAGCCTGTGGTACTCCTAGGTTGCTTGTGACACAAGCAGAGGCACTTATCAAATGGAGCACTTGTCCTCAGTATCAAACTCTCAGGGTTTTGATCCAAATCTCAGGGTGAAGGTTAAAAAAAATCTGTGTGAGGAGAGTCCAGTGTCACCAAGTATCTTTCTTCTTTTCTCTTCCTTCTTCTCTCTTCTTTCTTCTTTATCATACATGTGAAAAAATAAAAGAATGTTAAATGTTGTGTGTCCAAATATAACCCTGTCACATCTGCATAGTTTAAACCCTTGAGTGCCAGAGAGGAATGCCCATTGCATTGTGAGGCAATTTTGCCTTTATTTATTGGCAGTCTCTGTTCAAAAGGATTCACAGCTATTGGCTGGGATTTGTGATTATGCATCTCCCAGCCAATCAGCTTCCAGCAGCTCCCTTATCAGATTTTAAGGGCTAACACAGTCAATTGAATGGAATCTTGCAGCATTTTTATTATTTTAAATGGGTGAAAATGCCGCCAACTTTATCAAATGACAGGCTTTTTTTTCCGGCATCTTTCATAGAAAGGTAATTGAATAGCTTACTGTGCCTAAAAAAATACACTTGGATGCTTTTTCAGCCTTCTGACCTAATTGAATTGAGGCCTTAATCTCTAAACTGGGGCCATTTCGATCAGAAAAAAGGAGGGACATATTGCCCACCATCTACGTTCTAGGGAACATTAGGTGTTACTATTTCAAAGCTCTCAGAGTCAGTCCATTTTGAACATTCCAAGTACATATAGATGTGCTGGGCTTTCCTTCAGCAAAATTATGCATGCGTTGACTGTGGCTGTGGTTTAATACTGTGGCTGTCTGCAGTGTGGGCATGTCTCCCACATTAATAAACCTAAACCCTTTGAGTAACAGAGGGATATGCAAAGCATTGCATTCCCCCTGGAACTCAAAGGGTTAAATTACTACTTCTGGATTGTATTTGGCCAACAGTGTGAGTCTCCAGAACCATGCACTGTACTCTAAATGAATAAAGCTTGGTACAGTGTTAGCCATAGAAAAAGCAAGAGACAAGTAGAGTAAAAATGATACCTTTATTGTCTCAGTGGCTCTAGGATGCAAGCTTTCAAGGCAACTAAGTATTTTCTTCAGGTATAATGAGAATGAAGGCTGAATACACAACACATGGCAGTTTGAACACTCATGCAAATAATTTTAACATTTAAAGGGATAGTAATACTTCGTTTTATCTTTATTTTATTTTGTAGGCATTAAAAAAACATGAAGAACAATATAAGTTTTATCTCTCAAACCTTTATGGTTTAAGAGATATTCACAAGCAAAGTTTCCCCTCCCGCCCCTTTTACCTAGTGTAAGCCATCTCTTCTCAGATGTGGAATGCAGTCCATAGACCAGACAGATAACAGCAGGGGACAATCTTCTTCCTATGAGAACAATGAAAGCCATGTCCCCCTTAACAAGTTTTTCAGGTTTTTCCCTTATCTTAATTGAAGATTGTCCCTCTCTGCAGTCTACCTGGGCACCTCCCTTCTGATCTGGCTGAACAGTGTTACATCAGTAAAAGGGGTGGGAGGGGGATACTTTATCATTGAATTACTCTTGAACTACAACTCTGACAGAATTGAAATAACACTCTCCAAAGTCCAAATACTATGATGATTAATTAGAGCTGCTTTT
This sequence comes from Rhinophrynus dorsalis, assembly GCA_037306005.1. NCBI lineage: Eukaryota > Metazoa > Chordata > Amphibia > Anura > Rhinophrynidae > Rhinophrynus > Rhinophrynus dorsalis. The sequence goes on along the minus strand of CM074718.1, from coordinate 659,998,068 downwards.
ATCATGAAACATTACCAACCCTTTAAATTCCACTGGCAGTGAATATTCTTATCAGTATTGACTATAACTCATTTCACAGGCTCCAGCAGAGTCTCACTGTAGATTGCAGATTTATTACCTTTTTGATGCTCCAGTGAATTTTAGTCTTTAAACAGAGATGACTACATCTATAGAATGTATGGGTTAACCCTCCAATCGCCAAAGGGATGCATAACCCATCGCTTGCTATTATAAATGTTAAAACAAGTTGCATGAGTGTTCAGACCATCATGTATTGTGTATTCAGCCTTCCTTCTTATTGTGCCTGACGAAGAGAGCTAGTTGTCTTGACATTTTGCATCCTAGAGACACTTAGTCAGTAAAGGTATTGTGTTTACTCTAATAGTCTCCTACTCTAAATTAGGTCAAACTATTAAACATCTGAGGGATAGCCAGAGGGATAAGCAATTAGATACCCCTCTGGCACTCAAAGGGTTAAGCTGTAAAGGGGAATTAGAACCTCTTTCGCTGCTAATGCATCCTAGCATCCTGCTGACTATTGCCGTGGTACATATTGGACAGAAGTTTCCATCCACTGGTATCCGCAGGCCAGAGAATTGTTGGCTCATTGACCTTTTTGCTGGTCACTGAACAGTCAAGGAGTAGAGTTTTTTTAACCTCTGAATTGTCTGAACCCCACAGCAGGGTTTCAGATTGGCAAATTATCACGTCTGATCTCAGGAGTATACACGTCTGAAGAAAAGTCTTGCACAATAGTTACCATATTGCCCGTTGAGAATAAAATTGATCTAGCTTAGCATTTGCCTACTTTTATTAATTTTTATTTTTGTTACATTCATTTGTAATTGTTACATATTTGTCTTTTCTATTGGAGGTCAGACGCGGGATTTAATGTAATTTTGCAAGAGATTTTAAATAATCTTCTTAATTTCCTTAAGCCTTTAACACAGCATTTACAGCAATCAAAATATTACTTTTTGATTGCCCTACATTGCAATCTATGATGTGCAAATCTTATCAAATAACAAAAGATAGAACAGGTATAAAAGCTGATTATTCTCTTGGATGCTCCAACACTTTTACCTAAACCTATACACTGGAGGTGTCTCTAGCATACACAGATATATATCACCGTGTCTGAAGTAAAATACAAATTAGTAAGAATGCACTCATTTGCCCAATAACACTATTTTCTATGTAATGGAGCAAACCCTTTCTGTCAGTGTAGCATCTTCTGAGAAATCAGGTGGCAGAAAGAGGCATGAGAAAAATGTATTTATACAGAAAGACACACACACATGTATACGCACACACATCCATCCACACACACATAAATTCATGTGTACAGACACACACATATGCACACAAACACACACACAAGTGCATACATATACATCCGCACATATAGATACACATACACGCATAATCTACTTCCTCTATGAGGGAAAAAAATGGAGCTATTTCCTGTGGAAATGACCTGCCCAACACATCATTAGCATAGGATATTATAAAATATGTCAGATGTCCCAAGTCCCTAATAACCATTCAACTTTGTCATTTTACTCAGTAGTTATGACAAATAGGCATTAAATTAGCTAGTCAGAAGTAACTAGGACAAAGACACTTTAAACTTCTGAATCAAACTATAAAAAGTCTCTGGCAATTGTATAGTTAAAAAAACCTAAAGGCCAATAATTATTAAAGCAAAAATGTGTCATAGTGCCTTAACTTTCAATGTGCTGGAAATCTGTCTTCTATCTATCTATCTATCTATCTATCTATCTATCTATCTATCTATCTTACAATATAAAGTGCTAGGCTGCGAAGCTCCCTGTGTGTGTAACAGCACATAATCAGTAGAGACTGCTGGAACGATGCAGTCATGCGCAGCAGAGACTGGCCGAATGTGGTGATCTGGCACGGAGAGCTCCAAAAGGCTCACCTCCTGTCTCTGCTTCTGGCTCGGGGTCAGCAGCAGGGGCTGCCGTGTACACTGGCTTTCATACTAGTATATAATAAAACACTAGAATGTTTGCCCAATGCAGTCATGTGCAGTAGAGACTGCCCGAATGCACAGAATTCTGGGAGGATGGAATGCTGGGAGCACGGAATGCTGGGAGGTGTAAGAATGCTGGGAGTTCTGTGCATTCAGGCAGTCTCTGCTGTGCATGACTGCATCGCGTGCGCCACCAGTGAGGAGGTGGCAGTAAGCAGAGCAGGACCGGCTTCTTAACACTTTCAGAACCAGACTTTACAATGCTTTGCATACCCCTCTGGCGCTCAAAGGGTTAACATCACCCAGACCTTGGCCCGTGTATATGGGCTTTTACACTAGAAGTTCATAATCAGAAAATTTGGTTGAAGGGAGACTTTCTTTGATGCCAAAGAGGCATCCAACACATTGCTTGCACTCAAAGGGTTGACTCAGGGTCCTGATGGGGGTAACTCACACTTGAGAGAGCAATATGATCTGATTGTTCCTTGATATGATATGAAACTCCCGGGACTCCCTTCCTCTCTCTGAGTGTATAAAACTATAAAGTGTCTCTAAAAGCTTGTTAATAAGCAACAGACGATAACATCTGTGGTTTGATTCCTGAAAATGTAACCGTAGAATTAGCAGACCCATGATCCATGCCAACGTGGGGGCACAGACAGCATCAATTCAATTATCCCTAAGGGATGACAGAAAGACAAAGGAAAGAAAATGACTAAGCAACTGTATGCCATTAAAAAAAACATGGCACAAGATCAATTGTAAGCCGTGAACGGCAGGGTAGCTTTTAGTCATAAGGCTCTTGCTGTTACTGACTGTTGTCACTGTGGGCATCAGTACTAAGCTATCGTGGCAGGACCAATAATAAAGACAAAGAAAAAAGACATTCTGAAAGCCTGATAAAAACCATTAAAGCTCAATGTAGTGCATTCTGCTGAATTTATTCTTGATTAAAAAGTGATTATTGGCTTGTATACAAAATTTCCAGATAATCTTTCAGGAAAGTAGTGATGATCCTCTAAATCAGTAGTTCTCAGATTATACCCTGAAGATGTACAAGAGGTTCCACAGAACTAAGGTATGTAGTAGTAGACAATGAAGAAGGTGGAGTGTCAGATAGTCTATGTGTGCTTCTGGGGGTACCAATGCAATAAAAGCTGGAATGTTAGACAGTGTATGTGTGGTTCTGTGACTACAGTGGAATAAAGCTGTCATGTTAGACAGTGTATATGTGGTTCTGTGACTAACAGTGGAATAAGGCCTTTGTGACAGACAGTGTATGTGTGGTTCTGTGACTAACAGTGGAATAAGGCCTTTGTGACAGACAGTGTATGTGTGGTTCTGTGACTACAGTGGAATAAAGCTGTCATGTTAGACAGTGTATATGTGGTTCTGTGACTAACAGTGGAATAAGGCCTTTGTGACAGACAGTGTATGTGTGGTTCTGTGACTACAGTGGAATAAAGCTGTCATGTTAGACAGTGTATATGTGGTTCTGTGACTAACAGTGGAATAAAGCTGTCATGTTAGACAGTGTATATGTGGTTCTGTGACTAACAGTGGAATAAGGCCTTTGTGACAGACAGTGTATGTGTGGTTCTGTGATTATAGGTGAGCAGGCTGGCATAGATAAGAATTATAGGAGAGACTTGAGTTATGACAAATGTAGAGTAAAAGTGGCCTAAAAATGAAAGTCCGCATTTAATGCGGAACCACCACATTAGGTAAAGTCGCCCTGCAATATATAGGCGGTTGGTGACTAGCTTAATAATAGTTATTTTAACTCTCAAATGTAGCCGCTTGTAAAGTAATCCTTAAAGGGATAGTAATGTTTCATAATAAAATCAGCTCTAATTAATCATCATAGTATTTGGACTTTGGAGAGTGTTATTTCAATTCTGTCAGAGTTGTAGTTCAAGAGTAATTCAATGACAAAGTATCCCCCTCCCACCCCTTTTACTGATGTAACACTGCTCAGCCAGATCAGAAGGGAGGTGCCCAGGTAGACTGCAGAGAGGGACAATCTTCTATTAAGATAAGGGAAAAACCTGAAAAACTTGTCGAGGGGGGACAGGGATTTCATTGTTCTCATAGGAAGAAGATTGTCCCCTGCTGTTATCTGTCTGGTCTATGGACTGGATTCCACATCTGAGAAGAGATAGTTTACACTAGGTAAAAGGGGCGGGAGGGGAAACTTTGCTTGTGAATATCTCTCAAACCATAAAGGTTTGAGAGATAAGACTTATATCATTCTTCATGGTTTTTTTAATGCCTACAAAATAAAATAAAGAAAAAACGAAGTATTACTATCCCTTTAAGAAGTACTAAGAACGTTTTTTATAAATCTCCCCCAATGTTCTTTATAATGTAGATGGTCTGCTGTAGAATTGTTCCTGTTCTTTTTATGAAATCGGCCTCAATGCAGCCATTACAATTTTATTCTCATATTAACCCTTTGAATGCTACAGAAGTATCCAACGCATTGCAATTCAATCCATTGGATACTCAAATGGTTAAGGTAAAGAGATTTATTATTTGGAAGTGTTCCTAACATCTATAGCATCCAAGGTATTTAAAAAGAATTAAACAAAGAGTTTGAGAAAGAAGATAGCCTTGCATTCATATTTACAGGATAGTAGCTGGCTGAATTTGTATTTATTAGCCAAGGCTGATGGATTTACACATCTCATTTGTTTGATAAGGTTAATTACACAGAATAACTTACTTAAACTCCTATCAGTTCACAAAGAATGAGACTCGACTCACTGTGCTACCCCATTGTCCGCTTAAGTGATAACATGTTGACTTAAGTCTAAATCAACACTTGGTGCTCAGATTACCAGCCAGGAGTAGACACTACTGATTGCTGTCAACAATAATGGAGACAGATAAGCTAACAAAGTCATAGCAGAAGTGTCACTTTATCAGCACCTTGTTATGTCAATTCATTAATGTTCAATCTAGAGACATTAATCAAGCGCTCAACTTAAAGAGCAAGTCTTAAACATTGTTATTTTTAACTTTTTGTGATAAATGATTGCTCAGACCTTCTTCCACAGGACAGATAATTGTAAGTGAAACATTCCCGATGTTTTTGCCAAGTTTCAGTAGCATTCCAAACTCAGACAATGTTTTTGGGATACCACCAAGCCTAAAAAACCCCCACTTCAACTTCCTAACAATAAACCCGACTTTATCTGGACATAATATCCAAAAGACCGCTAGGAATCAAATTCGTAGACTGGCTCTCCAAAATGAATCTTTAATTAGTACTGGATATTGCATCAGTGAAGACAAAAATGATTCTTTATTACAGGACTCCAGAAAGTAAAACTCCTCTCATCTACCCAAGATTTCAGGTAAAGAATAAAGTACATATGTATAATACGCACCACCCTTTCCTCCCCCTAGCCATAAAAATTTAAATGCTCCCTAATATTTCTGTTCCACTTAATTCTCCACATTGAAACTACTGTAGTGCCCAGTCATGACCTGAAGGTCCCGACAGGGCACTAATGTATTTTCAGTGCAGAGGTACAGCAGAAGAGGAGGCAGACATTAATGCAAGCATGTTGCTCACTGCACAATCTCCTGGCAGCCTCTGGGGGCTTCTAATCATGGAGGTAGGTGGAAGGAGAGAAAGGGGAACAGTTCACAGTTACTGTATTTGGGTTGGGATAGGGGAAAGGGAGAGAGGGACCGAGGGGACCAAGTAACATTTTTTTAAATTGCTTAGTATTCTGGGATGGCAGAGAGGTGTGAAGCTGCACTCCCATCCCAGAATTCCACTATGTGCCAGGACAAACACCAGTCCTTAAGTGCCGGACCAGTGTCGCGATGTGCAGTGAGCAGAGTTTGAGGTCATGTGGTTATGCTTGTCTGACAAGGGGAAAATTCATAGGTCCATTAGGATTTTCTGTCCATAGTAAGTGGAGGTAACTATTAGGAGCTGTTAGTACTGCTTTAACCATTTAAGGACCAGAGGGATGAGCATTGCAGCATTACATTGCACACCTCTCTGATCATTAAAGGGTTCAAAATTAACACGAGCGAACAGAACAATCAACAGTAGCAGAAGGCTTCAATGATCTAGCAGAATTCAGGGAACCGTGTCCCCCTCGAGTTTCTTGCCTATACTTCTAAAGTCCCCAGATGAAGATCGTGAGCCTTTCCTCCACACCTTGGCACAAAGTAATGGAACTGCTGTTCGCAGATGAAGATCATAAGCCTTGTCCTTCACAACCCAGTACAAGGTAAAGGAACTGCTGTTCCCAGATGAAGATCGTAAGCCTTGTCCTCCACACCTTGGGACAAGGTAAAGGAACTGCTGTTCCCAGATGAAGATCATAATCCTTGTCCACCACACCTCGGGACAAGGTAATGGAACTGCTGTTCCCAGATGAAGATTGTAAGTCTTGTCCTCCACACCTCGGGACAAGGTAATGGAACTGTTGTTCCCAGATGAAGATCGTAAGCCTTGTCCTCCACACCTCGGGACAAGGTAATAGAACTGCTGTTCCCACATGAAGATCGTAAGTCTTGTCCTCCACACCTCGGGACAAGGTAATGGAACTGCTGTTCCCACATGAAGATCGTAAGCCTTGTCCTCCACATCTCGGGACAAGGTAATGGAACTGCTGTTCCCGCATGAAGATCGTAAGCCTTGTCCTCCACACCTCGGGACAAGGTAATGGAACTGCTGTTCCCAGATGAAGATTGTAAGCCTTGTCCTCCACACCTGGGGAAAAGGTAATGGAACTGCTGTTCCCAGATGAAGATCGTAAGCCTTGTCCTCCGCACCTTGGGACAAGGTAATAGAACTGCTGTTCCCACATGAAGATCGTAAGTCTTATCCTCCACACCTCGGGACAAGGTAATGGAACTGCTGTTCTCACATGAAGATCGTAAGCCTTGTCCTCCACACCTCGGGACAAGGTAATGGAACTGCTGTTCCCACATGAAGGTCGTAAGCCTTGTCCTCCACAACTCGGGACAAGGTAATGGAACTGCTGTTCCAGGAAGCCAGTGAAGGCCCTTGAAGGGATATCCAACATCTATGAGTCCTACAGCAAAATATGGCTTGAAAAATATGTTAGCATTCAGAATGCATTTGTCCTTTGCCCACAACACTTTCTTGCTTAAGTGACACTGGCACATATTCATGATGATATCAAGTAATAAAAAAAATAAAGTACAACCTATAATGTGGCAGATATGTATTTTAGTGGTGGTGGTAGGGGACTGGCATGGTGTGATTTGTGTATGTATTTTTACCATTGTCATACTCTATCCTCCTTCTCAGATTATTGACACACATTACTTATCGGTCATTGCAATGGCCCCATTTGTCCTCCACCTCCTCATCTGTGCTGCTGTTAATATATTTGTCCTGGCTTTGTCTGTCATGTGTGGTTTCTGCTACTACTGCTACTGGAGCTAGATGTTGATGTAATTCTACTGCCACTACTACTAGGTGTCAAAGGTTCAGCACTTACAGCAGCAGCACCAGAGGTACTCGTCATATCTAACACTGTGGATGTTAACCTGTGTTGCTGTTGCTGGGCAAACAAAACAGGTGTGTGTGGCTGAGTGGGACTTGGACTTTGAAGAGGCGATGATGCTGATGATGACTGATAGGGTGACTGTGTGCTTTTTGACATCTGTGCTTGTCCAGGGTCAAACTTTCCAGTGGCTTTCTCAAACTGTTTATAGACAGGCACAGTGCTCCTTAAAAGTGGTGGAAGATTCAGCCTTTGACTTTCTGCTAATCTTATAGCCTTGTCACCATCCTCACTCTCAACTTAATCTGTATCTGAACAAGAGAAGGATGCTGGAGTGATATATTCTATATCTGCATCATCATCAGTCATCATAAGGTCATCCTCAGCAGCATCAGCATCACTTGACAATTCTTGCCCACTACCCTTATATTCCTCTAAGTGTTTGGAGGTCTCAAACAATTTCTTTTTACTTTTAGTGTAACAAAGTTCACTACTATGGGTGTTTTGGTGCTTGTTTGTCTCACTATCTGATGCAACACGTGGTTTAGCTGTCACACCTTCCTCTATTATGCTGTTACCAGCATCATCAACACTTGAATGTGACTTGATGCCGTCTTCAGTGTTCTTCTTATATAGTTCTTTATTCCTACTGGCACTGGTGGTGCTGGAACTAGTTTTGCTGGGACCTTGACAAACTGCATCCTCCCTTGGAGTAGAGGCATCATCATCGATTGCACACGCTGCAGCAACCATAGAACTACTACTTTACTCTCAAGTCCCTGCACTGCTCCACCCCTCCCCCTTCCCTTTGTGCAATTGCTGGACATTACGCAACTATACTGTGTTTTTTTTACTGAACGGTACACAACACAACTGATGCAGCTGTATGATGCCTAGCCTAAGCCCAGTCAGCTGTCTGTCACTGTCACCTAAGATATTTCATTTTGTATTCTTATTTTGCCTTATCACAGTCTGTTCAAAAAAAATTATAACTGAAAAACAAAATCAACAACATCTTTCCCCAGACTTCCCCACCCAGCACAGAGATAATAGCAGCAAGATCAGCAAGCAAATAGGATCCTTAGCTGCCTGTGTCTTGCCTGTCAGTCACATGGAATTTTGGAGTATTTGGGGGACAACCTCCTTCCTCCCTTCTTATCCCCTAGAGTGCCCCCAGACTCCCCTAATACAGAGAACAAATGTCCTACCTAAATGACTTCCTAAACTAAACTTCAGTTTTCTTTGCACTATAGCCTGACGAAGGAACTAAGTGTTCCGAAACGCGTTGCACAGTAGTGCGAATCTCTCTGAACTTTATATGCACATTCTAGTTCATTTTTAACTCTATTGTGACGTTGAGTTGGGGTGTAAGATCGAGGATTGTGACCGTTTGTAAGATTTCTGCGCAGCACCGAATCGTGGAGGGATACGGATGCGGTGTACCTGTTCCCTGGATCGGACGTATTTGCTGTGCATACAAACAAGAATTCTGCAAGTAAGAGTAGATAGGCGGGGACGGGTATAAGACACCATATACTTGATTGTACAACATTGTTGCCTTCCTCCAGCAAGGGAAATACATTGTTACGATTACAGGCAGTGTCTGCCACAATACCTATATGGATGTTCATGCTGTATAGCTGGATGATTTATATGTATATATATATCCCTTAGCCCTCTTACTGAGACATTATTACTATCTGGTCACTCCTTGTACTCGTTACCCATGTTTTATGTATTTTTACTGAATGTAATTAAATACTACACTTAGATCTGTTTTTGTGCGCTATCTTTCTTTTTTGTTCTCTTTTGCATGGTCCCCGTGAGGATTCCGGGTTTATGATGGCAGCACAAACAGAATAAAACAGTTTGGGATAAGACAGATGAAATTACTTTTTCATTCAGACGTATTAACCCCTTCATCAACGGAAACAATTTATGGACTGGAACTAATACCTATTCATTTCCATTGACTGCATCCATTACTCATTGATTTCATGGACAAGTATTTCATTAAATTTCCATTCTCATATATCACATTTCATTTCGTTTTTTATTTTAATTCACATATATAACTTTTTATTTTATATATTTTTTTTTTTTTTTCTTTTTTTTTTTCTCTTTTATTATTATTATTTCTTATATTTATTTTTATTTTTTCATTTATTTTTATTTTATTTTTATTTTTTATTCACGTTTATATTCATTACTAGTCTTATTTATTTTTCACTTATGTTTACTTATTTTTGATATATTTTATACATCATTTGTATATGTGAATTGTAGGAATTATTTTTGTAATTTCTCAGCCCTTATTTTTGAGATACATCATTTAGGGACAAGAAACGTACTTTGATTGCTGTTTTGTCTTTTTGCTCCACCTTGTATATTATATGATATTCTTTCTATTTAGTAATTAATCTTCTACTAGTGAGCGCTGGATTGTATAGTTTGTATTTTTTAAACTTCAGTTCCCCTTTATTTGCCGATCTCCTCTAGCTCAGAACATGCTGCTCTCTCGTCTCACAAACACAGAATGGCTGCTGTGAGAGCTGACACCCTTTTATATGGCTGTAGAAAACCTTTGTGTGGTGTAGAAATATTTTTCTTTCCATTGATTTCAATGGGCGGAAAAAGCGGAAAAATGGCACTTTTCGCAGAAATTTATTCACTAAGTGGAAAGTGCCATTATTCGCTGATTTCAGTTTGAGGCCAAAATTTTCACCCACCCCTAGTCTCCAACAGATTGCCAAGCAACGCAATAGATACCTTTCTAGCATTCCATTTCCATTTATGATTGTCACCCCATACAATGAATTTTGTTTTGTCCCAGAATTGTACCACTACACTTTTATACATAAGGCCCTGCATTTACATTATAACACACCACTTGTATAATGTGCAGGACAGTGGGGTTCTGAGGACCCACCTTAAATGCATAGGAATGTTGGATACGTGATGCGATGGGTACCTCTCTGGTCCTCATACGGTTAATTTAATTACATTGTATCTGTCATTTTCCTTCTTCCATTTTTGTGAAATGAACTCTCTATGCCTTCAGCTCATATGTCTCAGTTTCTATTTCTGTGAGCTGGCTGCTCACATACCTCCCAAGTGTCCCTCTTTAGGAGGAACAGTCCCTCTTTGAGACCCAAATCCCACTGTCCCTCTTTCCCACCATCATGTCCCTCTTTTTAGGAGATCAGACTGTGTGGTGTGTATATAAGTGTATCACATTGCTCCACAGCAATACAATTCACATTAATGTTTATTTAAATGTCAGTATATGTGTTTATAAATTATTCTGTGTACATATGTCTTGCTATATATCATTGATTCAGTCACACAAAGAGGTGTCAGTCGATCATGAAATAACCTACAAATTCACAGCAATGCCCAACCCACCAGCCGAACCCCCAGCCCAGGGCTGGACTGATATACTGGGATACTGGGAAAATTCCAGGTATGGCGCCTACACAGGGCTTCCCTGAGGCTGCTTTAAAATCAAGAAGCAATCCACGGCCGCAAGGTGACAGGCCCTCGGCCATGAGATTTGAAGGACTGCCGACCGTGTCTCATGTGTGCACACTGCACAGAAGAGTGAAGGCAGGTGGGGTCTAGACCAGTGATGTCAGACGCAGCGTGAAGAAGAGCACTGAGTCTGTGCACCGGGTCGGCCACTGCCGTACCTTAAGCAGAGAGCTGAGTATGAGAGAGGGAGCAGGCAGAGTGTTTCCAGCACAGCTCCAGACTTCCCCTGTTATGAACAAGAAAAAAATGAAATTATACAATGGGGTTGGTATAATGACGCAATGCTATGGGATTGGTATAATGACGCAATGCTAGGGGGCTGGTAAGCTATTTTTTCCAGGGCTGGTTTTTATTTCCAGTCTGACCCTGCCCAAGCCACATCCCCTAAAACACGTATCCCTCTTTGACCATTTGAAAGGAGGTATGTGTTCATCTGAACACAGGACAGAGAGAGAAAATCACAGAGTTCCAATAATCCTTTACAGATACAGCAGTTGCACTATCCTGTTAACCATTTGAGGGTGTTACTTACCCTTCTGACACTCAAAGGGTTAAACTAAAAATAAGTGTGTCCTAATCTAGATACTATAAATTGCTAATCATTTATTGGAACAATAACACCTTAAAGTGGTCTGGGGTTATACACACACTTTAAGTACCCTGTACTGTATGCTTGTATCTGTAGGTGTTATCAGAAGTGATAAGTGCTGAATTAGTGCTGTATTATCTCCAAATAGGCTGAGATCATGTACCAGCCTTTCTGAACAGAAAAACAGTGGGGGCTAATCTCAAGTACATTAACAGTATTATCTCTACATAAACAACTAACCAACATGTGTCTATAGGATAATCTACACAAGCATTAATCCTTTGAGGGTCAAAGAGATATCCAACACATTTTACCTCTCTGGCAGTCAAACGGTAAAATGCAAGTTGAGGATTAGATTTTGTGGATCCAACATACAATTACAACAGTTTACAGATGTCAACTGGATGTATATGATATTACAAATGACATAATCCAATTTCATTTTTTGGTGTTAATGTTCCTGTAAATTTAAGGGACCTGCATTCGTGTCTGCTAGCAATTAGGAAAGACACGTAAACAATTTGCTATGGAAATGTACATCATTTTTTTATTTTTAATATGACAGGCATCATTATAGTCAGTAAAACATCTTAACACTTTGAACAGAGGCGTAACTAGAAGCCTCCAGGCCCTGGTGCAAGAAGCGCCATGGGCCCCCCCCGGACCACATTCGCCCCCCCCCTCGACTATATTTGCCCTCTCCAAAATGCCCTTATCTCCTACCTCACTGGAGTGGCAGGAGCCCGGAGAGGTGTGACGATCTCCCGCACGGTCCTCTTCATTACTACAATGCCAGACGGAGATTGCAGGCGGCAGGCAGAGGGGGGTCGCAGGGGGCGGCCGGGCCCCCTGGAGCGACGGGCCCGGTCGCGGATGCGACCCCTATAGTTACTCCAGTGCCTTTGAATGCTAGTGAGGCCAGGGCCGGATTTATAACAAGGCAGAGTAGGCATTTGCCTACAGGCGCACCCCACAGTGGGGCGTCTGTCATTGGTATAGTTTTTTTTTTTTTTTAAATTAAATTTCCCTTCCTGGCTGCGCAGTGGCAATATTAATAACAGGGCTCAAAATTTCCACTAGCCACTAGCCAATGGCGAGTGAAAATTTATCCCTGGCGAGTAGAAATTCAGCCCTGGTGGGTATGTTATGTCTTGCAGTGGCGAGTAACTTTTCAGGTCTGGCTAGTAGCAAACGATTTCATATTTTAAGCCCTGTTAATAACTCCCCCGTCAGGCGCCCTGCTCCATGTTACCCTCATATTGCCGTCCCCCCGTGTCCATTCGTTGTCCGTTTCCCACCTCCCTGGCAGGAGAGATCTGTAGTTGCTGAGCTCCCTCGTTGGCTCTTTAGTAATGCAGAGCGCTGGCAGATGACATCATCTCCCAGCGCTCTGCATTATTGAATAGAAGACCGCGAGGGAGCTCTAGCAGCTACAGTACTGTGTCAAAGGAGGCACAGATCTCTCCTGTCAGGGAGTTAGGGAACGGACAGCAGGGGTGGAGGAGGCAATATGAGGGCAACATGGAGATGGTGTGAGCAATGTGGAGAGGATGGGGGGCAATGTGAGGACAATATGGAGATGGTGGGGGTAATGTAGAGATGATGAGGGGCAAGTTAGAGCTGATGGGGGGCAATGTGGGGGCAATATAGAGATGGTGGGGGCAATTTGGAGCTGGTGGGAGCAAGTTGGAGCTGATGGGGCAATGTGAGGGCAATATGAAGATGATGGGGGCAATGTGGATATGTGAGGGCAATGTGGATATGATGAGGGCAGTGTGAGGGCAATATGGAGCTGATGGAGGGCAATATGGAGCTGATGGAGGGCAATGTGGAGATGATGGGGGGCAACATGGAGCTGATGAGGGCAATATGGAGCTGATGGGGGGGCAATATGAGGACAATATGGAGATGGGGCAATGTGGAAATGATGGGGGCAATGTGAGGGCAATATGGAGATGATGGGGGCAATATGGAGCTGATAGGGCAATGTGGAGATGATGGGGGGCAATGTGGGGACAATATGGAGCTGATGGGGTGCAATGTGAGGACAATATGGAGATGATGGGGGCACTGTGGAGATTAGGAGCATTGTGGAGGTGTCCAGTGGAGATGGCCAATGGGGGGGGCGCTTCAGATTTCTGTGCCTACAGGCTCCTGAGATGTAAATCCAACCCTGAGTGAGGCCTCAAGGCATTGAGAACTGGGTGGGGTGACCACATGTCTCAGACTGCCCAGGACAGTCTAAGATTTTAAATGTGTCCCACTTTTATAGGTAGCCCCCTTCAGGTGCAATACAGTGCCCTGGAATGAAGTCCCTAGGCTGTCCAAATTCAGTCACTGCACATGCTCTAGGGCAGGGCTGTCCAAATTTAGTCCTCAAGGGCCACCAACAGGCCAGGATGTAAGGATTTACTTGTGTGAACACAGGTGGGCCAATCAAAAGGAATGATCCACTGATTATCTCACCTGTGCTTAATCAGGGAAATCCTTAAATCCTGGCCTGTTAGTGGCCCTTGAGGACTAAATTTGGACAGCCCTGCCCTAGAGCATGTGCAGTGATTGCTGTCACAGAAAGTAGCGCCTCTATTGGGCTACAGGAAAATGGCCACTGCCCTACCTCCTAGTCTGACCAGACCTCACCTTTAACCGGGGACGCACGGGAGAAATGCATACTGCAGGACTGCTTTGATTTCAGTGAAGTACTGAAATATGCCTATTTCCTATGTGTCCCCAGTTAAAGGCGAGATCTGGTCAGCCTACTACCTCCTGATATGAAACGGGAGCTGTAGTTACATTTTGTTGTAGCAAAAGGTAACACTAAGGCTTGGAGTTGAAATCATTTTTTCTTGTATGCGATCAGTGGCATCTCTTTCTGTCACAGAGGACAATGGCCAGTTCTCTTTCTATTATTTAGAACAGTGGTTCTCAACTCCTGTCCTCAGAACCCACTAACAGGCCAGGATTTGATGATTTCCTTGTTAGAGCACAGGTGAGTTAATCGATGTGAATGAGCCTCTGATCACATGATTTCCTTGTTAGAGCACAGGTGAGTTAATCAGTGTGAATGAGCCTCTGATCACCACACCTGTGCTCTACCAGAGAAATCCCTAAGTCTTGGCCTGTTAGTGGGTCCTGTGGACAGGAGTTGAGAACCACTGATTTAGAACATCATGGTGCTCCATACAATGGGATGATGTCAAGTAATGTCATGTGACCTTGCCAGTACAGCTGCACTATAGCCAAGGAGAAGTACTCTGTTACACTCATTTCGATAGAGTCCCTGAATGGCTGGAAAGAATTATGGTCTGCCTACAAGGGGTTAAGATTTGTCAATGTTTAATTCAGCCTTTACTGTTTTAAGTCAGTTCTTAACCCTTTGAGTGCCAGAAGGGTACGCAGCTCATTGCTCTGCACTCAAAGGGTTACAACTGACTAGTCTACAACATAACACTCTCACTGTATGGCTATGCAACCCCCGCGATGTAACATGATCACCTTCATTAGTACATGTTGCCAGTAGATCAATGGGTCATATTTTGTAAAGTGCAAAGTGTCTGACCAGGGAACTGTAGCATAAACATGAAGAATGAATAATGAATGATACAACGCTAATCAGTAAAATGAGAGGATTTGGGTCAAAGCATTGCATTTCACTCATTTATAGATGAAAGACAGAGATTCTTTTGGTAAGTATTGCGTCAATCCCTTGGGTGCTCCTGGTGGAGTAATGCATTGGAGACATCACTAGCAATGCGTTGCGTACCCCTCTGCCTCTCAAAGGGTTAACATTTTTTTTATAGATTGTGCGTAATAATTGGAAGACCCAAAATAAAAAAAAAAAAAGTAATTCAGTATCATGAATGATAAAAAAAAAAGCACTGCAACAGCACATCCAGCAATACTGATGTCTCCTATGAGTGTTGCCCATCAAGGGGGCTGCCGGAATGTGGGATATTCACTTTTCATTATCATGGCATCAGGAGCATCCACAGAAATGTGTCCTGGTGGGGCAAAGCCACAATATGACCCGCAGGAGAGCCTGCCCAGACCATATGTTCATAGCTGGGAACTCTCCGGATTTGCCCTGGAGACTCTGTTTTTTTGCTGTTGATTACCGGGTCTCTGGGGCAGAGGCTGATTGTCAGGATGTGGAGAGTTTGTAATGAAACTCTGCCCACTTCTCCTCCTCCCCAGTCTGTTCCTCCCACTCTCCGCCCTCTTCTCATCCTTCCCACCCTGTTTTACCTACTTTTTCCATGTCAGTTAAGCCCCACCCCTACTCACTATTAAATCTCACCCATTTTTTATGCAAATCTCATCATTTATCTCCCCCAAAGGCAGCACAGGATCCACAGACAAAGTTCCCGGGTGTGCCTATGTTTATATGGAAGGGGCAAGTGTAGGAGGTTCAAGCGCTCCCCCCTCCATATGCCCATGATTGGTATTCATTTATAGTCATACTAGGAACATGCCCAGAAATTAAATCAGGACAAACATACAGTATAGTCAGAAGACTTATCAGGCATACCTTTATATTTATATTTCATAGTCTGTTTTATTTGTAATGAAACTTAAGGCATGTTAAAGGAGAATTAACACCCCACTTAACTTACTATGATCAGAAAATCCCAATGGCCTCCGTGAATTTTGCCCTTGCCCCTTTGTTCAGACCCGGATGTCCTGTTTACAGAAGCGTGTGTTTCTAACATATTTTTCAAACTGATCAAGCAGGGTGCATGAGCCTACTTAACTATTTAATGACCAGTGAGGTGCTCAACACCTTGAGGTACACAGCACTCTGAGACTCAAAAGGTTAAGAATAATAAGGGCAGTGGGTGGAGTTTGTGTCCTGTGTCATGTCCGCCTCCATGGAGAAGACATCCAGGAGTGATTGAAGATGTTATCCCTTGAAGAAAGGCACAGGTTCACTGGGATTCTCCGGCCATAGTAAGGTAAATAGGGGTAGTTACTATTAGGAGATATGACATCGGAGCTTAGTGCATGTGGCCACATCAACATATAAACACACCATAGGAATATGACAATGTCTCCATAAAGGGATAGTAATACTTCGTTTTATCTTTTCTTTATTTTGTAGGCATTAAAAAAACATGAAGAACGATATAAGTCTTATCTGTCAAACCTTTATGGTTTGAGAGATATTCACAAGCAAAGTTCCCCTCACTGACCAAAACGGTCAAGTCTGCCATCTAGCTGTCAGATTTGGAATCCGGTCCGTGGAGCGGCCATGGCTCTGCAGCAGAGCCGAGATCGTGAGATATATGAAGATCTACTTCATCCAAATAGTCTACAAAGTGTGCCTGGTTTGCAAGCACACTTTTTAGACCCTTCCAATGAAATAGTTATTTTTATGTCTTGTGCTCTTGGCTCTGCTGAAGAGCCACCGGTTGATCTGCGGACCAGATTCCAAATCTGACAGACTTGACCTTTTTGGTCAGCGAGGGGAACTTTGCTTGTGAATATCTCTCAAACCGTAAAGGTTTGACAGATAAGACTTATATCATTCTTCATGTTTTTTTAATGCCTACAAAATAAAATAAAGATAAAACGAAGTATTACTATCCCTTTAAGCGCCGTATGTTCAAAAGAAAAGTGGAGGAGTGCTGGAATAAACCATTTCCGCAATAAGGGAGAACTTTCCCATTGATTTAAATTCTTTTATATATATAGATGTTAAAGTCCAGTTTTTTTTAACTAGTTAATTGCTGCTACTCCCAACTCTGAAACAGCAGGATTATAAATGTACAGGTCTAATTTTGTACAGGTTCCTTCTCATTCCTGTTTCTTGTTTTCATTTAAATTTTCAGTTATTTTATTGAAGGACAAGAAGTCGGAAAACATTATAGCAATAGCCCCAAATCTGAAATCTGAAATATTGTTCTTAAGTATATTATAGATGAAGAAGAAGATCCACACACACACCTTTCCTACTAGAACGCCCACTTCTGTGCTTCTGTATGCAATTTTCTGGATGGTGGCAGCCATTTTATTGTGGATATACAAGAGTCACAGAAGCCATTTGTATTAGTCATAGTTGACTTTTGTCCTCATTGTGAACCACCATGAGTTTTTCCACCTTAATGGGGAAGTAACACCTCTTAATAATAACCCTCCACTTACCTTATTATGACCAGAAAAACCTAATGGCCCCTCTGAGGGTTTTTCCTGCTCCTTGATTCAAAAGATATGACCTTCAGTCAGTCCTGGGTGTAATAGATGTAATGGGCATCGAGGCAGACAGGACAGTTGCCAGCAGGGCCACAGGACACAAACTTTGCCCATTGCATGTGATAATTTTAACCCCTTAAGGACAATCTGTGTGTGCAAGCTCTGGTCCTTAAAGAGTTAAGTAGGCTCAAGTATTTTGTATGCTCCAGTATGAAAAATCTGACAGCAACTGTCATGTCAGCCTCCATGGTCATAATAACGTAGGGTTAGGGTAGGGTTAGGAAGTTATTATTAAGAGTTGCTACTTTTCCTTTAACCCTTTCAGTGCTCTGCAATGCGTTGCGTACCGCTCTGGCACTGAAAGGGTTAAGCGGAAACTTAGTATCTGATTCTGAGCTCACAAGTGATGCACCAAGGGTAGTAGATGATTACCTGAAATGTATGTCCTATACAGTATGATATTAAAACAATTCTAATCGAAAACTTGTTAATTTTTAATTATTTTATCAAGTTGGCAGCATGATGCATTTCCCTTTACTACATTCTATATTGATATCTGCTTTATGAATCATTTGATTAATATTTCCATTGTTCTTCCTTATCATGATCTACATGATATGCCTATTTCGCTGTGTTCCAGTATCATTGGAATGCAAGGAGGAGGGTGATATGATTAAAACCTTTTAACATATTAACCCTTTGCTTTCCAGAGGGGTGTGCAAGGAATTGTGTGTGGGTATATATATATATATATATATATATATATATATAAATTACAAAGAGGGAAGGCAGCACCAGTGGATCTTGTTTATATATAACATTTATTAGGCAAACTGCTACATAAAGGGTCAACGTTTCGGTCCTGTAATAGGACCTTTATATATGGAAGCATCAGGTGACTGACAAGCGTAGCCCGAAGCCAAGCACACCCAGGGGTGGCAGTAGGGAGGAGTTATGCAAATCTCCTCTAAACTGGTACTCCTGATTGGTGTAAGCATGGAGTATAGTTTTGATAGGAGTGGCTAGGAAGCCCTAAAAATGCACCAACATTTTCTGTTGCTACAAAAAAAGTAATGATTTAAAATAGCCCATGTAAAAGAGGCCTTATTCAGAAGAAAAATGTTTATTATATAATACTAGTTTAAAAGCCTGTGTACATGGGCCACAGTGCCACCCAGCAGCCTCGGCTTGTGCCCGGAGCCTCTCTGCTCACCAAGCGGTCCCAGGAAGGTGTGCAGAGAGCACTTCAGTCTAAATTCGGAGCCCCCCACTCTGTATCAGCTGCGGCTCGTTCTGGCAGTGTGCATGACTGCAGCGTGGGCAGTCTTCTCTACTGCACATGACTGCAGAGCGGGCAGTCTTCTCTACTGCACATGACTGCAGAGCGAGCAGTCTTCTCTACTGCACATGACTGCAGAGCGGGCAGTCTTCTCTACTGCACATGAATGCAGAGCAGGCAGTCTTCTCTACTGCGCATGACTGCAGAGCGGGCAGTCTTCTCTACTGCACATGACTGCAGAGCGGGCAGTCTTCTCTACTGCACATGAATGCAGAGCAGGCAGTCTTCTCTACTGCACATGAATGCAGAGCAGGCAGTCTTCTCTACTGCGCATGACTGCAGAGCGGGCAGTCTTCTCTACTGCACATGACTGCAGAGCGGGCAGTCTTCTCTACTGCGCATGACTGCAGAGCGGGCAGTCTTCTCTACTGTGCACGACTGCAGAGCGGGCAGTCTTCTCTACTGTGCACGACTGCAGAGCGGGCAGTCTTCTCTACTGTGCACGACTGCAGAGCAGGCAGTCTTCTCTACTGCACATGACTGCAGAGCAGGCAGTCTTCTCTACTGCACATGACTGCAGAGCGGGCAGTCTTCTCTACTGCACATGACTGCAGAGCGGGCAGTCTTCTCTACTGTGCACAACTGCAGAGCGGGCAGTCTTCTCTACTGTGCACGACTGCAGAGCGGGCAGTCTTCTCTACTGTGCACGACTGCAGAGCAGGCAGTCTTCTCTACTTCACATGACTGCAGAGTGGACAGTCTTCTCTACTGTGCATGACTGCAGCGCGCACATTCTCTACTGCGCTTGACAGCTTTCTGATAAACATCCTAGCGTCTTATTATATAGGACGTTCATAAAAATGTTCACTACTCATTTAAAGGGATTGTAATTTTTCTTAATAAATATTCTATTATTCTTTAATGTTTTTTTAATATGAAGAGCTTTATTATGTGTGTACACTTCGTAGTTCATCAGCAACTGAGTAATAAAGTATCCCCCCTCCTGCCCCTTTTACTTAGACTAAGCCACCTCCCCCCAGATGTGGAATTCGGTCATCAGACAGGACAGCTCGCAGTGAGGGACAATCTTCTTGCTGTGAGGATAAGGAAAACCCTGCTCTCCTTGACAAAGGAAGTCAGGTTTTTCCTTATGCTCAGTAAAGATTGTCCCTCGCTGTGATTTATCCGGACCTGTTTGGAGAACAGCGGGACGTGGGTAAAAGGGGGCATTAGGAGGATACTTTAACATTTATAGTGCTTACTGGTAGGAAGTGGCAGTTGGTAGTGCATAGCAGTATGGAATGTCTGAGTCCTGTATGCATGCCTGGAGGACTTGCTCTAACTGACAAATAAATAAAACTAAATATATTTTAAATATAAATATACTTTGATTTAGAAAGCTCTTGTAAAATCACCTCATTATTACAAAGTGACCATTCCACTTTAAAGGGATAGTAATACTTTATTATTACTATCCCTCATATTGTAGGTATTTGCAAAATAAGTTAATAGCCCCCAGGTTCATCTCTCAAACCTTTATGGTTTGAGAGATAATCAAAGGCAAAGCATCACCTCCCACCCCCTTCCCCTTGTGCTGACTGCAGGGGAAGTCTGTCGTATGACAGGCTTGTGGCTCTGCAGCTGAACTGAGATCCCATTATGAAGAAGAATTATTTCACTACATGTGCTTGGTTTGTGCTTGGTTTGCCGGCACATGTAGAAGACCGTTTCAGTGAAATAATTCTTTGTCATTAACGCGATTGCGGCTCTGCTGCAGAGCCGCATGATGAAAGTCAGACCGGATATCCCTGCAGTCAGCACAACGCTGACTTCAGGGAAGGGGGAGGGGGGGGGGAACTTTGCCTTCGGTTATCTCTCAAACCATAAAGGTTTGAGAGATGAACCTGGGGGCTATTAACTTATTTTGCAAATATCTACAATATGGGGGATAGTAATAATAAAGTATTACTATCCCTTTAAGCCAGTCTTTTCAATAAATAGATTTTTATGAACAATGGTCGTTTTCACAATTGCTTTCGAGGTTCTTTGTATTCTGCAGTTGTCTTAGATTTGATAGCTGCGGAGTACAGGATTATATTAGCAGTAGCACAGTCAGGATCACCGCAATATCTTATGCATAACTTAATTTCATTTTTATAGGCCTCAAAGTACAATAAAATAGCAAGCCTGGTTTTTAGATTGTCACATTCTTGATTACAAAAACTAAACATTTAAACAAAGTAGAAAAATATATATAACGCCACAATGCAATAATCTTGTGACTGGGGTAAGTGAAGTAATTTCAGGTTGTATACTACTGGGAAATTAATATTTACAATATAAGACATTTGTTTCTTACATTTATAATAGCATTTTCAAAAATTACTTTGAATCAATAATTTAATATAGAGTAAAAAACAGAATAACAGTTTTGCGGACTTTTCAAGGTTATACATTTATGGTAGAATATAATTCTGAGGGGCAGTAACTGTATACTGATTATATCTTTGAGTGTCAGAGGGTTGCACCGCTCTGGCACATAAAGGGTTGACTAAAGTGTTATATATGACAACCATAACATCAAGTACCTCTAACGCATGTTAACCCCTTAAGGACTGCTTTGATCCTTGCCGACGCGCCAGTACACATGACCTGTTACGCGTACCGGCACGCCGCTTTGAGGCCTAAGAGAGATTGCTCCGGTCTTGAAGCGATCAATTTTAGGCCCCAGTTTTACTTACAGCGCTCTACCGGGACGTGCTATGACCGTCACTGGTCCTTAAGGGTTTAAAGAGATGGCAACGCATCCTATCAGCTTTGGCTAATTCAGTAGTTGGCAAGTTAGCAGAGTGACTGATCACAGTGATCCTCTTAAAAATGCTATATTTGGCCTGATATTAACACTTTAAGGAGGTTGAAAAAAATATAGAAAACTTCGGAGCAAGGCAAAATTTATAGGAGCCAGCTGGGAGTTTTAGTAGCCAGTGAAGTGGCGAATATACAGAGGTGTATATAACATATCTTGAAAGTTAGAAGCCAGGTATAAAATTATAAAAAACGTGACTCAGGTTCCTGGGATTTTTCCACCCCTGATTTAAGGATCAGAGGTGTGTGGTCGTTCAGTAGTTAAATTTTTACTATCCCCTTTCCTCCCCTTTATCACATCAGCCCATTCTCCTTCGAAGTGGCTGATCTGGAATAATGATCTCCAGATCTACAGCTGCCAAGATCAACCCTACATGGCAATCTACTGATTGAGACCCCTCATTGTTTCTGAGCCTTGTAAACAAGTTCTGAGCACAAGCTACAAAATAGCTGTTGCTCAGGGCTTATTTACAATATTCAGAATCAGGGAACTGTCTAATTCATTACTTCCCATTTCTAAAGACAACAATCTACTGTAACGAGGAAAGGAGAAAATACTAAAAGTTAAACATTAAAGTGAAGTGTAATGTTCTCAAGAGTGTGACCTATGACAATTAACTGCCATATAGGCAAACAAATGTCAGAATAGGACCTCCTGACTTGGAAGATTTTGCCTTTTATCTAAAAGTCCTTTCTTTTGGATGCTAGAGATGTCTCCAATACATTGTGTAGTGATACATTTGAGATGTCTCTAGCATCCTAGTGGTTAATAGAAGAAATATTCTGGGTTACTAACCCCTGTTTTCCTCTAAACACCAGAGGACAGAGGGCAACCACATAATGCTATTTAAAGATTTTTTGTGAATTATTAATTTTGTACTGTCATACTCTTTTTCTTGCTAAAACTTCCCAATTTTTGTAAAATATTACAAATGGACAGTAAATTTACCAATGGTTGCAACAATGGATATTCCAAACCACAGATTCTTGGTTATTGCCCTTCAGAGGGGTCAGAGGAAACTACTGAGGTGGGTCAAAGGACACTGCATTGTTAAAGCTAAAATGGAGACGGCAATGGAGTAAAAAATCCCTTGTGAGTCCTTGCAATTAATGGATGACATTTAAGACCCAGAGGGATAAATGCATACAAGATGCTTTACTGAACTCACAGAGAGTACACAAGGAGAGACAATCAGAATGCTTGGATAACCCATACATAATAAAAATATTCACTCAAAATTCAGCTTTTGAGAACACATTAAATAAACCAGCAGGAGCCTTATGAATGCGGCCTCTGTAAACAGAAGGTAACCTTATATGTTGTGTGTATAATCAAATGGATTGCTGCTTTTACCAGAGCTGTTTTGGCCTTTATAATTTATGCTTTTGTGCACCTACTGATGACTCCAGGGGTGCAATCTCAATGCACTGCAATTGTATCAATTAACTTGTAATATGTGTGATAGTGAAAAAGCATTATTCTGGAAGGTAATAAGCTCAGCCTTGATATATTGTAATCACACTACTTGGGTGGGGATGCACTAAACTTTGACATGGGTCCATTTTGGCAATATTTTGTTGATTTTGACCCAAATCCATCCGTTTCTTTCCTTCGTATCAATGTGATTAAATGTCAAATACACCTATATTGCCATGCCTTCTCTAAGACCACCACATATATGATATTTCAGTGTCTCTATCTCCAATGGTTTATTTGCTTATTGAAATCTGATTTAATGAGTCATTTTCTTATTCCTGAGGGCGTGCTTATATTTCCATGTGACTGTGCACCATATGCGCTAAGCTCCAATAGCTGGTGATCACAGAAACAAATTTGCTTCTTGAGAATGGTGAATTGTAGACTTCACCATAGCTTTCTGTTAAGTCCTTGGTCCTCTCATATGGAGTTGTGGTAGTGCTACACCAGCTGCTGTGTGCTTTATCTTTTATCATTTAGTGGAAGTTGCTGATTCCGAAGCTAACAGGTCTATCCTGTACTGTGCTGTAAAACTTAATACTGCATTCACTGGGAGAGAAAGCTGCTGAATTTTGAACACTAACTACTAGTGGAGCATCAGAAAGGCAAATAGGGGGAGTAGAAGATGAACCTGGGGGGGGGTTATGCCATGCTTTACTACACAGATGTGACAAGGTGTGACCCTCTTCTTCACAGCCTCATCACAAAGTGTGTACATTGCAGTAACGGACAATTGCACAGTTTCTACCCATTGATAAACAAGATGTGTTTTCTGCCTATCTCAGCAGTTTCCAGCCTCATGGTCCTTTTTACAACATGTGTGCTCACTTATGCAAAAAGCAAAATATGAGAAATTTGGGCACATACAGACTATACCATAAGGAACAAATAACCATTTTCTAAATTCACTTTGAATTAACATGAACTTTCAAGGCTGTCAATGAATCTCAATGAGTTGAAGACCTCTCAAGCATTCAAGGGTTTAAAAGCCCCATTTAACCCAAATTTAATTTGTATTTCCCCTGTAATTTGGTTGCTTTGCAAAATAATTGCTCCTCATTTTCTTTCTGCTTATGTCCTCAAATTATACATCCAGCACCCAGATATATCTATATCAGGGCTGTCCAAGTTTGGTCCTCAAGGGCCACCAACAGGCCAGGATGTAAGGATTTCCCTGATTAAGCACAGGGGGCCAATCAAAATAAATGAGCCACCGGTTAACTCACCTGTGCTAAATCAGACAAATCTTTAAATTCTGAACTGTTGGTGGCCCTTGAGGATCGAACTGGAACATCCCTGTACAATATAGTTATTTCTGAGCATTTGATCACCTTCGAATTGAACTGTTAGTTGTTTTTCTTACAAACTGATAAAGACTATTAAAAAAAAACTGTAACCCTTAGGGCTCTGTTACATGGACAACGGAACTGTAGCAGCTCTCTACTTCCATTTGTTGGCCATGTCATGATAGCTCTGTCTCCCATATTCTCTCTCACGTTTCTCCTGCACTTCCCCATCAATCCTGTCTCAGGGTGGTCATGGCTGATGGCCAATCCATCTATTTAAACCTGCCACTAAGTCACAGTCATAACAGCAAACAATGGGCTCCAATAATTCTAAATGTATTGTAAGGCCGCCTTCACATAAGTGACATCAAGTCAGCGACATTGCCCTGCCCTGGAAAATTCAGATTTAATGCAAAAAGTTAATGGCTAAAAGTTCTCATTGGTGTCAGTCAGGGATGTACAAGTTTGATCCTCAAGGGCCACCAAGAGGCCAGGATTTCCCAAATTAAGGTGAGTTAAACAGTGGCTCATTCAGTTTGATTGGCTGTGCTCAAACAGGGAAATCTTTAAAGGAATAGCAATGTTTCATAATAAAAGTAGATCTAATTAATCATCATAGTATTTGGACTTTGGAAAGTGTTATTTCAATTCTTTCAGAGTTGTAGTTCAAGAGTAATTCAATGACAAAGTATCCCCTCCCACCCCTTTTACTGATATAAAACTGTTCAGCCAGATTAGAAGGGAGGTGCCCAGGTAGATTGCAGAGAGGGACAATCTTCAATTAAGATAAGGGAAAAACCTGAAAAACTTGACAAGGGGGGCAGGGCTTTCATTGTTCTCATAGGAAGAAGATTGTCCCCTTCTGTTATCTGTCTGGTCTATGGACTGGATTCCACATCTGAGAAGAGATGGCTTACACTAGGTAAAAGGGGCGGGAGGGGAAACTTTGCTTGTGAATATCTCTCAAACCATAAAGGTTTGAGAGATAAAACCTATATCGTTCTTCATGTTTTTTTAATGCCTACAAAATAAAGTAAAGATAAAATGAAGTATTACCATCCCTTTAAGGGTTCACTATAAAAATATTGCACACGGTGCATTAACCATGTCTCTGGGATGAAAAGGGAGACATGAAAATCTCTCCCGCATCAAAAGGGTGAGATTCTCATTTAGTGAGCTTAAGCGTCACTCGTTTGATTGCCCACATGAACATAGACATACCTTGGTGATATTTGAGTGCCCACATGAACATAAACATAACTTGCTGATATGTGTGTATGTAAAGGTGGACTATACCCAGAACAATTCTGTGTGTGTACTCCCGCTCTCCTTCCCCTCAGAGTCCGTGGCTCAGTGATTCTCAGCTCCAGTCCTCGGGGCACACCAACAGGTCATGTTTTCAAGATATCCCTAATTAATCGCAGTTGAATCAATCAACAACTGAGTCACTAATTATTCACCTGTGATTAAGCAAGATCAACCTGAAAACCTGCACTGTTGGTGTGCCCCAAGGACTAACGTTGAGAATCACTGCCGTGGCTCATAATAATAAAAAAATTAAACAAAATCATATCACCATCTGAATTGCACGCCTGTGTCTTTGATTTTTTTTTTTTAATTATTATGAGCCACGGACTCTGAGGGGAAGAAGAGCGGGAGTACACACACAGAACTGTTCTGGCTATAGTCCATCTATGCAGACACACATATCCTCAAGGTATTTTTATGTTCATGTGGGCGCTCAAATGAGCTGCTCTTTAGCCTGCAACATGAGAATCTTGCCCTTTTGATGCAGGCAAGATTCTCATGTCGCCCTTCTCATCTCGGCGACATGGCTAATGCGCGTTTAGTTGCTTGCATATTAGTGTGCAACATTTCAAAAGGATATCATCCTTAAAATGATAGTAACGTCTATGTAAAATTAGTTGTCCAAGTCTTCTGTATATTAAAAGGAACCAATTACACCATGCCTAAATGCTTACTTACTCAAAAGTTATGAAGCACTGAAGATCCCCTGCCCGCCCCTTCTGGCCGCCTCCCTTGGAATCTGAGATTGGGTCGTGCAACTCGAAGGCTGCAACGAGGAACAAACTTCAATAAGTAAATATAAGGGAAATCCTGTCTCCTTCGATGAAGAAGGGCAGGATTTCCCTTTAATTACTGATGTTTGTCGCTCGCTGCAGCCGTCCTGACCAGCCTGTATCTTCTGAGTGATGTGGGGTGGGCGGGCGGTGGATCTTCAGTGCTTCATAACTTTTGAACTATAAGGAAGTAAGAGCTTAGACATAGCACAATATGTTCCTTTTAATATACAGAAGACTTGGGCAACTAATTTTACATATATATTACTATCACTTTAAGCCCTAGACTATTGGTAACTCTTGAAGACCAAACTTTGACACCCCTGATTTAAATGGAGCTTGAATACTAGGAAATATATCCAATAGGACCATCGCATAGTGAAGCAATGAACTGGAGATCTATCTAATATTCAAAGTGTTAAAAGCCCCATTTCATTTAATGTAGATTTTGGGAATTTTTATTTGTCCCCTATGGTGCAGTCGCCATGCTCCGTAACTGCACCTCTATTGCTTTTTGCATAATTGACACTATTATTTCTGCTCCATAAGCAATATTATGAGCAACAACTGAACAGGCTGCTGAACATTCTTGCTTTTTATATAAACGGATGTGAATGTCACTCCAGGAGATTCTAATTAATTGTCTTTCAATATTTTTCTTTCCCGTTTGGTCCGACTCCTAAGTGTCTATCAGTTAGACAGTGCCCCAGGGAGTCATTTGTTCTTTAAAGGTGAAAAAATGTACCCACAAAAGAGTTACCCATTAGATCAATCCTCTCTAACAACTTTATTGATTAGCTGCAATAACATTTTTCATTTATTAATTATGAAGATGTTCAAGGGATATTGAAGTTAACTATTGTGATTTTTTTCTCTATGTGTTGTTAACATCTTCTGACCTGGTTGTAAATTCTCAGAAGTGCCTGATTTTAAAAGGTCATTTGTGTAATACTAATTTGTGGAAACTTTAATGTGTTTTTGGCCATATTTTATTACAACCAGAATCTTCATTTTGAAACCTATTAACCCTTAATGGACCAGAGGCATGTGTAAGGCATTGAAAAATAATGTGCTGCATTCCCTTCTAGTTTTTAAACGGTCAGTGCACACTGGAAAATATATTATTTGAAAAAATATTTAGATTTAAAGGGACCATCTCATATAAAAACAACTGGGAATTTTCTATCAATCTAAATAACCTCTAAACTAGGTTTTTGAATTAAAAAATAGCTAATACAACAGGCAGGTGAATTTGAAAGCTTTTTCAAAATCACAAAAGTAATTTTTTAATGATACAATCACTTTAACTCTTTGAATGCCAGAAAGGTATCAAATGCATTGCTCTGCAATATCACTCTGGCACCTAAAGGTTTAAATAAATATATAATTGTGATAAGTGAGCCCATTATTGCATTGTAAACTGGCAGACTGGCACCAGGAAAATGGGATATATAAAACAGTTTCACATTTAATAAAAATCAATGATTGTAATTGCTTTAAAGGAATTTTATTATTTGAAGTGAAGACCTTACTGTTTTCAGTTCTCGAGCGTACTGCTGACCTTTTTGAAGCGACGCAGTTGTAATTAGGAACTCTGTTTGGTAGAATAGACAGATGTACCGGTTCCTGGGGTGTCCATAAGAGCGGATGAAGGTCAAGGCTTTGGCTTCCATGCCTAATTGATGGAAGCACATTTTTTAAGGATGTAAACCAACAAAATATCTGTTCCGATTTTCATTTCAAATGCACATACCAATTTTTAACCATAATAACACATGGCCTTTTGTACAAAACAAAGAACAGAAATTATGGGGCAAATGTAATGCACTGTAAGGGAAAAAATAGAAATGTTAAAATTCCCATTTAATTTAATAAGACATTTAATTTATCTCTTATAGCGCATCTGGGTTGCTCCAGAATTATACCGCTTTTGTTTAATACATATGTCCCTATTAGAGTTGTTATATCATGCCTTTAACCCTTTGCATGCCAGAGAGGTATACAACACCTGGGGGAGAATCACTAAGGCGTGATAAAGAGGTGATAAAACGGAGATAACTTATGCAGTGATATCACTTCTCCAATTCCTATGTTATTCTATGGAACCAGTTCACTAAGATTTCTAGAACATTGGGGATCTTAGTGTATCTCCATCATCTCCACGTTATCACCTCTTTATGCAATGCATACATATTAGACTAATCCCACCCATAAGGGTGGTCCAGTACCAAAATGATGGGCAAGTCTCCTCTGCATGGAAAAACCAGCTAACCCCAGACGTACGTTTCGGCCTTATTTGGGCCTCGTCAGTAAGGTGCAGCTGGCTTCCCTAGGCACTGAGAGCAAGGGGTCCACGTCTGGATTACCCTAGGGAAGCCAGCTGCACCTCACTGACGAGGCCCAAAATAAGGCCGAAATGTACGTCTGGGGTTAGCTGTTTTTTCCGTGCAGAGGAGACTTGCCCATCATTTTGGTACTGGACCGCCCTTATGGGTGGGATTAGTCTAATATGTATGTGGAAATTTCTCCTCTGTAATGGCACTAGAGAGCTAAAATGTGATGCTCTTGAGCGGTGACTAGCCGGAGAACAGGCCATTGTGCTTTTGTTCGTGCTCAGAGCCTCTCACATCATTTTTGGCTTGTTTCTGCGAAACACTTAGGGTCTCTCCCTAAGTGTCAAGGGTAATCCAGACGTGGATCCCTTTCTCTCAGTGCCTAGGGAAGCCAGCTGCACCTCACTGACGAGGCCCAAAATAAGGCCGAAACGTACGTCTGGGGTTAACTGTTTTTTCCATGCAGAGGAGACTTGCCCATCATTTTGGTACTGGACCACCCTTATGGGTGGGATTAGTCTAATATGTATGTGGAAATTTCTCCTCTGTAGTGGCACTAGAGAGCTAAAATGTGATGCTCTTGAGCGCTGACTAGCCGGAGAACAGGCCATTGTGCTTTTGTTCGTGCTCAGAGCCTCTCACATCATTTTTGGCTTGTTTCTGCAAAACACTTAGGGTCTCTCCCTAAGTGTAAAGGGTAATCCAGATGTGGACCCCTTGCTCTCAGTGCCTAGGGAAGCCAGCTGCACCTCACTGACGAGGCACAAAATAAGGCCGAAACGTACGTCTGGGGTTTGCTGTTTTTTCCGTGCAGAGGAGACTTGCCCATCATTTTGGTACTGGACCGCCTTATGGGTGGGATTAGTCTAATATGTATGTGGAAATTTCTCCTCTGTAATGGCACTAGAGAGCTAAAATGTGATGCTCTTGAGCGGTGACTAGCCGGAGAACAGGCCATTGTGCTTTTGTTCGTGCTCAGAGCCTCTCACATCATTTTTGGCTTGTATGTTACAGACAGCAATGAATGTTCTAAAATCTGCCATAAATGAATGTACACGGAGGAAAAAGACAGTCTATATTACTTAGCTTAGTGTTGATAGTAATGTCTTACTGCCCCTGAAAGTATAACTAAGATTATATAATCTAGGAAATCCTCAGAAGGATTTTGAGCGATCCAAATTAAAACCCATGTGTATGTTCATTCCCCATGATGCTTGTGTGGTGAATGGTAGCTTGGTCCTCAGTGTAATCCATCAATTGTTTTGATGAGGCGTATAATGGTTGGTTCATTTTCATTGTATCTTCTGTCCTCCCTTTTCTCTAGATAGGTACTTGATTTCCATAGACATGATTACTACTCGATACTCCACAGCAGGTGTATGCCCATCCTTTGTCTCTCCAGCCTTTGTTCAAATACATCTTCCATCATCTTCAACCAGGCTGAGGATAATGGGAGCTGCAAGTCAACAGTGGCTGGAGAGTCTCTCTGGAGTGTATTTTCTAAAAGATACCAGGTCATCTCATTCTGTAATGGTGTAATGCCTTGCTGGTGGCGTGTTCTGGTGCGTTATTCATCTAGTCATAAAAAAGGTACCGGCTCATCAACCTGGCATGACCTGGCTAAAAATCAACCCTGGTCTAACAAGTTGGCCTACTCTGATACACAGGCTGGCCTAAGGTGAGCATGACCCTAGCAGTGATTTCCCATTATTCATTATATTACATTGAAATGTAAATTGCCAAGAAAAAGACCCAAGACACGAAGGGTTGCTGTAATATATATATATATATATATATATATAGACAAAGAAGACAGCTTTCAGCACTAACTCACCTAAATGTATAGAAAAATGTGTATATATATATATATATATATATATATATGTATAATACCTTATAATTGTATTATTTATATTGAAATGTCCATTAAAGAATTTTAAAGGTAACTGAAGTGTGCAGCAAGTAATAACAGGGTTCTCCAATCCCCAAAGCAAGTGCAAACGTGGAACAGACTATAAACCTGTGCTCCTCCAGTTTACTAGTGATTAGTGTGCCCTGTATTGGGCATATATAAGAACACAGAAAAAATGAGGCATTAGTGACAACTTTTTTGGCCCAAAAAAGAGGGGGTAAGCTCACCAACCACACCAAGGTTCCTCATTTGTGGCAAGTTCCTACTCTCAACACTTAATCCCTATCTAGAAAGAAAAAAAAAAAATAAAACTAAAATTTAAAAGTACTCCCTGACAAGATGTAATAATAACGTGTTGGAGGGGGGACCCCTTATCCTCTTATTTTGTTAGATGTGTGAAGGTCCCCATGTATGCAATTAAAAACAATGGACAAACATTTTAAAAAAGTGTGAAAGCGGACTTGTGTACCTGTATTGGGGGAGAGATCACCACACAAGAACTGGAGCTCAGACAGCCCTTATAGGTAACCACCCCCACAGGTCACATGTGGAATAATCAGTTGGACACTACAGAATGTTAAAAACCCAAATTAACCTCTTAGGGCCTGAAATAAAGAAAATAAATAGAATGGACAGTAAGAAGCAGCTTGTGTGCATAATTGTGTGCATTTTGTAGTCTCTTGGGTAAGAAAATGCTGAATACTAGAGTTGTTACATAGATGGAAGGAGCATGAGTTGGAGATTGACTGAATGTGGGCTGTGAAAGACAGAACAACGGTGACCCCCAGGCAGCATGCTTTGGAGTTAAAGGGATAGTAATACTTCGTTTTATCTTTATTTTATTTTGTAGGCATTAAACAAACATGAAGAACGATATAAGTCTTATCTCTCAAACCTTTATGGTTTAAGAGATATTCACAAGCAAAGTTTCCCCTCCCGCCCCTTTTACCTAGTGTAAGCCATCTCTTCTCAGATGTGGAATCCAGTCCATAGACCAGACAGATAACAGCAGGGGACAATCTTCTTCCTATGAGAACAATGAAAGCCCTGCCCCCCTTGACAAGTTTTTCAGGTTTTTCCCTTATCTTAATTGAAGATTGTCCCTCTCTGCAGTCTACCTGGGCACCTCCCTTCTGCTCTGGGTGAGGAGTGTGACATCAGTAAAAGGGGCGGGAGGGGGATACTTTGTCATTGAATTACTCTTAAACTACAACTAAATTGAAATAACACTCTCCATGTCCCAAATACTATGGAGATTAATTAGAGCTGCTTTTACTATGAAACATTACTATCACTTTAAGTGTGATAAGAAATATCCAGGGAAAGGCTGGTTGGAGAGGGAGAGAATATTGTAAATTCAGTTTTAGTTAAGTTAGGTTTTACATGATGGGAGGATATCCAGGAAGACACAAAAATGAGGCAATAAGACACATCGGACAGGAGAGAAAGGGAGAGGTCTGAATTGGGAAAAGGTGTAGATTGAAAATAGCAAGGGGCCCAAGACTGATCCTTAAGGAACACCGCCGACAGTGGTAAGGGTAAAGAAGTGGCGTCAAAGTAGAAAACACTGCAAGAGCAGTTGTAGTAGTAGTATGAGAACTAAGAGAGGGAGGCATCACAGAGGCCTAGTGAGTGGAGAGCTTTGAGGAGGAATGGGTGTTCCACTGTGTGAAAGGCAGTTGACAGATGCAGGAGAATGAGTAGGGAGTAGTGGCTTTTTGACATATCCAAGAGCAAGTCATTAGGCATTTTAGTAATAGCAGTCTCAGTGGAGTGATGAGGGTGGAATCCACGTTGCACTGGGTCTAACAAGGAGTGAGAGTAAATTCAATTTGTGAGACAGTTGTATATAAGATGTTCCAGGAACTTGCATGGGAATGGGAGAAGAGAAATGGGCCGGTAGTTGGAAGGTGAGTTTGGGTCCAGAGAAGATACCCTGAAATACAGCTTCTGTAATTATAGGGTAGTGCCAGTGTGGTTCACTCTGAAAATGTTGCAAATTTGTGAGTGTATGTCACCCCCCCCACACCCTAACCATTCTACCCCTGTACTACCCTAACCTAATCAAAATCCTAACCATAACCCAAAGTTCACCCTTACCCTAACAATACCTCAATATCCCCCCTCATCCTAAGAATCCTAACCCCAACCATAACCCAAAATTTTACCTCACACACACAATCTTAAAGATGCCATTTTGATCATGCTATCTTGAAGTACGCAACATTTTAAATGCAAAGTTTTGATGCAATACATTTTAAATGTGCTGTTGTGATACTCTGCATTTACTACTCACCAATTCAATACCCACCTGGTGATTTAGAGGGAGATTTATAAAAGTTGTTCCTAGTACTTTTTAAAGGAACGGTCCTTGAGTCCTCACAACTGGAGATAATATGAGGGCCGATTTATAAATTATTTAAGGACTTATTACTCTGATATTAATGCCGGAATGTTTACGGACAGCATCTAAATGGCATTAAGATTGTGGCGAAAATTCTCAAATTTTTACAAACTGGTTACTCCATTTTTTTTTAAAACGTACTACATGGCGTTCTTAGTTTCAGAGACTCTGTTACCGTCATTTTAACGTGTCTTTGTTGCTTAACGCCATGTTTATAAATCTCCCTCTTAGTTCCTCCTGGAATGTAAGGAACAAAATGTTCCAGAACAAAACATTTTAATTTATTTTTTCAAATATCCGTTTAATAATTTTATCATTCTATATGAGAGGTGTGAGCCACTGGTTACATTTCTCCGTAGGATGTGATATTATCTAGTGTTATACTCTGAAGGGTTAACGAGGTCTGCATTGAAATAACATAGCCCTGCCCAGTGTTAATTACTCTTTTAAAGGGATAGTGATGTTTCAAAATAAAAGCAGCTCCGATTAATATTCTGTAAGCTCTGTAAGCAGGATGAGTGTAAGCAGCCTGGAAACGTGACCGCACAATAATGAGAGTGCAGTTGGTAGCAGGCTGCTATAAGAGATAATATAATGGAAGAAGCCAGTGAGCTCAGAAAATACACCAGCTAGGCAAGATGCTAGCATGAAACCCTAATACTAGAGCACCCGAGGTCTGCCAGAACAGGGCTTTTGTAGGCCTCAGGTACATCCAGAGACGTGATGGAGAAAGCAGGACGCAAGCCCGGAAGCACAAAAGAACAAAAACTACCGTGCGCCTGTGTGAAACGTCCCGAGAAGTGACGAAGCCGAAGCTGGAAGCAACCGCACCGAGAGACACCCGCCGGAGGTACAGGCAGACGATATGACATATTCATAGTATTTGGGCCATGGAAAGTGTTATTTCAATACTGTCAGAGTTGTAGTTCAAAATTGATGAATCCCTTCCCTTTTACCTAGTGTAAGCTGGTCTCTTGATTGGACATATCACAGCAAGGGACAATCTTCTTACTGTGAGCATAAGGAAAACCCTGCCTCCCTTGACAGGTTTATCAGGTTTTCCCTTATGATCAATGAAGATTGTCCCTCTCTGTGATCCATCCGGACAGTCTTGCTGCTCTGAGCTGAGCAGTGTTTCATCAGTAAAAGGGACTGGAGGGGGATACTTTATCATTCAATTACTCTTGAACTACAACTCTGACAGTATTGATATAACACTCTCCATGGCCCAAATACTATAATTAATTGGAGCTGCTTTTATTGTGAAACAG
This sequence comes from Rhinophrynus dorsalis, assembly GCA_037306005.1. NCBI lineage: Eukaryota > Metazoa > Chordata > Amphibia > Anura > Rhinophrynidae > Rhinophrynus > Rhinophrynus dorsalis. The sequence continues at coordinate 659,963,354 of CM074718.1, read as the reverse complement.
TACTATCCCCTTTAAATCTTTCAGCAATGGGTCACCCACTTTTACTCACCTGAACTCTGATAGGAACAGCTCTACCACCTTGTGACACAGGCCCAGTCTGGGACAAAAAATAGGCCCGGACATTTAAAGCTACGCAGCCCATTTTTATTTTTTGAGCAGCCCTTGGGGGGACGGCCTTCAGTGACACTGACTGTTGCAGGGTTGGGCTGTCAGCTGACGGTGATCATGGGCGGAGCTTATAATCACGTGCGGTGCGCTGCATAGCTGCACGTTAATTGCCCGCCCACCAGGAAACAAGGTGGCCATCTTTCAGAAAGTGAAAGATGGCCCAAACTCCTTTAATGATTAATTTTTTTTTAAATGCCCTGACCTGCCCCGGACCGGCTCACCGGGCAAATGTCCGGTATGCCCGATGGCCAGTCCGGGCCTGTTGTGACAGTATGAACTGTTATAACATTTCAACAACGAAACTACCAGCAGAGAGATTTTCCTTATTTGACTCCACATCCTGTAATATTTTTTTTTAACCTCATAATAGAACTTAACACCTTAAGGACCCATGATGTGCCAGGACTGTGAAGCCACCCACGAGCCAGATCGGGTGGTCATTAAGGGGTTAAGTGATATATATTTTTTTAGAAAATAACTTTCCTGATCTCTTAAAAAAGACAAATGAAACCTAAAGCAGATAATTGTTCAAGATTAGAGCCATATTTTTCATAATAAAACTATCCTGTGGAAAAAAGAGGTGATAAAGTGGAGATAACTTCTCCAGTGATATTACTTCTCCAGTTCCCATGCTATTCTATGGAGAGTGTACACGAAGATCTCTACCAATTGAGTAATCTTAGTGCATACGCTGCATAGGAAGGGATCAAGTAATATCACTGGAGAGTGTTATTTCAGTACTGTCAGAGGTGTAGTTCAAGAGTAATTGAATGACAAAGTATCCCCCTCCCTCCCCTTTTACTGATGTAACACTGCTCACCTCAGAGCAGAAGGGAGGTGCCCAGGTAGATTGCAGAGAGGGACATTCTTCAATTAAGATAAGGGAAAAAAACTGAAAAACTTGTCAAGGGGGGAAGGGCTTTCATTGTTCTCATAGGAAGAAGATTGTCACCTGCTGTTATCTGTCTGGTCTATGGACTGGATTCCACATCTGAGAAGAGATGGCTTACTCTAGGTAAAAGGGGTGGGAGGGGAAACTTTGCTTGTGAATATCTCTCAGACCATAAAGGTTTGAGAGATAAGACTTATATCATTCTTCATGTTTTTTTTTTTTTAATGCCTACAAAATAAAATAAAGATAAAACGAAGTATTACTATCCCTTTAAGCAAATGGGTCGAATGGCCATGCACAGCTAACCACACATCCTTAGGAAGAATACATTTATCATAGATTTGAGTGATTATTGCACCAAAGAATGAATTTATGCAACTGATGGGTATAAATGATGAATGTTTTAGTCCAACAATAAGAGGACAGTCACACGCAGCCAGCCCTGCTCTTCAAAATTGCCTGAGGAGACCAACTCCATCTAGTAGCGATTTCCTTTTATTCATTTATTTGCAATATTGATAGATAGCTTTCCAGAGAATACTAAACACTGAAATGATTTCCATAATACACTTATCACTTAACCGGAATCAGATACTTAGATTTAGATTGTGTCAATTCATGTGCCTTGCGAGCACAGATAAATGTGTGTGGGTAAATGTTTGTTTATATTTTGGGTTATAACCCAATTATGTTAACCCTTTGAGTGCCAGGGGGATATGCAACACATTGCTTTGCCCCATCCCGACAATGGACGTACGTGTACGTCCCGCAGAAACTGTCACTTAGTGACAGAGGACGTATATGTACGTCCAGGAAGTTGTTCAATGCAATGGGGAAAAAGTTTGGCAGGCGTTAAGTGCCGGCCACTTGCAAGCACAGCCAGTCACTAAGGGGTTAAGTACCCCTCTTGCACTCAAAGGGTTAAAATAGATATTCTTTGAGTACCATTATGTCTAATGCAAATATTCTTAGCACCCTTAGTGAATGAAACTTTTGTCTGGCAACCAGATGAAGTAGCCCATGTTACAAACCATCCCTCTTAATCCTTTGGCACTGGCACATTAAGGGTTAATGTGTTGTCAGCTATAACTATAAGCCTAATTTATTATGAACTGTGTAATTGTGAAGCAAACCAACAGCGTTACAGGGTAAAAATGAAAACTCCCCAAATTCCCTGTTTTTTTAAGTGGAACATTAACACTTTGAGTGCCAGAGGCACTCAAAGAGTTAACCTCCTCGATTCTAGTGAAATCTCAAACGCGTTTCTTTGCAATAAGAACCAACGGGAAATTTTTAGTGCAGTCGGTCTGCAACAAAATAGTTTCAGTTCTTACTACATCAATCTCGCTAATAATTCCGGTTAGCAAATTATTTGACTTTTTTCTAAATATAATCCCATTACAGAACCACAAGTTTATTTGTATCCACATCTAATGGATGTGGGATTGTTGATGACCTGCAAATATAGATTAAAAATAAAAAGTTGAATATAAATTTGTTCTTTTGCCATTGGACAGCTGGGGGAGGTAGTATGCATATTGGAATAGACACCAATCCAGGGCTCAAAGGGTTGACTTCAAAATGTTTCACTCAGCAAGAATAATACATAAAAGCTTTGTTCCCTCGTCACCTTAATCCTCAGCTTCAAAGATGACATAGAAAGCCCATCTCCCCCTCTTTCTATCATTCCCACTTTTACAACAATACCAGTGATTAAGATCCCTTATATCCTAAAAAAAATGGCTTTTAGGAAGATCTGAAAAAATGTTTTCACTTTCCATATCTTTGTATTTTACCTTATTTTAACACCTAGCGTTTTTAGTGTGAATGGAGTCACACATCCATGTATGTATGCTAACTCAATGAAAAGTGTTGTTCTGTCAAGACAGCTTTATATATTTTTATTTATAAAAATGTTTCAATACTTTTGCCCATTGGGAGCTAGAAAGGATATTGTGAAGGTATCAAGGGGTTAAGATAACGATACAATCTTAAAAATTAAATTTCTTTTAAACTTGCACAGTTTTTTCTTCTTTAAACCTTTTTGTCACTATATAACCTCAGGGGTCTTTCATGATGTTGTTGGCTATGGAGAGAGAATGAAAGAGATTTAAACATATTCACCGTGAAATGCATCTTACATTTTCTTGTTTGGATTAATGCCCTTAGGATGGCACAGATGTTGAAAAAAATAAACTAAAAAAGCCAGGCTAAGTTCACCACTGACTTAGTATGTCAATATTTTATGTGGTCATTCTATAGTCCAATAAACTTGCAATCACTGTCATTATAAAGTTTACTTAGTAAAAGAGTGCAGTTTGAGCCACTGGTCAAAGGAATATTGACCTATCACTTTCGTAAGACCTATTATAGAGATAGTAATGTTTCACAAAAACAGCAGCTCCAATTAATCTTCAGAGTATTTGGGCCATGGAGAGTGTTATTTAAATACTGTGAGAGTTGTAGTTCAAGAGTAGTTGAATGATAAAGTATCCCCCTCCCGCCCCTTTTACCTAATGTAAGCCACCTCCTCTCATATATGGAATCTGGTCTTTTGACCGGACAGGTCACAGCAAGGGACAATCTTCTTCCTATGAGAACAATGAAAGCCCTGCCCCCCTTGACACGTTTTTCAGGTTTTTCCCTTATCTTAATTGAAGATTGTCCCTCTCTGCAATCTACCTGGGCACCTCCCTTCTGCTCTGGCTGAGCAGTGTTACATCAGTAAAAGGGGCGGGAGGGGTATACTTTGCTATTGAATTACTCTTGTACTTCAACTCTGACAGAATTGAAATAACACTCTCCATGGCCCAAATACTATGATGATTAAAGGGGAACTTTCACCTCCTCATTATCCTTATTGTATCCCTTCCTTTGTGTCCCCTCTGTACAGTGCGGTCTTTCTTTTTGCCTACAAATCTGTTTAAATGAAGAAAAAAGATACTTGAATTGTGTACCTTATGACGTTAGCAGCCGCACAGCCGCGCACCGTACGGTGCAGAAGACACTCCCACAGCCTCAGCTCCTTTCACTTGCCCCAGCATGATCCGATGACGGAGGCGTTCTGTTAGTAAGCTGGAGAGAGATCTCATTGGCTAGATATTGATCTCTGCGAATGAGATCTCTCTCCAGCTTACTAACAGAACGCCTCCGTCATCGGAGGATGCTGGGGCAAGTGAAAGGAGCTGAGGCTGTGGGAGTGTCTTCTGCACCGTACGATGCGCGGCTGTGCGGCTGCTAACGTCATAAGGTACACAATTCAAGTATCTTTTTTCTTCATTTAAACAGATTTGTAGGCAAAAAGAAAGACCGCACTGTACAGAGGGGACACAAAGGAAGGGATACAATAAGGATAATGAGGAGGTGAAAGTTCCCCTTTAATTAGAGCTGCTTTTATTATGAAACATTACTATCCCTTTAAGAGAACCAACTAGCTGTATTGATTTTTACTTCATTTACCAGTTAATAAAACGGAATAATGATTTATGAAAATGCTTTTGAGTTTTAATAATACATGAAAGAATAACAGAATTAAATAGGAAATGCCAGCTGGGTTGGAGTGTAAGCTCTTGCAAGCAGGGACTGCTCCATCTTTTGTATTCATTTATCAAGTGGATCGTGTGTGTGTGTGTGTGTGTGTGTGTGTGTGTGTAATCAGTGTAATAAGTTCCTTAATTTTAGGGAAATGCTGGTGCTTAAATAAATAAATGCTGCTGATAATAATAATAATAATTGCAATTACTTAACCAATTACATGGTTGAAACTTCTCCAACACATTACTTCTCAGCCAAGGGTTAAAGGGATAGTAATGTTTCATAATAAAAGCAACTCTAATTAATCATCATATTATTTGGACTTTGGAGAGTGTTATTTCAATTCTGTCAGAGTTGTAGTTCAAGAGTAATTCAATGACAAAGTATCCCCTCACGCCCCTTTTACTGATGTAACACTGCTCAGCCAGATCAGAAGGGAGGTGCCCAGGTAGACTGCAGAGAGGGACAATCTTCAATTAAGATAAGGGAAAAAGCTGAAAAACTTGTCAAGGGGGGCAGGGCTTTCATTGTTCTCATAGGAATAAGAGTGTCCCCTTCTGTTATCTGTCTGGTCTATGGACTGCATTCCACATCTGAGAAGAGATGGCTTACACTAGGTAAAAGGGGCGGGAGGGGAAACTTTGCTTGTGAATATCTCTCAAACCATAAAGGTTTGAGAGATAAAGCTTATATCGTTCTTCATGTTTTTTTAATGCCTACAAAATAAAATAAAGATAAAACGAAGTTTTACTATCCCTTTAAAATTAATTCCACCATAACTTGATATTCCTGTAAAATACAAGACTGATCCCAAATAAATTAAATTTATGGTACAATAACTGTGAGCATACTAAAATAGCGTTCTGTCTAACAGTCTCATGCAATGTGTAGAAAAATCATATATATTAAATAAACAAAGTGTAACCCCTTTTCTGGGAGATGCTTCCATGATAAAGCTTAAACTTGCTAATTTTGAGTGCATTCCATCATGACCTCCCTTCAGTCTATACCCCCAAAATGTACTTTCAGAAAGGAAGCCTTTGAACTTTACAATCAGACTGATTCAAATATTCTTATTAGACTGCTCAACACATTAATAACATGGGCCATCATAGGTATATATGCAGATCTCATATGATAGAAGAGACAGCTGAATGTAGGCTAGAGAAACAGACATCAGACTATGAGACAATAATAACTAGCACAAAGCCACATTTTCTCTAAACCTGCCCGTTACCCATCATAAATAATAATACAATTATAGAATTGTCATATCAAAATGTATGTTACATAAATATATCATAATTAAGGTGTCCATGTGATAATTCCTTTCCTCTCTCCATCTTCTTCTCCATCATGTGAAAAATAACATTTTATCAACCATTCCATTCATAGCATATTCCTTTTGAACATAACATTGCAACGCATGTCATTAAAGGGATAGTAATACTTAAAAAGTAAAAAAAAAATATGTTGTAGGGTTTATCCCCCTGAGTAAAACAAGAGTACTCCCACTGCTGAAAGGTGTTTCATTCAAAAGTTATTAATTTTCAAAGTTGAATTTTTTAGGTGCAATATCAGAGTGGCCTGAAATTGTACAGTGGCGCTGTTGCTACACCATCCTATGGAGATTTATGGTCCTGGGACCAGAGCTGTCCATAGGATCGTGTAGCAACAGCGCCACTGTACAATTTCAGGCCACTGTGATATTGCACCTAAAAAATTCAAATTTAAAAACTAATAACTTTTGAACGAAACACCTTTCAGCAGTGGGACTACTCTTGTTTTACTCAGGGGGATAAACCCTACAACATATTTTTTTTACATTTTAAGTATTACTATCCCTTTAAATTTAACTACAATTGATACAGCCATTGTATGAACAAAAAGCATCGAATCTGCAGAAGTTATATCTCTCCCCATGTTGCAGTTAGTATGCCCCGCAATTACTCTGATCTTCTGTTGTGTATATGGCATATTAAAGGGATAGTAATGTCAGAAAAAAAGTATTAACTATATGGTAGATACAATTAAAAGAGAGTACTTGCCCTTATTCGAATCTCTCAAACGGTTATGGTTTGAGAGATATAGGAAAATAAAGTTCTCTGGTCCCTCCCCTTTCTGCTTGATGAGCTGTAAAGCTATCAGAAGCAGATTCTGGTCACTTTACCAGATGTGGCTCTTCAGCAGCGTCGATATAATGTTATCTAAAGATAAATACTTAATTTGGAACGGTCTACAAAGTGTGCCTGGCTTGCATGCACACTTTGTAGACCGTTCCAATGAAGTATTTATTTCTAAATAGCGTGATTTCAACTCTGCTGAAGAGCCTCTATCTGGTCAAATGACTGGAATCTGCAGCTGTCAGCTAGATGGCAGACTTGAGTAAAACAGCCAGGAAAAGGTAACTTTAGCAAGTTCGAGAGATAAGACTTACATTGATGTTAATCTTTTTTAATGTCTACAATATTAAATCAATTTAAAATTAACCATTACTATCCCTTTAAGTGGAAGGAATGAAATACCTTTATATTTCAACATTAGTCATCCAATTCCAGATCTTACAACTCCCTTGAAGCAAGTAAATTAATCCTTTGAATGCCAGAGTTGTACGCAACGCATTGCAGAGCAACTTGTTGTATACCCCTCTGGCATTCCAAGTGTTAAACTTTTTATTTTTTCTTTTCAATGAATATTTTGAAACTGGACCACTTTTCCAGATGTAAAGTTCAACATATATTTGAAAATAAATGTAATTGCACAATAATCTATAAATAGATTCATTGATTTTCATTCTCTAGCTAGCCATGTAAGACCTGCCTATTATTAGCTGGTAACTATTATATAGGATTATTTGTGGTTACCGTAGTGAATGATTTTCCTCAGTCCGGATAAGCCCAAAAATAAGAGTTGACTGTACCAAACTTTACTCAGGAAAAAGGTATGTCAGAATAAAATCAATATTTTTATGAAACTTGTATGAACAGACACCAGACAGATGGTCATGCAAAGGGCTTACACTTTTCAAATGGTAGACCAGAGCCTAATCATAGACCGTGGTTATCGTAGTCTGTGATTAATTGCAGACCATGATTTTAGTCTATGATTAAACATAGTTCTACTGCACAAAATGCATTAAACCTATGGGCCACCATCTGTTCGGTGTCTGATACATATTGCATAATAAATATTGATTTTATTCAGTGAGACATTTCCTGAGTGAAATCTGTCTGTTATGCTTCTCTTTCTGAATGTTGTTAGAGCAGCATGTTCTTTATTTTTGTTTAAAAAAATCAGAAATGAAAATCCTATCTAAGCAACAATATAATGAATCCATACAATAGCCAAGATTTTCTTCCAATGTGGCAAATGACCAATCTAGAATTAATTGTCACAACTCTGCAAAGCAAAGCATAGGAAACCTCTATAGCATCCATGTGGTTAAAGAATAGAAACAGCGGTCAGGCTAATACCTTAAAGAACACTAGCACCTAGAAATGATCTGGGGCTATATACACGTAGATACTCTATGGGCGAGTTGTTCAAAAAGACGTCATAATGAAAAATTTGTCGGATTATGAGTTGGTGGTAAAAGACGGACAATATTTTCAGAAGTAAATCTGTCATGTTTGAAAATGCGTCTAAAGAATTAAAAGTGACTGTAAGAAAATCTTGTTGAACATTGCCTTTAAAAAATTCTGATGTTAAAAATATCTTTGATTTTGTCTTTCATATGAAAATTTTCAAAGGAAGACATTTTTATCTTTGTCTTTTGTCACTCCTGCTAACAATACTTTTATTTGTCTTCTCCAAGTTTAGACCGTTTTTATTTTGTCGGGAAAAAATGACGTTGATCAGATAAAAAAGTGACGTTGAAACAAATAATTTTTTTTCTGAAAATACCTTGCAATATGACGCCCACTTTTAAGATGGCTTTTTCCCTTTGAAGGAGAAGGCGGAATTGGATGCAAAAAATTACAGAAACATGTCTGAGAAATGACGGACCATGGCGAAATAACATTTTTATTCTGATTACAGACAATTTCAGTTACCACCACTTTTTGAACATTTCACCCTATATCCAGTGCTAGCATCTGTACAGTTTCTTTATGTGGTTCCTCAGTCCTAAAATCGTGCCTTTAATATGCACTGCGAGGGCATCTATTGCTTCCTTTTCCAGAGTTCCCTGACTACCTTTACTGTAGCAATTTTGAAATGTGTCTGAGAAATGATATTGCTGTATTGCCTGTAAATGGGCTGAGAAAAAGTGATTGCCTTTCTGAACAGAAAAATGGGTACTAATCTCAATAAATTAACTGACTTCTTTCATAAAAAAGAGCATAAACAATATTAACCAAATTGGATTTTGAAGAATTTATTACATTTTTTTTTACATATACTAATACATTATATTTAAAATTATATAATCCAATTTCATTACTTGGTTTCAGGAGTCGCAATATGTTGGATACCCCTTTGGAACTCAAAATGTTAAAATATTATCTATTATTCTCAACATTTATTTATTTTTTGTCTTAAAGGGTCGTATCTCCAAAAATGAAAATAGTTCATATCCTTTAAAATATGATGTTCTCAGCCAGGGTGACATGGCACTTTGCTGTTCCTCACTCTCCAGAATAGGGTTACCACCTTTTTTCTATGAAGTCCAAGACAAACAAATGGAAATATTTGAGTTTCTGATGTATAATAATGGAAATTGTGCTCAAATATACTTGATTTTGTCATTAATAAGGTGAGACATCAGAATAACCATGTATTATGTTTTTGTACCCCACATTATAAACATGACAAATGTCCTATAAAATGTAAGGGTTTTCTTGAAAATTCCAGATTTCATATTAAGGTTGCCTTGACTAAAAAAATACTGAGAACCTCTGTTCTAGACAGTAAATCTTCCAAAAGAGGCTTCAGTTGCTCCATGTTATCAGCCGTGTTAAAAAATTGATACAACTATAAACAGAAACAATTATTTTGAGATTAGAAGCCAGTTCGCAATCACCTGTCTCCTATTTGTTTGGTTACCACTAGGGATGGGTGAAAATTTTCGCCTCAGAGCAAAATTGGCAAGTGATGGCACTTCCCACTTGGCAAATAATTTCCTAGATGCTGTTTTTTTCGCCTAGCCCATTGCAATGAAATCAATGGTAACATTGAATTTACACACAACTCATAGAAAATGTTATTTTGTTTCCCAGAGACATAATTTAAAAGGGGTATGAGGGTGCCTGTGTTTGTGGAGTCTGGGGAAACAATCAGTTGAACAGGGAACTTTTTAGGGGGGTTTGTTGACTGGGATTGGGGGGACAGTTAATAAGAAAGTAAAAAATAAAGACAATTAAAAAAAACATAAGACTTAGGATAAAAGGGGTCTGAGGAGGGTGCCTGTGTTGGTGGGTGGAGTCAGGGGAAAGAATCAGTTGAGCGGGGATTTTTTTTTTTGGGGGGGGTGTTGTTGACTGGTATTTGTGGGGCAGTTAACAAAAAAATAAATACAATTAAAAGTAAAAATGAAATAAAATAAGAAATTGATAAATAATGGGGCAGAGACAGGGACCCCATGATATAAGTTATGGCTGAGGCAGACTAATACTTGATGGGACAGAGTATTTTGTAGAGGATGGTTTGTAGGACTTGTTGTTAGAGGTCCAAGCCCTGTGGAAACATTGATCTGTAGGACTAAGACTTATTAGAGGCACAAGTCCTGAGGAAGCATTGAGTAGTTGTAGGAAATTACACTTGTATTAGGCCCAAGCCCTGAGGAAACATTGATTTGTAGGACTTAGACTTGTTTGGCACTCGCCGTTGTCAAATGTCCTGGTGTAATTATGGAATTTGTGACTGTTGTTCTTACTGCTGGTGAGTTGTTTAAACAGCACAATGATTAGGAAGCTCAAAGGTAATGGGATCAACCACAGCAGTAACATGTGTGATGGATGATGAAGGTTCCACTTGCCATGACTAGCTCCAGTGATTAGTCTGAGGCAGTAGCAGCGCCAAAACTAGCCCCCACCACTTCAGGTATATGTGGAGAAAAGAAGAAGTTGGCCAATAATGCTTATCCACCTGCCCCTCTTCCAAAATCATGGGTGCGTTGTTAGAATATACATTTTTCCCTTGAGTGCAGGAAATATGCCTCTCATCAGCAACTGCAATGTGCACAATGTATGTGATAAATAAGGGAAGGACTGGAAACAATGGGCATATCTGGACTCACATCAAAAACCTGGCATAACTGTAACCAAAACCATGACTCTTAGAGTCCCCAATGTGAAATCATCCCACCAGAAACCAAGTACTGCTGCTGTCACTATGCCCCTTGTCCACTCCCCGCTAAGGACATGTGACATTTTGAAGTTTTAATAATAATGATGAAACTCCCTGCCACCAGTCTAGCATATTGTGCTGGATGGAATCTCCTCAGATGCCGCTTTATGCTCTGGTTGCGGTTATTCTCCACTACACTGGCATGTGTGGTCAGTGCACCACACAGAGTGCAATGGGTGGACACGTACTGCCAGATTCTAACATCTACTGAATGGCTATCAGCAGGCGGCAAAGATAAAGATGAACGAGGTGGATCACCAGAAGATGTAGATACCCCAGAGAGAAGGTGTTTCACTCGCCATAGAACTATCAGCCTCTGGCTGGGTTTCTCTATTCTTCCTCCTCTTTGATCTCCACCTCGCCTCTTGCTGCCTGTGGGGAGATTCAGGGGGTACAGCAACAGTGGTGCCCAATTTATTTGGTGCGTGTTTGGCTTTAACATGTTTCACATAAATGTCATGGTGTCTGTGCTTCATGTGTGTGTGTTATCAGGGTGATTGTACCAATGTGTGGTGTGTGTGGTTCACTTTGTTTTCTCTATAACTGTCTGTCTTTTGCTGTCCCTATAAAGCCCCTGGTGTTATATTTTGGGTGCTTTCCAACCAATAACATTAGAGTACTGTAGTGATAAAATTGCAGGTTGTGTAAAAGTCTTTCCTGAACGGTTCACTTACAGGGATAGTAATGCTTCATATGTAAAAATAAATATTACACAGTTATCTCTTGAGTAAAACAAGGACAGTCCCACTGCTGAGAGGTATTTTATTCAAACATTATTGCAGCTTAAACTTTAATTTTTTTTAGGTGTAGTGTCTCAATGGCCTGAAATTGTACAGTGGTGCTGTTGCTACTACATCCTATGGACTGCTCTGGTCAGTTGGACATAAACCTCCCTAGGATGGTGTAGCAACAGCACCTCTGTAACATTTCAGGCCAATGGGATACTGCATTTCACATTTCAGCTACAATAACTTTTGAATAAACCCCTCTCAGAAGAGGAAGTACACTCCCAAGTGTCCCCTCATTAGGAGGGACAGTCCCTCTTTGAGACCCAATTCCCTCTGTCCCTCTTTCCCACCCTGGTGTACCTCTTTTAGGAGATCAGACTGTGTGGTGTATATATATATATATATATATATATATATATATATATATATATATAATATATATATATATATATATATATATCGTTTTAAAAGGTCACACTCAAAAGAGCATGTAACCACGACACTTTAATCATGTCGCCATAAAACTTGAGAATCTCGCACTGCATGACAGCGCAAGATTCTCATAATGCCTACTGAAATGTAGCGGATGTGAAGGACTGCTGGTCTGTGTTAAAATAAACATTGCTGGATGTGAGTAGGCACTTACATGAAAACAGCAACAAGGAGTATCAGTGGTGCTGGAATGACTGGTATCACAGTGAGGGCACTGTTCCACGCCGAAAAGCATTGAGATTAATTAATTGAGCCAAAAAATTGACTGTGTATTATGTAGAGGACCGAAGATGCAGAGGACTGTTTGTTTTAAAGGAGGCTATGAGATGGAAATAATAGAGACCAGGCACGGTGTGGGAGGAGGGACTATAATCCATTGACAATGGAAAGAGGCTTACTGCATGCTATTTGCTGTTTTCAAGTAAATGCATACTCACATCCAGCAATGTTTATTTTAACACAGACCAGCAGACCTTCATATCTGCTACATTTCAGTAGACAACATGGGAATCTTGCCCTGCAGTGCAAGATTCTCATGTTGCCATTTTTATTATGGCGACATGATTAAAGTGTCATGTGGTTGCACACTCTTTTGTGTGCGACCTTTTAAAAGTAATCCTATATATAAGTATATCACATTGCTCCACAGCAATAAACCTCACATTAATGAGTATATGTGTTTATAAATTAGTCTGTGTAAATAAATACTTTGGTCTTACCCTAAATCCTTTATTCAGTTACACAAAGATGTGCCAATAGTTCATGAAATAACCCAGACATTCTCGGTAATGTCCCGCCCACCAGCCACAGCCCAAGCAACACCCCCTAAAACAAAAGTGTCCCTCTTTGGCCATCTGAGGTATGGGAGTACCATTGTTTTTTTACTCAGGAGGATAATCCTTACACTATTTTTTTGTTTTACATATTAACTATTACTAATCCTTTAACCCCTTTATTACAAGTGACATGCCAGGAGCGTCACAGAAATCCATTCCTGGAGGACAGATGACTGTCCTCGCATGTCATGGGTTAATGATCATATTGCGCCTCAGGGCATACTGAGATCATTTTGTGGAGTCTGTAACTGGCTGCTCAAGGTCTGGATCAATCAGTTTCAGCCTTTCCCCAGTGGCTTTGCACATGCGATTGATGAGAGATAACATGTGCCCATTGAGCCAAATGACAAATGCAATGTAAGTATATAATGCCTTTGTCACTGTTCTCACCCTCTCATCTCCTCACTGTGTTCATGAGGAAGACAGAAGCAAAGAACACACATCTTAACACATAAAATGGCCAAAGAGGGCGCACCTTTATTTAATGTGGTGGTGCTGGTGGCAGGACCGGAGGGAAGAGAAAGTATGGCTACTTATGACCTATTGACATCTCTTTGTGTAGCTAAATAAATGATTTAGGGCCAGCTCAAAGTATTTTCTTTACACAGAGTAATCTATAAACACATATACTGACGTGTAGACAGACATTGAGTTTTATTGATGTGGAGCAATGTGATTCACTTATATACACACCACTCAGTCTGATCTGCTAGAAAGAGGGACATCTGGATGGGAAAGAGAGAGACATAGGGATTCTTGCATCAGAGGGACAGTACTCCCCTAAAAAGGGACATAGCTAAAAATACACTAAATGAGCACAAAACATCACATCGAAAACCTATACAAATGTTTTTTTGTTTTTTTTTTATTCTTTTTTATGTTATAATCAAACTAAATGATGGGTTATACATATGCAGGCCCGGATTTGCCATAAGGCAAGGTAGGCACCTGCCTACAGGCGCACACCACCAAGGGGCGCCTGCCAATGGGATTCTTTTTTTTTTTTTTTTTTTTATTCTTTAAAAAAAAAAACTAGCCACTCCATGTCGCCCTCACATTGCAACCCCCCCCCCATTGTCTACTACAGGACTGTGCCAAAGGAGGCACAGACGACAGACCTCTTGCCAGGGAGGTAGGAAACGGACAATGGGAAGGAGGCAGGCAATGTGAGAGCAACATGGAGATGGTGGGGGCAAGAGCTGATGGGGGGCAATTTGAAGCTGATGGGGGGCAATGTGGAGCTGGTGGAGGGCAATGTGAGGGTAACATGGAGCTGATGGGGGGCAATTTGAAGCTGATGGGGGGCAATGTGGAGCTGGTAGAGGGCAATGTGAGGGTAACATGGAGCTGATGGGGGGGCAAGTTGGAGCTGATGGGGTGTAATGTGAGGACAATATAGAGATGGTGGGGGAAGTGTGGAGCTGATGGGGCAATGTGAGGGCAATAAAGAGATGATGGGGGCAATATGGGCATTAGGAGCATTGTGGAGGTGTGCAGTGGAGATGGCCAATGGGGGGGCGCTTCAGATTTCTGTGCCTAAAGGCTCCTGAGATGTAAATCCGGCCCTGTACATATGGGTATAGCAATGTAAGAAAGCCCTACTTATCATTTGAAAATGGTATATAAATTGTTTGTGTGTACCAAAGGAATTAGAAGGAAATGGTTGAAAAAACTCATAATTAAAAGAACAAAATGGCTCTGGTCCTGTAGTGTACAAAAAAAAAACCTGGTCACCATGTGGTTAAGTGAAGGCATTGAAAGAAACACGTGTTTAGGAGTGCAAGTCTGATTATTAAGCCCCATGTCCTTCTCTTGTAACTTGAAGTCCTTGTTACTAGTTTGTCACATTTGCAAACCTTGCTGTTAACCTTGAATTGATTCCTCACTCTGTGGCTTTGTTTTATCCAATGTTAAATTGTTTTTCTTTCCCAAGCGACACAACCTCCTGGGCAAAGGGCTTGGAGTGTAAAACGGCATTTGTGCAGTTGCAATAGTTCTGTAGTTCATTAACCGTTGAGTGCCAGAGAGGTATCCAACGCGTTGCAACACAATACGTTGGATGCCTCTCTGGCACTCAAAGGGTTAAAGTATAAGTCACACCTCCTTATATGAACCCCCAATTTGAGTTACTATGACCAGAAAATCCTAATGGCCTTTGTGCCTTTGTTCGAGAGATGACGTCTTCTCTTAGTCCTGCATGTCTAGTCATGGAGGAAGACATGACAGTTGCTGGCGATTTTTTGTAAACTGAAGCGGACAGAATGTATGAGCCTGCACACCACTTACATTATTAAAGGGATAGTACTACTTAAAATATAAAAAATATATGTTGTAGGGTTTATCCCCCTGAGTAAAACAAGGGTACTCCCACTGCTGAAAGGTGTTTTATTCAAAAGTTATTACAGCTCAAAGTTGAATTTTTTACGTGCAATATCACAGTGGCCTGAAATTGTACAGTGGTGCTGTTGCTACACCATCCTATGGAGATTTATGGTCCCGGGACGAGAGCTGTCCATAGGATGGTGTAGGAACAGCGCCACTGCACAATTTCCGGCCACTGTGATATTGCACCTAAAACATTCAACTTGGAGCTGTGATAACTTTTGAATAAAACACCTTTCAGCAGTGGGAGTACCCTTGTTTTACTCAGGGGGATAAACCCTACAACATATTTTTTTTTACATTTTAAGTATTACTATCCCTTTAACGAGTTAAAATTACCATGTGAAATTGGAGTAGTTTGGGCCCTGTGGCCCTGGTAGCAACTGTCATTTCCACGTCCATCAACATGGCATTCTGGACTGATTGAAGAAAGGCGCTAAGGTAAAATTCAAAGGGGACATAAAAATATTAAGGCAAATGTAGGGCAATTAATTGCAGTTAAGAGATTGCAGCAGCATTATAGCTAAGTAACCCTGTGATTGTATAGCTAGCTGGCGATGCCTTTGGACTCAAAAGCCAGTTGCAGCCCTTGAATCACAATGGAATGTTTGTTGGAATGTTGGAGCATTTTGAGAGGCTCATAGGGAAACAAAGGATCTGTTATATGTTTCGCCCGCTTTTTGCGTTTTTCTGTATGTATGTTGGGCACTGTCCAACATTTAAACTGCAACACCCAGAAGTTAATATGAGATTCACATGGAATCCCTCAAATTTATGTAAGGTGAGAAAAATATATTAAAATATGACACAAAAATGTGCACAACAGCAAATTTTATTCAGTAGGGAATATATGCACTTCGAGAATGAGATACAGCCACTTAGACAATGAGACATACTTTCAATAAGGTGGGAATGTTAGTTCATGCAGCATCAACCTAGGTATGTGACTTCTGCAAGTTAAATGCAGAAACAGGAAGCTTCCATCAGGAGTGGTGACTGGCAATCCATAAGGAATGTTTCCTCCAAGGTGAGCAGAACTGAGCAACCAAGCACTGAAAGAGTTTGTGCAAGGGCTGCATTGGCATAACACACATACACATGCACACACAGCATGCAACCCAGTCCTGTTTTAATTACTCTTTTATCTCTTTTCGTGCTGGCTGCTCACTTTAGAAGGGAACTTTGGGCATATGATCTCACATGTACTTTTTGTTAAACAGAAGCTGGGAAGGTGCAAGGACATGGCAGGTTGTCCATGGTTATGTGCAACTTGTGGGACATGAACAGTGTGATGATGGGTTATACAACCAGGACTATGTACCAGTGGGCTGTGAGAGTGCAGGAACTTGTATTGGAGGTATGCATCTGCTATGAATGATGCCACCTCACACCATTTACTGGGAGATGGCCTGTAGTGGAGCTGGACAAGACATGTTTCCTGCTTCAGTATAATCTCCAGGCCATTGTCCAGTGATCATGATCTCCTAGACCGTAACCAAACAAATCTATTAAGGGTACCTACCTTCATGGTGTTTGGCACCATTCTTGATGGGTGTTGTTCAATGACAATGGTGGTAGGCCTTGTTGTGGTCATGTTGCCTGGAGATGAACTGTCATTCAAGAGATGTCAAATGCTTTCATTAACACAGCAGCACCAGTGTCATGGGACTGAGGTATGTGGCCTGTCATGCTCTTGTCTGTCCATGTGTTCATCTAAGCACATGCACGGGACTGGTCCTTAACATATGCACACGTCAGATCTCATGCATGTACATCAGATTGCATGGCTTGTGCATTTGCACATAACATTGTGTCATTTTGCACATTATATGCCTATTTAGTTTAATTTCTGGCATAGAGCTGTACTTTTTTGACTTAGGCTTTCCTAGTAAATTTGACATTTATTCTGGACTGCTGTTTGTACCTTGACCTTTGCTTGGAACCCAACTCTTTTTGAACTCCACCAGCCCTGACCCCTACTTGGACCCTAGACCTGCTTGAAATCAGTCTGCCCTGGCTTATTGCTTGGAATCTGACTTTTCTAGAACTCCTCCTGACCCAATCTCAGTCTGTTCCTGGACTGTGCCTTTGCCTCCTCCCTGCTGCTATTGTGCTTAAGTGTTAAGTTTTCTTCTGTGTCTACTGGTGCCTGAACAATTCATGGGGTCCAATGTCTTGGAACAAGAAGGCACTTCTATGTGATGCTTCAGCTGACCTACCATCAGGATCTGTTCAAGTAATAACTTGACAGAACCACTAAGCTGTTTATGGACCCTGCAGGTTTTGTTCAAGCTCTGACCTCAAAAAACAATGGACTAGAAATCATTTTGTAAGATGTAACTGATCTCCATGGTGGTCTGGCACAAGTGCACAGTCAGGTCCAGGAGATCCATAACGTCTACTACTTCTTCTACCTCTCATTCTGGGATTAGTCTTGATCAAGAAACAACTATTTCAAAGTTAAAAGTCTCTTCCCTTCAGAAATTCTCTGGGGATCTATCCCACATGTGGGGTTTTCTTACCTTATTCAAGACAATAGCTCACTGCTGTGAATATCTGTGCTTTTGATGCCATGGCAGCCTTAAATGATGATCCACATAGAGCATCCTCTGCCTAAGCCAGATTTTGGTCCCTATTCCAAGTCAGGCATCTACCAAATAAAGTTTTATCATTTTGATACTGGAAGAGCCTTCTCTTAAAGACCAGTAAGTTTTCCTGGGGATGTTAGATCAATAAAAATGGATTCCTAAAGCCAGGAGACAATGGACTCCTGATCTACATGATGGCAGCAAAATCTTAATTACCACCAAAAATATTAAGCTGAATATGTCATCTGAAAATCTTGAGGGTAAATTCACTGGAGCTTTCTCCATCACCTGACAGATCACTTTCCAGTGGGACCTATGTCAACATTTACTTACCCTTCCAGTTTCCCACTCATCTCTGCTCAAACCTCTTCCACATAATCCATTCTAACCATCTTGGTCATTCCACCAAGAGGGTACCCCTGGTAAAGGACCATGGGCCATATGTTCAAAGGGATAACAACAAAAAATTGTCGTATGAAAGACAAAAATAAGTAATTGTATGCATGAAGTACATATTTTCTATAGAGTATACAACAAAAAACTAGCAATGTCTGTTGTGTACGACGGGAAAAGGGGCGTGGCTAAGGCGTGGCTAAACTATTCTCCAGTGTCGTATAGAGGAAAAGAAAATTTGCTGTAACTAACGACAAAAAAAGTCTTTCAAAAGACAAAATTTGTACGTTAAGAAAAAAGTGAAGGGAATGTGTTCTGAATGTGAGAATTTTTGTCTTTAGTTAAGACATTTTTGTCATTAGTAAAGACATTTTTAAGACATTTTTGTCGTTCCATATGAAATTTTCAGTCAGGACAAATGACATTTCTGATCACAACCGACACTCTCTGAAAATAATAATGATCTCAACAACACTGTACTTTGAAAAGTCGTTACAAACGACAAAAGCTATTTTGCTACATCTTTGTACATATGGCCCTATGTCAGGGTATCTTGGTGTGCACGCTGGCATGTGTGCACACATCCCAGTTTTCATCTAGACTTGGGTGCATGATTGGTTCTCAGCACATGTACACATAGTGTGCCATTTGCGGGAGCACAAGCACCTTTTATCTCTGTCAAATCCATACCATTAGATAGCACAACTGTGCTCAGTGGCACATAGCATAGTGTTATTTTGCATGCTCATGCCTAGATCTGTGCTTAGTTGTCTTAGGCTTTCCTGGGAAACAGTGTTTATTCTGAATTTCTGCTTTGCATCTTGATCTTTGCGTGGAACCCAACTCTGATAGGACTCAGCCTCTGCTTGAAAACTGTTTCAATTTAACCAGCCCTGACCTAGTGCCTGGAATCTGACTTTGTCAGAAATCCACCTGCCCTGATGTAGGCCTGTTTCTGCACTGTGCTTTAATTACATCTGGGTCCACTGGAACCTGCACAATCCAAGGGAGTCAACTCCTTGGTGCGAGCAGGTATTCTACATGATTCAGACCCATGAATGTTCCTCTACCAGAGCTCACTACTGTTTGTACAAGCCTTGGGACTGCTGTTGACATGAGCAGGTAATTTTAAGAAGCACAATATGATGATCACCATAAGCTGTTGGGTCCAGTTTTGGGAGCCAGTCTCTGGCCACTGGGTGTTTTAGTGTAATAAACTAGATCAAAAGGATTGCCCAGTTCTGATGTGGATAATCCAAACTGCTACAGTTTGATGATCCTGTACCTGTATATATGTATGTGTGTGTAATGAAGCAATCGGTAGTAGTAGTAGTAGTAGTAGTAGTAGTAGTAGGTGAACAAAATTGAGCACAAGCACCAAAGAAATTAAAAAAGACTGGAAGTACACATGCAACACGCAGCCCAGCCCGATTTAATTGCCAGTTGGTCAGATTATAGGGAGCATTGACTGAGAGATGTTCAAAAGTTATTAGAGCTCAAACGTGCCTGCTTTGGGCAAAGTACCTCCTTGGCCTGCGATTTTACAGTGGTACTGTTGCTACAAAAGCATATGGTGGTTTACTGCCACTGAGTATAGTTGTCCATTGACTGCTTTATCAAAAGCTCCACCTTAACCCCTTAACGACTGATCACGTGGACATCAGTTAAGGACTACGGGGCACTTTTTTCCCATTGGATGAGGCCCTCCGTGCAGCCGAACGGAGACCCCTGAATTCCATGATGTGCCAGGACCGTCACTGCTCCTTAAGTGCGGAACAGCTGTAATGTTCCTGGCACGTCATGGGTTAAAATTGCAGGCTATAAAAGTAAAGCACCCAAAAAAATGCAAATATGAGCTGCAATAACTTTTGAATAAAACACCTCTCTGTAATGGGAGTAGTTTTGCTCAGCAGTATAAATCATTATATATATATATATATATATATATATATATATATATATATACACCCTATATTATAATTCGCTAAGGATGTTTGTCAGAAGCCGTCATGCTCAGTAGAGATGGCTGCGTGCTCTGTAGTCATGCGCAGTGCAGACTGCCCGCACCGTGGCTGATAGGGAGTGGGGAGCTCCAAATTCAGACCGGAGTCCTCTCTGCGCACCTCAGCTGCGGTGCGGGCAGTCTGTACTGCGCATGACTGCAGCACCGCCAATGTTGGCCCGTGTACACAGGCTTTAAAATTAGTATAATCTAAGTGAATCTGGTTTGCTGTAAGGGGGCGTGGCTTGAAAATGTTGATTGGTTGAGGAGGAGTCAGGGAGCATAACCCCTGCCTCCTCAACCAGTCACAAAAACAATTACTCTGTGGCTTGGGGGTGAATTTCCCTTCCTCTTCAGCCAACAGCTTAACCCTCTGAGTGCAATGCATTCTGTACCCCTCTGGCACTCAAAGGGTTAAAAAACAAAAAGTCAGACCTCTTGGTCGAGCATCAGGACCTCTCCTGATGCCACCCAGCTAATGATCTCCCAGTCAGTTCTGCTGGGAGATCAATAGAGGCAATGCAGGGGAGCAAGAGACCTCTCCTGCTTCCATCCTATCAGGTAGGAGAAGGCGAGATGGAGAAAACCTCTCAAATCAATGAGGGAAAGACTCCCTCATTGACATGAGAGGGTTTCTCTATCCTGCCCACTCCTACCTAGCTCCAGGTACAATGGAATCAGGGGAACTCTCTTTCTTAACTGGGAGCTCAATAGTTGGGGGGCATCAGGAGAGGTCCTGATGCCCCACCACAAGGTCTGACTTTGCTAAAGAGTTATCCAAAGCAATGCAACAAAATGCGTTGGATACCTCTCTGACACTTAAAGGGTTAACCCCCCCAAAAAAAACAAAGCCGTGCCACACACATATATATATATATATATATATAGAGAGAGAGAGAGAGAGAGAGAGAGAGAGAGAGAGAGTGGAGATTCAATAAAAAAGGTATTACAAGATACTTATTTTGTTTGTTATTTTACATCTATATATATATATATATATATATATATATATATATATATATATATACACATACATATTCCATGTTATGTGATCCTGTACCTTTAAAGAGAATTCTTTTCTATATAATGAGGTAACAGCACTCACAGGAACTTTTTGATAAGTGATAAGTGCACTGTTCTTTTTTCTTTACTGTTCTTTTTTTTCTTTATCAACATACAAATAAGCAAACAAGCCGTGAATTCTGAGAGTCGTATCACTGAGAGTTGTTACATTTTATTTCCTTTGTGTAAATTGCAAGAAGAAATTTTAAACAAGATTCTGTTTATTGGCAAAAAAAAATGATACAGTACAAAAGTGTTGCACATATTTCCATAAACTATCTGTCATTTGTTGAGGTTTTATTTTCTTTTTCTACAATAAAGAATACAAAGTTCAGATTGCAACGGGTACAGTCCATATAAAATGAAGCAAAGTGTTCTCTCCTAGCCAGCTCTTAAAATGAACAATGAGTCATCTACCGCTCAGCAAGGCCCAATAGGCCTCATGGGAATTTTTATCCATTCGTATCTAGGGGCAAATGACCATTCCTCATCACAAACACAGCCAACTTCTTTCCTGCTGTGAAGTAGTCATATTATTTTAACGTCTCACTCCAGATATGTTTTGTTCGGATAAATGCTTTTATTTATCATTCAAAGCACCATTTTGTAGATGTTTCTAAAAGAAGTTAACTCTTTTGATTACTAAGGGTTTATATGGTTTGACTTTCAGCACAAAAGGAGCAATTCTGGATTAAACCACGGATAGGTGGGGGGGTTGTACAAACAGTTTGCACTGATTTAAATTGGGGCTTTTAACCCCATGAATGGTAGAAGAATGTAAGGCATGCCTTGGTGACCTATAGCATCTGCAGGGTTAAAAGCCCCATTTAACGCTTTGAGTGCCAGGTGGGTGTGCAACGCGTTGCTTCGCAATGCTATGCACACTCCTCTGGCGTGCAAACGGTTAAATAATTTGGCAGTTTTGGGAATTTTTATTTCTCCCCTATATTGTTGTTGGTTTGATCCAGAATCCCTCATCTTGTTGTAATTTGGAATTTTGGAGCAAACCAATTGCACCACGGGGGACAAATGGAAACGTCTATTGATTTAAGAGGATTTAACCCCTTGAATGCTACAGCGGTCTCCAGTTCATTGTGGAGCAATGCATTGGACACCTCTCTTGCACTCAAGGAGTTAAAAGCCAGACGAATTTCCTGAATTCTTTTTGGACCCTATGGTACAATGTGTATCCTTTTAAAAGGTTGCACGCTCTTTTGCGACTTTTGCGACTAAAAATGTCGACATGAGAATCTCGCACTGCATGACAGCGTGAGATTCTCATGTTGAATAATTAAAGGTCGCATGCAGCATGTGATTCTCATGTCAACATTATTACTATGGCGACATGCTAACTGTTTCATATGGCCACATGCTCTTTTGCGCGCGACCATTTAAAAGTAAACCAGTACAGTGTATTCGCTGCAGATCTGCACCTCACTGGATTTATGAATCAGGTCCTGTGTGGAACTGCACCCTAAGATATTATTGAGGTCATATAGACTTTGAACAGATAAAAATCAGTTATAAGAGAAAGAACAATTATTATAATTACCCTCCACTTACGTTAATATGGTCAGAAAATCCTAACAGCCCCTAAACATTTTTAATTTGCTCTTTCTTTCAAGATGTAACATCAATCAGTCCTGGATATCAGATTCATGAAGCACATGACAGTTGCTCGAAGACCACTTCTGACCAGACTTCTCTGGACAGTAGATGGGTGTACCAGGTTCCCTCTGTTTTCTGTCAATTCTGAGCTGATGGCAGTGCTGGACACCTTCTGATTATGAAAGGAAGTAAGCATGGCCGACCATTGCGTCTATGGTCCTCAATGTTGCCTGTTTCTCTGTGCTTCTTTAGAAGAGCTTGGACAGCACACTTACATAGATAAAAATGTCTATTTGGTTTGCCTCTTAATTGTTCTACATTTGTCTCTGTGAATTTGGCCCAAAATGATCAGATGCTCATAGAAGACCATAGCTGTCCCAGTGGTGGAACTACCATATAAGCAAGATGAGCACCTGTTTAGGGCCCCCACTTGGTCAGTGGGCCCCGCAGCACTTATGCAGTATCACTGCCACATGTAAACAAAAATGAATGCCAATGTCTTATTAGAAATACGGGCATGGGAATAAAGGAGGGGGCATGTGAATTTTTCTCTTAGGGCCCCTAAAAACATAAAGCTATACCCAGTTGTTCCGCTTAGTTTTTATTACAGAATAAGAGAGGAAAGACCACCATTAGGGACCAGGAGAACAAAGGTCAGAACAATGTTCTTACTGGAACAAACACAATTGAAAACAGATAAATCAATGTGACCAGATAGGATGTGTACAAGGGTATTAGAGGAGCTTAAGGTTGTTCTTGCTGTGCACTGTTTATCCAATCATTATTAACAGATGTAGTCCCAAAGGACTGATGGGAAGTGAAGTGAATCTCATTTTATAAAACTGAAAGTTGGTATCAACAGATAACTTCAGAGTAGTAGCTTTGACATCAGTGGTAGGAAAATGTATGGGAATAAAGGTGTTTAAAAAGAGCGTAGGCTCATGATGTACCACCTTCAGGGACGTCATTACAGGGGTGCAGAGGGTTTAGTTTTCCCGGACGCAGCATCCAAGAAGGTCCTATCTTCTCCAATAGGTAGGCTCAGGACAGAGCTGCAGCAAACCCATTTAGAAGTCCCTGGACATGAAGCACAAGAGACAGGTGGTGGGGTCCCATCAAAGGGCCTCAATGGATAATATGGAAGGCCTTGATAACTTTTGCAGAGAGCTGAAAAGACATTTTGGGAGTACTGTGGACACGCTTCCTTAAGCAACAGTGTAAGTATGGGCCAAATGTAGGGCTCTTGTCTTTAGTAAGAGAGATAGATTAGTACCTAAAGCACAAAAGAAGCGGGGGGGGGGATGGCTTATAGTGTGGTAGGTCAATCAAAGAACAATCAAATATGTAGTGTGATACTATGTATACTCTCAAAGTAGATAGGCTACCATTATGATATCCATAGCTTTATTTGCTTGCGGAGGTTACTACACTGCCTCCACACAGGTAGAATCTCCCCGCTGCTCAGTCCATCAGAAAGCTCTTCTCAGATAGGGTAGCTTGGGAAACAGGAAATAAATGACACACAGTGGAACGCGCACAATATTCTTACAGCGACAAACATATCAGTAGCATAAATCAGGTCAGAATGTATGAGTAATACTTACATCCAGTGGCTAGACTAGTGATGGTGCTCAACAGCCTGTCGTTTGCTTACAGGGAATAGTAGTGCTGGTCCTCCCCAATCGCATAACACCTGCACAGTCCCAAATCCTGTATTCTGTAAGAAAGAGCAAGAAACCAAAAACAGAATAAGTAAACTAAAAATGTTTATTACACAAATACACATAAAAAATAAAAAGGTCAATTAAAACCCACAGTGAGTTTCACAATCAGCAGATAATTTCCTCAGGAGGCATACAAAAGATTACCACTTACCACTATTCCCCATAAGCAGTGAAGTCTGCTGCTGAGATCCATCAGAGGTCTCGCCATCCTACTTGATTTATGCTACTGATATGTTTGGTATTCTAAGAATATTGTGAGAGCTGTCCTGTGTGTTGTTTGTTAGATTAGAACCTAGCCTATTTTAAGGAACCTGGCAACCCCATTCCCTTGGATAACTCTAATACACACACAATGTTTAAAGTTGAAGCTAATTCAATAAAGTTGATGTTTCTCATGAAATCCCCAGGTGCTATAATTTGCTATGAAGCTGTGCATACTTGTACTGCAAGGCCCATGCTCAGGAGAACAGAAAAGTTGGAGCATAAGGTAATAAACCATATGTACTTGGGGGGTAAGGGCCCCTTGGGACCCAAGGATTTTCATGTTTCATTTCCCTCCTATGTGCAGTTGGTTTTCCCAGAATTGTTCCTTTTCTTTGTACATAAGACTTTAAAGAAAGGACAGCAAACAAAGTAATTGCATGTCGAGCCCGGGGGATGAAAAAGAAGGGGATGAAAGTATAATCTATAATGTAGGGTATGGGAATAGAAGGATTCCGTCCTGCTATTCTATTCTGTTCCTTCTTGTATTTTGTTAGATCTTGGTTTGTGTCTTAGGCCTCTTATACGTGGGCAACTTTGTCGTAGTTACAAAATAGCATGAACAATTAGTTGTGAATTGTGTCCTGTGGGGCACTACACAGAGGCTATAGAAAATCAATGAATCTTTATTCTTGGAAACACTAATCCCTACATGACTGCAGTCTTTTCTATACACTGTACTTCTGAGATCAGACAGATCTTCAGACAAGCACCGGTAGGATAGTGGGGGTATTGCATATTGGTGTGGATGAATTGTGTGTCCGTCTCTGTTGCCTGTAGCTGTGAGTGCCTTTCCACACCTTTTACCATATTTCACACACATGTATCATGGGACAAGATTATCATAGAGATGCTGCAACTTGCTGCTATAAAGCAGCTATGAAAAGATGTGAGTACTTTGGTATTTCGTGATACCTTTTGTATTTGGATTAGCAGCTTTTTTTTCAAGACAAGCTTTCGAGAAAAAAACTCGCTTCCTCTGTTGAAGCAATTTTGAAGTTTCTTTAACCAATGCTGCCTCTGTAGATTTACCATTCCCCTCATGTTCTCTCTGCTCTGCATTCAGACCACTGCTCAGAATTCCTTTACTTATTGCCAATTACAGTTACATAGACATCACTTTTCATCCTCTCCAAGCTTTCCTGGTAGCATCCTAGATTGTTATGTAACATGGTAACTATACATTGTTTTAAACAGACTGTGTAACTGAACAGACTTTTTGATTCTGTATTCCTTGACCTGAGGAAGAGAGTTGACCTCTCAAGAGCGTGTCTTAAAATATAAACTGTTACTCCAAATAAAAAAAGTTTTACCAAATACCAATATACTCATATCTTTGTATTACTAAAACTGGACTAATACGCCCTACTACAAATTAATTCATGAGGCAGCTACAAAATTGCAGCATGAATGTCAATGGAACTGCATTAAAAATGCACAACTATCACAGGAAACAGAATTTCCCCCGATAGTTTGTCACCTCTGTTTATCCTATATAATAATTCGCTAGGATGTTTGTCAGAAGCCGTCATATGCAGTAGAGGCTGCACGTGTTCGTACAGTCTCTGCTGAGCATGATTGCATCGTGTGAGTGAGGAGACGCAAGACTGCATCGCGTGGAGCAGTGAGGTAGTGCCCGCTTAACCCTTTGAGTGCCAGAGGGGTACGCAATGCATAGCAAAGCAATGCGTTGCGTACCCCTCTGACACTTAAAGGGTTAACATTAGCCGGACCTTGGCCCATGTATAGGGCTTTTACACTAGTAGTGAGATAATTGGACAGTTTGAACACCTTGTTACAGTGTAACAAAAAAAAGGTACCAGCATGTTCAGTTCCAAAACAGTTGTGCTACAAAAGTAGTGAGTGTGAAAAAGCCCTAATAGAGAGGCCATTGTTGACAGCGCATTGGGGAGGAAGTCAGTGAGGGGATGTCCCATGTTTCAGTAATGGGAAGTACAGGAGACTGAATGAATTTGATAAGTACCCAATAATTCATTTATCTACCACCCAAATAAGAGGGTGGTAGATAAGTGGGATAACCTACCAACCAAAGTGGTAGCGGTTAATAGAATAAGGGAATTTAGGCTGCACGGGTTAGACATAAGACTATTCTGGACATTAGCCAATACCAAGGATCAAATAAGGTATGACGTTTTTACAGTAGGAAAAACGTGAGAAAAAAGCGCGAGAAATGGGAACATCAAAGGAAAACGGCTAATGCTCAGTGTCTGACAAGCGTGAGCTAAAACACAATCACCCTCACAAACACTAAACCAACAACAGAGTGAATCAGCTCTAGCCCTAACACTATTCTGATCTTCTGTCTTCTAATCTTCTGTCTTCAAATGTTACTATAAGTAAGCCACCATGAAGAAAAAGAATATACAAGTTGAATCAATATATGCCCTCAGAGTTATTCCATAAGTTTCTGCTGCCCCTGCCATTGCTCGAGACTTTCTGAGAAAAATGTAAACATTACCAGGATCTGGATGGTAATGGAACACCTGGTAATGGCCAATCCAGCTGAAACCTAGCAAAAAATTGCTTCCACCATTGCATTTTTCAATTATAAAAATATTTTTCCACAGTTCTGTTGACTCAACTACTGCTTCACTGCCATAGATGTTGGTGCCTATGGAAGCAATGAATATTTGACCATATTTAGAAACTCTAAATAGCGGAAAAAGGGTACTGGAAGTGACATTCCATCTGCCTACCTCCTATCAATTTTCTGCCTATTCTAAATGTGTTTGTGGCTGAGGCATTGGCTCTCACAGACAATGGTTTATGACCCTATCCTCACTGTGCCCTGTAGGTGAAGAAAAGGGTTTTCAGTGACAGGCTTCTCAGGGCACATTGGATGGTAGAATGTGCCTTTGGCATTCCGGCAAACAAATTACAAGTTTTCCACAGTGCAATTCCAGTGAAAAAATGTAATCAGTGGAAGATATAATAAACTGCATGTGTACCCCACATCTTCATAAGGCTAAGAGATGGGATTCAATTTGAATACACACTATATCACCCAATACCAAATGCACAATGGGCTGGTGGATATGGACCCTGTATAGGGTTTGAGATCCATGATCACTTTGCTGAATATTTTGTCTCACCACATGGTGAAATTTCTTGGTACCACGATAAAGTATAAATATGGCAGGATCTGTCAAAATAAACATTTGTTTGAGAAGGTTACATTGATATGGCATTAGAACCCAAAATATGTTCACTCTTATTTTATTGCATATGACACCATTTCCAGACAGCAATCTATGTTACATGTTTAGTATATTTCATATGCAATTATTAAAAAATATAAATGTGTAAAAGAAACCTAAAACAAATCTCTTCAGCAGAATAAGGTAACTTTCCAGATGTTCATAAAGAGTTATCTAGATGTTGTCAAATCTCATCTATGCAAAGAAGGAGAAAATCTTTGGCACTCCATCTGTTAGCAGATAGAACTCCCACAACCGCCGAAAATACACTGGGGGAGATTCACTAAGAGGTGATAAAGAAGTGACAAAGTTTATAACTTTTCCAATTCCTATGTTATTCTATGGAGCCTATTCACTATCATTTCTTCAGCTTTGGAGATCTCAGTAAATAGGCTCTATAGAATAACATAGAAACTGAAGAAGTGATAAACTGGAGAAGTCATCTCTACTTTACCACCTCTTTATCACGGCTTAGTGAATTTCCTCCAAAGGATGCTTGTGAATTTTGGGAATTGTATTCAGCCAGTACATGTGGATGGTTACCCTTGCCATAGGCAGGGTACCTCAAAGCTATTCAATTAAGTATTACCTTGAGATGAGGTGCAAGAGCACCTTTTCTTCATGACTCTTCAAATGTGTCTCTTTTCCACCCCATATTTCCCATAACACGTATTATATAAGACATCTTTACCAAACATTCAGAATAACTTATAAGCATATATTATGGCAGTGTGGGGAAAACAATGAAAATTCTGTGCGAGACTCCATTTGCATTACTGTTAGCTCTCTGATTGACCACTACTTGGTACAGCAGATGAAAGCTTTGCCAAGATTGGTTGCAGCCAATTGGGGAGCAGATTTCAACCACTGGACCAGTTTCGGGAAGGTCAGAGAGCTTGATACCTGATTGGAGTGGAGAGAGCTACTCACTGGTGGCCAAAGAGCTACCAGTACCATGTGAGCTAATTATTGGAGACCCCTGCAATAGGGCATACATGTTGTGGAGGAGCAATGAACTGAAGTAGCTAACCAACTAAATCAATTCAATGTGGCAAAAGAAAAAGACCATAAATAAGCTCTGCGTGAATAGCCAAATATGGTAAACCACTGTCAATCTGACCTGAAACCTAAAAATCTCAAATGGAGATAAACCTATTAAATAAATGAAAGTGCAAAAATAAGCAAAGGGTGATAATGATGTAAAATCAATTAAGGTTCCAAAAGAAAAGAAAGTTCAGTTAGTAATATGAAGTCAAATGGATGCTGATATTGTCTTACTTACAACTGTATCTCATAATAAGAGTCATTCTTATCTAGAAAAAAGGAAAACAGTACTTACGGATGAATTAAGTGATGGAAAATGATTGTCACAGGCTCAGATGATTTTCTGTAAGCATTATATTGTATTGTCTATATTTGCTATAAGCATTATATATTTCTACATTTATACTCTTCTCCAGCCACGATAAGGTTAAATGATCATTAATTGTCTTTCTGATTCTTCAGCTGTAAGAAGTTGCTAACTAGAAAAAGACTAGCCAAAACCACAGATCGTACTGTTCAGCAACATCATACATCTGCAGATTTGCTGCAACTGATACAACTGGAAGCTCATCCATAGAACAAAGGAAGTATAGACCACATTGACCTTTTGTTCAGGCTAAACCTGATGACACTTCTTAGGGGTGTAAGTTGGTACAATGAGTGATTATTGATTGTGCTAAATTGATACAAGGGGTGATTATTGGTTGTGTACTCAACTAGCATAAGAGACAATTATTGTGCAGTATGTACTAGATTGGCACAAGGGGTGATTACTGGTTATACTAAACTAGTACAAGAGACAAGTATTGGATGCACTAAATTGGTACAAGGGGTGG
Source organism: Rhinophrynus dorsalis (assembly GCA_037306005.1). Classification (NCBI taxonomy): domain Eukaryota; kingdom Metazoa; phylum Chordata; class Amphibia; order Anura; family Rhinophrynidae; genus Rhinophrynus; species Rhinophrynus dorsalis. The sequence continues at coordinate 659,933,241 of CM074718.1, read as the reverse complement.
TTATTGGTTGTACTAAACTAATACTAGTGAGAATTATTGTATGTACTAGATTGGTACAAGGGGTGATTATTAGTTGTACTAAACTAATACTAGAGAGAATTATTGTTTGTACTAGATTGGTACAAGGAGTGATTATTAGTTGTACTAAACTAGTACGAGAGACAATTATTGGATGTACTAAACTGGTACAAAAGGTGATTATTGGATAGGTCATCTTGATTAAAAGATATATAAGAAGAGGAGTGACCCAAGGCATTTAATATTGAACAAAGAGAGATACTAGAAATCAAGACTGATGTAAAATCTCACTATTGCAATAATTATTATTACGATATAGATATTCTGCTTAAATACTGGATTCTGTAACTGTAACATGTTACTCTAATTTTACTATGACATATCTATAACTGATATTCTTAGGTATGCTATAATAAATATTCTGTTATGCTTTGCTTTATACCTGACTCTCAGTTCTTTCTATTGTGCCCACAAATTCTTTTATAAGTGTGTGAGACCATTCTACAAGTTATAACTTTGAGGTTTGGTGCACTAGTACTTAGAGTAGGGTAAAACTATTTCTCAAAACATTATCTGGGAAGAAAGGTATAACCCCATCACATGATGAGGCTGATGGAAGGTGTGATGAACAAGCTTACAGTTCACTTATAATCAATTTGTCCTTATGAAGCTCATAACATATATACACTCAAAGCTCTGTGCTGCTAAGAGAATCTCAGAGTACACTCTGGCCTGAGATATGTAATGACAAAAAAAACAACAACAGCGCAACAAGAAATATAAGTGAAATATAATATTAATATATTTATCCAATACAACATGATAAATGAAGGTACAAAACCCAGCTGCATACTGATAAAAGCAAGTAAAAGTAGTGTTTAAAAGGTATGTGACCCTAAAAATATCTACAAAAAAATATAAAAAAAACAATTGATTGTAGATATGAATGTATGGCCAAAAATATAAACATTCATAAAAAGTTAAAGAGCATAAAGAGTTAAAGCCCAACAACGGTCCTTCGGAGTGGTAATAGGGATGGTGAGCAGTAAAAAATAACTGAGATAATGAGGCCAAGAAATCTTTAGACCAACGAGTGGACCAGTAATAGAGATGGTAAGCAGTAAAATAAAACTATAATGTGGGGTATGAGTGTATGCTTACAAAATGTATTTGTTTCTAATACACATATAATGAATGTACATCTTGTGTGCTCACCAGAACTTTTCATGAAATATGTTCCTTATTGGATCATGTGTTGGTCCATTTCTATTATCATATTCTGGTCCACATTATGCCATTTGATATCCATTCCTGGTTTCCAGTCCTATGAAGTTTCACCTTGGATGTCTGATCTATTTCACTCGCCACCACATGTTCATGATGTCTGTGGTTTCTTCCCAGCATCTCTTCACTGGGAAAGAAGGTGTCTCTTTCCCCATGCTGTCAGAGCCCTGACAGATTTGGACTTCAAAGTCTTCCAGGTCTTCTGCTAACCATTGCTCTGTATAACCTGCACTCGAATAATCAGGACTATTGTTTTGCATTTCTTCTTCATCTAAATACATTTTCACTGAAGCTGGTTCCCACTTTCAGACAAGTCTGAATATGGAATATTCAGCTGAGTAAGTAAGTAAGCAGTATTTTGTTTAGAAGTCTACACATACTCATCGCTATAGAGATAGATAAGTGTCTGGATACAAGGTAATAGAAAGAAACAGATGACTAGTTCTACCGTTTGTAAAGCATATGTACCACTGTGAGAGTGACCTCAACAGTTGAAGACCTCACTAGTATTCTCTGGGTTCAATGCTTCACTTAAAGGGGAACATTCACCTCTTAATTTTTTTACCACAGGTTTAGATAATACAGTAGTATTAGGAAAGTTTTTTGTTTTTTCTAAATGTACGTACTTTTAAAGATTATCAATCTTCAAGCTGTGCACTTCTGCATAATGAGGCACCCTGAATCTTCGGCACAGCTCTACTTCTCCTCCCACCTCCCTTCCAGCTGCACCAGGGAGCGCGTTCACTCTTCCCTTCGGTGTGGTGTGAATGGCTTCTATCTTTACATCAAGCTCCGGTTAGCATTATACTGAGGTTCCTCCACTTCGCCATACCTGCTTGAACATTTCATCTATATGTTCCCACCACAAACCTCATTAAAACAGTCAAATGATGTTTATGCTCATCTCTACTGTCAGAGAAATTATAGCAATGTAAACAGAAAAATATACTAGGCAGAGTCACAGCTATGGCATTTTGTGAACTTCTGCTTCCATTCCATCCCATTACAAGCAAGGGTGAATAATATGTTTTTATGCATTTGACTTCCACCTCCCAAGCTGTTTTATTGCTACTTCAGTCATTGAATGGGTCCCATAGCACCCCAGGTCAAGAACTATCCCGCTTAGCACTTGCAGCATGACCTCTGTAGATTGGAAATGGGACAGGGCACTGACATCTTAATACATCAGGAAGTAACACTTCTTTGGTGGGAAAACCCTCAAGAAGCTCTTCATAGTAATGACTGAGCTGTACAAGTCTGACCCTTCCTAGCCCTCAAAATTATCCATTGACCTTTTCTACTCATTTTTTGCTTGGGCCAGAATGAATCCTTCTGCCTTCCTTGACCACTCTACTAGCCTGAAACCAGCAGACATTCTATCTCTGGCTAGCACAATTAGCTTACTATACCCTGAAAGTTCCACTGAAAGCAAATGTGTGGGCATTGAAGAAAAACTTACACTGATAAACCAAACTGCATATGCATGGCACAGCCCCTAGATGTCTAACCATGGCCCCTTTTCTTTTGTACTTAGCAACCTACCCCTGCCCTTTATTATGCATCCCACATTGTCCCTTGGGAGCATATTTTCTAACCTATTCTCAACCCTAGTGACGTGTTTGACTCTGAACACAGCATTGTGTCATTCAAAGTAGTGCTAAGTGTCTGAGCAGTGTTACATGTGTCAGGAGGAAAGATTATTAATGGAGTATACTACTTCCATTTTATCTGTTCAGCATATGACTACTTTATTCTCCAACCTGTCATGACAGTGTTCTAATGTGACTAAGATGGGAACGAGTTTCAGGAGATTCAACTTCCCTGGGAGCCTCATACCATGCCAGCAGTTGACACACCTCTTGTAAAATGGAACCCAAACCAATCCCAAAGCATCATTGTATAACCACACTTTAACCTGGAAGTAGGGCGGTCCTCTTCACTCTCTCATACCTTTAATTCCTTTTTTAATGGTTTAGTCACTCTGACCTTGGCCATGGCCTGTGGGATTTATTTATAGAGAGCATAAGATTACAACTTGCCTAGATGGTAACTGAAATAAAACCTATTGTATTGAAAGGGTGATAGATACTGTATAAGGAATATTTTTCCCAATGGAAATGGTAGGGGCTAGAAGCAGAAAATGAATTTAAGAACTGTTGTGATAGATATCCTGCTGTACAAAGGTTACATTTAATGAGTTTTTAATACCATGGGAAATTGACTAAATGGGCCATTTGATGATCTTCCATGACATACTATGCTTGAAGGTATTCTATGGAACTGAGAACCACATTTGGTACAACAGGATCCAGGTATTAGTATTTGTATGATCACTGATGTATTATATTTGGTCTCTCGGACCACTAGTTTTCACAACACAGTGACAATAACAACAGCCCTGATACATCGAAAATAATTGATAACACCCTTTATAGTCAGCAATGCAAGAAACAACACAAACTGAGAGTGATAGGAAGGGTTCCCTCTAAGTTCAGCACAGGTGAGAAATCCAGCAATGAAAGACTTAAAGGGATAGTAATACTTCGTTTTATCTTTATTTTATTTTGTAGGCATTAAAAAAACATGAAGAACGATATAAGTCTTATCTCTCAAACCTTTATGGTTTGAGAGATATTCACAAGTAAAGTTTCCCCTCCTGTCCCTTTTACCTAGTGTAAGCCATCTCTTCTCAGATGTGAATCTGGTTGTAAGACCAGACAGATAACAGCAGGGGACAATCTTCTTCCTATGAGAACAATGAAAGTTTTTCAGGTTTTTCCCTTATCTTAATTGAAGATTGTCCCTCTCTGCAGTCTACCTGGGCACCTCCCTTCTCATCTGGCTGAGCAGTGTTATATCAGTAAAAGGGGCGGGAGGGGGATACTTTGTCATTGACTTACTCTCAAACTACAACTCTGACAGAACTGAAATAAAACTCTCCAAAGTCCAAATACTATGATGATTAATTAGAGCTGCTTTTATTATGAAACATTACTATCCCTTTAAAGAGAACTATTTATGTTGGGCTGTAGTTGAATAACAGATACACCAAGCTGGCCTTCCCAATTTTAATTACTCTTTAACTCTTTTAGTGCTGCTTGCTCACTTGTACTCACTGTAGAAGGCTCACTGCTCTATGTAATCCCGTTTGGTAAGAAGCCCAAATCCACATCTCACCCTGTTCTAGTTCTTGTGTTTGGAAATGTACTACTGTATGTCAGTAAGACTAGTTCTTTATAATTAACTAGTTGAAGAGCCCGTTACATGGGCCACAGTGCCACTGCCAGCTGGCCGTGGGGCAATCATGTGCAGTAGAGACTGCCCGCCCCACGGCTGATACAGAGCTGGATGCTCAGAAGCATGGGCAGTCTCTGTTGCGCATGACTGCAGCACGTGCAGCAGTCTCTGACTGCTCTGTTACACATGTTTTAGCGAATTATTATATAGGATTATCATATTTATGTTCAAGAAAAGGTTTCCTTGTAAGTCAACTGCTACCCCATTCTAACACAGTTTCTATAGAAATTTCCAAGATTCCAGTTAGTAAATTGGACTAATAATTGTCAGCATATTTGTGTATTGGATGAATTGTATTTATTTGTGTATTTCTCTAATGAACATTAAATCTGAAACAAATGATAAAAAAGTGATTTACCTTCCATATCCAAATTAGATATAGCTCTGAGGCAAACAGTTAGATGTCTGAATAATATGCTTTGTTATTTAAATAAAACAAGATAAACTGGAACAATATCTGCAGTCCTTCAGCCACACACTTTATCACCTATACTATCTCCTACCTGACTCCTACTCAGGGCTGGCATCAGGAGGTTATAGACAGTACCCGTGTATGGAGCCCAGCTAAGTATGGGGGCCCACCTTCCTGATCATACATGGAGGACCCGACAGCCCCAGTGATGCAGGGGGGCCCTGAATCTAAAGGATATCCAGATGAACAGACTAGCCAACTGAAGACAACTGAAGAAGACCTTTCCTGCTCTGTTTTCCAATCCACAGGAGAGCTGTTCCATGGACTATGTATTTACAATTATTTCCTGGTTATAGTGCAAATGAGTGGGGTTTTTGTATGGGGCCCCAAGATCTTTGTTGGCAGCACTGCCCCTACTTTCCCGATGCTGAGGAGGAGGCCAGCCCACCTCAATGGTTTTCTCAGTGAGCCCTCCTTCCCCCAAACATTGTGGAAGAAGAAGGCTAGGCTGGAACCTTATTATGTTCTCTGGCCTATAGGTGAACTGTTTTGTCACACGTTTTTCAATGCACTGAAAAGTCTACGTTGAAACCACCCCATGTGAACTAGGCCTTACAGAGAGATATTAACTAGGAGTCTAATAAAGCAGAGGGCCATAAGAACATTCACTGCAAAACACTTCCCTAAGTACTCACCAAATTGTCTTCTACAATGATCCAAGTCTCGAGGGACAGAAAAAGAAACTTAAAGGGATAGTAATGTTTCATAATAAAAGCAGCTCTAATTAATCATCACAGTATTTGGGCCTTGGAGAGTGTTATTTCAATTCTGTCAGAGTTGTAGTTCAAGAGTAATTGAATGATAAAATATCCCCCTCCCGCCCCTTTTTCTGATGTAACACTGCTCACCTCAGAGCAACAGGGTGGTGTCCTAGTGGATTGCAGAGAGGGACAATCTTCAATTAAGATAAGGGAAAAACCTGAAAAAAACAGTCAAGGGGGCAGGGTTTTCATTGTTCTCACAGTAAGAAGATTGTCTCCTGCTGTCAGCTGTCTGGTCTATGAACCAGATTCTACATCTGAGGAGAGATGGCTTAAACTAGGTAAAAGGGGCAAGAGGGAGAAACTTTATCATTCAGTTACCCTTGAACCACAACTCTGACAGTAATGAAATAACACTCTCCATGGCTCATATAGTATGAAGATTAATTGGAGCTGCTGTTTTTGTGAAACATTACTAGCCCTTTAAGATAGATCCCAATGTGTTAAAGTAGGGGTAGTCTTGTGATTAAGTGGTTCTGATGGATTACGAAAGGATCAAGGAACCTTTTACAATAAGATGTGTTCTTTGCAGAATTTCTTAAGATAGTAGGCTCCTTAGCATATCATAACAATAAGCATTACTACTATACCACTGATAGGGTAGTAGGAGACAGGGCCACCATTTTATTCTTTAAAGTTAACTTTAGTTGATTTTAAAGAGTTAAGTGCAAATATGCTGTGCAAGGCATTAAGCTGTAATAAAGATAGCTATATGTAGGTGGAACTTTGTGGCACTTTATGCTAATTAGTTTATGTGAAGAGATATATTTCCACATACACTGTGCTATGAATGAATCTACGCAAAAAGAATATCCATTACATCAATTAATAATTTTAGTGCCAGAGGATGCACAGATGAACCTGTCACCTACCAGATTTTACTCCCATTAAACCAGTGTCTCTCAGCCAGGGTGCCCTGGCACTTTGGTGTGCCATGGATGTCCACTTAGGGTGCCCCATTATGTCTATAATGCTTTGACAAAAATGTGAATGTAGACTTCCAAATGTACATTTAAGGATATTACTATGCACAATATGTTTATTTTAGTTGCGAGGTCTAACAATAACTCTAAAATATTTATGTATTAGTGTAAAAGCCCGTGCATGGGCCATGGAGCAGTGAGGTAACGGCAGTATGCAGAGCAGGACCGGCCTCTTAATCCTTTGAGTGACAGAGGGGTACGCAACGCATTGCAACTCTTTGGCACTAAGACGGTTAACGCTCTGTGTACTGCCGTTACCTCACTGCTCCACACTATTGCGCCACCTCACTCACACGATGCAATCATGCGCAGTAGAGACTGGCCAAACGAGGGCACTGCGCATGACTGCATCGTGACAAACTTTCTGGCCATTTATTATATAGGATATGTAGCCTTCATTACACCCTTGACAAATGATATAAAATGATAGGGGTGCCCCGAAAATGCCAGACTGGACTGCATGTTAGGTGTGCCTTGAGCAAAAAAAGCTTGAGAGCCACTGCATTAAACAGATATTTAAACTGCCTGTCCCTTATGATTTTTGTTTTTCAATCAGTTTTACAGTCTTAGAGAATGTTGGTTTAGTTGTTGGGGAATCTAATCTCAGCAGAACTTTGTTCACTGACATGACTTCTCAGATAAACCTGCATAATTAATCACTTACATGTGTAGAAAATCACCATTTTGACCTTCTGAGGCCATTAAAAATCAGTTTCCAGCAGAGGGGTGGAATAAATGAATTGGGAGGAATAATCATGCAAATCCTTTCAAGACTGAAGTTCCCAATGAGAGGAGGATTTGGAAATGTGATAGGTCCTGTTTAATACAGCGTCATTGACTATAATACCTATATTTCATTGTGATATTTCCTCTGTGTTTCTGTTTTGCCTAAACTTTAAACAAATCAGAGATATATTAGTATTTATGTTAGTATTCACACACATAAAAGCACACATACACGAACACACACACATACATACACACAGACGCACACACACACACACACATACACATAAACAGATATACAGGCACAAACACATATACACACATACGCACACACACACACACATACACACACACATAAATACACACACACATAGGCACACATACACACATAAACACAGAGACACACACATACGTACATGAACACACACATGCAAAGAAATGCACACATAAACAAGCACGCGCGCACACACACACATATACATGAACTCACACATATATATATAAGCACACATACACAAATACATACACATACATACACGCACACACACACATATATTAACAAAACCGCACACATACATACACACAGACACACGCACACATACACACACATAAACAAACACACAGACACACACATATACACACATACATGAACACACACACATGAATGTACACACATACATAGACACAGACATGCACACATACACATAAACACACAGACACACACACACATACATACACACACAAACACATAAACACACACATAAAAGAACATGCATATATATATATATATATACAAACAGACACACACAAATACATATATACACACACACACACACACACACATAAACACACACACATACAAGAACATACACATATACACACACAGACACATATACACTCTCACATAAACACACACAGACACACACACACATGCACACACATACATAGACACACACACATGAATACACATATGAACACACACACATACATAAACACATACACACATATACAAACATACACACACATATGCACACACACAAACACAAACACATGAACATATAGGCACACATAAGCACACAGACACACACACACACATACATGAACACACACACCCAAAGACATGCACACATAAACAAGCATGCACACACACATACACACACACGAACTCACACATATATACACAGGCACACATACACACATAAACACACATACATACACACACACATATATTAACAAAACCACACACACACACACACATACATTAACAAAACCACACGCATACATACACACACACACACACATACATACACGACTGTAAGCTCTCACGAGCAGGGCCCTCTGATCCTCCTGTTCTACACATCTGATTGTACTATTTAATACCTCTGTATGTCTATTCCCCAATTGTACAGCGCTGCGGAATTAGTTGGCGCTATATAAATAAAGAATAATAATAATAATAATAATACTAGGGTTGCCACCCAGCCAGTATTTTACAGGCAGGCCGGTAAAAAATTGGCTTCTGTCCAATGTTAAGTCTATGGAGAGAATACCATGCCCGGTATTTTTTTGCAGAAAAGGTGGCAACCCTAACACATACACACATAAACAAACACACAGACACACACACACACATACACACATACATGAACACACACACACACATGAATGTACACACATACATAAACACAGACACAAACACAAACACATACATGCTATAGTAAAAAAAACAAACAAAAAAAAAACACTGAATAGACTTTTTAACCCTTTGAATTCTGGAGAAGTCTCTAGCATCAAGTAGTTAAAAGCAGCCCCACTTATACCACTGGAAATGTTAGTTTGTTCCCTGTGGTGCCTTTGGTGTGACTCAGAACTGGTCCACTCTCGGCTTTTTGCACGTCCTATAATATCTCTCTCTGCTTCTTTTTTCCTTGCTTCAATCCTCCCCCACCCCTTTGCTCTGGGCAATTAACCAGTTCAATTAGATTTTTATTATCCTGCAGATACATCCAAGCACATTCCCTAGAGTATCCACAAGGTATCCCCCTGCACTGCAGTGGAAGAACACTGACTCTATACTAGGAACTAAAGCAGGTCATGAGCAAAAACCCACACCTCCCAGGTGTCCCTATTTAGGAGATATTAGGGGTCCAAACCTCGCAAGTCTCCCTCTTTAGAAGATATTAGGGGTCCAAACCTCTCAGCTCTCCCTCTTTAGTAGGGACAGTCCCTCTTTGAGGCCCAAATCCCTCCATCCCTCTTTCCTACCCTGGTGTCCCTCTTTTTAGGAGATCAAACTGTGTGGTGTGTATGTAAGTGTATCACATTGCTGCACAGCAATAACACTCACATTAAAGGGTTAGTAATGCCTGTATTTAACTTGCTGCTATATTGTAGATGTTAAAAAAATAAACTACGTGGAGAAAGTCCCATCTCTCAAACCTTTAAAGTTCCCCCTCCCTCCCCTTCTCCTGACGTCAGCAATGTACTGACAGCAGGAGATCACAGACCTGGGACCAGCCAGAGGCTCTTCAGCAGAGCCGAAATAGAGATATTTAAAAATAATTACTTCATTGGAATGGTCTACAAAGTGTGCCTGGTTGCAAGCACACTTTGTAGACCATTCCAATTAAGTATTTATTTTTCAATATTGCTATTTTCTCTCTGCTGAAGAGCCTCCTCGAGTCGGCTGACACTGATCTCCTTCTGTCCGCTTCACAGCTGACATGTGGGACGGGGGAACTTTAGCGGCGCACAAAGAGACATCAACAGATAGTGAAATAACCTAAAACTCTCAGAAATGTCCCGTCCACCAGCCACGCCCCCATGTTGATCCAGAAAACTGTTATTTTTTTTTACCCACTTGGGGCTTATTTGGAAATGGTTTCAGTGGGATCAGGATTAACAGGAGTGATTTGGCATGAGCTGGACTTGATGGACACATGTCTTTTTTTCCAGCCTTATCAACTATGTTACTATGTAACTATGTAACACCACCTAAAACACCAATGTCCCTGTTTGACCATTTGGAATGTTGGGAGGTGTTTACACCAACTGTACAAATTGGGGGGGGGGGGGTAAGTAAAAATTTTTATAATTCACACTGATATAAAAGGTGCTTTTGACCCCTTGAAAGCCAGAGAGGTCTCCAAACATTGTGAAGCAATGCTTTGGAGACTTTTCCAGCAATCAAAAGGTTAAAATTCCAATTTAAATCTATGGAAATGATAATGTGTTCCCTCTGATGTAATTGGTTTGCCCCAGAAATTCTCCAGTTCTTCCTGGAATATATCAAACAGATATATAAATCCTGGGAAACACTGACATCTAAACAAAGGGTAATGAATATAATTTAATTCTCATTATTTTCAGTGCCGAATTAAAGGCCTATTGGACCAGGAGCTTAAAATGAGATGGGTCTATGCTACTGGGAGGCTGTGCAATGCTCTGTAGATGTATAGACCTGGGAACCTTCAAGCCCAAGCCTTCCTGAGTATCAAGGAGGGATGGTGAGGGAAGAGTCTAAATGATGTGATGTCATATTGTGGGTGTGGCTTAATTGGGGTGGGTGGGATTAGGAGGCAGAAAGGCAGAGTTTGGCCTGAAATGAGTTGGGAAGTAGGCCTAATGTGTAGGTGGAACAGAACTGTGGGCAGGGTTACTGGGGAATGTAGCAAGCTAGAAAATAAAGAGATCTGGTAATTAACCCTCTGAGTGCCTCTCTGCCACTCAAAGGGCTAAGTCTGGAAAATGGAGTGTCTGGGGCAGAGTTTCCAGGTATGTAGAAACAGTATAGAACACATGTGGGCAACATGCAGCTCTCTAGCTGCTGCCAGAGTAAAAGTCCTTACATCCATTGGCTGGAGAGGGATGGTGGGAGATGTAGTCTGGCAGCAGCTGAACACTGGTGTAGGACATAGTAAAATACAGGAGTCGCAGGGTTTGTTTACATATTGATTCCTTTTTTTTTTTTTTTTCAAATGTTCAGTCAATATTAAGCAAGCTCTGGCTCTCCTTGTCGCTCACTGTGGCTCACTCGCTACTGATAGGCTTACCTGGGAATGCTCAGGATCTGTCCCAGAGACTCCAGTCTTCTGATTGGTTGAGCTGGATCTCAGTGTACAGAGGTTTTGTGTGATCAGCTATATCCCCACCCACTTTCCAGTCTGCCCAGCCCACTCCCACCCCTTTCTACCCACTGTCCCACCCATTTCACAGCAAACTCCTCTTTCCACCCATCTACCCGCACCCACCTCATTAAGCCCCACTCACAATATGACACTAAACGCGTCATTTAGAAACGTTGATCATCAGCTCTACAGTGTTTCTCCGGGAACTTGGGACAAGAATGTTCTCAGGTATGTTTATGAGAATGGGCCTATTGTTTACATTGAGTCTGGAGCTGATGTTCTCTATCAGTCCCCTTGTTAATCAGACCCTGTTTATTTCTTGTACTGGTGGAAACAAAGGAGGTCTGGAGAGAAAAAGAATGGCATACGGGGATAAAGAATTTAAGTCGTATTCAAATAAGCTAAAGAGTTGAAAATCTGAAGTAAACTAAGTGCACCATGGGAGACAAATAACCATTTCCAACCCTATTAATGATTTAAAACGATAGTAATGTTTTGCTCTTCCTACATTTTTATAACGATGTGTAGCAGTAAAACCCTATAAAACTTTGCCGTTTTACATTTATTCTCTAGTAAAGTTCCCCCTCCCGACACTTACTTACCTCAGCAGCCTCAGCAAGCCGGTCTGGACAGAACGCAATGAAGGACAATCTTCTTCCAGCATAAGGAAAAAGCTGCTATCCTTCCTCAAGGGGGCAGGCTTTCCCTTATACTGAAAGAGGGAATATTGTCCCTCGCTGCAGTCTGTCCGGTCCCAGGACCAGATTCCATATCTGAGGGAAGGCTGCTTGAGTTAAGTAAAAGAGGCGGGAGGAGGGAAACTTTATAAGAGAATTAATGTAAAAATGGCAGCGTTTTAGAAGGTTTTACTGCTACATATTTTTATAAAAAAGTAGGAAGAAGACTCGATTGTACTTTAATAATGAAACATTACTATCCCATTAAATGGTGCTTTTACATCCTTGTACGCTACAGCAATGCCTGGGAGACCTATGTAGCATTTAAGGGGTTAAAAGCCCCATTTCAAAGAAGAGGAATGTTTATTTCTTCCTGTGGTCCACTTGGTTTGCTTGAGGACTACTCCACTATAGGTTACTGAATACACCCCCTACGGGCATGTTAAACAAATTAAACCTAGTAATAGTAAAATAGATGATACTGAAAAAAGTCAGGTGGCCATCAAGTTCGTCTTTGTCATATCACCCTAAAAGCAAGAGGGGAATCCAGATGTGCACCTCTTGCTCACAGTGCCTAGACAGATCAGCTACACCTCACTGATGAGGCCCAACAAGGCCGAAACATATGTCTGGGGTTGGCTGCTACATTTGTTCAGAGGAATTGCCTGGCACTTCATGGCTGGACTGCCATTTTGGCAGGACCAGTATGATATGCTTTAGGATATTCCCCTGCTGTGAAAAGCACTAGCGAGCTAAAAGAGATTGTACCCTGGGTAGGACACCGTTCCTATAGAGCCTGCTAAATTCTATAGCAGGCTCGTTCCTAGTTGAGCTTCCATGATCAGCTTATTTGCCATATCAACAACCTCGGAACTCTCCTGATCCGACCCAGAGATTCCAGTTTTCTACTTAATCACGGGGTTACCAAGGACAGAGGCTGATCCTCAGGGCTCAGTGAGTTCCGATGTAACTCCTCCCACTGCACTGCCAGACAGTTCCACCCTATTTTTCCTGCTCTCTGCTGATTTGATGGGCAAGCCCCACCTCCCAATCCCACCCAACCACAGTGATGCCTTGCCCACTTTATGACATGAATCTTGTCATTTGGACAACCCACCCCAGGCCTTAGTGGACCCCCCAGAGGTTTGGTACAAGGAGGTCACTAAATATGCATATCACTTTTGTTGATCCAGAGGAAGGCAATGTGTTGCATACCCCTCTGGCATTCAAAGGGTTAAATCATTGGGAATTTTGAGGATGTTCATTTAGGGCTTGGTGTATATTGCATTTTCTTTTATATGCAGAAAACATATTGAGCCGTGACACTGTATCTGTCTGATATTCACTTCATTTGTGATATAGGGCCTATGATGAATCTTTGTTCGCCAGTCTTCTGAATTCTATTAGAAAACACCCTTTTAAGATACGAACCTTTCCATGCAAGCAGGGTCCTCTGGGAGCTAAAAACAGTCTGATAGAGTATTGATTTGTATGTGAATGAAAAATAGATGACTTCTGTTGTGGTTTTTTTTTTTCATGTGATGGCTGCAGAAAATGTGCAAATTCTTCTTCTTATAATATACAAAGCAAGGAACACTTCTTAACCCATTATGTGCTAGAGGGGAACCCAACGCATTGCAAATGCGGTGGATATGCCTGTGGCACTCAAAGAGTTAAAGTAGAGGCATCAACGTTCAGTCGTCAAGGGATTCCAACATGCCAATAGTTAAGGTTATCCCTCTTTAAAGAAGAACTATCACCCCTATACAAGTCTGGCTCATAATTATCTTCATATATCGATAAACTGTAATAATTATTTTATTTTCTTATAGAATGCATGCTATGGAGAAATTTAAAGTTTTAAAAAGGCGCCAGGCCTTACTTTCGGGCAGGCTGCGGGTACAACTCTGCCCCGCAGTCTTTCAGTCTCTGTCTGTTCCCTTCCCACGTAGCATCTAGTTCTGACACCCACTGTAAGCTGCAGCACTCTCTGGCCAATGAAAGCGCTCCAACCTACATAGAGAAATCCCCCGTCACTGGAGGAGGCTGGATAGAGACGCTACATGGAGTGGGAATGGACAAAAATTGACAGACTGTGGGGCAGAGTTGTACCCACAGTCTGTCCGGAAGTAAGTCCCTTCTCCTTTTTAAAGCTTTAAATTTCACCATAGCACCTATTCTATAAGAAAATAAAACAGCTATCACAGCTTACCGCTATATGAAGATAATTATGAGCCAAACTTGTACAGGGGTGGTAGTTCCCCTTTAAGCCCAGGTGAGTTAAAGTGATAGTAATACTTGTAATTCAAACCATTTAATTCTGTAGATATTTACAAAATAAACTAATTGAGCCATTTCCGATCTCCCAAACCTTTATGGTCTGGGAGATATAAATCTGCAAAGTTCCCCCTTCCCTGCCCTTGTGCTGACGTCAGCTTTAAAACTTACAGACGGAGATCGCAGTCCATAGACTGTCCTGTGGCTCTTCAGCAGAGCTGTGATCACGGTAGTTACAAAGAAATACTTCATTTGAATGGTCTACAATGTGTGCTTGCAAACCAGGCACACCAGAGACATGAGAATTATATAAACCAGAGAAATGAGAATTATATAGCTTTCCTGCTGCCAAATAATTTAGGCTATCAGACCTTCTTGTTTTGCCTACTAATACACAGTACATAACCCTGTATGTTCCCTTTGAAAGAAATGTATTTAATCTTCTCTTAAAGGTACAGTAATGTCCCATAAAAATTCTTCTTGTTTTGTGGAGATTTAAAAAAATAAATTATGTGGCACAAATCCTTAAAGGTTGGAGAGATATTCGCATCTAAAGTTTCCCTTTTCCTGCTGTCAGCTGTAAAGATTTGAGTCAGCCGACTTGAGGAGGCTCTTCAGCAGAGCTGAAATTGCGTTATTTAAAAAGAACTACTTCATTGGAACGCACTTTGTAGTCCTATCCAATGAAGTCATTCTTTTTAAATAATGCGATTTCGGCTCTGCTGCACAGCCGCCGGCTGGTCCCAGGGAGAGAGGAACTTTACATAAGAATATCTCTCAAACTGTAAAGGTTGGAGAGATAAGATTTGTGTCACGTAATTTATTTTTTTAACCTCTACAACACAAGAACCATTTTTATGCAACATTAGTTTCCCTTTAAATGTATCCATTGTATCTGGCATTACCACATACTTGGGCAAGAAATTCCTGACTGTAGTATGTAGGATACCTAAGTAGATAGGTCAATCTGCTAACATCTTAAGAACCACTTACTCCTAGGGTTCCCATTTAAGACAGCTTTATACCTTTCCATAGTGTTATAAATCCCGTTAAATAATAGAGACGTATCCAGATCCTTGCAATGAAAGCGTTGGCTATGTCTCTGGCATTCAGTGAGTTAAATTCATGTTTCCATTTAGTCCTCCCATGTACACTGTTTGGATATTCCATTTACCTATTACCCTGTACATACAGTATTTAGTGTGCATTTTCACTCTTAACCCTTTGAGTGCCAGGAAGGTTTGCAATGCATTAGATATCTCTGGCACTCGGAGTGTTAAAGGCTGATTTCATAAGAAGAACTGCCAAAATCCTGGCAGAAACAAACTGCGCTATAGGGGAGAAATAAACATTCCTACTGTGAAGTAATGCGTTGGAGATGTCTGTAGCACTGAAGGGGTTAAAAAATCCAATTTTGATCAATGAGAACTTTAGGATTTTGTCATTTTCCCCTATGTTGTCAATTGCTCCTGAACTGTACCACTTCTTATTAAACCAGCCTCTTAGTCTCCGACCCATCAATTTCTAAGAATGTCCTCTTGCTGTCCTCTCCGAAGCATGAATAAATCTCATCATTTTGTTCCCTCATTTACCCTTTGACCTCTGCCCAGAAACCCCACTAATAGCATAATGATGCAAATACGTGGAAGCAAGCAATAATCTGTAGCTATAACTCTAGCAAATTGGAAAGTGTCAAATCACCCCTAAACTGCCCAGTGCACAAAAACACTCATTACTCTTCCTTGCAATCAGCAACCATGGTCCAGCCAAATGGCCAAAGATATCCTAGAGGACACCTAATCATCTGCTAAATGAGCTGTTTCTGCCTTAAACTGGCCACTTGAAGTTCACGTGACGTTCATCCTTGCAATATCCTGCTCCTGCAATGCCCCAGCCGGGCCTAATCTCCAACTCAGCCTCTGACAATCAATAAAACAGCCAAGCCTTTTTTATAGATTTATCACTGGATCCCAAGTTGTGTTCTTTTGTTTAATGCCCATTTCTTTTCCAATAACATTAAAATGGGCCTGTCACCATAAGAAAAGTTTTGTTTGTTTAACAGAGAATTAAAATCTGTCCCATATGTTGTAGTGGACATAGGGAGGGGGAAAGCTTAGAAACCATTATTGCATGTAATAATTGTTGCTAACATTTCCGACAACAGATCACATTTATAATGAAGTATAGTCAGGTTTATAAATATGTCTATATGAGACAATAGAAAATTCTCTAATGAGAATATTTTTTGTCCGCATGCTTAACTTATATATATACCGCCATTAAGAATGGGTTATACCTGACATTAAAGGGATGGTAATACTTAATAATTACTAACCCCTATATTAAAGTCATATTAAAAAGAAATGTATTGCCCCCAGTGTCGTCTCTCAAACCATTATGGTTTAAGAGATAATCGCTCATAAAGTTGCCCCCTTCCTCCCCTTTCCCCATAGTCAGCGTTCTAGCTGACTGCAGGGGAAGCCTGTCGTACCACCGTCAGGCGGTTCTGCAGCACAGCCAAGATCGCATTAATAAAAAATAAATCTTTCACTGAAATGGTCTTCTACGTGTGCTTGGTTTGCAAGCACACGTAGAAGACTGTTTTAGTGAAAGATTTTTTTTTTATTAACGCGATCTCAGCTCTGCTGCAGAGCCACCTGATGATCGTAAGACCGGATTTCCCTTCAGTCAGCTACAACGTTGACTTCGGGGAAGTGGGAGGGAGGGGAACTTTAGGAGCGAATATCTCACAAACCATAAAGGTTTGAGAGATGACACTGGGGGAAATACATTTCTTTTTAATATGACTTTAATATAGGGATTAGTAATTATTAATTATTACTATACCTTTAAGATTTTATACCTGGAGTTAAGAATTAATTACTATTATTTTTCCCCTTCTCCTGGTGTCAGCTGTAAAGCTGGCAGAAGGAGATCCGTGTTGACCGACATGAGGAGGCTCTTCAGTAGGGCCGAAATAGCGCAATTTAAAAAGAAATACTTCTTTGGAACAGTCTAAAAAGTGTGCTTGCAAACCAAAAAAGTATTTATATTATATTTAAATTGCGCTATTGCAGTTCTGCTGAAGCTTAAAGCTGACGTCAGGAGAAGGGGAGGGAAGGAGGAACTTTAACGGAGGACATCACTCACCATAAAGGTCTGAGAGACAGCACTTTTTGCAAATACTTTATTTTTGTAAAATCTAGCATATAGAATCAACTTTATTTTGGGCATTACTAACCCTTTAAAAACAAAAACCCAGTAGAGCACACATTATACGATTGTGATAACTTACTTATTTAAAAAAAATAAGGGTTTTGTTGTATAGTTTGGCCACAGTATAGAAACACAGAATTTGATGGCAGATAAGAAGCTTTAGGCCCATCTAGTCTGCTCATTTTTCCTACTGTAAAAACCTCAAACCTTATTTGGTCCTTGGCCTTCTCTCATGTTCAGATAGCCTTATGCCTATCCTATGCATGCTTACATTCTGTCACTGTATTAACCTCTACCACTTCTGCTGTTGGACAATTCCACTTATCTACAACCCTATCAGTGAAGTAAAACTTTCTTACATTACGTGTAAACCCGTGTCCCTTACCACCTGCACTTTGTTGAAACCCTTCATGTATTTTTATGTTTTTATCATATCCCCTCTCTCTCTCTTTTTCCCTCATCCAAGATATACATGTTCAGATCATTTAGTCTATTCCGATATTTCTTTCCCTGCAAACTATTCATCCTGTTAGTAGCCCTTATCTGACTTCTCTCTAAAGTATCTATATCCTTCTGGAGATAGAGTCTCCAGTTCTGTACAAAATACTCTATGTGAGGTCTAACCAGAGATCTGTAGAGTGGCATGACTACTTCCCTTTTTCTGCTACGAATGCCCCTAGCAATACAACCCAGCACCCTGCTTGCATTTCCCACCGCTTTGTTACAGTGCCTGCTTACCTTTAAGTCATCAGAAACAATTACTCTCAAATCACTTTCCCCTGTTGTCTCTGACAGCACAGTACCCTTAATACTATATTCTGCCTTTGGATATTTACTTCACAATTATATTATTTTACATTTATCAACTTTAAACTGCAACTGCCACACTCTTGTCCATTCTTCTAATGTACCTAAATAATTTCTCATTTGGTTTATTCCTCCATGAATGTCTACCCTGTTGAAGATCTTTGTATCATCTGCAAAAAGGCATACCTAAGGCATACCTTACCTTGAAGACCTTTTGCAATATCACTAATAAAAATATTAAAAAGAATGATCCCCAGTACAGATCCCTGAGGTAGCTTACTAGTAACACGGACTTCATCTGAATATTCTCAATTGACTACAACCCTCTGTCTCCTGTTATTCAGTCATTGCCTTATCCATTCAACTATTTTTACATCCAGAAACAAATACCACAATTTATTATGAGAGACAGTATCAAATGCTTTACTGAAATCTAGATAAGATGTTTATGCTGCTCCGCCTGGTCTTTTATTTTAGTTACCCAGTCAAAACAATCTATGAGATTAGTTTGACAAGATCCCCCTGCTGTAAACCTTTGATGTTTGGGATCTTGCAAGCCATTTAAATTCAGATATTTAACAATTCTTTCCTTTAATATGGTTTCCATTAATTTTCCACTACTGACATAAGACTTACTGGTCTGTAGTTGCCAGACTCTTCCCTGCTACCTTTTGGGAAGCGGTACTACTCTGTTTTTACCTTAGAGCGTTGAAGTAGAACTTCTTCCTCTGTAAACTTGCATGCTTCCCATGCCTCGCTATTTCTTTTTTCTAAAATATATCCCTTCCCTTCATCTTCCTCTGTAAAAACAGAACAAACATATTCATGGAGACAGACAGCAAACTTTATTTTGATTTACATAATGTTCATCTTTTGTCTTCAGTCTAACTATTACTTGTTTCATATTCCTCCTTTCACTTATATATCTAAAAAATGTTTTATCCCTTTTTTTTATTGAGTTGGTAAATTTTCTCCTCTGTGTGTGCTTTGGCACATCTAATAATGCATTTAGGCTTTGATTCAATTAGTTGACATAAAACATGCGGCAGGCAAAACTGGCTACTGTCCAACAAAGAAAATATCTACGTCGGTATTCAATTGCCCTACCAACTTAAACCACAACGGACGTTGGGCCAAAGAATCTGAGTTATGGTCAAATGTCTGTCGTGTGTTTTTAGTTCCCAAAACTCATGCTAAATAGCATGAGTAATGGAAGCATCAAAGGAAAAGGGCTAAGCATCACTAAACACGCATTCACCCTCCCAAACACTAACCCTACACTACTTTTAACAATGAAGTGCAACAATACTAGCCCTAACACCCAGATCTGTGTAACCCTTACCTGTCATCAACTGTCCATTTTCTTCTATCATCTATCTTCTTCCTCTTCTCCATCTTCTGTCTTCTTCTCGTCTTTCTTCTTTTCTTCTGTCTTCTTCTCTTCTGTCTTCTTCTCTTCTTTGTTTCACTCATGTTCCTGTAAAAAGAAAGAAAAAGAAACATTACATTTGTGCCACAAACATAACTCTGACATATGGCCTACCTCTCTGTCACTCAAAGGATTAAACGATGTACATATGTCCAAGTTGAAATAGTTGATTCCCCCAAAACAAGAAACCAGATTTCTAATAGTTTGCACATAAAATATAAATTTCTGATTTCCAGAGAAATATTAAAGCGGAACTACCACCCAACATGAAGTCATCCCCCAATAATTAGGTATATGGCGACATGCTTCTTAATTCTTATTATCTGCTACAAGTAACACGATCTGAAATAATCCTGTTTCTTCAGAGACCAATGGCCAGGCTTGCATGCAAACATCTTGGCTTAGAGACATCTGTGTGCCTGTGCTGTCCGTCCCGGTCTCCTCTAGGAGGCATTGCATGGAGTAGAAAGGCACCGGGAGGGACTGAAGGCGCATTCGTGCAGACGGCTCTACAGAAAGGATCCTGGTGTCAGTGTCCGAAGAAACAGGATTACTTCTTATGCTGTTACTTGTGGCAGATAATAACACTATTTAGAAGCTATTCGCCATATGCATAATTATTGGTGGGCGACATTATATTGGGTGGTAGTTCCACTTTAAAATTAAAGATAAATATTAGTACTGATGAAAAAACCCTATATGTAGTCACCTCCACTGTCGTCGGCGGTGACGGGAGGAAGAGGAAATGACAGACACCCCTCCTTTGGTACCTTACAGATCATTGTCTGTTCCATTGTGAAGGAATGTTGAACATTTAAATGGCCAGACTCTGCTCAAAATGTCTCCCATCCATTAGCTGGGATATGTGCTTACGCCCAGAACCTGTTAGAAGCTGATTGGATCTAGAGAACACTGGAGAAGTCAGCTCTACTTTATCACTGCTTTAACACACCTTAGTGCATCTCTCCCTTGTGTCCTTCTGATTAGACTGACCTGCGTTCAAACAGGAGACATTTGCAATGAGTAGGTGGGTACCTAAAAGGACTGATCAATTCCACCTGTCTCTTTATATAGGTCTTTTCCATCCACCACTAAAAATGCATGAAACCTGTATAACACAAGATAATTAAAGGGAAACTTAGGCTAGACCAGCCAATCAAAATAAGCCCATACGCTATGCATGTAACCCTTTGTGTGCCAGAGGGGTGTGCAATAATTGTAAGGGGTACTCAGCAGTTAAAGCCATACAATATGTATTTTCTCATGAAAATGTTTACTGCTTCTTTAACCTTTTGAGTGCCAGATGGATGTGCATTGCACTTCAATGCACTGCACGCCCCTGTGGAACTCAAAGGGTTGAACCAGCAATGAATCCTTAACTCATGCCAGATGAAATAACAACACTGTTCCTGTCACAGACAATCTACTGTAGTTTACCTTGAGTGTGTTCTCCAGTCTACATACCTCTAAGTGACACATTGATTAAAGGGTTAGTAATGTCTATACATTAAAAAAAGATCATATTGCAGTCCCATCTCTCAAACCTTTATGGTCTGAGAGATATAGGAGGCTAAAGTTCCCTGCTCCCTCCGTTTTCCATTATGTCAGCTGAAAAGCTGACAGCAGGATATCCTGGTCCTGAGACAAGCAAGCGGCACTTCACCAGAGCCGAAATAGCGCAATGTAAAAAGAAATACTTCATTGGAAAGGTCTACCGAGTGTGCCTTGCAAACCAGACACACTTTGTAGACCATTCCGATGAAGTATTTCCTTTTACATTGCGCTGTTCCGGCTCTGCTGAAGAGCCGACTCGAGTTGGCCGACTCAAATCTCCTGCTGTCAGCGTTACAGCTGACATCAGGGAAAGCGGAAGGAGTGGGGAATTTTAACCTCTTATATCTCTCAAACCATAAAGGTTTGAGAGATGTGACCGGGGTCATTTAGTTTAATTTTCTAATAGCTGCAATATGACCTTCTTTAATATATAGACATTACTGACCCTTTAATGTTTGTGGTTATAATTTTTTTGCCAAAATCTACTTAACTATTGGATTTTGCGCAATATGATGGCCTGTTAAAAGGATAGTATTTCTGTAAGATCAGTTCTTCTACATACATTTGTATAACGATTTGTAGTTTTCAGTACAGGGTAAACTCTGCCCCCCTTGACAGAAAATTGTCCCTTTTTGCGATCCATCTGGATCAGCTTTCTGCTCTTAGTAGATGATTTGTGACATAGAATAAAACAAAAACGGCAAAGTTATGGACGGTTACAAAGCAGGACATACTTGAAAACGAGAGGAATCTCAATGTATTCTTCCTGGTAAAACATTTTATAAATAAAAGCTACACATTGTTTATAGAAATAGATCTTACAGTAAAACCTAATCATTACTATCCCTAAAGTCAATAGATTGTTGACAATTTGCAATAAGAAGCAACAGAATAAAGTTATTTTTTACTTTATTGGAGCAAGCCGACATTCAATGTTAATTTTTAGAAGTATTTTAGGAAACAGTGAGGGCTGTATGCAGAATGTAAAAGATAAGCAATTTCTAAGTTTACCAACTGCACTGAAGGTGGGAAATTAATATTTCTATTGCGGGAAATGGGGCCGCTTGAATGTCAGTGATGTCTCCATGACTTGCAAATCAAGGCATTACAGACATCTCTAGCACTCAAGAGGTTAAATGATCCATTTAAATCAATGCGAATTTTGGAAAATCTTTATATCTCTTTTATAGGGCAGGTGGATTGCCGCAGAATGTTTCTAAGTTTTGGCTTTATAAATTTGACCCAAAATATTAATTTTATTCTTATTGAAAAAAAATATTTATTATTGCTTTTTTCTGGTGAAAATATGAGGGAACTCCCAATATTGAAACATTTTAATTCAAAAGTTATTACAGATCAAACCTGCTTTTTATTTATTTATTTTCATTAAACTGCAATTTTCTATTGCTGTTTCCATCACTTACTATGCGGCGCTGTAGTCTATGACTCAAGCTCTCCCAAAGAGTGTTTTACAAAAAAACAAAATGACTTCTGTGCACCAGCTGATGCTGTTGCAAATAATGTTTTAATAAAGTTTAATGAAAAATCTACCAGGAGTGGGAGTACCTTTCTTCTTAATGGGAAAAGCCCTTTGAGATATATTGTTTTTCCATGGGAAAGAAAATTGCATTGCCTGACATCTTATCAAATCAATGACATCTGATTCCATCCTTTAAAGGGATGGTTAAAGGGGAACTGTCACTTCTAGTAAATGTGTCTTCATCTTAAAGGGATAGTAATACTTCGTTTTAACTTTATTTTATTTTGTAGGCATTAAAAAAACATGAAGAATGATATGTCTTATCTCTCAAACCTTTATGGTTTATGAGATATTCACAAGCAAAGTTTCCCCCTCCCGCCCCTTTTACCTACTGTAAACAATCTCTTCTCAGATGTGGAATGCAGTCCATAGACTGGACAGATAACAGAAGGGGACAATCTTCTTCCTGTGAGAACAATGAAATCCCTACCCCTCTTGACAAGCTTTTCAGGTTTTTCCCTTATCTTAATTGAAGATTGTCCCTCTCTGCAGTCTACCTGGGCAGCTCCCTTCTGCCCTGGCTGAAAAGTGTTACATCAGTAAAAGGGGCGGGAGGGGGACACTTTGCTTGTGAATATCTCTTAAACCATAAAGGTTTGAGAGATAAGACTTATATCATTCTTCATGTTTTTTTAATGCCTACAAAATAAAATAAAGTTAAAATGAAGTATTACTATCCCTTTAAAGTTCCCTTGTAGTGAAGCTGTTATCCATTTTTTTTCAATATAATTCTTTATTGCCCGAGATATTGTCTTTTAAAGTTATGCTGGTGACGTAAGTTCTGTACAGGTTTCAGTACAGCTCTGTCCTTCAGCCTGTCAATCTTCCTCTGTCCTCCTCCCCAAGTATTACCTCTTTTCTACCTCCTCTAATGATGGAGGATACCGGTATATGACCTGGCGCGCTTTCTTGCAAATGTGCACCCAGGTCATTGTACAGGCACAGATTGAGCGTGTTCATGTGCTCAGTCCTTTATAAAAAGTGGCAGTCCTCTGTGGCATGAAAGTGGTCAGTCTCTGCCTGCACAATCAGCTGGACGCACATTTGCAATAGAGCACACCAGGTCTTATGCCGGTGTACTCCATCATCGAAGGAGGTGGGAAGGAGGCAATACTTGGGGAGGGGAACAGAGGAAGATTGACAGGTTGTGGAGCAGAGCTGTACCAGCAGCCTGTAGGGAACTGGTGTCACTGGCTTAACATTAAAAGGCAGTATCTCGGGCAATAAAAAATTATATTGAAAAAAAAATGGATAACAGCTTCACTTCAAGGGAACTGTAAGATGAAGACAAGTTTACTAGAAGTGAGAGTTCCCCTTTAAAGGGATAGTAATGTTTCACAAAAACAAAAGCTCCGATTAATCTTCATCGTATTTGAGCCATGGAGAGTGTGATTTCAATACTTGTACTCTTGTAGTTCAAGAGTAATTGAATGATAAAGTATCCCCTCCCACCCCTTTTACCTAGTGTAACACTGCTCACCTCAGATGTGGAATCTGGTCCACAGACCAGACAGCTCACAGCAAGGGACAATCTTCTTACTGTGAGAACAATTAAAACCCTGCCCCCCCCCCCCCCTTGTCAGGTTTTTCAGGTTTTTCCCTTATGCTAATTGAAGATTGTCCCTCTCTGCAATCCATCTGGACACCACCTTTCTGTTCTGAGGTGAGCAGTGTTACATCAGTAAAAGGGGCAAGAGGGGGATACTTTATCATTCATTTACTCTTGAACTACAACTCTGACTGGAATGAAATAACACTCTCCATATCCCAAATACTATTAAGATTAATTGGAGCTGCTCTTAAAGTAAAACATTACTATCTCTTTAACTTTACATATTCTTCAAGTGCATGATATGTCGCACTGCTTGTAGGTTTTTTTTTTTTTTTTTTTTTTTTTTTTTACACCTCCATATCTCTGACATTGATCTGTCTATCAGGGCCGGCGAAAGCAGGAATAGTGATACAATGTAAACAGATACAATATAAAAAGGTTAACCAAGATCCAGGAAGCTCACTGTCAGGCTCAGAAAATTTTAAAAAATAGGTGAATGTGAAAAAATAAAAGCTATAGACAATTTGAGTCTACATATTATGCACTTGCAGTGTATATAAAGTCAAAATAAAAGGTTAGTATGCCTTTAATGTTTTCTTAAAAGAATATTATAACAAATGTCTGATATATTTTAACCTTTTTCATATGCTCATTACCTTTAAGACGGCATAAAACCCAGACACGGTTCATAGCAAGATACACCTTTCTTTAATACAGAGTTTACAATCTCTGCCTTATATAGATATAACAAATGGTAAGCGTCAAAAGGTTAACAGTGCATTGGTCCTTTTTTAATTGAAAAAATGACTCCAAACCATATAGAAGAACAAGTGATAATATTATTGCAGTCTGTAACAGATTTGAAGGTTTTGATGCTCACTGGGGATATAGATAATGATAATGAACATCACCATGGGTCTCTGAAGCTCCTAGAATGGGACCAGAGGCATAACTAGAAGTCACCAGACCCTAGTGCAAAAATTGCCATGGGCCCCCTTCCCACACTGCCCCCATTAGGTATCTCCACACTGCACCCAATGTCTACCTCTCCACATTGCCCTCAACTCTCCACATTGCCCTCAATGTCTTCTTCTCCACATTGCCCCTAACTCTCCACATTTCCCACAATGTCCTCCTCTCCACATTGCCCCCAACTCTCCACATTGTCCTCAATGTCTTCTTCTCCACATTGCCCCCAATATCCACCTCTCCACATTGCCCCTAACTCTCCACATTGCCCCAATATCCACCTCTCCACATTGCCCCTAACTCTCCACATTACTCCAATGTCCTCCTCTCCACATTGCCCCAACTCTCCACATTGCCCTAATATCCATCTCCACATTGCCCCAACTCTCCACATTGCCCCAATGTCCTCCTCTCCACATTGCCCCAACTCTCCACATTGCCCTAATATCCATCTCCACATTGCCCCAGCTCTCCACATTGCCCCAATGTCCTCCTCTCCACATTGCCCCAACTCTCCACATTGTCCTCAATGTCCTCCTCTCCACATTGGCCCCAACTCTCCATATTGTCCTCAATGTCCTCCTCTCCACATTGCCCCCAACTCTTCACATTGCCCCCAACTCTTCACATTGCCCTCAATATCCCCCTCTCCACATTGCCCCCAACTCTCCACATTGTCCTCAATGTCCTCCTCTTCACATTGCCCCCAACTCTTCACATTGCCCCCAATGTCTCCCTCTCCACATTGCCCCCATTGGGTATCTCCACATTGCCCCCAATATCCACCTCTCCACATTGTCCCTAACTCTCCACATTGCCCCAATGTCCTCCTCTCCACATTGCCCCGAGCTCTCCACATTGTCCTCAATGTCCTCCTCTCCACATTGCCCCTGGGTATCTCCACATTGCCCCCAGTATTCACCTCTCCACATTGCCCCTAACTCTCCACATTGCCCCAATGTCTTCCTCTCCACATTGCCCCCAGCTCTCCACATTGTCCTCAACGTCCTCCTCTCCACATGGCCCCCAACTCTCCACACTGCAGCCAATATACACCTCTCCACATTGCCTGGTGGTCCAGCAGCATGGCAGTAGAGGTCTGTACCTCGTTTGGCACAGACCTCTATGAAGACCTGGTGCTCCCATGTGGACATCTCCAAAAATGCAGAGCGATGGGTGATGATGTCATCTCCCAGTGCTCTGCATTAAAAGAGTGCCGAGCACACCTAATTGATGTCCGTGGCACCAGGTGGGGGTCTGTTACACCACTGATATGTGACTTCATCTCCAAGAAGGTTAATCCTTTGAGTGCCAGTGAGGTATCCAACGACCTCACTGGCACTCAAAGGGTTAAAAATGGCATAGAAATATATATCTTCCTATTAATGTTACACCTCTTTTAAAAACAAATCTTTGCAAAAAAAAAAAGGATTAAAAAAAAATCCCATAATACTTTAGTGATTTCTAAAAAAATATATATAATACATACCTTTATGATTCTATAATCACCAACCAGTACATTTTATTAGCAATAAATGCATTAAAAATGTAAAAAATATTGTATTTCTTTACAGAAGAATTAACACATCCAAGTAATAACCCCTCCCCCTTTAGCTTACAATTACCAGAAAATCCTAAAGGCCCCTATTCCTTTTTCCCTTGCTCCTTAGATCAAGGGATAACATCGTCAATCAGCACTGGATGCCATGTTCATGGAGGCGGACATGACAGTTGTTAGCAGGAGAACAGGATGTCAAGCTCTGCTCACTGCACATGGTAATCTTAAGCTAGCTCATGCACTTCCAGCAGCTGTTATGTCCGCCTCCGGAGATATGACATCCAGGACTGATTGAAGATGTTATCTCTTGAATAAAAGCACAAGGGCAAAATTCACAGGGGACATTAAGATTTTCTGCCCATAGTACGGTAAGTGGCGAGTTATTGTTTGAAATTGTTAGTTCACCTTTAATACACCAGGCTCAGTATTTGTCCTTATTTCCTTCCTTTCCAATCCTTAATTGATAATTCCCATTTTGACATGTTTGTTTGCACCTAGCCCATTTCATTTTTGAGTGTCTGAGGAATAGAAAACCCTCTGGTTTATATATATATACACATGTTGAAAACCTTTCAACAATGAAAAAATAAAAATAAATACAGGAGGTCTGAAGAAGAGACCTAAGAGGTCTTCAAAGCTTGCATTCTAAATCTGCTTAGTTAGCCAATAAAGGAATCAACTTGACTATATTTGACTCATGTATTTCTATGGCTAACACTGTACCAACTCTCATCTGATAAAAATAAATGACAGAGTAGGAACTGAGCAAGGCAGCATGAAGCTGATGAGGTAAGAGGAAATGGGGAAATTCTGGAAAGACTCAGCAATAACATACTGTACGAGTACAACTGTACATTGATTTAAATGGGACTTTTAAATAGTCGACCATTAATTTCAACACCTTAAATTAGTGACAGGTAACCAGATTTACCGAAAGGGTTGTGTATGTGGTCTTCAAATGCATCAAAGGGCCAGACATTATGGTTAAAAATTCTAAATAGAGGTTGAAAAAGTAAACTAACCACTTGGATGATTGAGCGGTAGTCAATGCATTTCATCACCTCGTATTCACCGCTTAGTGAATCTCCCCCCCTCGTGTTGCTTTTTGGGCTGTGTGAGTGAGGTGATAGAGGAAAATGATCTCTTCTTCCCTATGTACCAGGGAGCAGCATAGGTAATTTCTCCCAACATTTCAAATGGCCAAAGAGGGACATTTTTGTTAATGGGAGTGTGGCTGGTGGGCAGGGCATAACTGAGAAAATGTAATTTACTTCACTACCAGTGGAACGCTTTTTATATAACATAATAACCAAGTTAGAACAAGACCAAAGTATTTTATTTACACAGACAGGTTTATCGACACAAATACTGCTGGTTAAACAAGCATTAATGTGAGTTTTATTGCTGTGGAACAATGTGATACACTTAGATAGACACCGCACACTCTGATCTCCTAAAAACAGGGACACCAGGGTGGGAAAGAGAGACAGTTCCTCCTAATGAGGGACACTTGGAAGGTATGATAGGGTAAAAATAGAAGCCTCTGAGGGCTGCATGTGGGCCTAGGTCCAACTGTTGCTTTCCAACAAGTGGCTGGAATTCCCAATAGGCAGAACAGGGAACTGTTTGGAGTTCCAAATTTTGAGGCGTGTCTCAGCTGTTAGCCACCCCCATATTCTGAAATGTGGGTATGGCCCTGAAACAGTTTATATGCTCCATTTAAAAGCTATTATTTAATCATTGGTATGCTAGAGAGATCGCCAAAACATTGTGTGCATTGGGGGATCTATCTAGCACCCAAAGAGTTAAAGCTTTTTTAGGGGTTGTAGTGGGATCACATGAGCAGTGGATGTGTGGCCGTAGGCAGAACTAAAGGCATCTAGAGTACCTTGCGTGGGGGAGCCTGTGATGTTAGAGAGGTCTCTCTTGGATTCAAGATGTTAAAGGGATAGTAATGTTTCACAATAAAAGCAGTTCCAATTAATATTCATAGTATTTGGGCCATGGAGAGTGTTATTTCAATACTGTCAGAGTTGTAGTTCAAGATTAATTGAATGTTAAAGTATCCCCCTCCCGCCCCTTTTACTGATGTAACACTGCTCACCTCAGAGCAGCGGGACTGTCCGGATGGATCACAGAGAGGGACAATCTTCATTGAACATAAGGAAAAACCTGAAAAACGTGTCTAGGTGGGGCAGGGTTTCCTTATGCTCACAGTAAGAAGATTGTCCCTTGCTGCGGCTTGTCCGGTCAAGAGACCAGATTTCACATCTGAGGGGAGGTGGCTTTTATTAGGTAAAAGGGGCGGAAGGGTAATACATTATCATTAGATTACTCTTGAACTACAACTCTGACAGTATTGAAATAACACTCTCCATGGCCCAAATACTATGTAGATTAATTGCAGATGCTGTTTTTGTGAAATATTACTATACCGTTAAATCCCTATTTAAAGGGATAGTAACACTTAAGATATTTTATTAAAAACTTAGAACATCTCAAACTTGAATTTTTTAGGTGTAATCTCACAGTTGCCTGAAAATTTACAGTGGCACTGTAGCTATATATTGCTCCTATATAATTCAAGTTTCAGCGGTTATAATTTTTTAATCAAATATCTCTCAGCAGCGGGAGTACCCTTGTTTTACTCAGGGGGATATACCCTACAACAGGGCTCAAAATTTTTACTTGCCACTAGCCAATGGTGAGTGAAAATTTAACCCTGGTTAGTAGAAATTCAGCCCTGGTTGGTATGTTATGGCTTGCAGTGGTGAGTAACTTTTCAGGTCTGGCTAGTAGCAAAGTACTTAAAATTATAAGCCCTGCCCTACAACATATATTTTTTTACATTTTAAGTATTACTAAATAAATGGGAGTTTGGGGAGTTTGCATTTGTCCCCAATGGCCAGGGCAAACAAACCAGTGCTTAGTTCCCTCAATAGCCGATATCAGAGAACAAACCAGTCCTTAGTTCCCCCTATAGCGATATCAGAGAACAAACCAGTACGTAGTCCCCAAGTAGCCGATATCAGAGAACAAACCAGTCCTTAGTTCCCCCTATAGCAGTATCAGAGAACAAATCAGTCCTTAGTTCCCCCTATAGCGATATCAGAGAACAAACCAGTCCTTAGTTCCCCCTATAGCGATATCAGAGAACAAACCAGTCCTTAGTTTCCCCTATAGCGATATCAGAGAACAAACCAGTCCTTAGTCCCCAAGTAGCCGATATCAGAGAACAAAATGCAACAGAGTACAGAAGGGAGAATCCATATGGATTTAACCCTTTGAGTGCCAGAGTGGTATCCATCGCAACATGTTGGATACCTCCCTGGCACTCAAAGGATTAAGAGATCTAGTTGTCCATGTTACAAACACAGGGTACAGCAAGTCTGTCATATGTAAAATAACCTAGAGAGCTGATTACTAGTCACTTCTAATTCCCAGAGGTGGAAATTAGGAGACCTCTGCTCGTTGGGTTCTCATTTCATTTTATAATCAATACAGGGCACTAGAAAACTGTTGAATAAATATTGATGTATCTTTCTTGATGGCACGGCTCCATTGAAACGTCTGTTCAATACTTCTCAATAGAAAGTACATAGAGGATGATTTAATTTGAAAAACAGGAACCGTTCTGGGACTAACCAACTGCTCCATAGAGGACAATTAAAAATGATCTTTGATTTAAATAGAGGTCTCCAATGCATTGCAATGTATTTTGGAGATCAATCTAGCATTCAAGGGGTTAAAATCCCCTATTTAACCCTTTAAGGACCAGAGAGTTATGCAGTGAATTGGTTCACAATGTATTAGGGATAGTAATACTTGATATGTAAAAAATATGTATTGTAGGGTTTATCCCCTGAGTAAAAAAGGGTACTCCCACTGCTGAAAGGTGTTTTATTCTAAAGTTATTACAGCTCAAACATTAATTTTCTAGGTGCAGTATCACAGTGGCCTGAAATTGCACAGTGGTGCTGTTACTACACCATCCTATGGAGATATATGGTCAGCTGACCAGAGCTGTCCATAGGATAGTGTAGTAACAGCGCCACTACACAGTTTCAGTAGGAAAATATTTTCAGAAGTAAATACTTCACTTTTGAAAATGTGTCTAAAGAATTCAAAATGACGGTAACACAACCTTGATGAACATTGCCTTTAAAAATTCTGATGTTAAAAATATCTTTGATTTTTTTTTTGAAATAAAAAAATTCAAAGAAACAAAGACTTTTTTATCTTTGAAACGACAAATTGCTTCTCACTCCTGCTAGCAATACTTTAATTTGTTTTCTCCAAGTTTAGAACATTTTTATTTTGTCGGGAAAAAATGATATTAATCAGAGAAAAAAGTGACGTTGAAATTAATATTTCTTTCTGAAAATACTTACAATATGACGGTAGATTAAACCACGCCCACTTTTAAGATGGCTTTTTCCCTTTGACAGAGATAGTGGGACCGGATACAAAAAATGACGGAAACATGTCTGAGAATTGACGAACCATAGCGTGAGACTTTTTTATTCTGATAACAATTTCAGTTACTACCATTTTCTGAACATCTCGCCCTTAGAATTGCATTTGTACAGCAGAACAGACATTACTCATACCTAAATATGGCATTAAATCAAATAAATAAGCAATATTAACACTTTAACACGTGGAGTAAACATAAACTATTAACCTTCTAATGAGAAGCACAAACACGATGAGGCTGCAACTGCAATCTTAAATCAGGGACAAAAACCACAGACAGATGGATCCAGAAAGAAGGACCCAAAATCAAGGTCTGTCCCTAGAAATCAGGGACAGTTGGGAGGTATGTGATAGAAAGGTCTATAACATAGTACTTTACTATGATGCTGATGTACTAACCCCTTGAATGCTTGAAAGGCCCACAAAGCATTGCTTCCCCAATATAATGGATCATGCAGAGGGTTAACAGCCCCATTGGAATCTTAAAAATTTGGGGAATTTTTATTTGTCCCCTAAGGTGCAGCTGATTTGCTTCACAATTGCTCCAATTCATCTTACTACATTATCCTAGTTCCATAGGAATGAACCCTTTCAGTGCCAGAGTGGTACGCAACGCATTGCTTTGCGTACGCATCTAGCACTTAAAGGAATTAATCTCTTCAACCATGGAAAAAGTAGCAAGAGAGTTAATGTCCATAGTCCATTCATCTTAGGCATGTTCCAATTACCTTGATAAACAATTTAGCTTCAAAATTTGTGTAGTAAAGACATTTAAATCTATACTATCTATAAATTCATATGACGCCTAATTCAGTGATTGGCAACTTTGTCTGTTTGGAACTACAATTCCCATCATTCCCAGCCAGCCAATGACTGGCAGGGGATAATGGGTACTGTAGTCTTGATAAGCCACAGGGCTTCAACTGCATATGTCTCTGGCCTATACTTACAAGATGGGATTTGGAGACTTTTCCTTTGTCCACTATGGTGCAGTCGAATTATACCCAAACTGCACCTGTTTTTTTTTTTATTTCTAGCTCTGTCAGCACAAAACATTGTTCACTACTGCGAAATTAACCCTTTGCGTGCCAGAGGGGTGCTCAACACATTGCAGACAAATGCGTTGCATACCCCTCTGGCACTTAAATGGTTAAAATAACTAAAGAATTAAAAATACAGAAAACCTGCCCAAATATTGACATTCTCAGGATACAAAATGGGAAGAAATGGTTAGTAAGAAGAAATATTTAACATTTCAATGACCAGACGGGTCC
Source organism: Rhinophrynus dorsalis (assembly GCA_037306005.1). Taxonomy (NCBI): domain Eukaryota; kingdom Metazoa; phylum Chordata; class Amphibia; order Anura; family Rhinophrynidae; genus Rhinophrynus; species Rhinophrynus dorsalis. Next base: position 659,900,244 of record CM074718.1, on the reverse strand, counting down.
TGATAAGGTTAAGAGACGCGTCCCACAAATATCAGCACATGTACTGAAAAAGCAAAATTGATTCAAGGAGTCTGCAGGCTACAAACATAAAGCTGGAGTGCTAGAGTGCTAGATAGAAATCTCTAGCTGATTGGTTGCTATGCAACGTTACCTTTAGCTGGAGGGGTCAGGCCTGGTGTCCATAGGTTAGTGGTCTCATTTACTGCCCAGTTCTGCACTACAAGCTCTGTACTAAACACAACATTTGAGCCTTTATTTCTCCATTATGGCAAGCAGACAGCATAGCATATCAAACAACATTTTTTATTTGCTCTTCTGTATAAGAGCAAAGTTGAAGCATTCTATTTTATGGCTCATCCAATCATCCCTAATTATGGTTCCTACCTGTTTCTTATAAAGGAACACTATCAGGTACTAATAATAAACCCCCATTTTGGGAACAAAATTCTACTGCTTATGCTCATATCTGGAAACACTCTCCAGATCAGCCCAGAGACTCCTGTGTGTAGATTGAATTACTGGGTCTCCAGAAACCAGGGTAGGGCTGGCCTGGGGGGCAGGGGGTCAATTGCCCCCTGGGCCGGTCATATGTCTGGGTTGGTGGGCCACTGCTCCTCACTAAATCTCCCAATTGCTGCTGTAAATGGAGCTACACTAGTGATAACATAGAGCTTACAATTGAAATGGAGCTACACAAATGACACCACAGAGGAACAACCCAAATGGAGCTACACTAGTAGTATAACCCATTCCCTTGTAAGCTCTATAGTATCACTAGGTAAGCTTTACTTCAATTGTAAGCTCTGTAGGAGCGCACTAGTGTAGTGTAGTTCAGCTGTAAGTTTTGTGGTATCACTTGCCTTACTTCACAACATTAATGCCAATTTTAAAATTAACAAAAGGGAGTGGGCTGGGACAGTGGGCTTGAGCGATATAGAAATGGGCCACTTGACTGAATTTGCCCCCTGGGCCACAAGTTGCCAGCCCTCCTCTGCCAGAAACAGAGGCTGTATCTCCTAATTGGGGAACTCAGCTATAATTCCCACTCACTGTCCAGTCCGTTCAGCCCACTCACAACCCATTCTGGCCATCTTCCCACCCATTTATTGGCCAGGGCCAGATTTGTCATAAGGCATAGTAGGCATCTGTCTACAGGCGCACCCCACAGAGGGGTGCCTGTCATTGGAATCGATTTTTTTATTTATTTGTATATATTTTTTTTTTAAGTGGCGAAACCCGCCGCCCGCATGGTAAGGTTTGTGCTGAGAGACCTGTAGCTGCTGAGCTCCTCCGGCTCTTTAGTAATGCAGAGTGCTGGGAGATGACATCATCATCATGACATCATCTCTCAGCGCTCTGATTACTAAAGAGAAGACAGCGTGGGGGCTCCAGCAGCTACAGGTCTGTGCAGAATCACAGATCTCTCCTGAGCTGGACCACCAGGAGGTAGCAAACAGGTACGGGGGCAAAGTGGGGGCAATGTGGAGCTGATGGGGGCAATGTGAGGGTAAGCTGGAGCTGATGGGGGCAAGTTGGAGATGATGGGGCAATGTGAGGGCAATATGAAGATGGGGGGGTAATGTGGAGGTTAGGAGTATTGTGGAGGTGTCCAGCGGAGATGGCCAATGGGGGGGCGCTTCAGATTTCTGTGCCTACAGGCTCCTGAGATGTAAATCTGGCCCTGCTCTTGGCAAATCTTTCAACCACCCTTTCAGCTACAATATGATATGAAAGGTATCATTCGGACATTTCCATATTCAGCTCTACAGTGTTTCTCCAGGGATTCGCAACAAGAAGTTCCCACGTATGCCTATAATGATGTCATCCCTTTCATCAGAGACCCCCTGTGCTTCTTTATTCCCCAGGGTGAACCTATTTATGCCACAGCCCACAGTTGAAGATGTAGAGTATGTCAGGGTGTGTCAGTATAAACACTGCAGCAATTCAGGGCAAACCATTTGCACCAAAGGAATCTTTCCCCTGATCTAAATAGGGATTTCAACCCCTTGAATGCTAGAGAGGTCCCCAATGCATTGCTTCTCTCTCTAGCATTCAATGTGTTACTATCCCCATTTAAATCAATGGGATGATTGGTAATGTCTCTTTCTACCTCTATGGTACAGTTGGTTTGTCCCAGAATCAACCACTTGTGTTTATGAATAAGGTTCCATCCTGAATGGTCCTCCTGATATTACTGTAACATATAAAGTAGTTTATATAACATATAAAGAAGGGGAAATTGATAGGTTTGGTAGTTGTTTGCCATAAGGGGTTAACCCTGTTTTCCAAATGCTGTCAGAAAATATGATTGATGTCACATAGCCTAATCATGTACCCTGTGGTTTAGTTGTTCTTGGAACAGCGAGATATATTTGTTAACAAAAACCCTCTTGAAGACAGATTACTTAGGATGTTTACCATACCTCCCAAGTGTCCCTCTTTAGGAGGTACAGTCCCTCTTTTGGACCCAAATCCCTCTGTCCCTCTTTCACACCCTGATGTCCCTCTTTATAGGAGATCGGATTGTATGGTGTGTGTATCAAATTGCTCTACACCAATAAAATTCACATTATTGTTTGTTTAAATGTTAGTAAATGTGTTTATAAATTATTCTGTGTAAATAAAATACTTAGATCTTGTTATAAGTCATTTGTTTGGTTACACAAGGAGGTATCAATAGGTCATGAAATAGCCTAAAATTTCTCGGTAACGTCCCACCCACCAGCCACGCCCCCAGCAACACCCATAAAAGTGTTCCTCTCTGGCAATTTGAAATGTTGGGTGGTATGGTTTACACAACGGGTATTTTACAAACAAAAATCATAGAAAAAGCTTCGGTTTGATATTTTAATCAAATCTGTGATTTTGCATTTTGCCCCCGACTCTTAGAGAGGGGTAAATAAACTTCTATGTTTATCTACACCAGTGGGAGAACGTCCTGTTGTTACTCTGCTGTCCTTGCCTTAGTTCAATAAACCCAACTGAAGAGCTCTTCATGGAGTGTGTGTCACTCTCAGTCAAGGTTGAAACTGGAACAAGTATGAATCAGATCTACATTGAAAGGTTCCTGAAATGTAACGTTTCATTAGTAACAGATGTCATATCCATCGAGACAAACATGATTCTTTGTTTCAGGACACATAAAATATATTAATTATCTTATGTTATTAATAAGTACTAATACAAGATACATTTGGGAAACCGATCCATTCAGAACGAATTCCATCAGGATTTTCTGCCCAGATGAAATTTAGTGGGGGGTTCATTATAAGGACGTGTTAGCCTTCCTTAAACATTTTGGGAGAGATTTACTAAGTGGTGATAAAGTGGAGATGACTTCCCCAGGTTTATCACTTCTCCAAGTCCTATGTTATTCAATGAGCCTATGCACTAAGATTGCTTCAGCTCTGGAGATCATAGTGAATAAGACTGTATAAAATAACATAGGAACTGGAGAAGTGTTATCACTGGAGAAGTCATCTCCACTCTATCACCTCTTTATCACCACATAGTAAATCTACCCCTTTGAGTGCCAAAAAGTTGCTTAGTGTATTGTTTTGCAATGCATTGGTCACCCCCTTGGTACTGAAAGGGTTAATACTGGTTACTTAGGAAACATGCATACTGCAGGGCTGTCAGAACCATTGTGTCCATAGAGCAGGCTTGGGTGACCTTTCAGCCATTGATGACAGGCTAAGCATGATGGGAGCTGTAATCTGGTAATGACTGGAGAGGGAAAGCAAAGGCAGTTGTTCTTTTGCAGTGCTGTAATGGCCATCATTCACAAGCAGTCAGTATTAAAGGGACATGTACTTGTGACATTGGTGCCTCTTAATTTGTTTAACCATTTTAGTGCCAGAGGGGTATGCAATGCATTGCAAAACCAATGCGTTGCATCCTTCTCTGGTACTCAAAGGGTTAACAAAAGGACTTGATTAGGCATGTATCCTTCTATAGCTGTCATTCCTATTTTTTCTTGGATCTGACTTATGCTGTAGCATATAGCGGCATTTTACTACCTTGAGAGTGTTTTCGTGGCCCTTAAGAATCATGGGCGGGGCTCTCTCTATATCACTAATGGAATTCAGACTGATAAAGTTGATTGTTTATTGTGTTGAGGTGAGGACTAAATACAGATGTAAAATGGTGCACAGCAAATATAGATACAATATAATAAATAAAAAAAAATAGAAAAAAGAAATTAATAATATATATCTGCTGTATAAAGTACTCCTGCCTAGATAAGTGCTTGTGTTGAACACATTAAAGGGATAGTAATACTTCATTTTGTCTTTATTTTATTTTGTAGGCATTAAAAAAAACATGAAGAATGATATGTCTTATCTCTCAAACCTTTATGGTTTGAGAGATATTCACAAGCAAAGTTTCCCCTCCCGCCCCTTTTACCTAGTGTAAGCCATCTCTTCTCAGATGTGGAATACAGTCCATAGACCAGCCAGATAACAGAAGGGGACAATCTTCTTCCTATGAGAACAATGAAAGCCCTGCCCCCCTTGACAAGTTTTTCAGGTTTTTCCCTGACCTTAATTGAAGATTGTCCCTCTCTGCAGTTTACCTGGGCACCTCTCTTCTGATCTGGCTGAGCAGTGTTATATCAGTAAAAGGGGCTGGAGGGGGATACTTTATCATTGAATTACTCTTGAACTACAAATCTGACAGTACTGAAATAACACTCTCCAAAGTCCAAATACTATGATGATTAATTAGAGCTGCTTTTATTATGAAACATTACTATCCCTTTAAGGCCTCTATTCAATTGAGACCAAAGCCAAAAAAAATCCCACCTGCATTTTTTCAAGCACGGTAAACCATTCAATTACCGGTCCTATGAAAAAATACCGCCAGAAAATAAAAACATTTCGACTGCTAAAGTTAGCACCCATTTGAAACCATGAAAATGCATTTCCATCTGTTAGGCCTTAACATGCATTAAGGGACCCACTCTAAAGGCTGAAAAGTGGTATCCAGAATTGTTTTTATGTAATGTGGGAAGTAGAAATGTCTCCCTAAAGTTAATTTAATGTGTGTTTAAAACTTTCTATGTGTTACATTAGCCATTTTTGTCATATAAATTGTTTGTAATATAAATGGTGTTTGAGAAATTAACTTTCGTTTTTGGGTTCACAGCCTGGCACTTTATGTTAATCAGTTTCATACTGAGCCAGCATTAGCAAACTCTGTGGTGTGAATGAATCTAAACAAAACCCACACACTACTGTAATTTCCAATAGCAAATTGAGTGATAAGTTTGACATCAACAGTAATAATTAGCATACTGGAATTATAAAGTTGCACAGTATGCCACCAAAATTTACAGGTTAACACCTTAACGTCAGATGAGGTGTCAAGATTGCCATGCCTGTCCAGACGTTAAAGACTGTTGAAGTTTCATCATGGAATTCTGGTATCGCAGCTCGTCTGCACATCACTCCGAGATCCCAGAATGCAATACTGTAAGAAAAAAAAAAAAAAAAGGTCCTTAAACGGATAGTAATGTTTCACAAAAACAGCAGCAATCTTCATAGTATTTGGGTCATAGAGAGTGTTATTTCACTACTGTCAGAGTTGTAGTTCAAGAGTAATTGAATGATAAAGTATCCCCCACCTCCCCTCACAGCAAGGGACAGTCTTCTTACTGTGATCATAAGGAAACCTCTGCCCCCCTTGACAGGCTTTTCAGGTTTTTCTTTATGATTACTGAAGATTGTCCCTCTCTGTGATCCATCCGGACAGTCTTGCAGCTCTGAGGTGAGCAGTGTTACATCAGTAAAAGGGGCGGGAGGAGGATATTTTATCATTCAATTACTCTTGAACTATAATTCTGACAGTAGTGAAATAATACTTTTCGTGGTCCAAATACTATAAAGATTAATTGGAGCTGCTTTTATTGTGAAACATTGCTAATCCCTTTAAGAAGTGAAAGGGACAGTATTGGGTCAATAAAATATGCTATTGGTAGCTGATGTCACCCTGCTGTACAGATTTCTGTGATTTCTAAAACAATACATATTTTATGGCAAAATTGGAAAAATAAAAAAGGTTTTAATTATCTGTAAAATAAACTAAACTTGTGTTAGGGGGACAGGTCCACTTTAACAGATATACAAAGGTGAATGACAAAATGTATGTAACGTAAATCATGGCATAGGTGTGGGACTGTGCGTTTGCTTCAGGGTGCACCATTCCTCTGCACAGTCTATGTACAAACTGGCTCAGAGGACATAAGAATTCTTCCCATTATTTATTTCAGTTATATTGGTGGTTTTAAAGAGCAATTATAATCCAATAGCTCCCTTTCAATAGTCCTGCTCTCCTGGACCCCTCTTGTCCTTTAAAGGGTTAAGATTACCATGTGCTAACAACTGTGATGTCCTCTTCCATGGACATGATGACATCCAGGACCAGGGCAGGATTTCCCAATAGGCACAGTACGTAAATGCCTAGAGCTCCACAGTACCTCAATTGTTCTAGCCACACCCACATTCTGAATTGTGGACGTGGTCAGAGCAATCCCAGTGTCTCTGCTCCAGTTTTATACCCTTTTTACAGGCTATTATTTAACTCCTCGGATGCTATAGAGATCTCCAACGCATTGTGGAGCAACACGTTGGAGATCTCTCCAGCAACCAAGGTCAAAGCTTTCGTTTCCTTCTTGCTTGTTATAGGCCAAGGGTATTTCCTTTGCCAGGAATCAGTGGCTGGGACAGGGGGTGGAGTCATGTGAGAAGTGGGGGTGGGGCCATGGCAGAGCTAAGGGCACCTAGAGTGCATTGCCTAGGGGCTTCTGGGATGTAAATCCGTCCCTGTCCAGGACTGATTGAAGATGTTGTCCCTTGACTAAAGGAACAAGGGCAAAATTTGTAGGAACCACTATGAACTTCAGTTCATAGTAAGGAGTTGCTATTTCTCATTTAATCACCAGATTTTTTTTTTAATTTGAGCTGGTTTACTGACCTGGCACGGCCACACCTACAGGAACTGGTCCCACCTAACACTGAGACAAGTGGTTCGTCCGGTTGTCTGCCACCTGCTACAACCTCCAGGTTGGGGATGTCCTATGGCTACCCATGGCTACCACCACAGATGCCCCTCTACCCCACATACAGATCTCACATGGAGCCAACGGACCCAACATGGCTCACACCACCACCACCACCGTATAACACACAGGCCCAGCCAGCATGGAGTAGGCCCCAGACCTGTCAATCACCACTGGATTGCACAGACATTGGGCTTGTGGGTGAGCCCCAGTGGCCACAAGCTCAGCTTAGTCTCCAAACCCAGGCAGGATCCTCACAAGGGGAGTTAATTGATGTGGTGGGTGGAGGATCTTCATCACCAGGTGAGCCAGACCCACCAATGCAGCCTGCTTTTGAAGGACATTCCTCTGGGGAGTATTCATGGGCTACATCATCGCTGCCTGCACCACTGCCGACTGCACAGTTGCTGGCTGCTCCATCACCACCTGAACCAGTTCCTGGTGTGCTTCCCTTGGATAGGGAATTCATTGACTTGCAGTGGTGGATGGTGCATGACAACAGGTGGCATCATCATCATCTTGAGGGCCAGGTGTTTACTTTGATGCAGGAGCTGCAGGAATTCAGGGGTGTGATGGCTGACCACTTTGGCCAGGTGATCACGAAGCTAAGGAACCATAACCGCATCCAAACCCAGCTCCTTATCCTTCAGCAGTTAGCATCCACCCCCTTATCCTCCAGAGCAACATCAGCCCAGACCCCAACACATGGTGTGTTCCCAAGGTGGTCTGGTGGAGACCATCTGACCCCTCAGCCCCTCATGCCCCCCCCCAAAAAAAAAAGGAATGAAGTGATTTCCAATTATAATAATACATCCATTCTTTGGTAAGATGGTGTTTTTCGCTGTGGTTGCACACTGTGATTGCCGGAGGGGTATCCAATGCATTGCAAAGCAATACATTGGACACCACTCTGGCACTCCACAGTCATTTGGGGTTCATGTGTGTTGCACCAGTGCAACAAACCATCCTCAGCTGTTGCTGACCTTCATATTACCTGGGACTCATCAACATGGGGGACTCATGTAAGCTGTGGGTCAACAACAACTGACGCGCACACAGATTGTCACCTTCATATGGGTTCATGCATGTTCAGAATTGTAACATTGGGACAGTGTAAGGACAACAAAACATGTTTCACAGATGACAGGATGGCAATATAGATGCTAACTGACATCTGGGGCACATGCAAACACACTAGCACAAGTGAATCAGGTAGCAATTATTGAGTTTGTATTCACCAAACTACATCTCAAACATCCCAACACTGCTTGTGTGCACCACAGGTGACATGATCATTGGCCATGGAACAATGATTGCTTCCAGAGCCTGTGTTCAGATTTATGGGGGTATACAACACGATATTTGTGTATATGACATTTCATGTGACCTGACACTCCAACACTTTGGAGGGGGATTGACTAAGCTGTGGCTTCACTAATTCCTCATTTCTCCAATCCCCACAATTCCCATGTTGTGCTATGGAGCCCAGGCAATAAGATTATTGCAACTGTGGGGATGCTTTTCAATACCTGGGCTCCATGGAACAACGTAGGAACTGGAAACGTAATGTCACTGGAGACATGATCACCTCTTTATCACACCTTAGTGAATCCCCCCAGTATGGTGGATTGGTCTGTAACACTCCCTATACCTTTGTGTTGCAGACATAACTGCCATTCAACAGGTTGGGAGCAGAGTTCATAGGAATGTGTCATAGTGGATGTGTGTGAGTTGTCACATGTGTTGACGTTTCATTAACCCTCTGAATGCCGGAGGGGAAGACGTGTTGTAAAGCAATGTATAATGTTGCTTCTTGGCATTGATAGGGTTAAACACAAGGCATAGACCTGTTAAGCATGACACAACATGGCATTCATAAAAACAGAGTAGGTTTTAAAGATCCGAGAAGTAGAAACATACAATTGCAGGAAGAAGGGGAAGTGCATCACGCTCATCTCTTCTGCATCCACGAGCCACATGGTCCTCTGCAGATTAGTGACATGAATAAGTCTGTAGGGAAAGAGAAGTAAACAGATGTGAGACAGTGAACAAATCACAGGTCGCTATGTGAGGTGTGTTACATGGGGACAGCTGACACTAAGAAATATCACACATGTTGGGTGTCAGTACAGACTCACTTGTTGCCATCCATCGCAAGGCATCAGGATCCTTTGAAACCACTGAAGGCTATGTCCATGGAATGTGACAGGCTGCATGTTCCAGGGTGTTGTTGTAGTTGGTGTCAGCTCTGAAGAAGAAGTCCAGGAGGAACAGTCAGTTCCACAACACTCAGGAGCAGTGGCAGGTGTCCAGCAGGAGATCATCATTCTGGGAATGGAGAGAAAACATGTTTGAGGTTTGGGAAATGTGAAACCATGTTGGTGATCTGGTGTTGTTGGCTTGAGGTGAGTGTATGAGTGATACTCACAGGCAAAGTATTCCCTTGTGACCCTGTCCCATATCTCCCCACCTCTGGGGGGTATCACCCTCTAATGTACCTCATCAAGGGGATCAGGGTGGAGGTCAGATTATAATCTGGTGTCCACAGTAATATTATACAAGATGACACTTGTACATTAGCGTGAGTGCTTACATGGGCTAACTTAACACTTGTCCATTAGTGTGGGTGCTTACAGGGGTTAACTTGACACTTGTACATCAGCGTGGGTGTGTACAGGGGTTAACTTGCCAGTTACATAGTAGATAAGGCTGAAAAAAGATATGCGTCCATCAAGTCCAGCCCATGCCAAAAACACCCCTGTTGATCCAGAGGAAGGCAAAAAAAAGCCCTCTGGAGCCATTTCCAATCTAGTCCCAAGTGTAGGGGGGGTGGGTATTCCTTCCTGACTCCAATTAGTAGTCAAATAGTTCCCACGATCAATATCCTATCTGCTTTGAAGCCATCTGTCATAATTGTCAATATTTTTCTGTGCTAGATAGGCATCCATTGCTTTTTTGAATGCAGTTGCATTATCTGCAAGCACAACATCCCGATGCAAAGAATTCCATAGCCTTACCGCCCTTACTGTAAAGAATCCCTGCCTTTGTTTTAGTTGAAAGCGCCTTTCATCTAGTCTTAATGGATGACCTCTTGCTCTTAGCTCAGCTCTTTGCATAAATAATTCATTGGATAGTTCTCCATTCATTTTGACCTTAGAGAGCATGAGTGTATGTATTCTGTGCTGCATTCTTTGAAACAACCATGGTTTAAAAAACATTGTTGTGGCTTCTACTCTCAACTTTGAGATGCAGGATTACTGGCAGAAAATGTAACCATAAAACACGTGGTAATACTGACCGTAGTTAATAGTATACCACTTGCGTGTTGTTTTTAGTTGTTCCTTATGGGATTTTTTTTGACCGGTGGTGCGTAGAATTACCGCTGGTTTTTTTTAACAACTTGGGTAATAGGATACTAAAACCTGACTTAAAAAACTGAAACGCCTGCTTTTTTTTTTTAACAGTGGTAATAGAATCGAACCCCTAGTTGTCTTGAAAGCTTGCATCTAAACCACTCAATCAGCCAATAAAGGTATCACTTTTACTCTAATAGTCTCCTAAAATTAACTAAACTTATCTTAAGGTGACAGGTCAACTTTAAGACCAGAGCAAAGATGTTTCCAATTCCAACGGAGGCAATAAATATTTCCTGCAGGTGCTGAAGTAAGAATGTGGAATTCTTTGTCTTTTGAAACTGCATTGACGGATACTGTAGATACTTAAAAAAATATACTGTATACGTCTTAATAACAAAAGATAATTATGATATTTGGTGTCAGCACAGGTAAGATGTTGATGCAAGGAGAAATGTGATTGCCTTTTGGAGTCAGGAAAGAATTGCTTACCCACTTGGGGCATAATTGGAAATGGCTTCAGTAGGGTTTTGTTTGCCTTTCTCTGGATCAATAAAGGTGATATGGCAAAGGTTGAACTTGATGGATTCAACCTCATAAAATAGGTTACTATGTTTAGCAAAATTCACTTTTACTGTAAATACTGTGCCCAGAGTGACCTTATTTAACACTGATAGAATAACAGTTTGCTAAGATGTCAGCCCCCCTGACCTTGTACTGAAAACAGGAATTCTAGGAGAGAAGATGGTGTTTTGTAGATACATGAGATAGTATTTATGTATTCATTAGATAATAGCATCAGTTCCATGTGATTCTGAAATAATCACTGTGATTAAAATCATTAGGAATAGGGGTGGGCGAACATTGTCGCCGTGTTCCCGTGGGAAATTTCACGAAAACCACGTTGTTATCCGCTTTTTCATGGGAAAATCCACTTTAAAACTAGAGGTTAAAATTTTAGCATTTTTCGCCCATTGGCCAAAATTTTTCGCCATTTTTTTCAATGGTTAGAAAGTTTCCGCCCATTGATTTACGTTGTTTTCGCACTTCCACTATAAAAATGTGATGTTTTCGCTGAAGGCAGACATAATAGAAGCAGCTACAGAGCGAGATAGACATGCTGTGATGTTCTCTTTTGATATTTTGCAAAAAGTGAGGCAGGAGAGGCTCATAGTGACTCCTACCACTATGAGCAGGGTAAAAAATAATCAATGGAGGAGCTGGAAGGACCATTATGTGTCCACTGAGTCTGAGGAGGAAGGAACCCCTACTGTACCAATGCTGTCCAGTCCCCCTAAATCACCCCAAGGGACCTTGGGGAATTTAATGGGAAGGGAGGGAGAAAAGGGAATTGGAAGGAAGGGAGAAAAGGGAATGGGAAGGGAGGGATAAAAGTGTAGTACTAGTGAGAGCAGGACAGGTCAGCTGCCTGTGCCTGCTGCAAGACATACTGCCTCTGCAGCCAGTGCCACCATTTCTGTACCTGCAGCCACTAGTGTTGAACCTGCTGCCAGTGCTGAACGTTCTGCCAGTGCTAAACATGCTGCCAATATTTTGCCTGCTGCTAGTGTTTCTTTTAGTACTCGGGGGGGAGGAGAAAATTATGCCATGTGTGACAGCAGGGGACCCTCTGTCACATTGCTCTTCACCTCCTCTAAGCAGCAGTGCGATGTCTGGAATAGAGCAGCATCATGGAGGGACTAGTGGTGGTGGTGTTGGAGAAGCTGGGGTGGAAGAGACATGATGAGGATGGGCACCACCACTAGCAGTCAGCTTTTGAAATTAATGGAAATTGCAACTGCTCTAACTTCTGCTGCTGCTGAGATGAAAGGGCAGTAGGGTGCTGAGGAGCAGGCTAGTGTGCCACAGACCACAGTGGACACAGTGGGAATGGGGTCAGCAAGTAATGCAGGACTAGGGCAGGTTCCACTTGCCAGTGCCAGCAATACTCCTGATCCTAGTTGCAGTGCTAAATCTGAGGCAGTAGCAGCAACATTATCCACTGCCACAGAAAGTGAAGGAAAATGTGGAGGACAAGAAGAAAGTGGCCATTCTTCTCCACCTGTTCCCTATCCCTCCCCCAAGAAGTCATGGGTGTGGGACTATTATTCTCTTCCGGCAGGCACAGTGCAGTCATCATCAACAACGGTACAGTGCAAAATTTGTGACAAGTTGGTGAGAAGGGGAAAGGAGGGAACACACCTTTACACAACCACCCTGATAACACGCATGAAACACAAGACACCATGACATTTACTCCAAACATGTTAAAGCCAAACACCCATTACAGAAATCTAGCACTGCTGTTACTGTACCCCCTAACGCTTCAGAAAGGTGGAGATCAAAGAGGAGGAAGAATAAAGAAACTCAGACAGACACTGGAAGTTCCAGGACGAGTGAAACAACTAGCTCACCTCAACATAACCTTCTTCCTCTAGGGTAACAAGTACATCTCCTGCTAATCCATCTCATTCATCGTTACCTCCTCTGCCAAATGACAGCCACTCTGTTAATGTTAGGATATAGCAGTTCATCTCTACCCATTGCACACTGTGTGGTGCACTAGCCACACATGCCAGTGTGATGGAGGAGAATCGATACCAGGTCATCAGGTGGCATCTGAGGAGAATCAATCAAGCAGAATATGATTCTGGCAGGGAGGGTTCATCATTACTATTAAACTGTCAGTAAGTTGTCATGTGTCCTTAGCGGGGTCTGGACAAGGGGTACAGTGACAGAGGCAGTACTTGGTTTCGGGTGTCATGGTGTTTGGATGCAGTTGTTCCCCCAGATGTTATTTTCCACACACACACTGTGCACATTGCAGTTACTGATAGAAGCCACAGTTCCTTTTCTCAAGGAAAAAAAAATACATATTCTAATAACAACACACCCATGATGATTTTGGAGGAGGGGCAGGTGGAGAAGATTTAATGGTCAACTTGTTCTTTTCTCCACATATACTGGGGGCTGCTAAATCTTCTGCTACTGCCTCAGGATCATCACTGGAGCCAGTCATGGCAAGTGGAACCTTCATCATCCATCTTCCATGTTACTGCTATTGTTGACCCCATTCCCTTTCAGCTGCCTAATCATCCTGCTGATTAAACAACTCAGCAGCAGCAATACGAACAGCAGTTGCAACTCAGGACTCAGGAGGACATTTGACAGTGGCCACTGGGCAACATGACCTGCTGGTATTTGGCCAGTAGGGCATTTTTATTTTTTCTCAGGGTTTTGTCCTACAAAAAATAAATAAACAATTTTTTTGAGGGATTTGTTTCTAACAAGCCTAAGTCCTACAAATCAATGTTTTCTTAGGGCTTGTGCCAAACTAGCTTAAGTCCTACAAATCAATGTTTCTTCGGGGCTTAGGCCTCTAATAAGTCTAAGTCCTACAAAGGCCTCTAACAACAAATCAAACAAATCATCCTCTATAAAATACTCTATCAAGTATCAGTCCATCCCACTGGCAACTTATGTCAGGGCCTTCCTGTCTCTGTCACTTTAAATCCAAATGTCTTATTTTATTTTATTGATTTATTTTTTTATTAACTGTCCTCCCAATAGCAGTCAAGAAAACCCCCCCCCAAACAAATTCCCTGTTCAAATGAGTCATTCATTCACCAACACAGGCACCCTCCCTTTATACCATATCTTATAGTTTTTATTTTATTTTATTTTATTTAGGATTTCTTTTTTATTAAGTACCCCCCAATCTCAGTAAACAACCCCCCAAAAACATTCCCTGTTCAACTGATTCTTTCCCCACACCCCACCAACACAGGCACCCTCATGCCCCTTTTATTCAATGCTTTTGGGAAATAAAATATTATTTGTAATGTGTTGTGTGTAACTTCTATGTTCCCATTGATTTCAATGGGCGAAAAAAGGGGTAAAAAGCAGAAAATCTGCACTTTTCGCAGGACATTTTTCACCAAGCGCAAAGTGCCATTTTCTGCTGATTTCATTTTGAGGCGGAAAGTTTCTCCCATCCCTAAATAGAAATTTTCATCTTTAACTTATGCTGAAGTTGGTTTGTGCCAGGAGTGTATCTCTTTACCTTGCCCTGGTGTGTAACAGTTTTTATTTAATGTCAAGCTTTACTAAGATCAGCTGCACCACACAGGAAGCAGATTTATAAGATGTACAGTTTCAGTGGCAGCTGATCTGAAAACTGATTGCCTGAAGCACAGGAAACCGTGTCGTAATCAATGGTATTTATTCAGAGGAAGGATGGGTTACTAGTAGGGTGCCTCAGAGGTCAGTGCTTGGGCCTGTTCCCTTCAATATCTTCACTTGGGATGTTACTGGTGGTATCAAAGGTAAGGGGTAACTTTGAGGATGATACAAAAATCTGCTACAGGTTGACTCTCCAGGAGGGATAAACCAAATGCATGAGGATTTAGGAAAACTGGAGAAATGTACAAGTGCAAGGGATATTAAGTTTAATGCTAAAAAGTGCAAGATAATGCATGTAGGACACAGAAACCCTAGAGTGGAATACTGGGTTAATGGTAGTGTGCTGCCACAAACATCAGAAGAAAGGGACATGGGAGTTATTATATTAGATGACTTGAACGTAAGCAATGTAGTAAAGCAGTGGGTGAAGCAAACCGGGTTCTTGATTGTGTAAGGTGAAGCATTAGCAACAAGAAGAAAGAAGTACCGATGATACTCCATGAATCATTAGTAAGACATCCCCTGCAGTATTGTGTACAGTTTTGGAGACCACATCTCCAGAATTACATTAATAAACTGAAGACAGTTCAAAGAAGAGCCTCAAAAATAGGGCAGGATCTTCATTACAGAGGTAGACTCAAAGAACTTAATTCATACAGCTTGCAAGAAAGTAGGAAAAGAGGGGATATAATAGAAACCTTTTAATATATAAAGGGATTTAATTTAGTTCAGTAGGGAAGCATTTTTTAGAGCAAAGAATACTAGAACAAGAGGTCAGAGTTCAAGGGTGGAAACTGCAAAGTAATATGCATCTGTTCTACTTCATGGAAAGGGTGATATAATCATGGAACAGACTCCTATGAGAGGTGGTAGGGACACATACTGTTAGAAAGTTCAAAAATTCTTGCCGTAGATATGGGATAAGATAAGACTATGTTTTAATTGAATATGGGAATGTGCAGACTGGATGGGCCAGATGGTCCTTTTGTGTTGTCAAAATCTACATTTCTTTGTTTCTATCAACTCCCTTCTTCAGGACAAGCAATAATGACTATTAAATTGGTGATTCAATATTGCTTGGCCTAAAGAAGAGAACGGATGTCTTAAAAACTTGTCTTTAAATAAAAACTGTTTAAGTAAAAAAGTATTATCAGAATACCAAGTATATCAAGTACGCATTCCTTTGCATTTTTAGCTACACAACTACACAAATAGGAATTATCATATTATACTAAGGCCAAGATTCATTAAAGTTAGAAGAGGACTGAAAAGTCGGTGTCCTCTCAGAGCAGTGTCGAAGGCACATCGATAGTATTCACTAAAGTGTATACAACATCGCATCACCATCACTCCAACAAAACTATGCCCACATCAACATCCATCCGACAGGTTTATTTCCATATGGAAATGAAGCATAATGACTCATCTCCATATTGAAATGCTGAATAATGAGACAGTTTAGTATGCAAGCGGGTGTGTCGATATGTTAATGTGACACTTCGACACATTCACTAAACTCCAATAGCAGCCTCTGCTGTCGGAGTTCACAGTCTCAACTTCACCTACTTGAGGTTGGTGAAGTCAGGATCCCTCAATCAATCACAAGCATGGGGGGCTGCATACTGTTGTCAGTGTGGAAGGGACTTCCTCCCTTCACACATCACCAACACTATGACAATTCTAAATTTGAATAGTATTTGCTCAGCTTCCCTACTTGGCCAGTAGGTGAGTAAACAGAAGGCATTCAGCACCATGAACAGTATCACTCCATTATACCTTTGAATGCCATAGAGATGTGCATTGCTCACCCCTGTGACACTCAAAAGGTTAAAAACAAAAAGTAAATGAAGCACTACACTATTATCCACTTAGCTATGTATCATATATTATACATGTTGTGCACTCCCAGGGGAACAAGCATCCATGGGGATTTGTGGCTACCACTTGCCCCCCAGCCTTGTTCCCATGCCCAGTGGTAGCCATAGAACCCCATATACACTGCTTGGCTCCCAGACTTGTTCCCTTAACCATTGGTAGCCACAGGTTCCCATGTACACTGCTGACCCTCTCCTGTCTTTTCCCTTGCCCACTGCTAGCCACAAATCCCCATGGGCACTGCCTGGGCAAAGGAAGAAGGATGGGGGTGTCAGGCAGTGTATGAGAGGCTAACACAAAAGATGTTATTCCACCTGATGCCCAACATGCTAGAAATCCAACATACACTGCCGTCCTCCGACATACTACCTCCCCATTGTAATTCGACATACACTGCCCCCTCTGTCATACTATCCCCCTTTGTAATCTGTCATACACTGCCTCCTTGCATATGTAGTGCAGAGTTAACCCTTTGATTACCAGAAAGGTACTCAACACATTGCTTTGCAATGCATTTGCTTGCTCCTCTGGTACTCAAAGAGTTAATAGGCAAGGTATGCGGCTGCATACCCTTGCCTTTATATGCATAAAAAATGCTTTATTATAAAAAATATACTTCTGACCCTGAGGGGGGTATATGGACCCCTCCTGATGCCCCCCTAGCATTGATCACCTATCCAGTAGGATAGGTGATCACCGTGGGCAACAAGAAAGGCAATTGCTGTCTTCCTCTTCTCCCTACTCCAGCCACTATTAAGCCGGCTCGAGCAGGACTCCTAGTAGTGAAACCAGTGAATCAATCACTCGGTTTGTGAATGAATGATTAATTAATGAAAAGAGTAGCGCAGCACTGCACTTTTCATGAATGAACCATGTGACTGGGTTCACTACTAGGATTCCTACTCAAGCCGGCTTAAAGGAATAGTAATACTTTGTTTCATAAAGGTATAATATTATTCTTATTAAAAAAATAAAGCAAAGGATCTACGTCTTGTTGAGATAACTTGTTGTCCCGGGACCAGAATACAAGTCTGTCAGCTAGAGTGTTGACATGACTAAAAAGGGCTGGAGAGGGAAACTTTAGAAGGATATCACTCCAAAAGTATACAAGTTATCTCAACAAAACATAGATTCTTTGCTTTATTTTTTTAATAAGTATAATATTATACCTTCATGAAATGGAATATTACTATCGCTTTAATAGTGTCTGGAGTAAGGAAAAAAGGAAGGTAGAAAATTACTTCCTTGTCGCCAGTAGTGATCACCTGTCATACTGAATAGGTGATTAATCCTAGGGGAGCATCAGGAGGGGTCCCGATGTCCCCTGCATGGTCTGGTATATTTTGAATAACAAAGCATTTTTTACATATAAAGGTAAGGGTATGCAGCCACATACTTTGCCTATTAACCCTCTGAGTACCAGAGAGGTATGCAAACGCATTGCAAAGCAATGTATTGCGTACTTCTCTGGTACGCAATAAGTTAACTCTGCACTACATATGCAAGGGGGCCAGAATGTCAGATTACAAACAGTGAGGGGGTAGAATGTCAGAGGGGCAATGTATGTCCAATTACAAAGGGGGATAGTATGTCGGAGGGGGGTAGTGTATGTTGGATTTCTAGCACGGGGAACAACACGTTTGTGTGTTAGTCCCACATACACTGCCTGACACCCCCAGCCTTCTTCCCTTCCCCAGGCAGTTCCCATGGGGATTTGTGGCTAGCAGTGGGCAAGGGAAAAGGCTGGAGAGGATCAGGCAGTGTACATTGTAATTTGCGGCTAGCAGTGGACAAGGGGAAAAGGCTGGGGGTCAAGCAGTGTATATGAGTTTCTATGGCCACCACTGGGCTGGGGGAGCAAGTGGTAGCCATACTAGCCACAAATCCCCATATGCTGGGTGACCCCCAGTCTTATTCCCCTGGGAGTGCACAACATGCATAATATATGACACATAGCCAAGGGGATAATTGTGTACTGCTTAATGTACTTTTTTAAACCCATTGAATGCAATAGGGGTGAGCAATGCACATTCCTGTGGCACTCAAAGTTATAATGGAGTGATGCTGTCCATGGTGCTGAAAGCCTTCTCTTTACTCTGCTACTTGCCAAGTAGGGAAGCAGAGAGAATTGTCGTAGTGTTGGTGATGTGTGAAGGGAGGACATCCCTTCCACATCAACAGCACTTTGACAATCCTGTATTCTAATAGGGACCTTCTCCACCACTCCCCTTGCATCTGAAAATTTTTGTGAATATGTTGATGTGTGTGTACATTGAAATGTTGAAGTGTTTCGAACACATCGACAAAAACATATTATCACAACATTAACCTTTTGTATATATATGTGTTCTTCAATGCAGAGCCAAGTGTCCTCCAGTGAAGTTGGGAATGAAGGGGTCAGAAAACTAATGCCCTGGACAACACGACAAAAGTTCTGTGATATACAGTCACAGGTTTTGTTGTGTTGTGCATGCTGACTCATTGACTGCTAGTGCTGGGTTATGAAGTTTGGTCCTAGCAGTTGTTCAGGACTGTGTACTGAACTCCATGGGCCACTAAACTTCAGAATTTGAAGTCTCACAGTTCTCTGTCTATCTCAGGATTAGTAGAAGAACATTGAGTCAGTTTTCTGACAACCAATCTGTTCTTCCACTAATCCACCAGCGCACACAATGCAGCTTCCACAGCCGTCTGCTTCAAGAAGAGTAAACCTGTTGGTAGGGTAACTAGTTGCATTAAGAGAATTATCCCGTAAAATGATAGGGCTCATACCCTTTAATGAGTTAGCCAGCACTTGTAAAAATTAGTTCTTAGGCACATAAGCCCAAAATGTATGATAGACAAGCTTTTCTTACGGATGTGTAGGCAAATATGTATGACCATTAGTGATGAGCGAGCATGCTCGGCCGAAGCTCGGTTTGGCTCGAGCATCGCTCTGATCAGCACATGGCGGTACTCGTACGAGTACCGCATGTGCTCGCCCGCCATGTTCGGGTCTCCTCCCCGCACGTTTCGCGGCTGCTGCGCAGCCAATAAACGTGCGGGGAGGCTCTGACATCAGTGTAATGCCAGCAGCCATGTTGGCTGCTGGCATTACACTGATTGGCTGGCCAGAACCCGTGATCGGGTGCTGTATAGCACCCGACGCGCGAGTTCGGCTCATTCTTAGCCAGGGAGAGATGCGCTCAGGCAGGGAAAGTCAGTGTAGGGAGAATAAAATTGTTGGAACTCTTTCAAGACCCAAAAGTCCTTTTTAGGACTGTTGTGTGTGGGGGCAGCATTTATATTTTGTTTGGGGGGGCACAATTTCCTTTTTTTTTGTGGGGGGGATATTAGTAAGGTGACATATAATACTAGATGCACAGGAAGTCAGTGTAGGGAGAATAAAATTGTTGAAACTCTTTCAAGACCCAAAAGTCCTTTTTAGGACTGTTGTGTGTGGGGGCAGCATTTAATTTTTTTGGGGGGTGGCAGAATTTAATTTTTTTGTGGGGGGGGGACATGTTCTAAGGTGACATTGTACTAGGTGCACAGGGACAAATATTTCACAGTGCAGTGACAAGCTGACATATTCTGTTAGGTGCACAGGGCCAATGATTTTACAACGCAGCGACAAAAAGGGCCATTTTAAACGTGTGCCTAGCCATAGATTATTGTCACATTCTGTTTCTTGTGCAAATTCACAAATTAACGTCACATATTCCGTTCACTGTGCCTAGCCGCAGATTAGCGTCACATTCTATTTCGTGTGCCTAGCCGCAGATTAGCGTCACATTCTGTTTCGTGTGCCTAGCCGCAGATTAGCGTCACATATTGTTTAGTGTGCCTAGCCGCAGATTAACGTCACATATTGTTTAGTGTGCCTAGCCGCAGATTAGCGTCACATATTGTTTAGTGTGCCTAGCCGCAGATTAGCGTCACATATTGTTTAGTGTGCCTAGCCGCAGATTAACGTCACATATTGTTTAGTGTGCCTAGCCGCAGATTAGCGTCACATATTGTTTAGTGTGCCTAGCCGCAGATTAGTTTTTATCTTCCTTTTTGTGTGTTTTACTGTCAGTCTGTAAAAATGGCGTACTACGGGCGAAACATCGTTCCCAGCAGCGACGTTGGAGTCCAAGATGCATCCAGACATCCTCCCTATGCTGTCCCTGAACCATTTCTGTGGTGTTTCCATCATTTTCTGACCTTTTCCTATGAACCAGGCAGCCTCCCCTCATCAGAGCAGGGGGTGCCTGGTGTAATGCTCGAGTCCTCCCATTGACTTCAATGGGGCTCGGGTGCTCGGCCGAGCACTAGAGCCTCCGGGGGCGCTCGGCCAGAGCACCCGAACACCCGAGCATCGGGGTGCTCGATCATCACTAATGACCATTTGACCTCTATTTATTTGTACAAGATCATAATACATGGGAAGTGCAAGTGTGATCTGATTGGGGAAAACAATTAAGAAACAAGAGTTTTTGTAAACTGAAAATAAAGGTTCTAATGTCAAAGCAATATCTATGTTTATCAGGATTTTAAAGGGATAGTTTCAAAATAAAAGCAGCTCCAATTAATCTTCATAGTATTTGGGCCATGAACTACAACTCTGACACTATTGAAATAACACTCTACATGGCCTCAATACTATGAAGATTAATTGGAGCTGCTTTTATTTTGAAACATTACTATCTCTTTAACAAGGTTGATTATAAATGTTACTTAACAACTCAAATGCTAGGAATGTTTCCAATTAGTTGTAAAGCTATTTGTTGGAAACGTCCATAGCACCAAAGGTTTAAATTCAAATTGCTATAATGCAAATAATAAGTGACATGTCATTTTGACAGTCATAAACTAAATTGAAAATAAACAGATGTATTTAGTAAAGCTATTTCATAATACATCATAAACAATTATACAGTTCTTTTAAATGTAAGAAAATAACCTTTACTCCTACACAGAAAGAAAAAATTGATACAATAGTTCAAAAGGCTCATGGCATAGGATTATTGATTAATAAATTAAAGATTTTTTTAAGCATAAAATACAACCAATATTTTAATTGTTATACAGGATACACAAATTCGGTGGTTTGGGGAATAGGAGACGTCAATAAGCACAATAGTCAATATGTAGAAAACTGCTTGATGTCCATTCTCATTTACCCTTCCATGTAATCTTAACCTTTTTGAGTTCTACAGTGGAGTCACTCAGTTGGCACTTAATGGGTTAAATGCACTTTCTGGAAGTTAACAGGTATTGAAAGTACAAGTATTCACACAAAAGATTATTTTGCGATCTACAAAAGATTTGTCCTAGTTTGCTTCACAAAACAATATATTCGATTGCTTGAAGATTTTGTGTTTTGGTGAACTGGATGTAGCTAACTGATTAGGGAGGAAAGATGATTGTAGGTGGATGTGTGTGTGTATGGGGCTATCCACTAAGGCGTCAGAAAAAAGGTGATAAAGTGGAGCTGACTTCTCTAATGATTTCAACTCTCCACTTTCTATGTTATTCTATGGAGCCAGGATTTCGACAATTCTGGAGATCTTAGTGCATATGCCTGTGTTTCTCAACCAGGTGCCATGGCATGTGGGTGTGCTACGGACATCTACTTAGGGTGCCCCATTTTATCTATAAGGGTTGGACAAAAATATTATTATAGACTTCTAACTGTATATTTAAAGGGATAGTAATGTTTCATAATAAAAGCAGCTCTAATTAATCTTCATAGTATTTTGGCCATGGAGAGTGTTATATCAATTATGTCAGAGTTGTAGTTCAAGAGTAATTCAATGACAAAGTATCCCCCTCGCTCCCCTTTTACTGATGTCACACTGCTCAACCAGAACAGAAGGGAGGTGCCCAGGTAGACTGCAGAAAAGGACAATCTTCAATTAAGATAAAGGAAAAACCTGAAGAGCTTGTCAAGGGGGCAGGGCTTTCATTGTTCTCATAGGAAGAAGATTGTCCCCTGTTGTTATCTGTCTGGTCTATGGACTGCATTCCACATCTGAGAAGAGATGACTTACACTAGGTAAAAGGGGCGGGAGGGGGAACTTTGCTTGTGAATATCTCTCAAACCATAAAGGTTTGAGAGATAAGACTTATATCATTCTTCATGTTTTTTTAATGCCTACAAAATAAAATAAAGATAAAACAAAGTATTACTATCCCTTTAAGGCTATTACTATGCACAATGTTTATTTTAGTTGTGAGGTCTTACAATAACTCTATGTTTATGTATTGGTAACCTTCATTACACCCTTAAAAAATGACAAAATGACAGAGGTGCCTCAAAAATTCCAGTATGCATATTAGGGGTGCCTTGAACAATCAAAGCTTGAGAACCACTGGCATATACGCTATAGAATAACATAGGAACTGGATAAGTCATATCCAATGTATCACCTCTTTATCATGCTTTAGTGCATAAGCCCTTATGTGTTTGAATAGAGCATATGTGGTCCTGCAGAAAAAAAATCAAACACTGAAGAATGATTCAGCATTTGTATATCTGCAAGTTTAGGGCAATTACCCAACTGATAGAACAAGTTCCTTCATTTCTGCTTTTAGTAACATTAGATGTTGGGTTTTATTCTGTAGGAGATTTTTTGGAAATACAGATTTTTTTAAATTAAAGCAGAACTTTCACTTTGCATAAAGTCTCCCTCTAATAATTATGCATATGGCGACTAGCTTTATAATACTTCTATAACCTCGCAGAAGTGCCCGATTCTAAAGTAATCCTCAATCTTTGGAGACTGATGGCCAGGTTAGTTAGTCCCTTCCAGTGCCTTATGGATCAGTGCAATGCATCCTAGAGGAGACCAGGACTGACAGCGCAGGCAAGATGTCTGCTCTGATGCCTGGCTTCCAGTCTACGTAGATTAAGGATTTCTTTAGAATCTGGCACTTCTGAGATCTAATAGAAGGATTATGAATCTAGTCACCATATGTTTAATTATTGCAGGGTGAATACATGTATTCATTTTTTTTATAACTTTATTAGCAGATTAAGAGAATTACAGAGTATAGGAAAGAAGCATATAAAAAAGAAGGAAAGTTTCCAAAAAGGATCACATAAATCCGTAAAGATACAATCCACAAAGTCAATGAAAACATTAGGGAGGATGAAACACAGGAGAGATATGTAACATTGACCCCCTATTAAGCCATGAGAAAATCAAATGTGTCTCTGGGTAGAAAAGTGTACCTATAGGACATGACCAGGGTAAGATGACAACATAAAATTTCAGTGGGATGCGTACCAGACTACCGCCAAGGTGAAGAATTATCAAGGAAACCAGCAAAGTCTTAGTGCAGTGTGAGTTGAGGTTAAGTGAAACACATAAGTGATAGACCCGTAGAGGGGGTCAGACTAAAGAACAAAACTCGAACCTTCCTGTGGAGGAGACTATAAAGAGATTTAGTGAGTGCAAGAAGAAAGGAAAGACAGCGAAAAGAAGAGGTAGACAAAGGGAAACAGGGGAAGGTTATGCATTTTGGGTATAATAATAAAAATGCAACATATAGTTTAAATGGTGTTTCTCTGGGGAAATCTACTAATGAAAAGGATTTAGGAGTAATGGTAGACAATAGACTTAGCAGTATCATGCAGTGCCAGCTGGCAGCTGCAAAGGCCAATAAGATATTGGCATGTATTAAAAGGGGTATTGACTCAAGGGAGGAAGATATAATTATGCCTCTTTACAGGTCCATGGTAAGACCCCACCTAGAATATGCTGTTCAATTCTGGGCACCCTTTGTGAAGAAGGACATTATGGAACTAGAGAGAGTGAAGAGGAGGGCTACAAAACTAGTAAGGGGAATGGAAAGTTTTAGTTATGAAGAGAGGCTAGAAAAGTTAAACTTGTACACACTAGAGAAACGGCGTCTTAGAGGGGATATGATAACACTATATAAATATGTTCAAGGCCCATATAAAGGGCTTTCAAAAGACCTGTTCATTAACAGAACAGTACACAGGACAAGGGGTCACCCGCTTAGACTTGAGGAAAGGAGATTTAATCTACAACAGCGGAAGGGTTTCTTTACAGTAAGGACAATAAAGGTATGGAATGCACTTCTGGAGGAGGTGGTGCTATCAAATACATTAGATGCCTTTAAAAGGGGCCTGGATACTTATTTAAAAGAGCATAATATAGAGGGCTATGCACTTTAATATTTAGTTAGGGCTTGTTGATCCAGGGAGAAATCTGATTGCCATTTGAAGTCAGATGCCTTCTTTTGGGTCAGCGATGGTAAAGAGGAATAGGAAAAGGGTTGAACTGGATGGACGCAAGTCTTTTTTCAACCTAAATTACTATGTAACTATGTAACTATGTAACTATGTAACTTCTGGGGGGTACAGGATCCCCAAATTTTGTACCTTAATAGGGTGTTAGGTAACGCCCAACGTATGAGGCGTAACCAAAAAAAGAAGAACATAGCACCATCCCCAAGAGAATTAACTTACTTCAAGCAAGATGGGGGGGTAAGCTAGAAGTAGTACAAAGCATCAAGTTACAGTAGTTAGCGCTCGATTATGATCGGTATTCAGCCACTGTTGTCAAGTTCTCTCAAAAATAGCAATAGAGTTAGTATGAAAAGCATGGCATTTTTCCATAAGCAACATAGATTCCACTTTCGGAAGCCACATGTGCACAGTAGGAGTGGAGTGTTGTTTCCATAGCAGAGGATGTATTCATTCTAAAAAATCGACCTTGATTTTCTTCTCTATAACACTAGTTTTAATTATTTTTTTTTAACAGAGAAGTACTATGGGCATAAAATGTACAGAACAATAGGGCAACACATCTACGTTCCTAGAAAAGGGCAGAAGTCTCTTGAGGCTTGTCCATACATACCAAACACATTGATCTGAGTCACAGATATTGGAGCCGGAAATATATCGATGACGTCCTGATTAGATCAGTGGGATCTTAAGAAGACGCTTCAAGCTTTCTATTTTCCTTAATGTTTTTCACACCCCTCTGGCCCTTAAAGGGTTATACGTGAGAACAAATTTGTGGTTTAATGATTTCGTTTACAGGATGATAAAGCTGTATGGTTTCACTAGTGTAGCTTCATTTTAAATCTAAGCTCAGTGGCATCACAATTGTAGTGTCACTTCAATTGTAAGCTCCATGATATCACTTGACTTAGTTCACAAAATTAATTCCAGTTACAAAATGAATACAAAGGGGTGGGCTGGAGCGAAAGTACAAATGAGCCACCGGATTGTACTTGCCTCCCAAGCCAAAATTTGCCAGCCCTTCCCTGGGAATGGTAGTAGGCATGAACTTAGGATCCAGGATCCTTTATAGCCTATACCCCCACACCTGTGACTAAATAAATAGCAGCCTGCATTTAATCACAGGAGTGCTGGTCAGAAGGGGAGTTTGTTCTACTGGGGGCAGGACAGAGAAGAGAAAGCTGGGCCAAACTGCAACTGATACAATGGATGGCCTGGACTGTGTTTATTTTCTTTTTTAATCTACATCTCTGTGTTGCAAGGCCACTCTGATAGAGTAAGGTTTTTTTTGGTATTTTATTGTAGTAGACTACCTGCTACTGTAAACCGTGTAAGCTGTGGAAACTGTGGCTGTTCTACACAAATAAACCAGGACATTGGATGTGATACCTCTACATTGTGGAGTTAATACTCTAGAGGACATGCTTTCTGCCTACGAGTGGACACAACACTTATGTAACGTATCTATATACTAATAAAAGAAGAAGATATAATGAGAGACAAATTCTGTGGCCCTGGGACACACCCAGGTGCAGCAGTAATGGGAAGTTATTGTAATCTCTATTTTGCCTGTCCTATTGGTCCAGCTATGGGGGCGTGATTTTGATAGGAGTGGCCAGGTCAAAATCTCTGCCAGGAGATGCAGGGACTGCACACATACCCACACACAGTACACACATACAATAAACACACACAAAATACACACACAAACACAAAACATATGGTACACGCACACAATATACGCAACACACACACAGACACAATGCATACACACAATGCATGCACATACACATACAATAAATACACATAATCACACACACAAACACACAATGCACTTGCAATAGACTACATGAAAAATGCTATATGTAAAATGTTATACGCAGTACACTATATGCAAAATGCTATATGCGATACGCAAAACAATATATATAAAATACAATATGCTATATGCAAAATGCTATACACATAATTCAATACAGAAAGAGCTATATGCAAAACTCTATATGCAATATGCAAACCGCTATATACTCCGCGCAATACACAAAACACTATACGGAAAATGCAAAATGCAATATGTAAAATGCTATACGCAAATTGCAATATGCAAAACGTTGTACTCTATATGCAAAATGCTGTAAGCCATACACAAAGTGTTATACCCAATACACTATATGTAAAACGCTAAATGGAAAATTGCAATAAGCAAAACAATATACTCTGTATGCATATAGGTAATATTCAAAAAGCTATACACAAAAGCTGTATACTTTATATGCAAAGTGCTATGTGCAAGAAGCAAAAGGCTACATGCTCTGCGCAATACACAAAATACTATATGCTATACACAATACACAAAAAGATAAATGCTATGCTATGTGCAAGACACTATATGCAAAATCCTATACACAATACACAAAAAGCTATAAGGAAAACACAATACACAATCCAGTAAACACAATATGTAAAATGCTATATCAATACTCTATATGCAATATGCAAAATGTTATAAGCTATATGCAATAAGCTATACGCAAAATGTTATACTCTGCACACAAAAAGCAATATGCAATACACTGTATGCAATATGGTATACGCAAAATGCTATACAAAATACGCTATACTCTACACAAAATGCTATATTCATTATGCAAAGCGCTAATCACAAAACACTGTATGAAAAATTCAATATGCAATTTGAAATATGCTATACACAAAATGTTTGATACAAAGCACAAGTACACGCAAAACACGCACATGCTCATGCTCACACATGCCCACACACGCGCTCTCACATACTCACCCATGCTCACGGACACACACACACACACATTCACTGATGAAGGTTTATGTAATGCAGTGATTTGCAATGTTATTGAAAACATTGCCTCCTTCCTGGATTTGTCTAGATGTAAGGGGAAAATAGTCATTCATATAAATCCACTTTTTTAATGTAAAAGATTTTTATTGTTAGAGGCAATATAGATTAATGCAGATAAGTCATATAGTATTAACAACATTGTGTCACAGGAGTATTGAACAAGCATATATTCATCATACACATAAGTAATCCAGAATCCTCCAGCGTTTTATAAGCTAACCTAATAACAGCACAACTAACCCTTAACCTAAACCCCTCACACAGCGGCCAACATTACATCCCCCCAGCCCCCCTCCAGGAGTGAACCATCATCACATATCAAGGAAACGTACTATATTATCCAGCTCGTCATCTTTTTTCGGAGGAACCCAGCTAAGAGTATCAACCACCCCAGTATGGCGCCTCTCAAATGCGGAAACATAGCAACACTCCGAGGGGACAATCCCCCAAGGACTAATCAAGACCCGACAGCCATGGTCCCCAAATTTTATTAAGTCCCCCATGAGATCCTCTATGCATATAGGATAGTTTATAAAATGGAAGATTATGGGTCACCATGCCCAGCCATGCTTCGACTCCAGTGGGACTGTCAGCCATCCAAGCCATCGCCACCACCTTTCTCACCATCACCAATAGTTCCCTGATCAAGGCCCCCCCAGGTCCAGATGTCATTTCGTCCGGAAGGATAGAAAGGATACACCTTAGGTTATAAATCCACCTTTAATTTTTTTTAACCCTATTAGTGCCAGACATGTATCCAATGCATTGGGCTGCAATGCGGTGGACAACACACATAATGGCTACTCCTGTTTAGGATGTCTTCTGTGGTGTCTGTCTTCATAACACACTTCCTTTATAAAATATTTTTATTTAGTCAAACATACAACTGCATGGTTCTTTCTTTCTTTTTTTTATTTGTTTTATTAACCGCACAGGCAAAGCCATGCCAATATTGCTAGTCACACTATAATTGATGCATACTCATTAACTGTCTTAGCTCTTCAATACCTCCCCCACTTACTGTCACTTCTCGGCAATGCATTGCCCACCTCCCCATACACTGAAAGGGTTAAGTGTTAATGACTTTATGGCTATTACAGGAAGTGCCTGCACAACATTCTTCAATTAGTAGAATCTATCAATTTAGATCACTCACAAATTAGTTTTCTACCTAAAATGGCTAACACCACATATAGGTGTTTTTTTAAATGTATTTCGAGATCACCAAAGTTGTTTTTAGGTGATAGGATTCCTTTATATAAGTTAGGACAGTAGGATTAACATGCTAAGATACCCAGGGGTCAGAGCTCACTAATATCTAATAATCAGTTCATCCTCATCTCTATTAATATTTAAAAAATAAAATAACAATCACTGGCAAATACTATACTTTAGAATGTGTATGCAGTCATATCTCACTTTGATTTCATATCAATTACTTGTGACATGGACACATTGTAATAGTACCAATTATTTAATTTCTTGGGTTGAATTCAGGCTGGAGGACCACCCTTTTATAGCTTAGTTAATGCTAGAGATATCTTCAACTGAGTTATTAAAAAAAAAGAAAAAGTTGAAGACGCTGAAAAAATACATCAGCCCATTGAAGCCATTTCCAATTAAGCCCAACACGCGTGGAAATTTCCTTCCTGACTGATATGGCAATTGAATATTTTCCTGGATCAACATTATATCTTCTTTGAAACCAATTGTCATAATTCTTAATATATGAATAGAAATATATCCATTAGTTTTTTAAGCAATTACAGGATCTACAAGCACAGCATCTAAGGCAAACAAATCCATAACTTTATTGCCCTTACTGTAAAAAAGCCCCACCTTTGTTTTAGTCAAAAGCACATTTCCTCTAGTCTTAAGGGAAGACCCGTTTTTTTTTTGTTTTGTTTTTTTGCTTGGCTCTATGAAAAAATAGTTCCTTGGAGAGTTTTACCTTGAATGTATTTGTAAATGGTAATCATATCATCTCTTGTCTAATGTAAACAAGCTCAGTTTGGCTTGTGTATCTTTATAACTCAGATCCTCCAATCCCTTTATCAGTTTTGTTGCACATCTTTGCACTTTTTCCAGATTTATTTTAAAGGGGAACTATCACCCCAGATAAAGCCCCCCCAATAATTAGCCATATAGAGATAAACTTGCCAATAGTCATATGATGCATACAAAATGTGAGATGCTTCTGAGGATGAACAAACAGCACAATGGCCTGTTCTACAGCTAGTCACCGCTCAGAAGCATCACATCTGGATTACCCTTTACACTTAGGGAGAGACACTAAGTGTTTCTCAGAAACAAGTCAAAAGATGTGAGAGGCTGTGAACATAAACAAAGTAAAATTGCCTGTCCTATGGCTAGTCACAGCTCAAGAGCATCACATTTTAGCTCTCTAGTGTCATTACAGAGAACAAATTTTCACATACATATTAGACTAATCCAGCCCAAAAGGGTGGTCCCGTTCCAAAATGATGGGCAAGTCCCCTCTGCACAGGAGGCAGAAGCCAACTGCATCTCACTGATGAGACACAAACAAGGTCGAAACGAAAGGATTTATATAGATGTTGAATTATAATCCCATCAAGAGCCTCTATAGCCCTTTGTATACAGGATAGTAGCCAATAGTATGGAGTGTATGGAATGTGACATTGGATACTGCTGTGAAGTTTATTGTCTATTGGTAATCCTAAATCTTTCTTTAATGAGGATTCCCCATGTTGTTTCCCATTAGTGTATATATAGCATGTTTCTTTCTACAGCCCAAATGCATAGTCTTTCATTTACCTATATTAAACCTCATTTTCCACTTTTTCCACCCACTCACTCAGTTTAACTAAATCTTTCTGGAAAGAAAAAAACATCCAGCTCTGTAAATATTTTCTTACACAACTTAGTGTCATCAGCAAAGCCTGAGATGCTACTTTAAATTCCCACTACTTACCCTTTCATAAAATGCAGGTAAATTAGTTTCATAACACCATGATAGCTCCCACTAATAATATTGTTGGTCATAAAATATCCTGAATAGTATCAGTTATTAATCCTTTGAATATCTTAACCATTACATGAGTTAAGCTCACAAATGTAAACATTCCTGGTTTAGATCTTGCCCACTTTTTGAATCAGCTTTCCTCAGTCACAGGACATGGTCATATTTCTCCAGTCAATTGCAGGGTATTTGAAATCTCCAATTCCTATGCCATTACCCCCAACATCATCACTCAATGTAGCAAATCTGTTAGGGTTGGTAAATACAGGAGTGTTCTTCCTATTTCTCTGCCCCTCCTTGCTATGTCTAACTGTAACCCATCTTGCTACCTGCCCCTTCTATGTGCAATCACCACCTCTAGTGCCACCTATGACAACCTTCCTCTGCTCAGTGAGCAGCAAACCCCTCGCATGATTGGCCATCTTCATCTGTGTTGGCAATTTGTTTCTCCAGTTCTCTAATTTGAACTTCCAAAGAGACTACTTGCTCACATGAAGCACAGAGGTAGGGGAACGGTTGTTCCAGGTGTAAAAACATATGCGGCTTGTGCACTAAAAAACCCTTTTGACATTCCTCTCCCTTCCATGTCCTTGGGTCTCTCCCTTCCCTTCCCTTCTATGTCCTTGGGCTTCTCCACTCTGTTCCTTGTCCCGCTCCCCTCCCATTTATTTATTTGACCCTCCTTTTTTTGGTGTACTTATCTCTCCTACTCCCTCTGGCCTGCCACTTTCCCACCCCACTCACTCCCACCCCATGCTGTTCTGTACTCCTTTTCATATACTCTCCTTTCCCTCCTTCACCTTGTCCACTCCACCAGTGATTCATTCTGTATCAATTCTGGTGGATACAATTTTTTTCCAGATCCTCCAGATTGATCCTTGAAGCAAATCATGGACAATTTGCTCATCTCTGTTGGGTACCCTTTCCCTTAATAAGTGGTTAACAAACCTGTTCATAAGCCCAACTAGAGTGCAGGTTTTCACAACCTCCTCAGCTGAAAGGTGATTGTCATTAACACAGTCGGATCCTGCAGAATTTATGAGTCACTGATTAACCCACCTGTGTTAGGGCTCTTTCACATGGGTGCCTTTGTAGGGTGACTTTTTTGTAGCACAACTTTTTTATTACAACTAAAATGGTGGTTGGTTTTTAGTGCTGTAGTGTATCAAGATTTTTCCAGCATCCAATTTTGTCAATAGAGTCAGAAGTGATGAAGTCACAGGGAAAACACAGTTACCTGCAACAGTTGAGCAATTTCAAAATGATTCCATTGAAATATAGTACAGATTTGTAACTGCATGATCACATGATCACACTCTATAAGAAAAGCTGCAGTATAAGGAAAGCTGCTTCTCCCTATGACAGTTTCATACCTCAGTGTTCCAAATGACCAAAGAGGGACACTTTTGTTTTAGGTGGTGTTGCTGAGGGGGTGGGGGTATGGCTGGTGGCAAGGCATTACCGAGGGTTTTTAGGTTATTTCATGACCTGTTGACATCTCTTCGTGTAACTGAACAAATGATTTATAACAAGACCAAAGTATTTTATTTACACAGACTAATTTATAAACAGATATATTGAAGTTTGAACAAATATCAATGTGAGATTTTTTGGTGTTGAGCAATGTGATACATTTGTATACACACCATACAGTCTGATTTCCTAAAACGAGGGACACTAGGTTTGGAAAGAGGGACAGAGGGATTTAAGTCTGAAAGAGGGACTGTCCCTCCTAAAGAGAGACACTTGGGAGGTATGCAATTTCAGTGCATTGCCTGTTTCAAATACTGCAAAGGCAATCAGTTACAAATCATGCATTTATTTCATTAATTTCTATTGCTGTGACAATGTCACCCTTGAGAAAGGGGCCTACATGTTTATGAAAATATCAACTATTTAGATTCAGGGAAAGGGAACCACTCAGTGTTTGAGATATGTATTTAGTTTTCAACTCCACACAATAAATAGTAGTCTTTATCAGTCTGAATGTGATTAGATATAAAGAGAGGGAGCACTGCCTATGATACTAATGGAACACTGGAGGGGCAATTAAATCACATATTTATTCTATATCCACAAGTCCTTTCGAGTGCTCATTATTGGGGATTGTCCCCAATCTGACACTACTGTATGAATCCGATTAATGTAGCACCAAGGCAGTCATATATATATATATATATATATATATATATATATATATATATATATATACTGACACATAAACATACATACAAATAATGCATATACAGTCACATATTGTTTTTAGACACAAGGAAGCAGTTACTTTTAGGGATTTTAGACTGGGAGAAGATCTGATATTTGAGGGCAGGTTATTCCAGGCTTTTGGATATCTGAAGGAGAAGGCAGATCGGCTGGCTTCTGTCTTGTAGTGTGGGAGACTCAGTGAGTTGTTAGCAGTGAAACAGAGGCTATAGGAAAAAAGGGAGAATGATAACCATGTAATACGGAGGTTATAGTTAGTATGGAGAGTTTGAGTGAGCATACTGCTCAGGCAGTCCTGTAGTCAGAGAAGTAGTTGTGTACTAAGCAAGAAAGGTGATGGAAACATCTAGATCTGAGCCAATTGAGTTCTTTAATCATATCACAGTGATGGGTTGTATAATTACATTGGAGGACAAAGCGGCAAAATTAGTTATACAGAGTGTCAAGTTTACTAAGATGCGGCACAGGAGCATATACTATGTCTGCATATACTAAGACTGGCATTAAAGGGATAGTAATGTTTCACAAAAACAGCAGCTCCGATTAATCTTCATAGTATTTGGGACATGGAAAGTGTTATTTCAATACTGTCAGAGTTGTAATTCAAGAGTAATTGAATGATAAAGTATCCCCCTTCCGCCCCTTTTACTGATGTAACACTGCTCACCTCAGAGCAGCAAGACTGTCCGGATGGATCACAGAGAGGGACAATGTTTAATTAGGATAAGGGAAAACCTGAAAAACCTGTCATGGTGGCAGGGTTTTCATTGTTCTCACTGTAAGAAGATTGTCCCTTGCTGTGATCTGTCTGGTCTGTGGGCCAGATTCCACATCTGAGGAGTGGGAGCTTACACTAGATATAATGGGCGGGAGGGTGATACTGTATCATTCAATTACTCTTGAACTACAACTTTGACAGTGTTGAAATAACACTCTCTATGGCTCAAATTCTATGAAGATGAATTGGAGCTGCTGTTTTTGTGAAACATTAATATCCCTTTAACATCTGTTGAACAATACATTTTCTTACCACGGGACTTAAACAGGATTTGTTTCTAAAGCACCTATTTTAGGAAAAAGTTTGGATGTTAATTTATCAATATTAAAACCAAAAGTGAGAGGACATGCCAGGACCGTCATGGGTAAACTTGCGTTAAGGACCAGTGAAGGTCCTGGCACATCATGACATGCCGCTCGGAGACCCCTAAATGCAAATCCCATTATAGTTTGAGAGATATATACGATTATAATGAGCTCATGAGATCCTGGTCC
Source organism: Rhinophrynus dorsalis (assembly GCA_037306005.1). Taxonomy (NCBI): domain Eukaryota; kingdom Metazoa; phylum Chordata; class Amphibia; order Anura; family Rhinophrynidae; genus Rhinophrynus; species Rhinophrynus dorsalis. Next base: position 659,866,158 of record CM074718.1, on the reverse strand, counting down.
TGGGACTGGCCGGTGGCTCTTCAGCAGAGCCGAAATACAGCTATGTAAAAATAATTACTTAATTGGAACAGTCTACAAAGTGTGTCTGGTTTGCAAGCACACATTTGTAGACTGTTCCAATGAAGTATTTCTTTTTACATAGCGCTATTTCGGCTCTGCTGAAGAGCCACCGGCCAGTCCCGGGACCAGGATCTCATGATGTCAGCTAGAGGCTGACATCTGTGAAAGGGGAGGGAGGGGGTAAGTTTATAATCATATATCTCTCAAACTATAAAAGCTTGAGAGACAAGACTAACATCAATTAACTTATATTTTTTATATCTACATTATAACACTTACATAAAACCAGACATTACTATAATTTAAAAGCCCTATTTATATCAATGAGGATTTTAGGATTTTTCTATTTGTTTCCTAAGGTGCAGTTGATTTTCTCCTGAGTCGCACCACTTTACTAGTTTATCAGCCCCTTTGATGAAGTATATTTCTGTTTTTATCAGATGGGGAAAGGAATTTTATGTGACATTGATCATTCCCTGCTGTGTCTTCCACACAAGCGCACAGCCCTCCTGAAAATGATGAGTACAAGGGAATTTCTTCCCCAGAAAAACATCACTTACAATATCTTAAATAAATATCTTACAATATCTTATTTTAAAGCTCCTCCTAGTTTTAAACACTCCTCTACACTTGACTTAAAGGTATAGTAATACTTCGTTTTATCTTTATTTTATTTTGTAGGCATTAAAAAAACATGAAAAACGATGTAAGTCTTATCTCTCAAACCTTTATGGTTTAAGAGATATTCACAAGCAAAATATCCCCCCCCTTTTCATCCAGATCAGAAGGGAGGTGACCAGGTAGACTGCAGAGAGGGACAATCTTCAATTAAGATAAGGGAAATACCTGAAAAACTTGTCAAGGGGGGCAGGGCTTTCATTGTTCTCATAGGAATAAGAGTGTCCCCTGCTGTTATCTGTCTGGTCTATGTACTGCATTCCACATCTGAGAAGAGATGGCTTACACTAGGTAAAAGGGGTGGGAGGGGAAAACTTTGCTTGTGAATATCTCTTAAACCATAAAGGTTTGAGAGATAAGACTTATATCGCTCTTCATGTCTTTTTAATGCCTACAAAATAAAATAAAGATAAAACAAAGTATTACTATCCCTTTAATATGGACAGAAAATCCAAATGGCCACTATGAATTTCTCCCTTGGTCCTTAGCTCAAAAGACATCTTCCATCCGTCCTGGATGTCATATGCCCAGTGATGTACGTTACAGTTGCTAATAGGACTACTGGTCGTCAGCTCCACCCACTGAGCCTGCATAGGGTTATGATGTGCTGTGAGCAGAGGTTGAAGACCTGTGGTCTCTACAGGAACTGTAATGTCCACCCCCAAGGACACAACTGAAGGAGATTATATATCTTCATCAAAGGCACAAGAGCAACATTTTTTTGGAGGTTTTAGTACACATTTAAAGTGGACCTAACACTAACTAAAATTAATGAATAACCATTCTTTAATTAACCCTTTGAGTGTAAGACATGTATCCAACGCATTGCAATGTGGGGCTCAGTGGGTTAATACTATGTTTTATGAGATATCTGGCTTTATTTATTTGTCAGTTTATGTGCAGTAGCCATTGCTTTCTGGTAGGAAGTGACAGTTGGGAGGGATGTTGGAATGTAGTATCATACACACCAGGCTGTGCCAGTCTGTACTGCAAAATTCTGAAAAAACCCACACATAAATAAACTAAATATCTCACAAATGTTTGAGTGCCAGAGAGGTATCCAACGCATTGTAATGCATTGGACACCCGCTCTGGCACTCAATGGGTAAAAGATGCTTTTAAAGTAGAACTGTCACCGATGTTGATTTAAAACAATAATATCATTTTATTTATTTATTTGTCAATGAGTGCAAATCTGCAAGGCACTGGCAAGCACTGTGACACTGCTCACCATCCCTGCTATTTTACTATGGTACTATCCCAACTGTCACTTCCTACCTGGAAGTACTAGCTAATTTATATAAACTGAAAATTAAATATACTTATACACTATTGTTTAAAATAAAAATGACTTACAAAAATATAGGTGATTTTGAAAGCTTGTTCAAAATGACAGTTTTTGTTACAAAGGGACAGTTCCACAACAAAGATCACGCTCTTTCATGTAAAATTTACTTTTATTTTATTGTTAGCGCTCATTTAAATGTTCTGTCAGGTCCTTCTTTCAACTCTTTTATTTCATTCTTTACCTTATAATAAAAGTTTGATAACTGTTTTTAATGCAAACCTTTCCGTCTAGCTTGCAAATCTGCACTCACCATAAATAAACCACTCAGCAGTAATTTGTTGAACAGGATCTCCGCACTGCACATTTTCTATAAGATCAGCATCTTTCCATTTGCCTCTCTGTCTTGCCTGTGTTGCTCCAAGTCATTCTGTGTCTTTGCTTTATTGCTCATGTCAATGTCATCATTAACCACTCTGAGTGCAAGAGTGGTACGCAATGCATTGGGCACCCTACTGGCGCTCAACGGGTTAATGTAACATAGAAAAGAGAAAGATCAGAGGGCCCAGTGCATGACAGCTTACAGTCTAGAGCAGTGTTTCTAAAACAGGGTACATTGGTATGCCTCTGACATCCACTTAGGCACCGCCATTTTCTATAAAGAGGTCGACAAAAATAGCAATGTCGCGTTTCAAAGGCATATTTATGAGAATTGTTGTGCAGATATGTTTGGTTTTGTGAATAACTGTATACTTATATATTTGCACCCTTCATTAAAACTTTGATAAATGACAAAAAAATGTTAGGGGTGTCCAGAAAATTCCAGACTGAATCTTAACCCTTTATGGACCCATGACGTGCCAGGACCGTCACGGCTGTTCTGCACTGAAGGACCAGTGATGGTCCTGGAACGTCATGGAATTCAGGGCTGTATGCCATTCTGGGAGCCCTGAATCCATTAGTGAAAAAAGGAAATGTCCCTGGTCCATAACTGAGAACCACTGGTCTAGAGGAAGGTAGGGGAAACACCAAATGAGTAAGTGCTATGGGGTTCAAGCACCTCCTGCCACATGAACTGCCGGACAGTGGGTGGGAGAAAGAAGTACTCATATAGAAACACAGAATTTGACCAAATCAGCAGCTGAAATAACAGACATTATTATTACCCTATGGTACTCATTTATTGACCTTGGAAGGATGAAGGGCTGAGACGACCCTGCCAGGATTCGAACCTGCAACTTTGAGGTTTGAACAGGATCTGTAATCAGGGCATTTACCACTGAGGTATCTCACCATGAAATAATCAGTCTTATTATTCTTTATTTAGACAGCACCAACTTATTCCACGGTGTTGTACAATAGAGAATAGACATAAAGAGATATTAAATAGAAGAAATGGAGGATGCAAGACAAAAGGATCAGAGGGCCCCCTGCTCGAGAGAGAGCTTACAGTCTAGAGGAAGGTAGGTTGTACACAGAAGGAGTGAGTGCTATTGGGTGTAAGTGCCTCCTGCCACGTGAACTGCCAGTCAGTGGGTGGAAGAGAGAAGTGCTATTGAGAGCAGTGATCCAGGGAAAGGGTGGTTCTGTTTGGGAGAAAAAGACTATATGAACAATGAGGTTGTGATGGGATTGTAGGTGGCAGAGTAATTTTGGAAGGGAATGAGATTGAGCAGAAGTTGGACAGGCTGTTGGTCTGGCCTTGCTCATGATGAATATGGAGGTAGTTGTTAGGTTCCCTGGAGAGGTGAATTTTCAGGGAGCATCTGAAGATCTGAAGGCTGGGGGGAGTCTGATGGGATGGGGGAGGGAATTCTAGAACTCAAGTGAAGCATGGGAAAAGTCCTGACTCCTGAAACAGCCTCCTATGATCCAGTATATTCTATTTCCTGCATTATTTCAATGTTGGAAATGATCAGTTGAAAACACCCATGTGGTTAAGGCATAAAGCAGTCGTGTGAAATGTAAGGCCCCCCAACTCTGCCAGACTGCAACGCCCATCATTTCCGATGAGAGTTCTAGTCTGGTAGCAGTGGGAGGGTCTCATGTTATCCATCCCTGACCTAAAGGGTTACATAGGTTCATGCACTCTTATTGCATCAGTTTGGGAAACTACCAGCCATTATCACAGCCGCCTCAATGGACACAGCATCCATGACTGGCTGAGGATGTTGTCTCTTGAACAAAGGCAAAATGAATAGGGGCCATTAGAATTTGATGTGCATAATAAGTTAACTTGGGGATTAATAATAGGAAGTGCTTGTCTCCTTTAATGAGTGTGTGCAATGTAGGGTGAGCCAATGGCAAAAAAAGAAAGAGGGAAAATGCATATAAGACTTCTGTATCATTCTGCAATACAAAGAAAAGTTCTACTACAACAGATGAGGAAGTAGACTGGGTCCTTATAATGAGTGTGTGCAATTCACTGTGTGCTGAACAGGTTAGATGGAGAGAAATATGGGACTTCTTTATCATACTATGGCTCACCAGCTGCTGTTTGACTACTATTCCAATCACCCTAAGCCAATCAAAGGCTGGCAGAGGTTGATGGGAGATGTATAACAACAGCTGAACAGCCACAGTTGCTGAAAATGGGGCTAATAGGGGAAATACAAGACTTCCGTGTCATCCTATAGATCTCCAGCTATTGCTAAACAACACCTACCATTATTCTGAACAGACCAAATTCTGCTTGAGGATTAAAATGAGGCTAATAGGGAGAAAGTCAAGATTTCTTTATCACCCTATGGCTCTCCAGCTATTGCTGGGGAATACCTACTTAGACCAAAGGCTTGCTGAGGTTGATGAGAACTGTAGTTTAACAACAGCTGAACAGCCACAGTTGCTGACAAGACTTCCGTATCATCCTACAGATCTCCAGCTATTGCTGAACTACCATTATTCTGAACAGACCAAATTAAAATGAGGCTAATATGAAGAAAGTCAATATTTCTTTATCACCCTATGGATCCCCAGCTATTGCTGGGGAACACCTACTTAGACCAAAGGCTTGCTGAGGATGGTGAGAACTGTAGTCTAACAACAGCTGAATTGCCACATTTGCCGAAAATGCGATGACGTGGAGAAATAGTACAAATCCAGTCACTTTCAGTCTGCCAACAGCCTTCTGAGGACGATGGGAATTGTAGTCTAACAAAATCTAGACAGCTATATTTGCTTGGGATGGGACTGAGGTGGAGAAATACAAGACTTCTTTATCATCCTACGGCTCTCCAGTTGCTGTTTGACAAAACGTCCCATCATCCTCAGCCAGTCATCCTCCTGCTGAGGATGATGGCTACTGTAGTCCAACAACAATTGGACATCAACATCTGCAGAGCATGGGGCTGGTGTGAAGAAACACAAGCCTTCTTTATCATCCTACGGCTCTCCAGCTGCTGTTGCGCTACCCAAAATAAAACGGGAGATGTAGTCCAACACAGCTGGACAGCCACATTTGATGAGGATGGGACTGATCTGCTATACTGTTCCCAGAGGCATTCCTTGCCTAGGAAACCTCCATGTGCCTGCTTCTTTACGCATGCACAGTGCATCCTAATGCATATGAATGGCACTAATAGCAGTGAGGAATTCCTTGGCTGGAGGATTTCCACTTCCCTTACCCCCGCTCTCTCCCTCTCCGGCTCTTTCTTGCAGATCAGAGTCAGATTACTAATGCAATCGCCTGTATAGAGCTGAACCATCACCGCATTCACTTTGGTCTGGCAGAGAGTGGAAGGGCTGCCAGCCTCAGCCCCCGGCAGCAGCAGCAGCTCAGTGTGCACAATGAGGGGGCATATGAGCACAGACGTATCACTAACGCAACCAGCTGCCATTCCCACTCTGCAGATCAGCCCTCCATTTTATTTTTAAATCTCCTTTCCTCTGGCTCTACCTCGCTTGATGTGGATTATCTTATTATTATCCATTTTATTTTCCCCCCCAACCCATCGACCTAGTTCTTAATGTTGCACTGAAACTGATTGCCGCCAGGGATGAGAATCTGCAAGATGGTTCGGGTGGCTAGTGTACTGGGTCTGGTCATGCTGAGCGTGGCTCTGCTCATTCTGTCTCTCATCAGCTATGTCTCCCTGAAGAAGGAGAACATCTTTACCACCCCAAAATACGCCAGTGCCGGGGGCCCAAGAATGTATATGTTCCATGCTGGTTTTAGGTAAGTATACATGTTGATGATCAGTAAATCTGTGTTTTACACATGATGATGACATTTAATTATTATTTGGGGAGGGTATACTAAGTCCTGGCAGGAGATGGAGGTATGTTTAAGCATGACTTGTGGGCATATTGCAAGTGTTGGCAGCGCAGAGATTATTATATCATGGTGGCTTCCCTAATATATATTCCATGGCCATCAGCAACGCGCAGGCGCACTGAGGACAAGGCGTCTGCTGGCTTCTGTAGGTCTACTGGGGGATCTCAGCCCCATTAAAAAAAGAGGTCATGATTTTAATTATACAGTTAGTGAAAGTCACATGCACGTTGTCAATCATCAGCAACAACCCCCCCCCCGGCATCCCCCGGCACATCTACATCATGTCTGCATCCAGACCAGCGTGAAAGATCAACCCCAGATAATTGCATTGCTTCTGCCTTGAGCTACTTTCAGTCTAATCCTGTGTCGGTCAAATGAACCTCGCATCTCCCTTATTATTTCAATTTTACCATGATCATTGCTTTCCTTAGATAGGGAATAGTTACCCCTTTCGGCAGAGTTCCACTCTGGAACTCAATTGGTTAATGGTGTCTGCCTTTATTTGGAGGAAGAATATATGGTGTATCTCATAGAGATTGTATAATACAATCTGTCAGTCTTAGCATGCGGTGTGTCCTGTGTTGCTTTTTACCCAGATAGGTCTGCAGTGTATTGAATTGCAATTCGTCGTAGACCTCTTTCTTCCAATAGGTTAATGTGCATATATAATAATATTACAACTCAATAACATTTCAGTTGCTGAGCAAGCCTTAACCTGTATACATAAAAATTATGTAAATAGAGTCGGTCAACTGATTTCAAGCTGGTTATCTGGATCAGTCAGACGGTTAGTGCATTTACATTGTATAGAGGTACATGGTTGAGGAATGGAGCTGTCCAGGTGCTGATCTCTTAAGGTTACTTTACTGTATGGAAAGTGCAGTATGAATTACTGTTCTCTGTACAGTGATTGGGGTGAGGTATCACAGGGAGCTGACCAATGTTCTGAACCTATTCTTGTTCAATGACTGGTAGGGGGTGATGTAAGATGTAGTTCCCATCAGCTGGAGGTGTACCAATTGACCAAATCTGCTTTACACTGAATAGATCAATGGTGGTCAATCTGAGGCCCTCCAGCTGTTAAGGACTAAAATTTCTATCAGCTCCAATAATTTAAAAGCTGGCAGTGGATGATGGGAATTGTACACTTGAACAGCTGGAGGGCCTCAGGTTTCCCATGCTGGTAGTTCTCTGACTATATAGTTTGTTACTATTTACAATATAGTATCAATTGATCTGATGGTTTACATATGAGCTCCTTGTGAAACACTGATGTGAAATAGCACATGGGGTCCATTCTATAATGGTATAGTTGGTATATATCCATGGTTACCAAACATTTTTAACCTTTTGAGTGCCAGGGTGCATTGCATACTCATCTGGCACTCTAAGGGTTAACCTTTTAGATGTAATTGCAGTGTGTTGCAGTTGTATCTGACATCTGGTATGTTAAATGTTGTAGGTCCTTTTCTACAAAGTAAAACAAGGGTATTCCCAATGTTGGAGATGTTTCTTTTAAAAGTTATTATGGAAGTATCTTGACAGTTTTCCTATAACTTGAATTCAAGATGTTTTACTAACAGTTGGCTCTGTTGCTACATCCATCTATTGGAAGTGGCTCTCAATTCCTTTTTGCGCAAGGCACTCCTAACACAGACTTACATTTTAGAGGCAGCCCTAACATCTTATAGGTTGTTTGTCAAGGCAATAGTTAAATGAGCAAAGAAAATATCTCCAGTGAGAATAAAGAGACTCGTACCTAACAATTCTCATAAATGAACATTAAAAACTCAACATTCAAATTTATGTCAAAATAATCATAGAAAATACATGGCACCCTGATTGAGAACCACTGATCTGTGGGAAGCTTGTGTCTGTGACACTCAGGTTTTAACAGGTGGTAATAGCAACAGTATGATCTGGCTACGAAACTCAAGCTATCAGAAATATGTCTATTTATGTCTTTAAAGTGGAACTTTCAACTTAATTCAAGTCTGCATAATGAAAGTTGCATAAAAAACGGCCTATTTGTCATGTTAAAGGGGAACATTCACATGGAAAAAACTTTTGCCCATGGGTTGACGTTAGAAAAACAATACTAGAATTGTTTTGTTTTGTTTTTTTTTTATCTTGGTTACCTACTTCATCAGATACGGGGAGTTAATATTATTCACGTCTGCATTCGGCGGTACACTGTATGTGCGGCACAGCTGAGCAGGACTTCCCACCTCCCTCCCAGCTGCCCCAAGGGAGCGCGTTCGCACTTCTCTTCGTAATTATATTTATGTGATGTATAGTTACAGCAAGCTTCTCTTACCATGTTAAAGAGATATTCACAATTGTTACCATCCTATATAATAATTTGCTAAAACGTGTGTAATTCCGCAGTCATGCGCAGTAGAGACTGCCCGCACAGCGACTGATACAGAGCTGGATGCTCCTTCGGAGCATCCAGCTCTGTATCAGCCACAGCGCAGGCAGTCTCTGCTGCGCATGACTGCCCCATGACCAGCTGGCAGTGGCACTGTGGCCCGTGTAACAGGCTCTTCAACTAGTATGCTAATAAATGCTAATTGTGGTACCTGTGCAGTACCAGTGACATTCCATATGCTGATGAAACCTTTTCAGTGATGTATCATATGCTAATGAAGGTGTCAGTGGCATTTAATATGCTAATGAAGCTCTGTGCAGTACCAGGAAATGTTCACTTTCACTTTGCCCAGAATTAAAAGTATGAATATCTCCTAAACCAGGGCTCAAAATGTCCACTCTCCACTAGCCAATGGCGAGTGAAAATTTAGCCCTCGCAAGTAGAAATTCAGCCCTGGTGGGTATGTTATGGCTTGCAGTGGCGAGTAACTTTTCAGGTCTGGCTAGCTGCAAAGGACTTAAAAGTATAAGCCCTGTCCTAAACTATACATCTACTTGACTTTAGGCTAACATAACATATAGGCAGCTTTTAATGCAGTTTTGAAATATGCAAGCTTCAGTTTAATATGAAAGTTCCACTTTAGGAATTTGAAAAAATAAAAATTTTAAAGCATGGGTTTATCATTGTTATATTCTATAGAAAAAGTCCTACAATATATTTTTTTCAGAATTAGGGTATACTGTCACTTTAAATGAACAAGCAGGATCAGTAGTATTGCTGTGGTATGTAGGAATAAAACTATATAAAATACTGAGACTCATTTAAAGTGGAACTAACACCTTATGACAACTTTTATTCAATTAAAACCACCCCCCTGTTATGTTAGCTGTTTTTACTTAAAATGATAGCTTATGTGATATTTATCTTTATATGTCACTATGCAGGATATACAGTTTTGGCTTGCACGACTGTTTGTAAAATGTTAACATTCTACACTGCTCACCCTCCCAACAGCAGTTATCTCATGTTCTGTCACTCAATGGGTTAATATTAAGTATGAGAGAAGAAGGAAGTGCATGAAGAAGTGGCATGTGGTGGTGTGGGGGAAGCCATATGGAATGATAGTATCTGGGACACAGCTGTATCAGCCTGCACGGAGTCACTTGCACACTTGCATAAACTGACTCATACATAAATCTAAATATCTCATAAAATATTATTTTAAACATAAATGGCTAACATATCATATAGGTGATTTTAAAGTAATAGTAATGTTTCAAAATAAAAGCGTCTCCTATTAATCTTCATAGTATTTGGGGGATGGAGTGTGTTATGTCAATACTGTAAGAGTTGTAGTTCAAGAGTCATTGAATGATAAAGTACTCCCTCCTGTCCCTTTTACTGATGTAACACTGCTCACCTCAGAGCAGCAAGACTGTCTGGATGGATCAAAGAGAGGGACAATCTTCAGTAAGCATAAGGAAAAACCAGAAAAACGTGTCAAGGAGGGCAGGGTTTTCCTTATGATCATAGTAAGAAGATTGTCCCTTGCTGTGAGCTGTATGGTCAAGAGACCAGATTCCACATCTGAGGGGATGTGGCTTACACTAGGTAAAAGGGGCAGGAGGGGGATACTTTATCATTCAATTACTCTTGAACTACAACTCTGACAGTACTGAAATAACACTCTACATGGCTCAAATACTATGAAGGTTAATTGGAGCTACTTTTATTGTGAAACATTACTATCCCTTTAAAATCCATGTTAATAGGATGTTTTATTTGTCCACTATGGTATGTATGTATGTAGAATGTATTTGGAAAGTTGTGATACAGTAAAACCTAGCTCACATGATTAACTCTGATGCAGCAACTTTGTTGCAAGATGTTGCAGCGACATAAGGTTACCAATGAAAATTACTGTAGTTGTAAAAGTCACAGAGTGAATTGCCCTATAGAAAACATATCTATTGTGTGAATTATGCTGTTGCAGCCTCAAAGTCACATATCTAAATTAGCCCTAATATTACTGGCTGACAGTGGTTGTGCCGAAATTCTCCTCTCGTGATTAATCCTTTGAGTGCCAGAGAGGTACGCAATGCATTGCAATGCAGTGCATTGCATACCCCTCTGTCACTAAAGGATTAACCGGTTTAGATTGTAAGCACTCAAAATCAGGGCCCTGACCACCAGACTTGCAACCATTATATTATTCTGCAAACGTATGCTATTTAGCAGTAATTGCTCCCCTGTAATAGTGCAGTGCTTTGGAAGTTAGTGCTTTTATAATTAAAAGAGATGGCTTGGATTTTCCACTAGGCAGAATAGTCAGCTACCTGGGGGTGCATCAGCTGTGCTGGCCACACCCAGTATGCAGAGATATAGGTGTAGCCAGAGCAATCCCAGTGCTTTTGCACCAAACACTAAGGCCGATGTACTAATAGAATTGATGCAATTCCAGAGCACACAAACTGCCTGAGAACTCTCTAGCATTCATGGGAATAAAACCTCATGTTCATTACAATTTTTACTTTTATCTGTCGTGTGTAGTGCAATTGGTTTGCCTAAGAATTGCTCAAGGTCTTATTACTATCTGCTGGTTTATAGTGGCTCCTTTACTTCCTAGTTTATATATTGCTACTAGTTGAAGAGCCTGTTACACGTGCCACAGTGCCACTGCCAGCCAGTCACAGGGTAGTCATGCAAAGTAGAGACTGCCTGCGCTGTGGCTGATACAGTAGAGACTGCCTGCGCTGTGGCTGATACAGAGCTGGGCGCTCTGAAGGAACATCCAGCTCTGTATCAGCTGCTGCGCGGGCAGTCTCTACTGCGCATGACTGCAGCAAGCTCTGCAGTCTCTACTGCACATGACTGCGGCGTTACACACATTTTAGCGAATTATTATATAGGATATTCCAGTTTATATGCACTAGTTTATTTATTTAGTAGATTTTATATATTTTTCACATCAAACAACAGTGGATGGGTGTTGGGGGGTCGTGTGGATGTGTGGAGTTTAGGTATAGTTATAGGTGGGGTGACGGATGTCTAGGAAGAATTGTCTAGGGGAGCCTAAGATTTAAATATATCCCTGTGAAAGAGAGTATGTATATGACATTATTTCTTTTGTGATGACTCCATTGCTTTGTTTAATTATTGTACAGTATTTAAAAGCAACTTTTCTTTACGTTTTGGTCTATTTACATCTTCTTTGAAGGTAAGGTATCATGTGTCTTGTGTTTATTCTGATTGGCCATTAAATATCTTTATTGGACTACGAATAATCCGTCTTTGAAATATTATGGTTTAAACTTTACATTTTCCTGTTGTTTTATTTAACCTTCTATATTGTTGAAAAACTGTCAGTGATATTCATCTCGTAGGGGCTTACAGATGTAAACAGAAGTGATTCTGTTCTCATCAACATGTCAACTCAGTCTCATGGTTACAAAATACCCCTCGTCCTAACATTACCTATTTCACCCAAACCAGTATCCTCAAAATAAAGCACACAAACCCTTCTTTATGCAGATGAATTGAACGTATGACCACAGCATTTATTATGACAATAACAGTATTATTAAACACATCAACAAATAAAAAATACAATACACAACATTAACATTAAACATAAAATATCCTGCTGCTTGCTATACAATTATAGTCTTATACTAAAAATCATCCTAACACTTACTCAGTATCCATTGTTGCATTATACACGCTAATCTTACAAAGTACAATCATCAATAATACTTACTTAATTGACTGTGGGTCATACCACCTTCCAACTCTAATCTACTAATTGCAGAACATAGAGGGCTATGTACGTTAGTATTGGGATTAATATTTCGTTAGTGCTTGTTGATCCAAGGAGAAATCTGATTGGCATTTGGAATCAAGAAGGATTCCCCCCCCCCCATTCAAGGCAGAATTTGAAATTGCTATATTGAGGGGTTTTTTTGCCTTCTTTTGGATCAACGATGGTAAAGAGAAAAAGGAAAAGGGTTGAACTAGATGGACACAAGTCTTTTTTCAACCTAAATTACTATGTTACTATGTTACTTGGATGAGGAAATTGTTAGCCCAACAATCATAACCCCAACTTCTGAGACCAAGCTCAAGGTGCCACATCCTGAACCAGGAAGCCCAAAAACTATGAAGCCTGTGCTTCACGCATCAAGTACCCCTTAAAACCATTGTGCTCCAACCCACAAACCAGAAAAGCCCCTTTCAACAGCATCCTACAAACCCAACAGAAAAATATCCAGCCCCACATCAGTTAAATGAACCTCGTCTTGACATAAAAGGCCAGAGTCTCCCTCCAGTTAAAGATGTCTCACCATAACCCCTCATTCTATCTCACAAAGCTGTAAAAAAAATGTTTTTTTTTTCACTTTTTAACTTCTAGTCTAAGGCTTCCAAAGAACATGCTCTCAGCCAAAGCAACTGGAGAGCAATCTTCGACCAGGTTAAGATCATGCCTTGAAACAATTTTCCCAAATGTTCCAAGTCCCATGTAAGAAGCCTAATGAACTCCTTCTGAGAAATACATCCCAAATCATTCCCCCAGCATGCACAACCACAACATCTTGAGGTTGAGCCAACCTTAGCTGTCCGAGACACATTAAACAAAACCTGGTTCCAAAACCTGAGCCCAAGCCATCGAAAATCCACGCAGCTGCAGGAAAACCCAGCAGTGTTCTGGTTTCCCAAACTGCAGCTCGCTCTTGAGCCCAATAGGCATATGATTGGCATACAACCCAGATTAAAGCTTCCTAGCACCTGAAAAACAAAGGAAAGAATACAACATAGAACATTTCACTACCAAGCCAGGCCTAACATACAGTTAAACAAAACTTGTTAGACTTCCACCGTCCAATCCGACGAACAGTGTTCAAATCCAACCCCGAACATTCAGCCTCATTTGCAGCCCTGGTCTGAGAAGATTGAGACCTAAACTCAGTAGATCGTAAGTATAACCATCCCAAATTCAACCAAAGCACCACACAAACTGAAAATGAGACAATGCTGTAGCATTCTCATTAATTAAAAGGAATGCTTCTCCAGCGAATGAACCATCAAATAGTACTGTACAGTTACAACCTGACATTCAGGTAAGCATGTTTCAGACAACTATAAAGTAATACTCCTACCTGACTGGTCAGTCTTGGACCTCATTGAAAATATGCAAGCAGCATCATTGCAAAGTACTGCAATCCAGATCCTAAATCCCCCTGCCACATGCTTGCAGCTAATAACCAACTAGCTGACTCAAAAAGCACATAAAAAAGGCAATTAAAAAAGCTACATAAATCAAGGTCACCTCAAGCTGGGAAAAACCTATGAGACACCACAAAACAGAAAAGAAAATAGGCCACCTACCATCCTCTTTGAGAAAAACCAGACTTAATCCCCGTAAAGCCTGCCACACAAAACTTCCTTTGTAATAGCCTTTATCCCCGCAACTTGAACAAAAAAACCCATAAGTGACTGCAACTTCGAATAGGGTCACCTTCCTCACAGACTGAATCCAAGACACCTAAGCCCTGAGGACAGTTAATTTGTCCAGTGGTAAACAACACTCCATCAACACAGCATCATTTTTATTACTGAGGAACTTCAAACATATCATGGGACCCTCCATCTAGTCCACGGCCAAAGTCTCAAGAGTTCTAAAATAGCCCCCTATTGACCTATTGACCAGAGCTGAAACAGAGTCCCCCATGAGAGCTGGCCACATGTGCATCTCCCAGGCAGCAGCACATCCATGATGGGGGTGAAGAGGGCTGGAGTCTGGCTTGGCCTTAGGGTCAGACACTTTGCAAGGAGGATCACTGAGATTGCACTTGAGTCGCCCAGCACCCCTTTTCAGGGACTCAGCTGACATGGAGGTGAGCATTTCATCAATCAGCCTGATCTACCTGCATTACAGTAGAGATAGAAAGTGAATAGGGGTAGAATCCCCTGACTACAGCACCACATGGAACAAATAAGGAGTGTGCCCCAGGAACAATGGAATGAGTCCCACCTGCTGGCTTCCAGACTTCACTGGACAGGTCTGTTTGACAGCACGGAATGGAAAGGAAAAGAACGCGGGGAGGGGAGAAACTCCAACTCCAAGCTCCTCACTCCTTGCATTCCTGACAAGAAATAGCTGCAGTGGAATCCACAATCCCCTGTTGCATCACACTTTCTGCCTAACCCTTACTGCCAAATGTAGGCAGGGAAAAAGCTCCTACAGTAAAAACTCTGCCTTTTGTCTGTTCCACCCCACCATCAAGCCCCCTGTACTCCCCCAGTCCAGGGAGGGGTCCTAGAACTGCTAGTGTTATCCCTTCCAACTCACAGACACATGTGACAACCTGCTATTTGGCTCATTCTTGAGTGAGGAAGCTGGAAAGGGAGGAATATTGCCGAAAAGAAATGCCAGGAAGTATGGTCTAGTTAAGAATGAGCAACTTTCAAATTCCATAACTGCATACTTATTGCAAATAAAAGTAAAATTAATTGACAGAATCTAGACGTCTGCAGCATATCGTTTTTCATTTTCACATGATAGTTGCCGTTTAAATGATCTAGCAATTGAATAGCAATTTAGACCCAGGCCAGTTTGTTGCAGCAACTTTGTTGCAAGATTTTGCAGAAACACAAGTTTACCAATGAAAATTGCTGTAATGGTAAAAGTCACCCACAGAAAACAATGATATCTATTCTGTTAAATGTGCTGTTCCAAGCATCAAAATTGCTGCAGGAAAAGGCACCCATATAAACTTGGGAATTATGTCTTCGGCCCATTTACAATGGATGGCACCAATGCAGCAACAGTGAGTTTTGGCTATGTTGCCTGTGCGTAAAGGGATAGTAAACAGCTCTGATTAATCTTCATAGTATTTGGGCCATGCAGAGTGTTATTTCAGTGCTGTCAGAGTTGTAGTTAAATAGTAATTGAATGATAAAGTATCCCCCTTCCGCCCCTTTTACATAGTATAAGCCACCTTCCCTCAGATGTGGAATCTGGTCACTTGATCGGACAGGTCACAGCAAGGGACAATCTTCTTACTGTAAGTATAAGGATAACCCTGCCTCTCTTGACAGGTTTTCCCTTATACTCACTGATGATTGTCCCTCTCTATGATCCATCTGGACAGTCTTGCTGCTCTGAGGTGAGCAGTGTTACGTCAGTAAAAGGGGCAGGGGGATACTTTATCATTCAATTACTCTTGAACTACAACTCTGACAGCACTGAAATAACACTCCCCATGGTCCAAATAATATGAAGATTAATTAGAGCTGCTTTTTTTGTGAAACATTACTATCCCTTTAAAGGTATGCTGCTGGGCATTGGTGCATTTCACACATACGACTATCAACTCACATGAATTCTCCAGAGTCCAGCAGGTTGCATGTGTACTGTGTTTATGCAGGAGGGCAGATCTGCACAATGGACTACAGGACCATGAGCAGAACTTCCACTTGAAAGATGATGGAAGTTGCGATGCTCTTTATAACTTCCGATGTATGGCTGAGCCATGTGTGTATCAGCATATAATATCTGTCTGGTGAACTGGGCCATCACTCCCTGTTATGGGGTTGGTTAGGGAATGCTGGAGAAGGGGAGTTTTGACAGAGTTGTAGCCGGGGGCTGATACAGTTCTTTCACTTATGGGAAAGAGCCCATAGGAACTATGATTTGTTACAATGCATTGGATATCTCTCTTGGCACTCAAGGTGTTAAATAAGTTACTGAGATTGGTGTCTGTCATACAGCAATCAGTTATATCCATATGCCTTTTCTGCATTTAATATCTGTTGTTGTCTTCTGCTTGTTCATTTCACTTTACAGTCTGATAAAGGCAACTGACCCCAAAAGAATCCATTAGCTCCATTGAAGCACCATTGTTTTGTTGTGATAAGATGTGACTTAGAGGCAGATTTCAGTAGAGATCACTACATACAACACTAGTCCTCAGGATATACAAGCAGGTCAAATTTTAATTATATCTCTGCTTGGTCACAGGTGAGTAATCAGTGGCTAAGTCATTCTGATGCTTAACACTTTGAGTGCCAGAGTGATATACAATGCATTGCGATGCACTCTAAGGGTTAATTAGGGATATCTTGAAAATATGACCTGTTGGTGTGCCTTGAGCATTAATGTTGAGAACCACTGATATACAGGAAATTACTGGTATAATACAAAACATAGTTACATAGTAGTTTAGGTTGAAAAAATACTTGCATCCATCTAGTTCAACCCTTTTCCTATCCCTGTTTACCGTTGTTGATCCAAAAGAAGACAAAAAAACCCTCTCAATACAACAATTTCAAATTCTGCTTTGAATGGGGAAAAAAAATCCTTCTTGATTCCAAATGGCAATCAGATTTCCCTTTGGATCAACAAGCACTAACTAAATATTAATCCCAATACATCCCTCTGCTGTTCTGCTGTTTTAAAGGATTAGTATCGCCAGTATTTAAGTTGTTGCTGTATTGTAGATTTAAAACAAATAAAGTATCTGGAGAAAGTCCCATCTCTCAAACCTTTATGGTTTGAGAGATACAAAAAGTTTTAAGGTTCCCCCCTCCCTCCCCTTTCCCTGATGTCAGCTGTAAAACTGACTGAAGGAGATCCATTTCAGCTGACTCGAGGAAGCTCTTCAGCAGAGCCGAAATAGCGATCTTTAAAAAGAATGACTTCATTGGAACGGTCTACAAAGTGTACTTGCAAACCGGGCACACTTTGTAAACCATTCCAATGAAGTATTTCTTTTTAAATGTCGCTATTGTGGCTCTGCTGAAGTGCCGGCGGCTGGTCCCAGGACCAGGATCTCCTGTCTGGCGTCAGTGCATGGAGCGGCAGGGGGGGGACTTTAAAACGTTATATTTCTCAAAGGTTTGAGAGATGGGACTTTCTCCAGATACTTTATTTAAAAAAAAAAAAAACTACAATATTTCATCAACTTAAATATGGGTATTACTAACCCTTTAAAAAAGTATCGGGGGGGTGGAGCTAGCCACGGACCAAGATGGATGCGTTATACTGAAGCTCCTAGAGCCACAGGCAACTAATTCCGATTTACTAGCTGCAACTGTTCTCAACTTGCTGATAATCCTAGCAGACATCTTCTCTATCAGACGAGGAAGCTTTTTATGCATCATGACATCATGATCCGCTGTACCAAGCCCACTAAGCGGGTGCTGCTGAGTTGATTCTTTTTGTGCCTCTCTGATCGGAGGACATTGCTGAACGCCATGTTATAAGGTGATCTGGTTCTATGAAGGGGAGTGGGCCCCACACTTTTATTAACCTATGCTGGTGGACTAGATCATGTAACTCCTGCGATACCTCTACTCTCACCGCTTCCTACTAAATCTCCTCTGTATCTTACTACAGCGAGATTACTACAATTACCATTACAGGAGGAGATCAGAGTCTTTCTGGAGGAGTTTCAAAGTGCTGTGCGAGAGGAATTTTTAAGTCTGCGCACTGAAGTTAGGCACATGAGTCACTCTGATATGCTGGAGGATTGACCGGAGGCAACTATAGATACCCAGAGAAAACATACTCTTGCACCTTTCACTGAATCGATAACCCCCCCAGATGTTATGCTTTGATATGTACGGAGTTAAAGCTCTGGAAGATAACTTCAATGATAGGGGCCTGCCTAACCCGCTTCTTAGTAAGATGATGCCGACTGACCTGGGACCAGTATTTTGTCCTGTTGCCGTGCCAGCTGTTCGGGCTACTCTACCTTTCATGTTGCATGTCATAGACTATGACTGGGATGCCTCAACTTGGGATCCAGGAATCAGAGACCCTTCACCGGATATGCCTTCTGAGGGATTCTGTTCTATGTAGTTTTGGAAAGCTGGTTGGACACAACGGTATTCTCTTGGCCTGATTGACTGTACCCCCTGTATCTCCTGTCTACTTTATCCTAGACTTCTTGCCTGTTAGTCAATCATTGAACTGGTCTCCCTAAGGCCCCGGGGGACTACCTTTGGTTGGCTATTGTCCCCTGCTTTGAGTAGGCAGATATACGGGAATGGGTGGTGGCTTATCTTAAGGGGTAATGTCATTTTGCTGTGATGCTGCAGGCTTCCATTACAATTGCTTGTTTATATTTGCCCCAAAATGGCCTTCTGACATACACATCTGTCCCTGTGAGAGTTATGATGACCCCCGGGATATCAGGATATCTATCCTGTTACTGTTTAGATGCTAGTTGGGGAGCACACTTCTTCCTTGGGGATCTTCTATATTCTTGAGGCTGTTTTTTCTTTACACAACATTCTTTTGTGTTATACGTCCTACCTTCATTACACCATTATATGAAGCATCTGTATATTTCTGTATCTATGATTCCCGGGGACCTGACTCTATGATCACTCCAACACTACTCTAGACAAGGTGTCGGTTTTCTTTCTGTATCACCATGCTTAAGTGATACTCTTCTTTCGCTCTTTATTTTCAGATAATGCTCATAGTTCAGATTTTACATAATTAAGGGTTACAGCTGTCACTTCCCTGACAAGATGTCAGGTATCTTACTCTGCCACTATTTAGCTTATTTAGCTTTCTTTAGTATTCAGAAACTGCTAACAGTAGAGTCTCTATATGTTTAAATGTTTCAGCTGTTACCTTTGTTATTGTACGATGAACATTGATGCTGGATATGTTGCTTTACCTCTATACTCCTATGTATAGTGAATTATGTTATACTTTTTGAAGATGATGTTTTCTACTGTCTAACTGCATTGTTATACTTTGTTATAAAGCTTTGGAAACAAAAACAAAACAAAAAAAAAAACGTATCCAGGCCTTTTTTAAAGGGATCTAATGTATTCGATAGCACCACCTCCTCAGGCAGTGAATTCCGTACCTTTATTGTCCTTACCGTAAAGAATCCCTTCCACTGTTGTAGACAAAATCTCCTTTCCTCAAGTCTAAGCATGTGACCTCTTGTCCTTTGTACCGTTCTGTTAAGGGCCCTGAACATATTTATATAATGTTATCATATCCCCTCTAAGACGCCGTTTCTCCAGGGTGTACAAGACTATCCTTTCTTCATAACTAAAACTTTCCATTCCCCTTACTAGTTTTGTAGCTCTCCTCTGCACTCTCTCTAGTTCCATAATGTCCTTTTTCAGAAAAGTCAACCAGAATTGAACAGCATATTCAAGGTGGGGTCTTACCATGGACCTGTAAAGAGGCATAATTATATCTTCCTCCCATGAATCAATACCCCTTTTAACATATAATAGATATAACTCACTGCTGTATAAAGGACACCTCCCTAGTTAAGTGATTCTGTTTAATTAAAGCAGAACTATCACTCAAATTAAAGTGGCCACCAAATAATTATTCATATAGCGATATGCACACCAGTACTTTTATGATCCTGAATAAGTTCAGCATTATTGAGAAATCCATCTTGTTCAGAGACTCAGGGCAGGCATCTTTCTGTAGCAACATCTGTTCACCTGCACCGTCAGTCGCTTCTTGTTACCTTAAGGTACAATGCTCCTCCTCCTCACCAATCGTAGCAAAGACAGGGACGAACAGCGCAGGCACACAGATGCCGAAGAAGCAAGATGTCTGCACTGATGCCTGCCCGTGAGACTCCGAACAAGATGAATTTCTTAATAATGCTGGACTTATTCAGGATCATAGAAGTATTGGTATGCATATCGCTATATAAATAATTAATTTGAGTGATAGTTCAGATTTAAAGTGGACCTGTCACCTTGATTCAAGTTTACGTACTTAAAAATTGCCTATGTGTCTTGTTAGCCAAAAGACCAGCAAATGCTCAGTTAAAAGATATTCATACTTGGTACCATATGCTAATGTATGCTAATTGCCATATCCTTGTGGGACCGGTGACATTTCATATTCTAATTAATCTTTTCAATGACGTATCATAGGCTAATGAAGCCCTTTCAATGATGCTTCAAGTGCAGTTACGTTTCATATGCTAATTAAGCTTTACTATGATGTTTCATTGCTAATGAAGCTTTTTAAGTTATGTTTTATATGCTAATTAACCTCTATGTTATAGCAGGAGACTTTCACTTTCACTTTTATCAGAACTAAAACAGTGAATATTCCCTAAAGTATTTGTCTTCTGGACCTTAGGTTAACATGGCACATGGGCAGTTTTGAACAAAGTTTTCAAATATGTAAAAAAATTGAAGGTGATAGGTCTACTTTAAGAAGATAAGAGCAAAACTATCATTTTCCGTAGAGTAACACCTATTTCTGTCTGTGGGAAATGATATATGAACGCTTCCTCATTTACTCCAAAAACAACACAAAAGATGGTGCCAATAGTGAAATATTGTTTAGAACCTCTCAATATAGCAGGTAATCAAAATGGTTTGTACTCACATTTATCTCTGGTCAGCAACAGGATTTCTCCATAGCTGACAATCTCGCATGTAGGGTTATCTCACCGATCCTATCCGGTGTAATCCGGTCAGCTGTTCCACTCACACCACTTCTCCAATCACATTCATAACAGTACAGCAGTTGTGGTCTGTAGAGCTGAACACAATTAGGCACATTAGGCAGTGCTTTATTTTGTCTGATAGGAAATTGCACCCTACGCTTTTAGGACAAAAAGTGGCAATGTAAAGACACTGACCCATATTTATGAAAACTAGCGTTATTCTGGAGTAAACCAATTGCACCATAAGGGACACATAAAAATTCCTAAGTTCCCATGCACTTGAATAAAGCTTTTTAACCCCTTGAATGCTAAAAGTCCAATTTAATTTAGCAGGAATTTTTATTTGTATACTATGGTGCAGTTGGTTTACTCCAGAATAACTCCAGTTTGCTTTTATAAATGTGAGATATTGCATCTGATGTACTAAGATTAATGGGAGCAACTTTCTAGGAAAAACAGACAACCAGAAGGGGCGCAGACCAGTGTATATAAAATGTTCACTGAGGATTATGAATATAAAATATATATACTCACAAGATAAAACATACCGGCCTATTGTTAGTAGAACTAGTATAATAGGCTTACAAGGAACAAATATCCGCCCTTTCTCGGAGATACACCTCCCGTAGTGGAGAAGAAAGGTTACTGGATCCTCTCGTAGATAGACAAAAAGTATAGTATAAAAACAACAACAACATATCAAATATCCAATAAACTTTCTAGGAAACCAGGGGCACAGTGGGGACAAATTAAAAAACATTTCCTTGGGTTTAAATGTGACTTTTTGCTACTAGAGAGGTTGGAGACAACTCTAGCATTCAAGAGGTTAAAGGAGCAGTATGAAAAGAAAATGCACACTGCTAAGTAAATTACTGTTGCTCCCATTGCTAGGAGATGTTTCATTACAAGGTTATTAAAGCTCAAAATATATTTTTTTATATTAATTTGTTATTATCAGTTTCAGCTGGTGTCCAGACAGTTATTCTGTTGCATTCTATAGGGGAGACTAGCCACTAACTACAGTTCCCTAAAGAATGTGAAAGTAACAGCTGCATCACTTCCTGTTTTCATTAAACTTTACTGATCCTTTAAAGCAATGGGATGTTTTATTTGTCCCCTGTAGTGTAGCTACTTTGTCCCATAATTGCTCAAGTTCTTCTTTATACATTTGTTTGTTTTGTCAAATGTACATTTTTTTTATCTTTATGTAAAATAGTGGAAAAATGACAGTGTAAGTGATGAACTCCTCCATATGACATGTTTATAGCATTAGCTATCAACCCAGCGTGATGGAAAACTACTTATAGCTTCCATTGTAGCTAATTAAGACTGTCAATTGGCACATTTAAAAATAATAATGTTGATTTGAAGGTAATATTAAAAGGTTCACTTATGCTGTGAGCAAGAACATAATTTTATACATAACACTTTATTTTGTTCCTTAAAAATTCATAATGTAACTAATCACAAAGACCTACAACCAGTTCCTCTGTCTCAACCTCTCTCCATCCCTTTAATCTCGATTTTTTTCTTTCATCACCCATTTTCTCTCTCTCTCTGTTCCCACTTTATTCTCTTCCCCTACACCTTCCACTAACCTAATTTTCCTCTTCTACATGGGAACTGCAATAAATTCCATGGATGCTACAGAGAGAGGTCTCCAAAGCATTTTGGAGACTCTATCATCCAGAGGTGTTTTCCTGCCTTTATATCAGAAGTTAAAGGGATAGTAATGTTTCACAATAAAAGCAGCTCTAATTAATCATCATAGTATTTGGACTTTGGAGAGTGTTATTTCAATTCTGTCAGAGTTGTAGTTCAAGAGTAATTGAATGACAAAGTATCCCCCTCTTGCCCCTTTTACTGATGTAACACTGTTCAGCCAGAGCAGAAGGGAGGTGCCCAGGTAGACTGCAGAGAGGGACAATCTTCAATTAAAATAAGGAAAAAACCTGAAAAAGTTGTTAAGGGGGGCAGGGCTTTCATTGTTCTCATAGGAAGAAGATTGTCCCCTTCTGTTATCTGTCTGGTCTATGGACTGCATTCCATATCTGAGAAGAGATGGCTTACACTAGGTAAAAGGGGCGGAAGGGTGAAACTTTGCTTGTGAATATCTCTCAAACCATAAAGGTAAAACTAAGCATTACTATCCATTTAAAAGGGAGCTTTCGCATCTAATACACTTTGTCTCATATGATTCATCTATTAAAATATGTGGATTTTAAAATATACACTTTGTGCGGTCACTCGTTCATACACCCTTTGTATTGTTGTGAATCACATTCATTGTAACAGCAAGCTCTGTTTGTCATTATACTGAACTTGCAAGCTATATTTTATACCGATTATCTACTAAAGTATGTAAGTGTAAAAAAAATAAAATAATAAAAAACAAGCCAATCCGCATATTTTAATAGATGAATCATATGAGACAAGTGTATTAGATGTGAAGGTTCTGCTTTAACTATAAAATTAGACACTTGTTTAATTGGTTGAAAAGGCCATATGAAAGAAGATCACACCAAAACGTTTCCCACTTGCCTCTCAACAGAAATGGTAAAATGATTCCCCCAGGGATCAACCAAATTCTTAAAATTCCCATAACCCTGCAAGTTTTGTTGAAAGAGTGTCCAGCCCTTTCTTGAAGATGTGCTTTATTTGAACAAATCTCCATGTCCTTTGTAGGGAATCACACATTTTAATGCCCTTCCTGTAGATAATATGTCAAGGGAAAATTGAACGTGAAAACTCACTAAGACAAAACAGTTCTGTGCCACAATTCCGTGGCATTTTGGTGTGCCACAGACATCCACTTAATGACTGACACAAAATGTAATTGTTGACTTTCAGTTTTATATATATGAAAATTGTTATGCACGATATGTTGAGTTTTGTGATTCTGATTGTGAAACCTGGATATTTATGAGTATGTACTCTTCATTACCTCCTTGGGAAATGACATAAAATATTTGGGGTGACCCTGAAATTCCAGATTACATGCTGGGGTACCTTGAGCAAAAACAAGACTGACACCTGGCCTCATTTTATCCATGCATTATAATAGATCAGATTTCCTTACATATTTTAGTGTAGGGGTATTCCAATGATAATCAATTGTTGTACCTCCATCTGCTGTGAATTAGCTGGCAGTACAAAAATGTACTACCCTATGGTATACCTGGGAACTCTCAGGGTTTGACCCTGAAACTCATGGTTTTGACCCAAATCTCAGGGTCTCAATAAACACGATACACGCAACACAAACATAATGTACAAACACTATACATAATACTCATACACACAATGCACACACAATATAAACACACAATAAACACATTTACTTACTCACTCAATATACACACAAAATATACAAACACTCACACAATATGTTAGTATGCAATATACACTCACACAATAGACACAAATGCAATATACACACACACATAAAATATACACAGTACACACAAACACACACAATATATGCAGTCAGACAATACATAAAACAATACACACATAATATATGCAGGACACAAACATGCAATACACACAAACACACAGTAAACAATATACACACACTCACAAAGTACACACAAACATGCAACACAATTTACATATAATAGACACACACACGAAATACACACACACACAATATACACATGCTCGCACACTATGCACACACACACACACATACACAATACACACACACAATACCCACACACTACACACAATATACATGCACAGCACAATAAACACACTATACCCAATATACATACACACAATATACACACACACAATACACATAATACACACACACACACATGCAATATAAACACAAAATAAACACACTCACTCAATATTCACACACAATATACAAACACACACTCACACAATGCATCCACATGCAATATAAATACAAACACAAAATACACACATACCCAATACACACAAACACATACAATATAGACAAACAGACAATACACAAAACAGTACACACATAATACACACACAATATACACAATGATACAAACATGTAATACACACAAATACACAGGAAGCAATATATACACACACTCACAAAATACACACAATACACACACAACACAGAATATAAATACAATGCAGACACACAAAATACACACACACACACACAATATACACATGCTCACACACTATGCACACACTCACATAATACAAACACACAATACACACTGCAGACACACTATCCACAATATACATTCACAATACACAGAAACAATATACACGCACAATACACACAGACACACAATACACACAGACACAACATGTATTCACTTATGCTCAATATACACTCCCACTCTAACAGTGCTGGAGAGTTGTGTAACACATTGCTTTGCAATGCATTGCATACCTTTTTGGAGCAGAAAGGGTTAAGCATTGCAAATTCAACAAGATAGTCATTAAAACATTGTCAACTTTCTGGATTCGCCTGGATGTCAAGGGAAAATTGTCACGTAAATCCAGTTTTAATATTCTAATCCTTTTAGTGCATATCGAATGCAGTGGGTTGCAATGCGGTGGATAACACACACAATGGCTACTCCTGTTCAGGATGTCTTCTGTACTGTCTGTCTTCATAACACACTTCCTTTATAAAAAATGCTGTTTATTTAGTCATACATACTTTTTGTATATATATATATATATATATATATATATATATATATATCTCCTATATAATAATTCGCTAGTATGTTTGTCACGATGCAGTCATGCATAGTAGAGACTGTCCATGTTCCAGCTGTCTCTACTGAGCATGATTGCATTGCGTGAGGCGATGCAAGACTGCATCTCGTGGAACAGTGAGTGCCAGAGGGATATGCAACGCATTGCAATCACAATTCGTTGCGTACCCCTCTGGCACTCAAAGGGTTGACATTACCCGGACCTTGGCCTGTGTACACAGGCTTTTACACTAGTATATATACTAGGCAGCACCAGTGGGTCATGTTCGAAGGCACATTGCAAGTTTTAATGGGTCAACATTTCAGTCCTCTCCAGAACCTTATACATGTCCTGGAGAGGACCCATTAGCGTTTGACATTTGCCTTTGAACAAACACCACTAGGCTTTACTATAAACATCTCTCTCTCAAACAGCACTCTAAATATGTTGACATGAAAAAATCTTTCCTTATCACTGGAATATTGCTTTACAAAGCAAGGAACTTGAGGGAGAATAATTTCTTCCGTTATGGCATCCAATAATTTCCACCTTACCTAACAACCATCAGGCTGTCTTCCTCCTTGGTTTTCAGTACACTGATTGGATAGCAGCTATATACCTATATATACCTTAGAGTGTGAAAGTGTTAGTAATATCCAACAAAAAGTTTTTTGTATTTAGAAGAGCTTAAAAAGCTGAGCTAAATGCAAAAACCTGTATCTCTCAAACCTCTATGGTTTAAGAGATACAGGCGTTTAACGTTTGCTGTCTCCTACTGACAGCTATAAAGCTGTCAGCAGGAGATCCGTGTCTGTCGACACGGAGGTGCTTGAGCAGAGTTGGGATCTCATAAGGTTACAAGGAATTCCTTCATTGGAATGGTCTAAAACGTGTGCTTGCAAACCAGGCACACGTTTTAGACGATTCCTTGTAAGTAACGAGATTGCAGCTCTGCTCAAGCGCCTCTGTGTCGACCAACAGTAAACACCTGTATCTCTTAAACCATAGTGGCTTGGGAGATACAGTTTTTTGCATTTAGCTCAGCTTTATAAGCTCTTCTAAATGCAAAACACTTTTTGTTAGACATTACTAACACTTGAAGGTACTGTTTATGTGTTTTGTTCTTGGTTTGTTTCGATTTTCTTTATGAGATCTATATTTTCATAATGCCTTGTACTAGATTGGAACTATATAGTTAACGTGTATCAGTATAATATAATTTTAGTACCCTATTCACCTTGCTGTATACATTTTTGTTTATTACATATACTTTCTGATTTGTCATGGCAGACAAAGGTCCTCTTGTCATTCATTGTAAGATGTATATGAGAAAAATTCAATAAACAAATATTATAAATAAAAAGTCACCTTACCCTAATCTAAAGTAGTCTAACCAAAACCACCCCAAAGCCTAAGAACTGTGCATTGCACTGCATACTTATTACCCTAATTACCATGACCTAACAGACATTATTCTCTATCCTACCACTGTTACCCTATCCTAAATTAAAATATAGTGGGCAACATTGTTTACCCTAACCTTAAAGGAGCAGTAAACTTTTTTATGAAAAAATATATATTGTAGGGATTTTCCTATTGAGTAAAATAAGGGTACTCCCACTGCTGAGAGATTTATATTTCCAGAGTTATTACAGTTTAAACCCATGTTTTTTTACATTAGCAGTGCCCTATAGTGGTCAAATTCTAATTAGATTTCCTGTTAGATTCTAATAGAGAGGAAAGTCAGGAAAGTCAGAGACATACAGTTCTCCATAGAATGTGATAGAAACTGCCTGTCACTTCCTGTCAGTTAGAACTATCAGAAAGTAAACAAAGTAAATTCACTTCCTGATTATTTAAACTGCTATAAATTTTGAATAAAACATCTGATAGCAGTGGGAGTGACCTTGTTTTATTCAGCAGGAAATGCTCTATAAAATATGTGTTTTCATAAAAAAAAGTTTACTACTCCTTTAAAGATACTGGACTGGACTCAGCAACACCTAACCTAACCTAACAGATAGTGGCGACAGATCAGAGATACATTTTGACACCCACAACGTTGTGAACATGCCATTTTGACCCCCACCATTAAGCTGGCACCATTACTAAAGGAAACCACCCACTGGCGCTGACTGTTTGTTCTCTTTCATTCTCTACAAAGCAGGATTGTGCACCTGGGTATTTGGAGACTATTATAAGTGAATGCTTCAATCATTCCAGTGTTCATGTATATATATATATATATATATATATATATATTTTTTATATATATATATATATATATATATATATATATATATATATATATATATATATATATTTATATTACACACACTACTTACACTTATAGAAATTATTGGATGTAGTCATGTTAAATTACAGAGTACCAGTGTGTGTTGCCTTAGCAACTTCAATGAAATTATAAATATCAGGCTTTTTAAATGCTGTTCCATGTCTTTTACAGGCCACACCGGCACTGAAAATAAATGAATATTCATTATCTATGACTCACACATTTCATTATAGCCGCTACAGCTAATCAGGACATAAATATTAATAGCATGATTTATTTTCAGGTCACAATTTGCAATGAAGTTTTTGGATCCCTCATTTGTACCAATTACAAACTCTTTGACGCAAGAACTGCAAGAAAAACCTGCCAAGTGGGTATTCAACAGAACAGCGTTTGCTCGCCAGAGGTGAGAGCCTTGCCCAGTTTTTTTACATCCAATCTTTCTTTTTTGTGGTGTGGCTCAAAGAAATTGTTGGATTCTGTCAATTGTTATTACAATCTGTTCTAGTCATTATCTTCTAAATTTTGAGGCTGATGTTCTGAAAAGAAATGGAGCCATTTTGGAACAAACCAGCTGTATCATGGGGTACATAGGGCAATGTGTTGCATACCTCTGTAGAATTGTGGGTGGTTAAGAAGAACCATTTCAGTTTTGGGAATGGTTACTTGTTACTTATGGTGCAGCTGGCGTAATTCATTTTGCTATTAAGCCTAAGCCTTGTGTGTGTGTATGTATATATATATATATATATATATATGTAGATAGATAGATAGATAGATAGATAGATAGATAGATAGATATAGATATATATATATAAATTCACAGTAATTCTCAGCTGTAGTCGCCAGGGCACACTAACAGGACAGGCTGTAAGAATATCCCTTATTAAGCACAGGTGGGGTAATCACAATGACTGAGCCACTGATTACTTACATGTTAACAAGCAGGGAGAAGAACCTGCACTGTTGGTATGTATATATATATAACTGTTGTATCATAAAGAATGATAGCAAAGGCAGGCACTCACAGGACTTGGTAAAAAATAAAAAATTTTATTAGATGCAAAAAGTGTCTACGTTTCGACCCAGACAAAGGCCTTTCTCAAGACAAGACAAGACAAGACAAGCATGGACATCTTGCCATAGTGATGCCGTCCGGCTCTAAAAGGGACTGACAGCGCAGGCGCACGGACGTCACTATGGCAAGATGTCAGTGCTTCCTGCTACTGTCCACCTCAGAGTAAGTAGAAAATCTTGTAAACGGGGTAATATTTCTGGCGACTAGCATACTAATCAGCTAGTCGCCAGATGAAGACTTAAATAAGATTACGTTTTTGTGGGGTGGTAGTTCCCCTTTAATCATACTGATACACCAATCTCTTTAACATTAAATTATAGTTCTACCTCAATAGCCTTTCTTGACGTGTTAGTGACTTTAGATAATGGACAATTGTCCGCTAGTGTGTATCAAAAACCTACTGATAGAAACAACTTGCTTCTTGCCACCAGTCATCACCCAGCACACCTTAAAAAAGGACACCCTTACTCACAAATGATGAGGATGAAGAGAATTGTGAGTAAAGACGAAGTAGTAGCATCAGAATTAAACAAAATGGGAGAGTATTTCATTGAAAGGGGTTACAACCCTAAAGATATTATGAACTGCCGGCCAAAAGCCAATGACATTAGTAGTGAACAAGCATTGGCTACACAACCAAAGAAGAGTCTGGATGGGACTGTTTTTGTATCTAAGTATAACACAGCATCAAGGAATGTACAAGCAGTGATTAGAGATAATTGGTCCATTGTATCCAGCGATGTTACCCTTCCACAGATTTTCAAGAAAACACCAAAAATGTCTTATAGGAGAGGAAAAAACCTAAGGGACCTATTGGTCAAGACTGACCCTATTAACTGTTACAAAAAACAAGAAGCAAGGAAGAAAAATGGCTGTTTTAAGTGTGCAACATGCATTACTTGCAATTATATGATGTGGCACTTTTTCTACCATCCCCATAAAGGATTAAAAATATACAGTATAAATTGGGGTGCAATTCCCAATATGTGATCTACATTATTCGATGACCGTGTGGACTATTATACGTAGGAAAGACTGTTACCACTTTTAAAGAAAGGATGGGCAATCATAGGGCAGCCATTAAAGCAGCCCTGGAATTCTCTCGCAATCCAGGGAAAAAGAGTGGGTCAAACATTACAAATCAACCTGTGGCCACGCATTTCACAGAATTACAACATCCTTTACCATCACTTAAATAAATGGCCATTGACTGGATACCACCTATGCCTACTGGAGGAGACAGAGCAAAAAGACTACTACAAAAAGAGGTCAAATGGATTACGTACTTGGATACAATAACCCCGAAAGGGTTAAATGAACAAGTATCATTCACTTGCTTCCTCTAATGGCTCTGTTTTCACCTATCAATATCCTGAACCGTGGAGCCCCAGACTTGATCCCATGACATGGAATATCAGAATCAATGATCCGTGGCTTACTTCTGCAAGATTTTAATCCGGAAGTAACTAAAAGGAAATTATTAATATCTACAGATGAAGCTTTGTTGTTTTGTCCACTTGGAATGCTGGATTCGACTTGTCCCTATAATAGGGCTCCCAAACTCTGCAATAGTGTAGGTTTGGTAGAGCCCTGGGGATTCTGGTTAAGCTAATCTTAAATAACCGAGTATGGACTTAATATATTTGTTACCCCATAATAGGACACACTGGCTCTACAGCGATGTAGGCTATGTGAAAACCAGGGGTCACAAGAGGACAGGATTTGCTACATGCGAAATTAACCTCAAATTGGGGATTCCTCTTATCTACCGCTAGGAGCAGATGCGCTCGTTTACATGCAGTGTACAGCACACGATGGCTATTCAGCTACTCCCAGCGCCATAAGTAAGTTAGACTTTTAATGCCAATACTGCTTGGACATGTTGGGGAACTACTCATCCACATACAGGGGATCCACCAATTGCAGTCTTGAACTATTACAGCCGCGAATCACACTAGAGGAGAGCTGATCGTGGTATCTACTACTACTACTGCTTCCTTGAAAATAACGGTATGATTTCTCATCTTTATTTTGCTTGCAGTAAGGCTGATTGTACATTGATGATTGAGACTAAGACTGCTAGAAGCTCCACGGTTCAGATATCAGATCCTAGATTATCTCTTGTACTGTCAGCTCTTTAGTTAATAACCTGCTTTATCTAAATACACTATTTTGCAGATGGTTTTATCATACATGCTTCAGCTTTGCATTTGGTTAATAACCACAGTTTTGTAGTGTAATATCTTATTGTATGCCATCATATTGTATTACTGTATATAACAATTGTGACATCTTTAAGAACAGACACATTTACAGCGTCTTTCCTTAGCACATGGTTATTAAGGTATTTAAAGGATGGGGTCAGTTCATTTCCTTCATATTGTCTGAGAAAGGCCCTTGTTTGGGTCGAAACGTTGACACTTTTTGCATCTAATAAAATGTTTTATTTTTTTACCAAGTCCTGCGAGTGCCTGCCTTTGCTATCATTCTTTATGATACAACAGTTACATATTGCTTCTAAGCTTAGCAAGAGCACCAAGGCAAAAGAATTGGAGTTTTGGAGTGCCCATCACTACTTCTTGTATATATATAGATAGATAGATAGATAGATAGATAGATAGATAGATAGATAGATAGATAGATAGATTTTGTGGAAAACTGACTGCACTGTAGGGAACAAATACACATTTGGGTTTTTAACCTTTTGAGTGCCAGAGAGGTAATGCTAGAGAGGAAATAGGAGAGGGCTCCCTATATAAATATATACAAACAAATGAATCAATTAGTATGGTAAAAATAAGTAGCATTTAATAGTGTGTAAAAAAATATACTATCAATTGGATCCCAAAAGAGTCCAAATCCTATATAATAATTTGCTAGAAAGTTTGTAACAACGCAGTCATGCACAGTAGTGTGCCTGTGACGAGGCTGATACAGAGCGGGGAGCTCCGAAGGAGCGTCCAGCTCTGTATTAGCCGCGGTGCAGGCAGTCTCTACTGAGCATAACTGCACCTCGACCGGCTGGGATTGTATCAGCCGTGGCGAGGGCAGTCTCTACTGAGCATGACTGCACCTCGACCGGCTGGGATTGTATCAGCCGTGGCGAGGGCAGTCTCTACTGAGCATGACTGCACCTCGACCGGCTGGGATTGTATCAGCCGTGGCGAGGGCAGTCTCTACTGTGCATGACTGCCCCGCGACCAGCTGGCAGTGGCACTGTGGCCTGTGTAATGGGCTCTTCAACTAGTATATATATATGTATGTGTAGGTAAGTGGGTGGTATATATATCCCTCATTGTCCCTTGCTGTGATCTGTCTGAAACCCAGGACTAGATTCCACATCTGAGGGGAGGCGGTTTACACTAGGTAAAAGGGTGGGAGAGGGATAATTTTTCTTGAACTACAACTCTGACAGTATTGAAGTAACACTCTCCAAGGCCCAAATACTATGAAGATTAATTGGAGCTGCTTTTATTTTGAAACATTACTATCCCTAATGACAATTCTTTAAAAAGTACTAAGAACGGTTTTTATAAATCTCCCCCTTTGCTGTGTGTTCCTAGAGGTAATGTTTTTCTGTTGAGGTTGCTGCACAGTAGTGAAGTGTGACAAATATGGAGCCAGAATTTTAAGGAACATTAACAACTCCTTATAATAAACCACCACTTACCTTAACCATCTGAGTGCTTTGCAACTCTTTGGAAACTTCTCTGAGTACTCAGATTAAAGTGGAACTGTTACTTTGTAACTAATTCTGAAAGAGCTTCCATAGAGCACCTATAAATATATAAATATATATATATCTTTTTTTATTTATTTATGTATTTATTTTTAAGAGCTTTATTGAAGGTCAAGAAGATTACAAGCATTTTTTGATTAACAAAACAGGTTGATAAAGATCGACAACAGTGTAAAATAGTACAAATGGTAAGACATAATGGGAGCGTATTCATAGGTGAGCACCCCTATTTTTGATACCCGTTTATATTTCAAACAAGGGTTTATGAGATATTTAGCTGTATTTATCTATCAGTATATGCAAATGAGCTACTACATGCTGGTTGGAAGTGACAGTTGGGATGGGGAGCAGTGTGCAAGTGCCTGCCAGACTTACACTAACTGACAAGTAAATAACACTTCAGTGTGAATTATTTCTAAAGTGTTTTTCTTATTATTGTCTTGTTTCTCTGGGCTTTATATTATTTATTTTCTCAAAGCTTACTGTTTAAAGCACTGTTTTATCCATTTGTTCTTATACAATTCTATTAGATCATCCTCCATATTGAGTATACTTGCAATAGTTATTTTACAGCTCCATTCTACATTGTACTACTTTTCCTCCATTTAGTTTGTTCCTTCCCCCCAGTACTTGCTGTAAGAGCTTTCTCTTTAGAAAAAGTTCTTCTTTGCAATCTCAAGTGAGGCTTGAAATCTAAGTGAGTTGTAAAACATCAGGAGTTTGAAAACAGAAGGAATTTGTGATAGCCTTTGGTTTATAATGTATTTGTATCATGTTTGGTTTACTGCAGTGCAGTGGATGTTTGGTAGTAGTTTTCCATGAAACATTCAAGAAATGTGGACATTGTCCAATATGTAGGCAATTTTCAACTTGCGAGCTGAGAATGTTAAACTGCAGGCTGGGAATAAAAGGTTATCTGTTTATTTGTGCCATGTGCAGTTACAAGTTTTTCAAGCACCACTGCCTCAGTGGCAGCCAACTAGGAGGAAAGCAGTCTGAAAAATGGTTCACATCAGCCAAAGACCAGGTGAGACTGATGGGAGTTGCAGTTCAAAAGCAGCAGCAGGCTGAGGATGATTGGAAATGCTCAGAAAGATTGAATGTGCATTGTCAAGATTGTTGAAAGGGATAGTAATACTTTGTTTTAACTTTATTTTATTCTTTAGGCATTAAAAAAACATGAAGAACAATATAAGTCTTATCTCTCAAACCTTTATGGTTTAAGAGATATTCACAAGCAAAGTTCCCCCTCCCGCCCCTTTTACCTAGTGTAAGCCATCTCTTCTCAGATGTGGAATCTGGTTGTAAAACTAGACAGATAACAGCAGAGGACAATCTTCTTCCTATGAGAACAATGAAGGTCCTGCCTCCCTTGACAAGTTTTTCAGGTTTTTCCCTTATCTTAATTGAAGATTGTCCCTCTCTGCAGTCTACCTGGGCACCTCCCTTCTGCACTGGCTGAGCAGTGTTACATCAGTAAAAGGGGCGGGAGGGGGACACTTTGTCATTGAATTACTCTTGTACTACAACTCTGACAGAATTGAAATAACACTCTCCAAAGTCCAAATACTATGATGATTAATTAGAGCTGCTTTTATTATGAAACATTACTATCCCTTGAAGTAGTAGGACATGAAAGTACCATAGATGCTATTGTTCAACTTGGAACTAATGATTTATCTACAACTGAGGTCAGAGCAGGTCTGAAAAGTTTTAATCAGCAAGAAATGATCTTGGCCAGTTAGGATTCACTTTTAAAATGTTGCTCACATGAGAGCTTTCAACGTAAAGGCGCTATAAACATGTCGTAGTAATTTAAAGGGCGACATGAGAATCTTGCCCTCCAGGAAAATCACAATATTCTCATGTCGCGGGTATTAAACAGCGCATCAAGTAATTGGCTTCCAATATGTTGTGCCTCAAATTGTCACACTTGCAAAAGATCAAATAATTCCTTTACAATTTACATGTAGTAGACACCTAGAGAGCTGCCTTCTCCACCATAAAGTATTACTCATTTATCCTTCAGTCCATCGATTTTACGTGATGTGCAGAGCAGCGCTGATCCAGGCTCTCTCTCCCCTTGTCCGTAGTCTTACATAACAAAGTAACATAGTTGATGAGGCTGAAAAAAGACATGCGTCCATCAAGTCCAACCCATGCCAAAAACACCCCTACTGATCCAGGGGAAGGCAAAAAAAAAACTATTTCCAATTTAGCCCCAAGTGGGTAAAAAAATTCCTTCCTGACTCCAAATGGCAGTCATATAGATTCCTGGATCAACATCCTATCTGCAATGAAGCCATCTGTCATAATCTTGTAGTCTTGATGTGCAGCTCAGAGCTGCTCTAGGCTCTCTCTCCCCTTGTCTGTAGTCTTGATGTGCAGCTCAGCGCTGCTTCGGGCTCTGTCTCCCCTTGTCTCTGCGTGCAGAATGACAGGGTGGAGCGGAGCACGCAGACAAGGGGAAAGAGAGCCCGGAGCAGCGCTGAGCTGCACATCAAGTAAGATCGATGGATGGAGGAATTAATGTGTAATGCTTTGTGGTGGAGAAGGCAGCTGTCTATATGTCTACTACATGTATATTGTAAAGAAATTATTTGACCTTTTGCAAGTGTGACAATTTGATGGACAACACATATTGGAAGCCGAGTACTTGATGAGCTGTTTAATACCCGTGACATGAGAATCTTGCACTTTTCTGGCAGGGGATATTCTCATCTCACCCTTTTAATCACGGCGCGTGTTTATAGCGCCTTGACGTCACACGCTGTTTTGTGTGCTACATTTTAAAAGGATTCCTCTAGGTAGCATCCTCTACATCTTTTTCTGCAGTTTCACCTGTCTACACACAGAAAGAGGGTAGTATGTTTTGTATCTGACCTTTTAACTCAGTGGTTCTCAATTCCGGTCCTCAGGAGCCACTAACAGGCCAGGATTTGATGATTTCCTTGTTAGAACACAGGTGAGTTAATCAATATGACTGAGCCTCTGATCACATGATTTCCTTGTTAGAGCACAGGTGAGTTAATCAATGTGAATGAGCTTCTGATCATCACACCTGTGCTCTACCAGAGAAATCCCTAAGTCCTGGCCTGTTAGTGGGTCCCGAGGACCCGAGTTGAGAACCACTGTTTTAACTCTTACTCTTAGCAGCAATTGGTGTGATAAAGGACTCTTTAAGAGAAACTGCTTACATCCCTCTAGTACAGGAATTGAGCCAGGCAGGAATATATTATTCAATTTGTAATTATTTAAAATAGATAAGGGGGAAGCCATTTGCGTGATATAAACAGCTTCTGTCCACATGGTGACAACGATTATGGAAAGTGCTTGTCTTATGATGCAGACAGAGAGTTTTAAAAGTCAAAGGTGAATGCAGAAATAGGGTAAATAAAACCAGAAATGTCAGGGAAAACTCTAGAAAGTATCTCATTGGTATGTTTGCAGTATAGGGAATACATTTCCTGAACTAGTGCAGTGATGACTAGGGATAATTTAGATGTTGTTGGTATAACTGAATCCTGGAAATATAATCTCATGCCTGGGGAACAATATTTACAGAAAAGACAGACAAGAAAAAAAGGGAAGAGGAGTTGTTCTTTATGTAAAGGGTAACATTAAGTCTTCATTAATAATTGGTACTGAGGAATACTGAGCAATTGTATGGGTAACTATTTTAATGGGTGATAAAAACTCATTTATAGACCTCAAGAACAAGATGAAGCATTAGAAAAAACATTAATGGACCAAATAACAAGGATTTTAATTTGTCAGATGTGGACATTCCAGATTCCGTGCAAGAAGCATCCTTTGTACAATTGATGAAGGAAAACACATCCAGAGGAAGATAGAAACATGTACAAAGTTAAAAAAGAGGGAAACTAAGCACATTATACAATGTGCTAGATCCCAAGCAGAAGAAAAATAGCAAAGTCTGTAAAAAAGGGTGACAAAGCCTTCTTTACGTATATTAGTGAAAAGAGAAAAGTAAAGGTAGTATAAGAAAAGTAAAGTAAAGTCAGAAAATGGAACAATTGTGGAGGGAGATAAGGAAATAGTTTTGTTCAGTGCTCAGAAGGTTGTGAAGAAGGAGACTCCCCAATAACAAGGAGCACTGTTATAGTTAAACCAGCACACACTAGCCTGTTTACAGAGGATGAGGTGTTACTGATGTTGTCAAAATATGTGTAAACATTGCCTTCGTCAGTTTTCCCTTCCTCTCTCTTCCTCATTGTGATCTCGAGGAAGAGAGAAGAAGAGAAAAGAAGCTATTGCCACCTATTTGTTTCACTAAATAAATAATTTAGAGCAAGACCAAAGCATTTTATTTACGAAAGAGAATTTATAGACATATATATTGATTTTTAAACATTAATGTGAGTTTTATT
This sequence comes from Rhinophrynus dorsalis, assembly GCA_037306005.1. Lineage (NCBI taxonomy): Eukaryota > Metazoa > Chordata > Amphibia > Anura > Rhinophrynidae > Rhinophrynus > Rhinophrynus dorsalis. Next base: position 659,828,834 of record CM074718.1, on the reverse strand, counting down.
GCTGTAGCGCAACTTGATACACTTATATACACACCAAACAGTCTGATCTCCTGTACAGAGGAACACCAGGGTGGGAGGGACATAGAAGGAGAACTGTTGTTGATAAACCAGTAGACACTAGCCTGTTTACAGAGGATGAGGTGTTACTAACGTGGTCAAAATTGAAAGTGAATAAATCAGTCAGTCCAGATGAGATTTGTCTGAGTATTAAAAGAACGTTTAATCGTTGCAGCACCTCTAGCTGAGCTTTTTACCAATCTCTGCCAATAGGAACGGGTCTAGATGAAAATTGCCAGTGTAATGACCCTAAACAAAAAGGGCAGTATTTGGGAATGTATCGTAAAAGCAATTGAAAGGAAAAGTTGTTTAATTTCTTATGATATGCAGGAGCCATGGAAGAGTGGCTTTACGATAGCAAGATCTTCTCAAACAAATCTAGTTGAATTTCTCTATTATGTTACTCAAGTGATAGACCGAGTGGAACTGTAGATGCAGTATATATATATATATATATATATATATATGGATTTGCTGTACCGCATAAGGTGCATAGTGTGCTGGACTCAAAGGCAGTCAGAGGAAGGATGGGTTACTAGTGATGAGATACAAGGGTCAGTGCTGGGCTTGTTCTCGTGAAAATCGTCATTAGTGATATTGCTGGTGGCATTTAAAGTAAGATACAAAAAGAAGATTCAAAATTCTGCAACATGGTTGACTCTCCAGGAGGGATAAACAAAATGCATGAGGATTTAGGAAAACTGGAGGAGTGGACAAGAATATCTAAGGTTTAATGATGAGATTGAAAACTAATGCATTTAGGACACAGAAACCCAGAGATGAAATACAGGCTTAATTGTATTGTGCTGAAAAAACAGCAGAGAAAAGGGATTTGAGAGTTATTATTTCAGATTAATTGAAGGTAGGCAAACAATACGGTAATGCAGTGGCAAAAACAAACAGGGTTGTTGGTTGTATAGGATGAGGTATTAGCAGCAGGAAGAGAGAGAGGTACTAATGCTGCTCTATAGATCGTTGGTAAGACCTTACCTGCAGCATTGTGTACAGTTATGGAGACTACACCTACAGAAGAAATTAGTCAAACTGGAGGCAGTTCAGAGAACAGCCACAAAAATGAGGCAGTGTCTTCATGACACAGGGTTGCAAAATAGATTTGAAAAACTGAAAATATCTTGGAACAAATGTGGGAAAGGGGTGATAGATATGATAGAAACCATCAAATATATTAAGTCGTTTAATAGTTTGAGAGGGAAGCATTTTTCACAAAGAGAGGAATACTAGAACAAGAGGTCTTGATTTAATGTTAGAGGGTGGAAAATTCATAAGTAAAGTGCTTAACTACTACTTAATGGGAAGGGTGAAAAACTCAAGGAACAGCCTCCCAGCAGAGGTGTCACGGACAAATACTGTTAGGGTCTTAAAAAATGTCTTGGATAGACTATTCTGATAGTCTATTCTGAGAAGTATGTAATACTGTGTATTTTATTTGCTAGGAAGATGGGAAGACTGGATGTGCCACATAGTTATTTTCTGTCAAAATTAGTTGTTTATGTAAAGGAAAATGTATCGAAAACAAATGTTTTAAATGAAAAATGTGCAAGATAATTACAGGTGCTTTTGAAAGCTCTTTCAAAATCATCTACTTGTTACAAAGTGACAGCTCCACTTTAGCTCCTTAATAACCAACAATATGCCAGGACAGTCACATAATTTAGTCCTTTCTGGCATGTCATGGGTTAATGATCACAGTGCACCTCAGGAAACTCTTCTGTCATTGTTGGATGGCTGTAACTGACTGCTTCAAGACCAGAGTAGTCAGTTTCAGCTTTTCCTCAGCGATTCTGAACATCTGATCGCTGCTACAGCGATCACATGTTCCATTGGAGCCACATGCCAAAGGCATTGTGTGTAAATGTTGCCTTTGTCCGTTTTCTCTGTCTCTCTTTTCCTCATTGTGATCTTGAGGAAGAGAGATGAAGAGAAAAAAATTGAAAAAAAAAAAAAAGGTTAAAGAGGGGGATGGTTTTATTTATATTGATGGTGTTGGGGGCAGGACTAGGGTTAGGTCACTTGGTGACCTATTGCTACCCCTTTCTTTAACTAAATAAATGATTTAGAGCAAGACCAAAGAATTTTATTTACAAAGCATAATTTATAAACATATACTGATTTTTAAACAAACATTAATGTGATTTTTATTGTACCCCCTAAAAAGGACTTTCGGGATCCAGTCCCTGTTAACCCGTTAACGACCGGCCGATCGTCGCGGCGCGGTCACTTAAGGACCACGGAGCATTTTTTTTTTCATATTCCGGTTCCGGACTCCCCAAACGGCATGCAGCCGCGAGGGGAGCCCGTAATTCCATGACAGTCATAGTTCGTCATGGGTCGTTAACTCAGATCGACCCATGACATACTATGACCGTCAAGGGTCGTTAAGGGGTTAAAAATACAATAACCGAGCACAAAACATCACAGTAAAATCTACAAAAAAATATTTTTTTTTACAATTGTTTCCACTTTTTTATTTTATAAAAAATATATATAAAATGGACTATACATATAAGTATGGCATCTAAAGAAAGACATATTTAAAAAAAGTGGTATATAAATTTGTGTTGATGTACTAAAGGAATTAGAGGAAAAATATGGTTTGGAACAACACATACTAAAAAGGCCAAAATTGCTCTTGTCCTCTAGTGTAAAAACCCCCTGGTGCTTAAGAGGTTAAATGTAAGTTGTTGTCAGAGTTGTAGTTCAAGAGTAATTGAATGATAAAGTATCCCCCTCCCACCCCTTTTACCTAGTGTAAGCTACCTCCCCTCAGATGTGGAATCTGGTACTGGGACCAGACAGATCACAGAATGGGACAATCTTCTTACTGTAATCATAAGGAAAACCCTGCCCCCTTGACATGTTTTTCAGGTGTTTCCCTTATGCTCACTGAAGATTGTCCCACTCTGTAATCCATCCAGACAGTCTTGCTGCTCTGAAGTGAGTGGTGTTACATCAGTAAAAGGAGCGGGAGGCGAATACTTTATCATTCAATTACTATGAAGTTTAATTGGAAACATTACTATCACTTTAAGTGTGCCATGTGTTTGTACAGCACTGAGGAATATGCTGGTGCTTTAGGAACCATCAAAAGAAGCATGGAGTTGTCAACCATTTCAATATCAGAGGAGAATGACCACTATGAATCAATTCTGTTTGATTGGTTCACCAAAATTAATAGTTAGTTACGGTAGACATCATTATTTGTAGCAGAACTAAAGCACCCAAGCACGTCCCACTAAAGTTTTCTTTGGAAATGGGGCTTAGGGTAGGTATTGAGGAAGCAATGGGTTGCATATCCCTCTGGCACTCAATGGGTTAAAGCCTTGTTTAAATCAATGGATATTCTCGTAACTCCCTATGATGTGCCTAGTTTGCTCCAGAACTGCATCTCTTTAGTAGTTGTATAAACTAATTAATGTTTGCACTTCTTATATTGAATGCTTTTCAAAAAAAATAGGTGTGATTAATGGGGATCTATCACCCCTATACAAGTTAGTCTTAATAGTTAGATTATATAGAGAATAGGTGTAAAACTGTATTGATTTTGTTTTTTTTAATCTCTATTTGCCAGAAATTGAAGGAATAAACTCTGCCAGCTCTGTACCACAGTCTGTCACTCTGCCTCTGCTCCCCTCCCTCTATCCAGCCTCCTCCAATGACAGAGGTTTTCTATCTGTAAGCTGGAGCGCTCTCATTGGCCAGAGACTGCTCCAGCTTACAGACAGAAAGCTTTGTCATTGGGGGAGGCTGGATAGAAGGAGCGGAGCCGAGGAAGATTGACAGACTGCGGTACAGAGCTGGTAATCACAGTCTGTCCGGAAGTAGGAGCAGGGCAACATTTATTCCATCAATTTCGGGCAAATAGAGATTTAAAAAACAAAATCAATACAGTTTTACACCTATTCTCTATATAATTCAACTATTAAGGCTAACTTATATAGGGGTGATAGATCCCTTTAACTCCTTAATGATGGTCCTGGTACGTGATGGAATTCCATGCTGCCACACTGGTCGTTAAGGGGTTGAAATGTCTTCTGTTTTGTGAGATGATTACAGATTGCAATTAGCAATTGTTTTCATGCGTCTGGATAACAGTGGCACTGATTTAGAAACATGCGCTATTGAACCATTAGTAAGTTTGTTGCATCAAAACATGTACAGTCGCTAATCCTATATAATAATTCGCTAGGATGTTTGTCAGAAGCCGTCATGCGCAGTAGAAGACTGCGCGCATTCGGACAGTCTCTACTGCACATGATTGCATCACGGGAGTGAGGTGACACAAGACTGCATCGTGTGGAGCAGTGAGGTAGAGGCCGCTTAACATTACCTCGACCTTGGCCCGTGTACACAGGCTTTTACACTGTATAAATGTATGGCATTCAAAAAACAGCTAATATTCCCCGTTCTTTGTTCCAGTGTCCACTGTGAGATCTCTCAGCATAGCGGACCTTACTCCTTTCGTAGTACTCACCCTGCCCACTAGCCACATCATGGGTTTCATCCATCCGGTTCAGGCCTTGTCTGTCCATTTAGTGTGTTCCTTCTTCTCTGTTCGCACATGGCGGCACCGGCTAACCTGGACCTGTAGAGGTACATGAGCGGCTTACCTCCAGGTCTATATCACCAGTGTGTGGGAGACAAGAGAGAGGAGATAAAATGTGTGGGAGTCCGGAGCTCACTTACTGGGGACATTCAGGGTTGGATTTCTCAACAGATGGAGTAGGCAATTACCTAGGGCTCCAGGTCTTGAGGGGCACCTCAGCTGTGCTGACTACACCCACATTCCAAACTGTGTGCATGGCCAAAGCAATCTCTGTTATATACCCCTTTACAGGCCATTATTTAACCCCTTTGATGCTAGAGAGGTCTCCAATGTCCTTGCTTGTTACAGGCCAATGGTGTTTTCTGTGACAGGAAACAGTGGAGGGTACTGGGGGAGGATGATGTGAGGAGTGGGGTGTGGCCATGGGCGGAGCTAAGGGCGCATAGAATGTCTTGCCTGGGGCATCTGACTGGGATGTAAATCCAGCCCTGGGGACATTAGTTTATTTTTGTGTGTTTGTGAGGGTGAATTTTAATATAAACTGTACTTTAAGAAGTCCCTATTCCTTGTGGTTTTCAACAGGTTTTGCATCATTCTAGGGAAAACTAGTTGTATCATAGGGTTCACATATAATATCCACAAATTTGATGTCAAAGGGGATTTTAACCCCCTGGGTTCTAGAATTCTGGAACTCTAGTATTCAAAAAGTTAAAAGCCCCATTTAAATCAATTAACATTTTTACTTCTCCCCTATGGTGGAATTGGGTTGTTCCAGAGTAACTCAAGTCTTCCTTTAAACAGAAGACCCCTTTGGAAGGTGTGTAACTTGCGTATCTTCTGAACCATCCATGCATTTCATGTCTCCAAGGCCCATAGCAGTTATCTAGTTCACAGTGAGATCAGTCAGCTCTGAGGTCTTTGAGGTCAATACGCAGCTAGGAAAAATAATACTAAACATGTTATCTGTTATTACATTCATCTGGTATGGGAGCTGCCCATGGGCAGTGGTTAATGGTGTGGGTTATATAGAGCTGCTTTGCTTTTTACTAGAATTCTGCCTCCACCTTTCATATGATTCTGTCTGTATTGGACGTATAAAGTGACAGTGATGCCATGTTATTGATGACTTCGAGTTCTGTGATACTGATTCTGTGTAGGATTTTCAGTTTGTTTATTTTATAATTTTTGTATTTGACATATTGACTTTTCTTCATATACTCATTTCAAGTAACAATATTGTATAACTTTATTTGTAGGTGAGAGTTTGATCTTTATAATCTTATTTTTGTTGAGATATGTGTGCGTCTGTGTGTGTGTGTATGTGGATAGGTTTATATACACACGTTGAAAAGATATGGTTATAGGATATAGCATTGTTTTTTGATAGTGAACTACTCTTTCTCTCTAAATGTGGCCCTCACTGTTGCCTTCTGATCATCATACAAGTGCCTGATCAATATTGTCAAGTGTTCTGGAACACCCATGTTTCTTAGCACATTCCCAATTCTGCCATGGTCTACACAGTCAAAGGCCTTACTTAAAGAGATAGTAATACTTCATTTTATCTTTATTTTATTTTGTAGGCATTAAAAAAACATGAAGAACGATATAAGTCTTATCTCTCAAACCTTTAAGGTTTGAGAGATATTCACAAGCACAATTTCACCTAACTGACCAAAACAGTCAAGACTGCCATCTAGCTGTCAGATTTGGAATCCGGTCCGCAGATCAACCGGTGGCTCTTCAGCAGAGCCTAGATTGCAAGATATAAAAATAACTATTTCATTGTAAGGGTCTAAAAAGTGTGCTTGCAAAGCAGATACACTTTGTAGACTATTCGAATAAAGTAGTTCTTCTTATATCTTGCAATCTCCGCTCTGCTGTAGAGCCATGGCCGGTCTGCAGACTGGATTCCAAATCTGACAGCTAGATGGCAGACTTGACCGTTTTTGTCAGTGAGGGGAAACTTTGCTTGTGAATATCTCTCAAACCATACAGGTTTGAGAGATAAGACTTATATTGTTCTTCATGTTTTTTTAATGCCTACAAAATAAAATAAAGATAAAATGAAGTATTACTATCCGTTTAAGTCTGTGAAACATTGTTATATATCTTTTTGAAATTATCTTGCTTTTGCCATAATCCATTTTATTTTACAGATTTGGTCACTTGTTCCTTTTCCTCTCCTCAATCCATCTTGTTCTTGTTGCATTTCTCATTCTAAGTAATGTTCTAGTCTCTTCTGCAGTATCTTCAAAAGGACTTTGTTTGCAGGTGTTGTTAGTGTGATTGCCCTGTGGTTTGCATACTCCTTAACATCCATGAAAAAGTGCCCAGGTGGCATGAAACGCGTTGGATTATAGAGACTGGTTTAGTCATTGCGTTCAAGTCCGAGTTTTATACGAGACTGCAAGTATATTCCAATAGTTGGGAACTATTTATTTGGAATTAAGCTCTGCCCGCTGCTTACTAAGGGACACAGCAAGAACTGCTGCTCTGCCCACTGGAACTGAGAGACAAACTTAAATCAGTGGAGACCCAGCTATTGACACCGGAGGGGAAACCCTAAGGCATCCCGAGTGACCAGGTGAGACAGCTAGAGTGTTTATATAGTAGTGGCCACCAAGGGGTATCCCTAGTACACTCTTCCCTGTCTCATACAGCTTCATCACCAACAGGGTCACATACTATCGGAAGAGCAGATATTTAATACATGCCGGGGGGCCTTAATAAGGTCGGAAGAGAGAAAACTGAGACACTTGCTGCACTGGCATTAGCCACTGTAATATCAATATGGACTTTCATATCAATATTTTTCTACTTCATGAAGGGACTCATTTTTCTTTTGTCTTATAATTTTTAAGCCACATATGCATATGTTCTATATACTATATGTATGTTGCTATTTTACAATATTAAAGTTGATTTATATTGATATATAGAATCTATTTGTGCCACACAATTGGTTATTATATTTTATTGTCTATCGCTCTCCTATTTAGTATTTTATTCTGAGGATATGTCATCACACCAGTCTAGGGATTGTAGCAGCTTTTTAAGCGATCTTCTCCTGTTCTGGTAGATTTGGTCTATATATATATTCAGCTTAATCTATATATTCACATATTTTCCTTCTTGTATAGCTGCACTAACAGAGCGCCCTGTATATACCACTTTTGAGTATATTTCTACTCCTTAACATTTTCCCCATTCCTCAGGTCATGCTAATTTCCTCCAGATCTGCTGGCATATGCGGGTTAGTACTTTGATGGTCTCGTCTCTAGGGATGGGCGAAAATTTTTGCCTCAAACTAAGATCTGTGAAAAATGGCACATCCCGCTTGGTGAAATATTTCCTATAAAAAGTACAGTTTTCCCATTTTCTCACCTTGCTCATTGCATGGAAATCAGTGGGAAGATTGAAGGTTTCCCCACCACATGGCAGTTTTCTCTTTTTTTCCTGCAGGCGTATAAAATGGTGTCAGGCTCTCACAGCATGCTAAATAGAAAAGATAAGTAAAGCACACCAAAACATAGTACCTAATGGAGATTACTGTGTATATCACACACAGGGTGCCATAAAATCCAAACCAAGATATCAAAAAGAAAAAAAGAAAGACAGAAGGATCATGTATATAGGCACTCATCGCCTAAAAAAATTTAACCTAAATAGAAAAAAGTAATCAAATAGTATCAAAATAATAATATAGCTTTATTGAACATAAACAATTTCCTCCTAAAGCTAAGTATCTATCACACAAAAAGAACCCACACCTCTCCGTCCCCATAAATAAATGAATAACGTTGTGGTTAAAAGCAACCATTCTAACTACATATACTGGTATCTGACTTTAATAATAATCAGTATCAGAGTGAGTAAATAGTAACCCAAACAGATTTGGAGGAAATATTCGTATGAACGTCATTTTTTTGTCTGATTAACATCATTTTTTCCCGACATAATAAAAATGGTCTAAACTTGGAGAAGAAAAATTTGTTTCAAAGACACAAAGAGTCTTTGTTTCTTTGAAAATTTTTGTTTCTAAGATAAAATGAAAGACAATTTTTAAGATCAGAATTTTTAACGGCAATGTTCAATGAGATCTTCTTACCGTCATTTTTTAATTTTTTAGATGAATTTTCAAACGTGACGGATTTACTTCTGAAAATATGGTCCTTCTTTTACCACCAACTCATGATCCGACACGTTTTTCATTATGACGACTTTTTGAACATCTCACCATCTTTCCGGTCTTTCCATAAAGATAGTTGTGGCACTCTTCTAGTCTACCCTATTGGCTATTATTATTGATGTAACTGTGTCTCTGCTTTTGATGTGACTGTCCACAGTTATATTTATATAACCATTGGATACTATGTAACAGGATTATTTGGATTGCTGAACGAATTTAACATCATTGAGACTCTGTACAATCACGGGCACTGTTCTTCTTTTCTGAGGCACTTCACTGTTACAACAGACCCCTTTCATCCAACTGTATATGTTTGGGTTACTATTTACTCACTGTGACACTGATTACAATTATAGTCAGATACCGGTATCTGTAATAGGGTGGTTGCTTTTATCAACAATGCTGTTATGTTATTGTTGGGGAAGGAGGGAGGATTGTGGGTCCTTTATTTGTGATCGCTACTTTTCTTTAGGAGCAAATTGTTTCTGTTCAATAAATGTATATTATTATTTTGATACTATATGATGACTTTTTCAATATAGGTAAATGTATTTAGGAGTTGAGTACCTATATATTCGATCTTTCTGTCCTTCTTTTTTCTTTTTGATACTTCATAGCATGCCACACATTTTCGAACCAGAGAAGACAAATTGAGGGAAATTGAAGCTTAGTTAAGGAAGTCTTTTACATAGGACATTTGTTCTCTGTATTAGGGGAGTCTGGGGGCACTCTGGGGGAGAAGAAGGGAGGAAGGAGGTTGATGCAAATACTCCAACATTTGGTGTGACTGGCAAGACACAGGAAGATGAGGTCCGATTTGCTTGCTGATCTTGCTTTTATTATTATTAGTGATGAGCGAGCATGCTCGGCCGAAGCTCGGTTCGGCTCGAGCATCGCTCTGCTCGGCACATGGCGGTACTCGTACGAGTACCGCATGTGCTCGCCCGCCATGTTCGGGTCTCCTCCCCGCACGTTTCGCGGCTGCTGCGCAGCCAATAAACGTGCGGGGAGGCTCTGACATCAGTGTAATGCCAGCAGCCATGTTGGCTGCTGGCATTACACTGATTGGCTGGCCAGAACCCGTGATCGGGTGCTGTATAGCACCCGACTCGCGAGTTCTGCTCATTCTCAGCCAGGGAGAGATGCGATCAGGCAGGGAAAGTCAGTGTAGGGAGAATAAAAGTGTTGGTACTCTTTCAAGACCCAAAAGTCCTTTTTAGGACTGTTATGTGTGGGGGCAGCATTTATATTTTGTTTGGGGGGGCACAATTTCATTTTTTTGATGGTGGGATATTAGTAAGGTGACATTGTACTAGGTGCACAGGGACAAATATTGTACAACGCAGCGACAAAAAGGGCCATTTTAAACGTGTGCCTAGCCATAGATTATTGTCACATTCTGTTTAGTGTGCAAATTCACAAATTAACGTCACATATTCCGTTCACTGTGCCTAGCCGCAGATTAGCGTCACATTCTGTTTCGTGTGCCTAGCCGCAGATTAGCGTCACATATTGTTTAGTGTGCAAATTCACAAATTAACGTCACATATTATTTAGTGTGCAAATTCACAAATTAACGTCACATATTCCGTTCACTGTGCCTAGCCGCAGATTAGCGTCACATTCTGTTTCGTGTGCCTAGCCGCAGATTAGCGTCACATATTGTTTAGTGTGCAAATTCACAAATTAACGTCACATATTCCGTTCACTGTGCCTAGCCGCAGATTAGCATCACATTCTGTTTAGTGTGCCTAGCCGCAGATTAGCGTCACATTCTGTTTCGTGTGCCTAGCGGCAGATTAGCGTCACATATTGTTTAGTGTGCAAATTCACAAATTAACGTCACATATTGTTTAGTGTGCAAATTCACAAATTAACGTCACATATTCCGTTCAATGTGCCTAGCCGCAGATTAGCGTCACATTCTGTTTACTGTGCCTAGCCGCAGATTAGCGTCACATTCTGTTTCGTGTGCCTAGCCGCAGATTAGCGTCACATATTGTTTAGTGTGCAAATTCACAAATTAACGTCACATATTGTTTAGTGTGCAAATTCACAAATTAACGTCACATATTCTGTTCACTGTGCCTAGCCGCAGATTAGCGTCACATTCTGTTTAGTGTGCCTAGCCGCAGATTAGCGTCACATTCTGTTTCGTGTGCCTAGCCGCAGATTAGCGTCACATATTGTTTAGTGTGCAAATTCACAAATTAACGTCACATATTGTTTAGTGTGCAAATTCACAAATTAACGTCACATATTCCGTTCACTGTGCCTAGCCGCAGATTAGCATCACATTCTGTTTTGTGTGCCTAGCCGCAGATTAGCGTCACATTCTGTTTCGTGTGCCTAGCCGCAGATTAGCGTCACATATTGTTTAGTGTGCAAATTCACAAATTAACGTCACATATTGTTTAGTGTGCAAATTCACAAATTAACATCACATATTCCGTTCACTGTGCCTAGCCGCAGATTAGCGTCACATTCTGTTTAGTGTGCCTAGCCGCAGATTAGCGGCACATTCTGTTTCGTGTGCCTAGCCGCAGATTAGCGTCACATATTGTTTAGTGTGCAAATTCACAAATTAACGTCACATATTGTTTAGTGTGCAAATTCACAAATTAACGTCACATATTCCGTTCACTGTGCCTAGCCGCAGATTAGCGTCACATTCTGTTTAGTGTGCCTAGCCGCAGATTAGCGTCACATTCTGTTTCGTGTGCCTAGCCGCAGATTAGCGTCACATATTGTTTAGTGTGCAAATTCACAAATTAACGTCACATATTGTTTAGTGTGCAAATTCACAAATTAACGTCACATATTCCGTTCACTGTGCCTAGCCGCAGATTAGCGTCACATTCTGTTTAGTGTGCCTAGCCGCAAATTAGCGTCACATTCTGTTTCGTGTGCCTAGCCGCAGATTAGCGTCACATATTGTTCAGTGTGCAAATTCACAAATTAACGTCACATATTGTTTAGTGTGCAAATTCACAAATTAACGTCACATATTCCGTTCACTGTGCCTAGCCGTAGATTAGCGTCACATTCTGTTTAGTGTGCCTAGCCGCAGATTAGCGTCACATTCTGTTTCGTGTGCCTAGCCGCAGATTAGCGTCACATATTGTTTAGTGTGCAAATTCACAAATTAACGTCACATATTGTTTAGTGTGCAAATTCACAAATTCACGTCACATATTCCGTTCACTGTGCCTAGCCACAGATTAGCGTCACATTCTGTTTAGTGTGCCTAGCCGCAGATTAGCGTCACATTCTGTTTCGTGTGCCTAGCAGCAGATTAGCGTCACATATTGTTTAGTGTGCAAATTCACAAATTAACGTCACATATTCCGTTCACTGTGCCTAGCCGCAGATTAGCGTCACATTCTGTTTAGTGTGCCTAGCCGCAGATTACCGGCATATATTCCGTTTAATATGAAGAAGGCGGGTAAAAAGGGACGGGGAAGTGGACGTGATCCTGATAGTTCAGGGCGCGGGTCAGGACGCGTAGAAACTGTGCCTGGTGCCAGAGCACAAGACAGAAAGACATCCACCATACCTAGTTTCGTGTCTCAGTTTACAGGGCGTCGCAGGACATCACTCTCGAGGTCAGACCACTGCGAACAGGTGGTCGTTTGGATTTCAGCTGATACTGCTTCCAGTCGGTTAACCACCACCCTGTCTTCCACCAAGTCCACTCTCACTAGCCAAGAGTCTGGTCAACATAATCCTCACCCTGATCATCCTTCCTCCCACCATAGAGGGTCTGGCCAAAGAAGTGATCCCACACTGGGATATAGTGAGGAGCTCGTCTCATCACCAATCCTTGATTTGAACCTCTCTCCAAGCACGCTTGCAGAGGAACATGAGATCTTGTGCCCTGATTCACAACCTCTAGAGGGTACCCAATCACAAGAAGATGACAGAGGGGAACAGCATTTAAGGTCAAAGGAAGTGGATGATGATGATGAGACACAGTTGCCATCAAATCAACCACAATTACTGTCTCAAGACCTTGATGAGGAGGATGATACACAGTTGTCAATGACTGAGGATGTGGTGGAATCAAGAAATGAGGAGGATGATCAGAGTGAGGAAGTGGAGGAGGACTTGGTGGACGATGAGGTCACTGACCCCACCTGGGAAGGTGGAGAGCCGAGCGATGACAGCAGTCCTGAGGGTGAGCCATCTGCAGCACCGCAACAGGCTGGAAGAGGCAGTGGTGTGGCTAAAGAAAGAAGGCGGACCGCACCAAACCGGCCCGCAAATGTTCCACGGAGCACCCCCTTGCGTAAATCTCCCTTGCCAAGGGCTAGGTGTTCCGCGGTATGGTGTTTTTTTAAGGAAAGTGCGGACGACAAAAAAATTGTAGTTTGCAACCTGTGCCACACCAGAATGAGCCGAGGCATGAACACTAGAAACCTCACCACCACCAGCATGATCCGACACATGGCATCCAAGCACCGTAATAAGTGGGAGGAACGCCAGGATCGCCAATCTGTGTCTGCAGGCCACACCACTGCCTTCTCTTCCCCTGTTTTCGGTGCCTGCCAATCGCCTGTCGAAGGCGCAGGCCCGCATACCTCCCGCCCTGCACCTGTACCATCTGAAGCACCATCAGCGACCACATCCACTTCCCTGTCCCAGCGCAGCGTCCAAATGTCGTTACCCCAGGCATTTGAGCGCAAGCGAAAATACCCAGCCACCCACCCACAGGCCATAGCACTAACCTCACACCTTTCCAAATTACTGGCCATCGAAATGCTGCCATTTAGGCTTGTGGACACTGAGTCCTTCCGCAGCCTGATGGCAGCAGCTGTCCCTCGGTACGCAGTCCCCAGCCGCCACTACTTTTCCCGGTGTGCCGTCCCCGCCTTACACCACCATGTGTCCCTTAACATCACCCGTGCCCTGACCAACGCAGTTACTGGGAAGGTCCACTTAACGACTGACACATGGACAAGTGCTTGTGGCCAGGGACGCTACATTTCCCTGACGGCACACTGGGTGAATGTCGTGGAGGCTGGGAGCGACTCGGACCCTGGGATGGCACAGGTGCTACCCACGCCGAGGATTGCGGGCCCTACCTCCATCAGGGTTTCCGCCAGCACCTACGTTATTGGCTCCTCCTCCTCCTCCTCCGTTTCCACCTCCGAATTCTCAGCGAGCAGCGCCACTCACCCATCAGCCGGTAGCTGGAAGCAGTGTAGCACTGCAGTGGGGAAGCGTCAACAGGCCGTGCTGAAGCTGATCTGCCTTGGGGACAAACAGCACACGGCCTCAGAGCTGTTGCAGGGGATTAGTCACCAGACCGAGCAGTGGCTCTCGCCACTCAACCTGCAACCAGGCATGGTTGTGTGTGATAATGGGCGTAACTTGGTGGCGGCTTTGGAGCTCGGCAAGCTCACACACGTACCATGCCTAGAGCATGTATTTAATTTAGTGGTTCAGCGATTTCTAAAAACCTACCCCAATTTGCATGATCTCTTGACGAAGGTGCGCCGCGTGTGTGCACATTTCCGTAAGTCATCTACAGCTTCAGCCGGCCTGGTGAAGCTGCAGCAGCACTTACAATTGCCAGCTCACCGGCTGCTGTGTGACGTGAGCACGCGCTGGAACTCCACCTTCCACATGTTGGCCCGGCTTTGTGAGCAGCAGAGGGCAGTAGTGGAGTACCAGCTGTTACACGGTCGTCGCCTCTCCGTTCAACTTCCTCTAATCAGAAGTGAGGAGTGGGAATGGATGTCAGACCTCTGTGAGGTTTTACGCAATTTTGAGGAATCGACACAGATGGTGAGCGGCGATAACGCTATTATCAGTGTAACCATCCCACTTCTGTGTCTACTGAAACGCTCGCTGCTCACAATTAAAACCGACGCTTTGCATGTGGAAGAGGTGGAAATGGGGGAGGAAGAGCTTACACAAGGTGATAACCAGAGCACCCTCACTTTGTCTTCTCAGCGACAATTGGAGGAGGCGGAGGAGGAGGAGGAGGAGGAAGACACGGTTGCCTCCGCTACAGAGGGTAGCCATGGAACTTTATTTCCATCTCTTCAGCGTGGGTGGGCAGAAGAGGAGGAAGAGGATGAGGAGATTGAGAGTCATCCTCCTGGTGAGGACAGCGAAATCTTGCCTGTTGGTACTCTGGCACACATGGCTGACTTTATGTTAGGCTGCCTTTCCCGTGACCCACGCGTTATACGCATTTTAGACAACACGGATTACTGGGTGTTCACCCTTCTGGACCCCCGCTACAAAGAGAATTTCTCATCTCTCATTCCTCCGGTGGAGAGGACAAGCAAAATGGTGCAATACCAGAAGGTTCTTGTCGAAAAATTGCTCCAAAATTTTCCATCTGACAACGCTGGCAGCAGAGTGCGTGCTACCTTGGCCAGCCGAGAAGGGGAGAAAAGGGGAGCACACAGCAGTTCCGACAAAGGCAGGGCAACACTCTCCAAGGCGTGGGACACCTTCATGACACCCCGCCAGCACCCTCACCCTGATGCGCAGCCTAGTGTCACAAGGAGGGAAAAGTTTTGGAAGATGGTGAAGGAGTACGTAGCAGACCGTGTCAGCGTCCTCAATGATCCCTCTGTGCCTTACAACTACTGGGTGTCCAAGCTGGACACGTGGTATGAACTGGCACTCTACTCCTTGGAGGTGCTGGCCTGCCCTGCCGCCAGCGTTCTGTCTGAGCGGGTATTTAGTGCTGCTGGTGGCATCATAACAGATAAGCGTATCCGCCTTTCCACCGAAAATGCTGATAGGTTGACACTTATAAAAATGAACAAGGCCTGGATTTCCCCTGACTTCTCCACTCCACTGGAGGAAAGCCCCGGGTGAACATAAAGTCACTTTAGATATGTTATTTACAATGATGGGAATACTCTGTATTCCCATTCACCCCTTCCACCCAAAAAACGGGTATATGGTTGACTCTTAATCTTCTCATCCTCCTCCTCCTCTTCCATATACCCTGTGATATAATTTTTATATAGGGCCAGCTCACCAGCGGGCCCTGTGATATAATTTTTATATAGGGCCAGCTCACCAGCGGGCCCTGTTTGACAATTTTTTTATAGGTCAGCTCACCAGCGGGCCTTCTCATATAATGTTTTATTGGGTCAGCTCTCTAGCGGGCCCTCTCATATAATGTTTTATAGCGTCAGCTCACTAGCGGGCCTTCGCATATAATGTTTAGGATGGTCAGCTCCGCAGCAGACCCTCACCCATAATGTTTTAGATGGTCGGCTCAGCAGCAGACCCTCATTCCTAATGTTTTAGATGGTCAGCTTAGCGGCATGCCCTCGCCCCTAATGTTTTAGAGGGTCACCAGCAGGCCATTAATCCTAATTTTTCAAGGGTGTGTATGATGCCCTCCTTTATGTGTAATAAAGGGTGTATTGGAGTGACATTTCAGTCTAATTTTTGGCAGCCCTTTCACTTAGTGCATAGGCTTTATGAGTGTTGGACCACTACCTGAACTATTGTACCACAATGTGAATGAGGCCCTCCATTTTGTGATATACAGGTTGTATCGGAGTGCCTCAGGTCCTCCCATTGAATTAAATAGGGCTGGGGTGTTCGACAGAGCAGAAGGTAGTTCTTGGCTTCATCCACTAAGTCACTTTGTCACTTTTACTCAATGGATCAGACCCCACTGTTCCGACTATAAATTTTGGACTTAACAAGGGCAAACGGACATGTTGTAAAACCTGTGGTAGCTGCGACCTCCGTTCCTGAATGCTGTACCTTACCCGGGCCATAACCACGTTGAACACCTGCTTTACGCTGCGCACGTTTCCCTCTTAATCATGGCCCCAGTTCCGAAAAATCTATGAAATTTTTTGCAGAATTTGCAGATGATATACAAGTAAATATACAGCAAATACTGTTTGGTAACAATTTTTCGCCTAAATTCATTTTTATCTTCCTTTTTGTGTGTTTTACGGTCAGTCTGTAAAAATGGCGTACTACGGGCGAAACATCGTTCCCAGCAGCGACGTTGGAGTCCAAGATGCATCCAGACATCCTCCCTATGCTGTCCCTGAACCATTTCTGTGGTGTTTCCATCATTTTCTGACCTTTTCCTATGAACCAGGCACCCTCCCCTCATCAGAGCAGGGGGTGCCTGGTGTAATGCTCGAGTCCTCCCATTGACTTCAATGGGGCTCGGGTGCTCGGCCGAGCACTCGAGCCTCCGGGGGCGCTCGGCCAGAGCACCCGAACACCCGAGCATCTGGGTGCTCGATCATCACTAATTATTATATCTGTGTTGGACATTTCTGAGGGTGTGAGAACGGAGCAAAGGAGGTTGACTTCAAATACCCCAACATTCTGTCTGACTGATTTGATTTGAAAGACACAGGCAGCTGCAGTCCAAGCAATTTCCTTCGTGATCTTGCTGTTATTATCTCTGAGTTTGACGTGTCTGGAGGTGTGAGTAGGGAGCAAAGGAGGTTAACCCCAGATGCCCCATGTTGCCTGCGGACACTCCTTCTTGTACCACTCTCCAACCTTCAGCAAACAAACTGCCTTCTACTACAGCCAAATATTTAAAATTTTGACTCATCAGTCCAGAGCACCTGCTGCCATTTTGCACCCCAGTTCCTGTGTTTTCATGCATAGTTGAGTCGCTTGGCCTTCTTTCCACATCGGAAGTATGGCTTTTTGGCTGCAAGTCTTCCATGAAGACCACTTCTGACCAGACTTCTTCAGAGAGTAGATGGGTGTACCAGGGTCCAACTGTTTTGTGCCATTTCTGAGCTGATGGCACTGTGGACATCTTCTAATTGCTAGGAGAAGTAAGCTTGATGTATGTTTCATCTGCTGCACTAAGTTTTCTTGGCCGACCACTGCTTCTACGGTCCTCAACGTTGCCTGTTTCTCTGTGCTTCTTCAAAAGAGCTTGGACAGCACATCTGGAAAACCCTGTCTACCTTGAAATTTGTGCCTGGGAGAGACCTTGCTGATGCAGTATAACTACCTTGTATCTTGTTGCTGGGCTCCGTCTTGCCATGGTGTACGACTTTTGACATTAAACTGTCTTCAGCAACCTCACCTTGTTAGCTGAGTTTGGCTGTTTCAATCCTCCCAAGTTTTATTCCTCCTACACAGCTGTTTCTGTTTCAGTTAATGATTGTTTCAACCTACATATTACATTGATGATCAGTAGCACCTGTTTGGTATAATTGTTTAATAATACACCTGTCTATATGCCTACAAAATCCCTAACATTATTAAGTGTACCTAGAAGAACTTATGCTGTTTTGAAGGCAATAGAGGGTCACACCAAATATTGACGTGATTTAGATTTTTCTTCTGTTCACTCATTATCATTTTGTTAATTTATATATAAAAATTATTAACATGTATTTTTGAAAGCATTCTTACTGTACAGCATTTTTTCACACCTGCCTTAAACTTTTACACATTACTGTATGTGTATTTATGCATAGGTTTATATGTATGTGTATGCATATATGTGTATAGGTTTATGTGTATATATGTGAGTGGGTGTGTATGTGTGTGCGCAGGGTGTAGTATCTATATTAACAGAAGTGCTTGCCTGATGTCCATAAGAATCACCAGCCTTAATTATCTGTTCTAGAAGAGTATTAGGCAGCTCCTTCTTAGCTTCTGACTTCAATTTCCCTGCTTTTCTTTACACACAAGACTGCCTACATGCTGGCTACTGGGTATGATCTGTGAGTTGCTGAAATTCATGCTTTGTCTTGTAAGCCTTCTTTTCTTGTTTTGTGGACTCTTATAGGGTTTCTCCCTAAGGTTGTCTCCATATGTCACATGAACCAGGAGATTGTTCTTCCTTCTCTCTGCCCTTCTTTATCTAACAGACAGGATCAGGAGCTTCATCTTTTGGATGTTGTTAGGTGTTTGAAGTAAATAAATTCGCTGAATGCTGCCTTATTCAAAAGTATGATTCACTTTTTGTCTCTTCTAAACTTCTTTGTACAGGTCAGGCTATGTCCAAGGTGACAGTGGCTTCATGGCTTAAGGCTACCACTCACCAGGCTTATTTTCTCAGAAAGAAGCTGGTGCCCTTTTGGGTTATGGCTTATTCTACTAGGTCAGTGAGTGCCTCTTTGGTCTACAAGAACCAGGCCACTGTGGAACAGATGTTTCTTCACAAATTTTTAAAACACTACAGCATCAGTGTGCTATTGGGCTGGTTTCTGCTGATGCCAGTTTTGGTCGGAAGGTTCTTCATGCTGTTGTACTTGTTCATTGTTTTTTTTTTCTAGAAACCACTTCATTTTTGGTTTCTTGGTTTGTTGTGTAGGCATCGATTGACACCTGTGTTTCATGCTTTTCCAGTTCGTCTCTGTTAGAACTGGTCTGTGTTTTGGGAGTTATTTTACCATCCCTGGGTTGGTCGATGGCTTTAGTAAATCCTCTGGGCTCCTGTGTTCCACACTTGACGTAAGAGAAAAATGAATTTTTGTGTACTTACTGATCAGTCCTTTTCTCTTAGCTCATGTGGAACACAGTACTTCCCTCCCGGAAAAAAATAGCTGTTTGAGACCCTGGCAGGGGGGTCATTTAGATTCTCTGATTTACGTGATTCCCTTTCCTGCCTCCTTCTGTTTCCTTTGATCTTTCATATATGTTAAAACTGAACATGTCTGGTGGGGGTAAGGTGAAATAGGGAAAGATTCTCCACCTCCGAGAGTCTTTTTAGTAAAGTGCCTTGCCCTCCTGACTGAAGGATATTTTACAAACCTCAACATATGACCTCATTCATACAGGAAATGGCTTTAAATGATGATTTTCAGTATATTATAAAATCCATCAACTTTATTGTAAGGAAATACAAACAGACACAAAGATACTAAAGGCAAATGATCTCACGCATTTCGCATACAAGGTGCTTAATCATAGACTAAACCAGACATCTCACCAATCCATTTTCTGTCACTACAAGGACCAATCTGTTCAAAATGTTTGATTGCCTATCTCTCAGAGTTCATCTCAGTTCTCTGAGCATAATTCATTCTTACTCTAGGGTTGAACCTGAGAGAACTGAAAAGCAACCATTACAACACAAAAACTTAAATATGCACATTTGAAAGAATATATATATATATATATATATATATATATATATATATATATATATATATATATATATATATTCAAGTATACTCAGCCTGGAATACTCCCACCCTCATAAGAGACAGCACACAAGAAAGAAAAGAGATGAAGTGCATCCATATCTGCGAAACTTTTATGATCCATTGTGGACTTTCCTCATGACAAATGGCATAACCTTCATTTCATCTCTTTTCTCTCTCATTTGCTGTCTCTTATGAGGCTGGGAGAATTCCAGGCTGAGTATACTTGAATATGTTCATTTTATATGAGACGTGCACCGAATATTTTCTTGAATAGCATAACATAGTTAAAAACGCCAATGTTTTTACTATATCAAAAAGTGTATTTCAGGATCATTGAGGATGACATCCCTCAACAACAGCAGAAAGAGAAAGGACAGAAAATAATTACACAGTGCAAGTAACAACATATTATTTGTTTAATCCTTAAGGCCTTTGCTGGACAAGGCAAAAATCCCAAAGTCTTCTCTATGTGAAAGCTTACGCTGCAAATCGCCACCACTTTCACCCTTTCTATGCCCTATGCAGCAAAACCCCCAAGATGAGAATTATGTTCTCATCCAAACTGCTGAGCAACTCCTGTCTTATAATCTTCACAATTTATGTTGGTTATGAGGTTCCAGACTCTTTCTCTTAAACACCTTCTAGTTTTCCCAATATATTATACTTTACATACACTACCGGTCAAAAATTTTAGAACTCCTCAGTTTTTGATGCTTTTAGTTATTGCCATAAAGCTTGGCAAAACCATTAGCAAAACATGTAAACATTGGGTATTTCTAAACTCAAGACAAATATTATAATCTATTTAGCAGGGTTTTTTAGCATTTGTAGATGTATAAAAGTGTAAAAGCTAAAAAAAGTGCTTTTGTTACATTTTTTCATCATATTTTATAATTTTTTTATAGTAAATTATATGATATGATGAAAATAATGGTATCTTTAGAGAGCCCATTTTATGGCAAGAAAAAAAAAATATAATATATGTAGGTACATTAAATGAATAAGAGGAAAATTACAGCCATTGTCCAGAAAGACAAAAATGTTTCCAAACCTCCGCATTGAATCGTTTTGTTTAAACCTTTAACCCTTTAAGGACCAGCCTCGCACGCACACAGCCAGCTACTATAAACAAAAATAATACAATATGATGAAAAAAATGTAGCAAAAGTACTTTTTTTTAGCTTTTTACAAACGCTAATAAAAAAACCTGCTAAATAGATTATAATAGTTGTCTTCAGTTTAGAAATACCCAATGTTTACATGTTTTTCTAATGTTTTTGCTGTTATATGGCAATTACTACAAGTAGCAAAAATTGAGGAGTTCTAAAACTTTTGACCGGTAGTGTATATATTACACCTTAACAAATATATTAAATTCTTGGTATCACAGTTTATTTAATTCTTCATTTTGTATTACTGACCTGTAAATGGGGAAATTAATGTTTTAGATGAAACTACCCATTGACATCAATTACACCTACTATATACATATTATGCATTTCTCATATCTAACCAAGTGTGTGCAGTGTCCTTCTTTCTATTCCCAAGATACTAACTAGGAGATAATCTGTTAGCTAAGGTGCTTTTCTGGATACAAATGTGTACCCTTTCTGTAAAATTGTGTGCAATTTCTTCCATAAGAACTGGTACATGTTTTAGTTATGTTTCTAATCTGTGGAAATGCACAACTTCATAATCCATTAAATTTTTTCTTAGTGGAACTAAACAAATATATTTGTGACTTATCTTTAGAAATGTGTTGTGTCCTATTTATTACACACTTTGAATAACTTGTTTCAGAAAGCCTTTTATGCAAATCTTCAGAAGCTTGCTCTACTAGTACACTTGTGGAACAATTCCTTTTCAGTCTTATGAACTGTCCCACAGGTATACATCTGATGATATGTTGCGATAATAGTTGTCTGCCCTTAAGAGTATGGATTTTCTGTACACATTAGTTTGAACTTAACCACCAAAGGGGAAGTGATGGATAAAAAATGACCATTAGTGTTATTGACTTGAGTAAAAAATAAATGAGATTCATTATCAATAAAAAGAAAAAAAAATCTATTTAATTTTGATCTCCACTCAAAATCACCAAAAATATTATCAGTATATCTCTAAAAAAGATACTATCTCTATATGGATTAGCTTCTAAAAAGATGTGGGACTCTTCCCACCAACTCATAAAAAGGTTGGCTTTTGAAGTCACAAACTTGGCCCTTTCAAAGCTTCATGTCTTTGGAGATAGTTAGGGCCATCAAACAAAACTTGCAAAAGAAAATTGCAAAAATCTTTTAAATAATTGTTATAGCTCTTCAAGGGATATTATATAACTTTTAATCCAAAATTATGTCAAATACAAGAATAAAGAGAAACCCAAGAAACACTTTTCTATATATTGATAACATGGGTGTTTTTTTATTTTTACACCATTAAAGTAAATTATTAAAGCATAATTTGAACCTCTTCGTGTGGACCATAAGTTTTTCTCCAATCAGATAACAACAAAACGGAGAACCAGGGGGCACCACTAGTGCAGAAAAGGGGGGTCACAATAGCTACCTCCACCAAAACACCATTGAAGTGGATACTCAATAAGGAGGTGGCTGGGCTCACAGAAGTACTTCCTGGGATGGCATAAGCTTAAAGGGATAGTAATACTTAAATATTACTAATCCCCATATTGTAGCTATGGTAAAAAGAACTGAATTGTCCCCAGGTTCATCTCCTCAAACCTTTATGGTTTGAGAGACAACCGAACGCAAAGTTCTCCCCTCCCTCCCCCTGCCCTGAAGTCAGCGTGTACTGACTGCAGGGGAAGTCTGTCGTACGATAGGCTTGCGGCTCTGCAGCAGAGCCAAGATCGCGTTAGTAAAAAATTATTATTTCACTGAAACGGTCTTCTACATGTGCTTGGTTTGCAAGCACACGTAGAAGACTGTTTCTGTGAAATAATTCTTTATTACTAACTCGATCTTGGCTCAGCTGCAGAGCCACCTAATGAAAATAAGACCGGTTATCCCTGCAGTCAGTACAACGCTGACTTCAGGGAAGGGGAGGGCGGTGGGAACTTTGCGTTCGGTTATCTCTCAAACCATAAAGGTTTGAAAAATTAACCTGGGGACAATTCAATTATTTTTACCATAGCTACAATATGGGGATAAGTAATATTTAAGTATTACTATCCCTTTAAGATGAATCATGAGGCTGGTCCAATAGTGCAAATCTGCTATTAGCAATATTAAAATAGAAATAAAGCAATGTTAGTCACCTCAAGGACAGTAGGGGAATCCATAATTGGATCCCTTGCTTACAGTGCCTAGAGAGATGAGTTACACCTTACTGATGAGGCCCAAGAAGTCTAGGGTCTGGGGTTGGCTGCTTCTCTTATTCAGAGAGGAATTGCCTGGCATTTCGTGGCTGGATTGCTTTTTTGGCAGGACCAGTGTGATATGTTATCAGATATTTCCTCTCTGTGAAAGGCACTAGTGGACTAATAGAGACTGCACCCTGTAGGACACCACTCATAGAGAACCTGCAAATTTCTATTGCAGGCTTGTTCCTAGATGAGCGTCTCAGACTCCCACTTTACATATACAAATTATCCTTGGGATTAGTCACCCCAAGGGTAATAGGGGAATCCAGTATTGGACCCCTTCTCACAGTGCTTAAAGAGATCAGCTACACCTCAATGACGAGGTCCAACAAGGCCAAAATTATTTTAATTTTGCTAATTGCAGAGCTGCACTATTGGGTGCCCTCTGTTTCTTTTGTTTTTTGTATTTCCCCAATCAATTTGATAAAGAAAAGTTTTTAATAGCATGTGTGTGTGCGTGTGTATATATATATATATGCGTTACAGGAGAGACTGTTCTGTTGAAATATAGACCAATTCAATAAGTAACGGTTGCTTTTAATTTCTTTCAGGTTCAGCCCTGTAGTAGTTATGAATTATGCTCAGGGAGCAGAGATGAAATGAACTCTGAGAGAAAGGCAATCAAACTTTGCAATAGATTTGTCTTTGTAGAGACAGGTAGTTACTTCTTGAATTTAATTAATGGATTGGCGCTATATCTGGTTTAGTCAAAGATTAAGCATCTGGGATGAGAAACGCGTAACATCATTTGCCATTAGAGTCTTGGTGTCTGTTTACATTTATGTTGGAAGTCGTCATTAAAAGCTGTTTCCTGCATGAGTGTGGTTGATTTGTTTGCTAAGCATCAATTACAGGAGTTGAAATACCTAAAGATCGTTAAGAGGAGAGAGTAGGTGTATAGCGGTGAGTTTTGTATCTCGATTTGCTCATTATGATACAGTACATACAGTTCAGTGCTGCTGATTAATTTTACAGTTGTATGGAGGATTCTTTACCCCATGGTTCCTGTGTTCCACATGGACTAAGAAGAAAGGATTTGTTGGTAAGTACACAAAAATTCCTTTATATGAGAGAGTGTGTGTTTGTGGGTTTGCATATATGTGTATAGGTTTGTGTGTATGCACACACGTGTGTGTGCATTTGCATATATGTGTTTAGGTTTTTGTGTGTGTGTATATGTACAGTATAGGTTTATACTGTATGTGTGTGCGTGTGTGTGTATGCATACATATAGGTTTATATGTGTGTGTGGTGTGTGTATGCTTATATGTGTAGTGTGTGTATATGTGTATCCATATATTTGTATATGTTTGTGTATGTGTGATGCATATATGTGTATACGTATATATATATGTATGTATTCAAATATGTGTATAGGATTATATGTGTGTCTGTATTCATATATGCCTATAGGTTTATGCATCTCAGAAATTGCAAGGCTACTCATGGCCACACCCCATTGCTCCACCCTCTGCTCCCGCCACTTACTGACACAGAAAATGTCCTTTGCTTATAACAAGCAAACACAAAAATGTTCTTAAAGGGATAGTAATGTTTCATAATAAAAGCAGCTCTAATTAATCATCATAGTATTTGGACTTTGGAGAGTGTTATTTCATTTCTGTCAGATTTGTAGTTCAAGAGTAATTCAATGACAAAGTATCCCCCTCCCGCCCCTTTTACTGATGTAACACTGCTTAGCCAGAGCAGAAGGAAGGTGCCCAGGTAGACTGCAGAGAGGGACAATCTTCAGTTAAGATAAGGGAAAAACCTGAAAAACTTGTCAAGGGGGGCAGGGCTTTCATTGTTCCCATAGGAAGAAGATTGTCCCCTTCTGTTATCTGTCTGGTCTATGGACTGGACTCCACATCTGAAAAGAGACGGCTTACACTAGGTAAAAGGGACGGGAGGGGAAACTTTGCTTGTGAAGTATATCGTTCTTCAAGTTTTTTTAATGCCTACAAAATAAAATAAACATAAAACGAAGCATTACTATCCCTTTACATGCCATTGCTTGTACACAAACTGGTCATATTTGTATATAAACGGGACATTAAAGGAATATATAAACCAGTCACCATAAACCAAGAATGGATGTCTGGTGCAGGTAGATTTCAATTCCAACCCTGTATATTTGACAATATTTCTCTGTTGTAACTGCTCCTAATATCTCCTGAATTTAATTAATTTTGAATGTAGTATCCAACATAAAATACGGTTCCTCTCAGAAAGATTTGTGATTAATAATTCCTTTTGTTTTCTTTGCAGGAGAGAAATTCTTCAGAATGTTGATGTAATCAGAAACTTTTCTTTAACCAAGAACAGTGTGAGAACTGGACAGTTAATGCATTACGATTACTCTAGCCATAAGTATGTTTTCTCAATCAGTAATAATTTCCGTTCGTTGCTTCCAGACACGTCCCCAATAGCGAATAAACATTATAACATTTGTGCTGTGATAGGAAACAGTGGGATTCTAACAGAAAGCCAATGTGGACCTGAAATCGATAAGTCCGATTTTGTCTTTCGTTGCAACTTTGCCCCAACTGAAGCTTTCCAAAAAGACGTTGGAAGGAAAACCAACCTAACAACCTTTAACCCAAGTATCCTTGAGAAGTATTACAACAATCTGTTGACGATACAGGATCGAAACAATTTTTTCTTAAGTTTGAAGAAGCTTGACGGGGCAATTCTCTGGATTCCAGCCTTTTTCTTCCACACTTCTGCAACAGTAACACGGACTCTGGTTGACTTCTTTGTTGAACACCGAGAGCAGCTAAAGGTTCAGCTAGCTTGGCCAGGAAATATCATGCAACATGTTAACAGGTGAAATTATTTCCTTTAAATGAATGTTCAGTGAAGTACTGTAAAATCTCAGGTATAATACACACTTGTGTATAATATGCAGGTATAAATTATACCCAAGATTGTAGGGGAAAACAAAAGTGCTTATGTATAATACGCACCATTGTTTTCCCTCCCTCTACCAACCCAAAAAAAATTGTTTCTTGTCTGTTTCCCTCCCTCCACCCACCTCAATATGCTCCCACCTTCCACCCCTCTACTCACCCCCTCCTGAGGCATCTGGCATATCTGCGCAAGTGGCCAGCATGCTTGCATTTGCCACCAACTACCTAAATTCACTCTGTGAGGACTTGTGTTAATTCATGATACTGCTAGTGCCCTTTGAGGACCTGAAGGTCCTTGCAGGGCAGTACAGTATATCTAAAGCATAGAACTCTGTGCACTGAAACTACAGTAGTGCACTGCGAGGACCTTTAGGTCCTCAAAGAGGACTACCATTATACTGAATTAATACAGATCCTCACAGGAGGATATGGGAAGCGGTAGATGCAAGCATGAGGCCTGCGGCACAGATGTCCCAGATGCCTCCTTAGGAGCTGTGTAGAGAGAGGGGAAGGTGGCAGCATATTGAGGCGGAGGGAGGGAGTTAGGGATATCAGTTTTAGTCACGTGTGTAAAATACGCACCCTACCCCCACACACACACTTCACATAAGTTGAAAAGGGGCAAAAATCTGAGTAGTATATGTGAGATTTTACAGTACTGAGGCTGAAGGACTAAGAAGGACTGGAACAATTCTGGCACAAAGTAAATTCATCATAGGAGACAAATAAAAACCCCTTAAATGCTAATTAGATCTCCAAATCAATGAGTTGTAGACCTCTGTAGCCCCTTATGGTGCAGTCGGCCTGCCCCAGCATTGTTCCGCTTTCTAGTAAATAACAGTGGTATGGACCCATTTTACCTTGTGTTTCCTACTAATGAAACGTGCAATTTATTCCATATATCATATTACATAGATCTGTAATCAGTTTGCAATGAGAATATATGACTGTGTACAGGGCTCAAAATTTCCACTCGCCACTAGCCAATGGCGAGTGAAAATTTAGCCCTTCAAATGTTAAGCCCTGACTGTGTATATGACAAATTACCTGTGGGCAAAATTTTGAATAATGAAATGAACCCTTTGAGTGCCAGAGGGATGTGCACCGCATCGATTCAGGGAACATCCCTCTGGCTCAAAGGGTATGAAAAAAATACAGGTTGATTTTTTATGAGAGCATGTAAATTTGATAATCCAAGACTTTATAGAAAATACATATTTAACCTTTTGAATGCCAGAGGAGTACACAACGCATTGCTTTGCATTGCACTCAAAGGGATATATATATACTTTATATTGCATGCACTGTCCTTCCGTAGTCTGGGGAAATCAATTTTCCTTTGCATTTGTCACTTCACATCATGCTGTGTCTTACACAGTGGAATACAGTTGCCTGACCAGGATATTGGAGCTCATTACGTATCTTACACAGTACAGTACAGTTGCCTGACCAGGAGATTGGGGACATTATGTCTCTTACACAATACAGTAAAGTTGCCTTACCAGAAAATTGGAGCACAGTAGGTGTTTTACACAGTAGAGTGCACTTACCTGACCAGGAGATTGGGAACATTAGGTGTCTCACACAGTACAGTACAGTTGCCTGACCAGATTGGGGACATTATGTTTCTTACACAACAGAGTATATTTGCCTTACCAGAAAACTGGAGCACAGTAGGTGTCTTACACAGTAGAGTGCAGTTGCCTGACCAGGGCCGAATGTACATCTCAGGAGCCTGAAGGCACAGAAATCTGAAGCTCCCCCCCAAAAAAAAAAGAGTGCAAAAAGTTTTGAGATAAATATTTTTATTCAGTCACCATACAAACATAAATGAAAGGGTCATTCTAAGCTACACAACTAGTTGTAGTGGTTTTGGTGCCAGGAGTGCCTGGCTCTTGGCCAATGAATATAGTCTGTGGGCCTGTGGTTAACACCTCCAGAGGTGCCATCTATGGCGCATATATATATATATATATATATATATATATATATATATATAAATAAAATGGGGTACAACTACAGCAACAACATATACACACAGAGCAGCAGCTCCAGAAGAAAGCACATGCGTACTTACCTCTACCTGGAGAGGCTTGACTTGTTGTTGCTGGATGCAGCTTCTCTCTGTGACCGTCTGACTACAGGCAGCTCCTCTGTGACTGTGCTGTTCCTGTTCATGGGATCCCTGCAGGGTCTGGGAGGGGAAGTTCCGGCAAGTGAAGAGGTTGGGTGGGACACTGTGGGAGTAATGTGCCACCGGATTATCCGGATCACATCCGGCCTCGGCACGCAGAAGAAGCATGATGATGTGCCTCCGTGGCACTTCAGGCAGCTGTGGCCCATGGCACAGCACTCCACTCTCCAACTTCTTCTACAGGAGAAGGGAGAGAACAAGGAGTTCATAAACCCTCCCCCCATGCAGTAGCATGATGTGCTGCGCATCTGCCCGCGGCACTTCATCTGACCCACGGCACTTCTTTCCCAATCCCACTGCGGGCCACTGTGAGTCAGTGACAGTGAGTGGAGGAGGTCATCAGTCATCACACACATCACCACCCCCCCTCGCATTCGGCACTCCAGCAGCTTTGGTCCAGACATGCATCATCATAAGGCTAATTAAAAAATAAAAATATAAAAAAAATATTGGGTTCTTGCGTAGAACCCAAAAGGGACCCACAAATCAGGAAGCCAGCTTTTTACAAGGCACCTGGAGATTGAGATTGCGTGTGGACAACCAGACTCTCTCTCCCACCCAGAACACCGGAGCTGGTAATCACCTACGGTCTGCTTGTCGCTTATAGTGCATCATGGAACTCTGCAGAGATCTCTGAACCCATACCCATGTGGAGCGTAGCGCCCTCAAGTGGTACTCCAGAGCAGGAATGTTCTGCTCCTCGAATGACTCAGGTAGGAGAGAAGGTTAGAACCCATAATTAATCAGAAAGGGAGAGTTCCGAGAGGAGGAATTAACTGCACTATTTCTGGCCAGCTCCGCCCACTGTAACAAGTTCGCCCAGTTGTCATGATGGTCAGAAATGAAACAATGGAGAAACTGTTCCAGCTCCGGATTAGACCTTTTATCAGCTCTGTTCGATTGTGGTGGTAAGCTGAGGAGAACAAGAGCTGGATCCCCATCTGACCACAAAAAGCTCTCCAGAAATGTTACAGAAACTGGCTCCCGCAATCTGAGACCACCACCTTGGGTATACCATGGAAAGGAACTACCTCCTTCGCAAAGATCTCGGCCATCTCCTTGGAGGAGGGGAGTCCCTTAAGTGGCACAAAATGGGCCATCTTTCAAAATCTATCCACAATCATAAGAATGACTGTGTAACACTCAGAGATCGGCAACTGAACGATAAAGTCAATTGACAAGTGTGACCATGGATACTCCCCGTTCGGGATGGGCTGCAGGAGGCCAACCAGCAGGTGATGAGGAGTCTTAGTCCGTGCACAAGTGGAACATGCTGAAACAAAAGCGGAACAGTCTGCCCTCATGCTGGGCCACCAAAAGAGTCTGGACATCGACCACATCAGTTGGTCTCTACCAACATGTCCTGCAGCCTTAGAGGAATGTTATGTCTCCAGAAGTCTGGTACGGAGGGATTCGGGAACAAAACATCTCCCATTAGGTCTCTCTGCCAGGGCGGAAGCTTGGGCAGTCAAAATCTCCTCGCCCAGTGGTGATGTAATACTGGTGCGTATCGTAGCCAACATGCGGTTGGGAGGAATAACAGGCACCGGAGGAGACTCCTCCTGAGACTCGGACCCAAATTGTCGAGAGAGAGCATCCGCTCTAATATTTTTGGTACCAGGAAGGTAGGAAACCACAAAATTAAACGTCGAAAGGAAGAGGGCCCATCTGGCCTGATGTGAAGGCATCACATCATTAGCCTCCAATAAATATGTGAGGTTTTTGTGATCTGTCAGTATCAGGATCAGAACCACTGTGCCCTCCAGCAGATAACGGCATTCTTTCAAGGCCAAGATGATGGTGAGCAATTCCCGATCGCCCACATCATATAAACTCTCAGCCTTCAACAGTTTTTTAGAGAAATAGCCGCATGGCAGCAATGATTTACCAGGGCCCGAGTGCTGGGACAGCAACGTGCCCACCTCCAGTGTAAATGGCAGGGAGGGGTTAGAGTGGGACAATATCGGGGCAAAGGTGGACTTCAATTCTTCAAAAGCCTTAAGTGCTTCAGGATCTCAATCTGAAGGATTAGCTCCCTTCTGTATCATGTGAGTGAGTGGTTTCACGACTGAGGAAAAGTTTCGAATAAACTTTCTGTAATAATTAGTGAAGCCCAGGAACCTCTGTATGGATCGTAGCCCCATGGGAAGAGGCCACTGCAAAAGAGCAGACAGTTTTTGCAGATCCGTGGCCAGACTAGTGGATGAAATCATGTATCCCAAGACAGTCACCTGGGATTTGTGGAATTCACATTTCTCTAATTTGCAGAACAACTTGTTCTGTCTTAGCAGTTGTAGAACCCAGGCTACATCTGCTCTATGTGTCTCCAAGGTAGGAGAATGGATGAGTATATCGTCCAAATATACAACAACACAGCTCTGGAGTAGGTCTTTTAAAACATCATTAATGAACTCCTGGAAGACAGCGGGATTGTTGCACAATCAGAAAAGCATAACCAAATACTCATAGTGCCCACTCTGAGTGTTAAACGCTGTCTTCCATTAATCACCCTCTCTTATTCATATCAAGTTGTATGTGACCCTCAAGTCAAGTTTTGTGAAAACTGTCAAGCCTTTGATACGATCAAATAGCTCCGGTATAGGATAAGTGTTCTTTACCATTAGCTTATTTAGGCCCCTGAAGTCAATACATGGTCTGAGCTCCCCATTTTTTGTTCTTAACAAAAAGAAGCCTGCGCCCGCAGGGGATGAAGACTTCTGAATAATGCCCCTAGCTAGGGCGTCTTCCACATAGTCCTCCATGGCCTTGTTCTCCTCCACCGACAAGGTATATACTCGGCCCCTAGGAGGTCTGGCCCCTGGTACCCGATCATCAGTACAATCATGAGGCCGTGTGGCAGCAATGTACTGGCTTCTACCTTATTAAATACCTCTTTTTAGGCCTGATACTCAGCAGGTAACAAGGTAGAGGTACACAATATTCTCGTAGGCTGCAGGAGGCAAGACCTCACACATAGAGATGACCATGACAGGATGTCACAGGTTTGCCAATCAATTCTAGGGTTGTGAGTCTGCAGCCATGGAAACTCCAGAATTATGTCATTATGGGGGAAATGTATCACCTGAACTGTTGTGTCTCCACATGGAGTGCCCCTACCCTCAGAGACAAGGGATGAGTCTCATAAGTAACTTCTGCCAGCTGTAGAGGTCTGCCTTCAATAGCCTCAATGGCCAACAGAGAGGAGTGAGGCAACAATGGAATATCGTGTTTGGCCGCGAAGTCTGCATCAATGAAAAACCAAGTGGCCCCTGAGTCCAGTAGTGCTGGAGACACCAAAGAAAACTCGGTCCAAGAGAGTACGACTTCAAAAATCAGCTTGTCCATTACTGTCTCTGGGAACTGTGAAATTCCACCCAGGGTCTGTCCCCTGCTTCACCCTAGTCGCGGGTGTTTTCCTGGCCGAATAGGGCAAGCACTCAACAAATGGCCAGGTTCCCAACAGTATAAGCAAAGGCCCCTCCTCCTGCACCGAGCCCTCTCCTCAGAAAGGCGTGTAAAACCTAGTTGCATAGGTTCCCCCCCAATGGGGTCAGAATTAGGAGGTGAGGGAGGACAGGGTGGGCCTGAGAAACTAGGTGCCAACCGGGGTAAAGTTTTACGCCCATGCTCTTTGAATGAAGGCCTCTCACGGATTCTCGTCTCTAACAGGATGGTGACTGAGATCAACTCCTCCAGATCACCAGGCAGTTCCCGAGCTGCCGTCTCGTCCTTAATTGTGTCACACAAGCCCTGGGAGAATGCAGCAACCAGGGCTTCATTGTTCCAACCAACCTCCGCTGCCAGAGTGCGGAACTCAATAGCATAGTCCGCTACAGTATGTGCTCCCTGACATATTGTCATCAGTCATTTGTCAGCGGAAGTAGCACACCCAGGAATGTCAAAGGCTCTCCGAAATGAGGCAGGTTCCCCGTCATATCTTTGGTGTAGAGGCGGGGAGCCAGACAATCCTCTACTTATGCCCACCTCAAGGTCAGTGGCCACAACCGGCGCAGGTGCTGGGGAAGCCACTGGTTTCGAAGCAAAGTGGTCTAGGAGAGCCGTGCGATTTAACAGTGTCTGCATAGCAAAGACAATTGGTCTATTCTCTGGTCTTGAGAATCCATCCTGGACAAGAGGCTCTGATTAGGAGGAGTGTCTGTACCTTCATTCGACATGGCCCTTGCGTACTGTTACTGTAATCAGGCAAAAAAGGACAAACACAGTAATAAAATATAACCACCTTAATTGGAATATACAGTGATAGTAATATATGAGATATAGCGACAGACCACTGGATGATAGGGCCCAAGCTCCTAGCTGGAGCTGCACACTGTGCTACGCACTGCACTACTGCGAGGTACCAGAGACCAAAGGCAACAGGGAGCAAGAGTCAGACAGAGCCAAAGAACACAGAGGCTAACAGTCAGTCAGACTAGGAGCGTACGGAGCGAGTAGTCAGCCAGAGCAACAGGTCAGGCAAAGTGGGGATACACTGAGCGAGATAGGACCCAGAGCCGGAGGACAGACAAACCAGGGACTACACGAAGCGAGTGAGTCAGCCAGAGCCACAGGTCAGAACCGATGTGGGTAGTCAGGAAAGCCAGGGTTTACAAGGAGTGAGTTAATCAGCCAGAGCCACAGGTCAGAACTGATGTGGGTAGTCAGACAAGTCGGGGTTAACAAGGAGCAAGTTAATCAGCCAGAGCTACAGGTCAGAACCGATGTGGGTAGTCAGACAAGCCAGGGTCATACACGGAGGGGATTCTCAGATAGGCACAGGTCACAACGGAGCTCAAGAGTAACTAACAGGAACACCACATAAGGGCAATGACTCCCAGGCCCAGGGAGGTTTATAAAGGAGCAGAAGGAGGTGGGACCCAATTAGGCCATCCAGAATAGGCCCCTAAACAGACGTCCGTGCCAGTGCCTATTACCTGATGTAGCAATGAGTAAGTGACCGGAGGCCATGCTGGCTGGCAGCCATACAGAGGTAAGGAAGCACGGGATAGCCCAAGGGAGACTGTGATACTTGCACAGTAGAGTATGGTTACCTGACCAAGAAATTGAGGTGAATGCTGTGTCTTTCACAGTACAGTACAGCTGCATGACCATGAAGTGGAGATACATGCTGTATCTTACACAGTGTAGTTGTCTGACCACAAAACGGGAGTTGCTTGATAAGAAAATGGATTTTAAAAAGGTAAATTACCATCCTTCTCTTAAGTGGAAGATCATTTGGTTTAGAGTGTTCTTGTAAAACACAAAGGATGGTAACATATATGTACCAATTTTTATAGAGGATGGCCATAAAATTGAAGAATGTGTTTAGTTTAACCCGTTGGGGTCCAAAGTGGAAATTTACCTTTGAAATCAGTGTATTTTTATTTGTTCAAGAGAAGGACTTGCTTAGGAATGCGTCCTTCGTACCACAGTTAAGTATATAGACTATTTTGAATCTGAACTCTTCTGTAGTCTATAACTAAGCAAGAACATTTTACTTCTTGAAAACATTCTTGTGCTCAATCAGAGTCATGGGTGGGGTGCTCTCTAATTTCACTGAGTCTGATAAAAAGTATTGTTTATTGTGTGGAAGGTGAAAACTAACTGCAGACCTGAAACAGTATACAACAAATACAAACAACAGCAGATACTATTCAATAAATATATAAACTGATCAACCTGTCATCGAAACATAGATTTTGACAGCACAAAAGAACCATCTGGCCAATTAAATCTGCCCATTTCCCTTTCTGCATGAAGGATGCTGAGTCCTAACTAATTGCTTCTGTTGAACACAAGAGCCACATACTTTATAACTATACTTCCTGTGACAGTACTGCTAACTCCTGCAGGAAACCAAATGTACATGGACATTCAGTCTTAGGGACTTATGCATGAGACATGTTTGGTTTGGTAGCATGTGTGTTTGTGTATTATGTGTACTAAAAACAAGTTTAAGTCTGCCAGCTTGCTGTCCTCCATCCTCGGTAACAACCCTGCTGCCCTGGGATTCTAAGGATCCACAGACTAGGGTCCTGAATTCACTTCTTCAGAATCTGCAGGTTCAGTACCTAGGACAGCACTGAGTCTGGGGTTTCCTAGCCCATAGTAACCAGAAAGCTGGACACATATGTTTGTACAAATGTAGAGATTAGTGTTGAGCGAGCACCCCAATGCTCGGGTGCTCGGGTGCTCTGACCGAGCACCGCCGGAGGCTCGAGTGCTCGGCCGAGCACCCGAGCCCCATTGACTTCAATGGGGCGACACGAGCATTACACCAGGCACCCCCTGCTCTGATGAGGGGAGGGTGCCTGGTCAATGCCCCCTTCATCTCCACAATGTCCCCCTTCATCTCCGCAATGTCCCCCTTCATCTCCGCAATGCCCCCTTCATCTCCGCAATGTCCCCCTTCCACAATGTCCCCCTTCATTTCCACACTGTCCCCCTTCATCTCCGCAATGCCCCCTTCATCTCCGCAATGCCCCCTTCATCTCCGCAATGTCCCCCTTCCACAATGTCCCCCTTCATCTCCACACTGTCCCCCTTCATCTCCGCAATGCCCCCTTCATCTCCGCAATGTCCCCCTTCCACAATGTCCCCCTTCATCTCCACACTGCCCCCCTTCATCTCCGCAATGCCCCCTTCATCTCCGCAATGCCCCCGTACCTCCAGTCCCTGGTGGTCCAGCGGAGCGTCTTCAGATCTGTGCCTCCTTCGGCACAGATCCCCGCCACCCGAACATGGCGGGCGAGCACATGGCGGTACTCGACGAGTACCGCCATGTGCCGAGCAGAGCGATGCTCGAGCCGATCCGAGCATCGGCCGAGCATGCTCGCTCAACACTAGTAGAGATAACATTATCTTTGAGTATGTGTAGGATTCATGAGAGCAATGGCCCTCACTCAGGGAGGACATAAGACTTATAAAATTACCTGAGGGGCACAAGGGAGAAGGGGTAATCCAATCAGCCCATTGTATCATATTGAGATGTTGGCAGGACTCTGATTGGGAACTTTCAAATCCATAGCCCCACCAGCTGCTTCTGGGAGCAGCTTGCTCTCAGATTGGTCACCCTGACCTCTGAGGAGGGAATGGGGAGAAATCAGACATGAGGCTAGCTGAAAGTTCCAGAAGGAAAGGGTAAGGGTAGAGATTATATGATGTGTGGTTTGTAACTTGTCTTCGGACATGCTATGATGCCCCAAGAACATCTTTCCAGTAAAAGAGCTTTTGATGCCATCCTTTCAGCCTGATTCAATGGAATTGTCACTCTCAAAAATTGTTGGTGAGCCTGGATGGATCGGTACATGTAGATCGGAGTCTGTAAGATTGATGGAGAGAGGGCTTCTATAGTTGATTTTGGGGTTTCCATTCTGAATTTTTGCCCATTGATGACTTTGTTCACCCATCTCAGATCTATGATCAGGCGAAATCCTTGAGGGGACTTTGGTACCAGAAAAAGGGGAGAATAGGTGCCTCTTTCTTGTTGAGCCGGAGGAGCTGGAACAAGAACTTGAGAACCGATAAAATGGTGGAGGGCCTTGAGAAAAATATGCTTCTGGCCGAGAGAGCCTGGTAAATAGGTTGTCAAAAATCGACTGGGAGGAGGAGAGAGGAACTCTATCCAATATCCATTTTGAAGAAGATGGAGAACCTAAGTGTCCATGGTGATCTTCTGCCATGCTGGGAGAAAACCACATGGCCTTCCTCCCAGAAGGGCGGGATCTGTGGAGGTCCTGGCATCTGTATGAAGAAGGACGTGGTCCTGTTGAAGAATCCTCTGCCCTTGGTTCTTAAGGGAGGTCTCTGAGTAAAAGTCAACCTATCCCTTGACGGGTGAAGAAATCTGTTCCTTGAGTTGTGGTCTGGAATCACTTGAGGATTGCTTGCGAAAGCATGGAAATTTACTTCTAGAAGGAAGACATTTCTTGGAAGTGGTCGTGTCTCAGAGTTGTTCCAACTCCTGGCCAAACAGGGCTCCACCCTGGAAAGGCATGGTACATAAGCGTTTTTTTGAGGCCGCATCCGCCATCCAAAATTTCAGCCAAATCACTCTTCGTGCCGTTATGGCCAAGGCGGAGTCTTTAGCGTCCAGGGAGTCATCACACAGGAAATCAACTGCCATACTCACTGCAGAAAGTTTGTTCGAGATAGCCTCTCCTCTATGGTTTCTAGACAGGATATATTGGAGATCTGACAGCCAAGCACTGAGTGAGTGTGCTACTGAAACAACCGCAATGCCAGGCTTGAATCCCCGAAGTGGAAGCTTCAAAAGCTTTCTTGATAGCTGCCTCTGCCTTTCTGTTCATGGGATCATGAAAACTGGAACCATCTTCTAAAGGAATGGCAGACCGGCAAATAACCTTGGTGACAGCTGCGTCTACCTTAGGAATTTCCTATTTTTTTGCGTCTGAGCAAAAATGTCAGGTCTTCATGAATTGGGAACATCTTGGACTGGTGGGAGAAACTTTTGAAAAGCTGGTCTTTTTTGCTTGTGGATTCCTTGCCGTCCTCTAAGTCCATGACTGCCCGGACTGCTGAGACTAGCTGGAAAGAGGTATGTGTCTTCAGATACTTCTCAGTTTTCACCTTCAGAGGAGTATTCATCCACAGGGAATCTATCCTCTTTCTCTGAACCTGAGGAGTCTGTGTCTGGATGCCGGTTTGCTGATCACGGTTTTGCAGACAGCGTGCTCTGACTTGATCAAAATTCATTTGCAATTTGGAGAGAAGCCAAGACATAAACTCCTGCACATGAGTGGCGGTATCAGATGCCAAAACGTGTTGGGCACAGGAACCACAGTACTTCCCTTGCTGTGCATCAGGTAGTGGTTGTTCGCAAGAGGAACATGTAGTGTGTTTGGGTTTGGAGGTAGCCTTTTTAGGTAAGGCTGTCTCAGTATTTTTAGTGTCAGACATGCTGAAATGTAGAGAAAAGAAACACATAGGCAAAATTAAGCCTCCATAAATTTCTACCCACATAATGCCAACCAGGCAATAAGAGGGATTCTCATATTGGGCAAAGGAGAAAAGGTCCAGCACAGTCACTAGGGGAAATAACAACTAGGTCCAGTCAGAAGAGATTAGCTGCAACAAGAAAAAAACAGCCCCATGGCGGCAATATATAGTTAATTATCCTACCAGAGTGTGGAAATGAGGGCCCCTGAATCCCCTTGTCCCCTGTGTTGTCTCTATTGCTCCATTGCAGCCTGCTCCAGTGGATGTGAGTAAGGTGGAAGGCAAACAGGCGTTCCAGCAGTAGTATCCGGCTTCCTATAGAGGCACTGTGCATGTGCATGCTAGATGTGGCGTCTCCAAACGCCTGGGACAGCAGGAGCTCATCCTTCCACCGGGAAGTCAATTAAAAAGTTGGGTAGCATGCTAGCAAAGCCTCCCTCCCTAGGGATGCCTCTGGAAATCAAAAAGTTATGTGTCTTGCCCCTTATAAGGGGTGGGAGCTAGTTAAAAATAACCTATGCCGATTTCCTGTCTTGGGAGGAGAAGGATCTCTAATTGTGTGCTGCTTGGGATGACATGGAAAGAGAAAGATGACTTCCTCTATGGACATGATAACCAGTACCAATTTAAAGTGGAAATGTCACCCCTACATGACTTAATCTTGATAAGTTCCTCTTATAAATTTTATATTCAAGTTTACTTTTCTTGTAAATGTTTGTGTATTGCTAGAAATATTAAATTGAAATTGTACCTGATAACGTCGCTTCCTTGCTCCGGGCAGTACAAGCTGTACCACACGACTCCAGTGTCAATCCCCCCATGTTGCCAAATCCCTCCTTCAACCTGCCCAGCTTATCCTCATGACCTGCTGCTCTCTCATCCTCCTGCACGTCCAGGTCCTGAAGACATAGTGAGAGTGCTTTCACGTAATGCACTCTCACTATAAATAAGCAGCCAGCTTTCCTCATAGTGGAGCGGCGCTCTTCTGGAAAAAAGGAGAGGAAAAGGGGATGTCTTGCAAAGTGTGAGTGACACAGACAGAGAGGGATAGTGCAGGTGCTCAGAACCCACTTAGCCAAGATGGCCGCTCTTTCCCTGTTCGTTTCACTCCGATAGAAGGTCCTTTTTAAAACGATGCTGACTCTTTTTAAAGTTTATTACTGTATTTTATAATTACAATAGATGTTCTCAATTAATGGGAGGTGACATGCATAAACATGATGGTTCCGCTTTAAGATTAATTTTGGAGAATCAGAAATGTTCCATAGTGGCCTTGATTAACCCATTAAGGACCGACACGCGCGGCCGGCACTTGACGACCACAGGGCTTTTTTTTTTTTTTTTTTTTTTTTGTACTTCCGGTTCAGGGCTGGGAGCCCTGAACTCCATGACGTGCCAGGACCGTCATTGGTTCTTAAGTGCCGGACCACCGTGATGGTCCTGGCACGTCAATGGTCACGAAGGGGTTAAGGTAAGTGAGGTTATTATTAGGATGTGTTTGTTCCTTTAAACGTCTGTAGGATTTTTCCTTGGAAACGTCACTCTCCTGATGTTACGATGTACAAGAAGACTGACAGATCTCAATGTGACACATAATGTCAATTTATGTCACTGGTTCTGGGCAGTGATTGTCATATTATTCCAGTGATTAAAGATGATTTGAAATTTCATCAAGGTATGTAACCCCATCCAATTTGATTTGCCAGTCTTTATTATAGCAATGTATCTATTATTTCTAGAGTGCTCTCACACATCGGAGTTAATTTCATTTTTCGACCATTATTGGGTCAGGGTTGGTATGACTGAAGAAACTGCTAATGGAGATTGCCAAACACATGGTGACACTCATTTTGAAACTTAAAGTGGAACTGTCGCCTAAAGACAGCATAGTTTGTTTTACAGAGGATTAACATCTGCCTATGTGTTGCACTTGCTATTTTTTTCTGTAAAATAAATAATTTTTGAGAAATTCACCTTTATATTTTGGTGGCAAGGTATTCTAATAAGTTCTGTTTTAAACCTGCTGTCTCCAGTGTCTGTGATTTGTCTAGATTTATTCATACCACAGCTTGTGGTAATATTGGCCCAACATAGAAACATATTTGTAAAAGGTGCCACAGTGTGCCTCCAACCAGAGTCAGATTATCCACAAGTAATGCTAGATGAGTGCCTAGGGCCACCCATTGCCTGAGTCCCTTATAGGCTACTGGGAGAGAGCAAGGTCAATACAAGGATCTCTCTGGTGAGCTATTCATCGCAAGGCCTGTTCAAATAACCAGTGGCCATCCCTTGAGATTAAAGGAAATGAGGCTTTAACTTCAGCAGAGGAAGACATTTTTTTTCAGTGAGGTCTGTTAAATTGGGGAATTCCTTGCCCAGGGATGTCTAATGGCAGATACAATGGATACATTTTAGAGAAGATTAGATACATTTCAAGAGGGATTCAAGATTAAATTATTTGGCAGCAGGAAAGCTTATATAATTCTCATTTCCCTGGGTTATGAGGCAAATGTTGGACTTAATGGACTTGTGTCTCTTTTCAACCTGATTTGCTATGTTACTTCGGTGCTATTCTCTATTCCATTTCCTGCAGTGTGAGAATCGCAGTAGGGGAGCAGTTCCCCAGGCTCCTCCTTACCCCATATTTACAGGCAGCACTGAGGTGACCTCAGTGCAGCGGAAGTATTGGGTAAGAGGGAGGCCAGGGAAATTCTCCTCCACCATGACAAACATGTTTCAGGAAATGGAGTGGAGAATAGTGAGCTCAAGTTCTTCACTCCTAAAGCGACATGGTAGTCAGACATTGTATGTGGGGGCTGTGAATTCCAGTGGAACCTGGCCGGGGAGCACACATAAAATGTATGTGGGGGCTGTATCTATATCTATCTATCTATCTATCTATCTATCTATCTATCTATCTATCTATCTATCTATCCACACCAAATGAATGAATGAATATCACAGTATGTATTAATACTTTTTTTATTGGACTAACCTTCCAATTTAGGGACAAGCTTTCATGAGTAATGTTTCCTTTTTTGAAGTCTAGATGTTAGACTTGGAAAAGTCATCAACACCATTTGTCATCAACACCATCGGACTAAAACGGCTATCCTAAATTATATATAAACTAGTTAAACAGCCCGTTACACGGCCCACAGTGCCACTTCCACCCGGTCGCGGGGCAGTAACGTGCAGTAGAGACTGCCCGCGCCACGACTGATACAGAGCTGGACGCTCCTTCGGATTGCCCAGCTCTGTATCAGCCACGGTGCGGGCAGTCTCTACTGCGCATGACTGCAGCACGCGCAGCAGTGTGTACTGTGCATGTCGCGGCGTTACACACGATTTAGCAAATTATTATATAGGATTAGAGAGGGGAGAGAGAGATATGATCAATGATACTATGTATTAGTTCAGATACTATCTATTATTACAGGGATATTGGACTGTTGGGCATTAAGTTGTTGCGGAC
The DNA here is from genome assembly GCA_037306005.1 of Rhinophrynus dorsalis. Lineage (NCBI taxonomy): Eukaryota > Metazoa > Chordata > Amphibia > Anura > Rhinophrynidae > Rhinophrynus > Rhinophrynus dorsalis. The sequence continues at coordinate 659,787,974 of CM074718.1, read as the reverse complement.
TACATCTGTTATAATCCCCACCAGTTTGAGGTCCAATAATTGACTGCACTTATACCACTGCATCAATACAAGTTATTGATATAGTGAAGCAATGTACATCATATGCCAGTCTGTATATTTGGATAACTAAATATTGGAACCCCAGTTACACAAAAAAAAGTTTGAAGGATAATCTCACATATATTTTGTTATAAAATTATTTATTGTAGCCAGTCATCAATACATTGTTTTATAATGATTTCCCGCATGCCAAATAAAATACCAGAGCAGTTTGAACTATGGGGAAGGAATGATGTAATATTTTTTAATTGTTAATGTCTTTTTTTACATTTTTAGATATTGGAAAAACAAACACTTATCCCCTAAAAGATTGAGCACTGGGATCCTAATGTATACACTTGCTTCTTCGATATGCGAGGAGATACACTTGTATGGGTTTTGGCCATTTGGATGGGACCCCAACACAGGGAAGGATCTTCCATATCATTATTATGACAAGAAAGGAACAAAATTCACCACGAAGTGGCAGGAATCGCACCAGCTTCCTGCAGAGTTTAAACTGCTGTACAAAATGCACAGAGAAGGACTCACCAAGTTGACTTTATCACAATGTGCCTAAGAACAATGTGAAGTGCCAATTGTTATTAAAGTGCCCGAAATGTAATTGATTATTCATCAAAAATGAACAGTGATGCTCGTGTACTGGGAAGAACTGGGGTAATTCTGGAGCAAAATGTCCCATTATGGGCAAATAGAAATTGCCAAAATATCCACTGATTTAACACCTTGAATGCTAGCGAGGTCTCCAATGCATTGCAAAGCAATGCATTGGAGACCTCTCTAGTATTCAAGGTGTTTAAAATGGAATTGTCACTATGTAACAAATGGGATCTTTGAAAGAGCATTCAAAATCATCTATATTTATATAAGGCATTTTCTATTTCAAGCAATAGTTTACATGTTGATACAGATGAGCTAGTACTGGCAGCAGGAAGTGACAGTTGGGGTGGAAAGCACTGTGGAATCATAGTATCTGGCTGGCATGTCAGCCACTGCTGTCCAATGTGCATAAACTGACAAATTAATAAAGTTAAATATCTCATAAACTATTGTTGGAAATAAAAATAGTTATCATAACATATAGGGCTTCTGAAACCTCTTTCGAAATCCCCCTTTTTTTTTATTTACAAATTAACAGTAATGTTAATTTGTCCCATATGGCAGGGGCACTCAACGGTGCATGTCCCCCAAAGGAGCATGTTTTAACACGGGTGTATCAATCAGTGATTAAATCATTCTGCAGCATCTGTCTGAGTTAATGACATTTGCTTGTATTTTGTTGAGGAGATCCTGATAATATGCACTGTTGTGGGTGGGGTTGAGGACAGGTTTGTGCCCCCCTGCCCTATTGTGCATTTAATTTGCTCCAGAATGTTCCTCTTAGTACATCAACCTCACTGTGTACATGATGACATAGAATGTAGATGCTCCTGACTGTCTCTTGTATTGTTTGGTGGATCAGTTTGTTAGTGTTTAGCAATGTAGAGTTGATTAATGTTCACTAACTTGAGAATGACAATGACTGAACATGTTTCATAAGTTAATTTTCATTGCCATCCATAAACCTGATGCTAAATATATATATTTCCAGATATTTGTGTTACTATTTAACCATTTGAGTGCCAGAAGGCATTGCATACCCCTTTGGCACTCAAAGGATTAAGAATGATATGAGCGTTTGTATTTTGTGGGCACAGGTAATCCTGCCAGCTGTTGAAGGTTAAAGGGGAAGTACATCATTGCATTAGGTGGCTCCTAATTGGTTTAACAGAAGGATTTACATAGGCAGGCGTTCTTCATACCTCAGGCAGGTACATCTGTTTATTGGTTTTGCATTTACACTGTACTGTAGTCTGTAACTGCACGGAGACGTTTTTCTACCTTCAGAATGTTGAGATGCCACAGCAGAATCGTGGGTGAGACTCTCTCTCTCTTCCTCTCTATTCCGGTGGTTATCCACTCGTGCCTTCGGGGTCCATTAACTCTTTAAGTGCCAGAGATGTCTGTAATGCAATGCAATGCATTGGATACATCTCTGGCACTCAAAGTGTTAACAGTCAAAGGGTCGAATGTTCAACAGAAAAGTGGAGGAGTTCTTGGGAAATGCGCCACGGACCTCTCTAACTTTCAAGGGGTTAAAATCCCCATTCAAATCAATGGTAGTTTTTGTCATCTTTAGTTGTCCCCTATAGTATAAATGGTTTGCCCCAGATCTCATCCAATTTTCTTTTGAAAATACGGCCCAAAGACGTGAGGATGTCTCTGCTTGGGCACAAGTGAGCAAATCTGAATATATGAGCCTCTGATTAACTTACCAGTACTCAAGAATTCGCATCTTCATATTCCGGACTGCTAACCCTTTGAGTGCCAAAGCAATGCATACCCCTTTGGCACTCAAAGGGTTAATGGGCCATAGGCCACAGGTTGAGATAACTGCTGTAGAGAGAAGAGAGAGAGAGAGCGAGAGAGAGAGACCACCCATAATTCTAATGGGCCCTTCAAACTTTCCCATATAGCAAAATGTCCCTGCTCAGTTACAGACGACAGCAGTGTTAAATGCACAAAACAGTATATAGATATAACTGACTGTTGTATGGATGACAACTGCATAAGTAAGTACAAATTAATAGGTACATAATGCACAGGTATACTTCACCTTTATGCCAGCTGCAAAGTGTACCCCAGTGTCAGTTAGGTTTAGTAAATGAGGACCATGTGCACATAGACAAAAGGGAAGCAAATTTTTTGGCAAAGTAAGTGCATTACAGGGAAATATATAATTCCCATTGACTTAAATAGGGCTTTTAAAATGTTAACGCTAAATGACAGAGATGTCTCCAGTACAGGGGTTAAATACAGGGGGGTGTACATTGTGCACTTGTCCTGGGGCCCAGCATCCAAAGGGTCCCCATGTACCTTCCAATGACTAGTTACTTCACTGCTCCAATGCGTTGTTTCACTGAATGTAGGAGGCCTACTAGCAGTGAAGTGCTTAACCCTTTGAGTGCCAATGCGTTGCATGCTCCTCTAGCGCTCAAATGGTTAAAGGTCGTATTTAAATGAATGGGAATATTTATGTGTTGCCTATATTACAGTTGTTTGCCCTGGATTTGACCCTCATTTCCTTTGTCCTTATATCCCGTTGAGTAATGCTGACTCTCTCCTGACAATCTTATCAACCCTTTGAGTGTCAGAGGGGTAGTGCGTTGCCTACCTCTCTGGCACTCAGAGGGTTAACCATGTGGCATTGGTACATTGTATTCAACAATTTCCTTGGAAAATGACAGACATAATCATCATGGAGGTTTGCGGTTCCTTTTATAATATAAGGTACAAACTGATGTAAGTGGACTCTGTGACTCTTACATTAAAGGAACAGTTACCCTTTATTTTAACTTGACATATCCCTCAAGAACATAACATGCTCAGTCACATTGCCAATGTGATTTCTTCATCTTCAAATGTTTTTACATGCACTTTTATGTCCTTGATAATTAGCTACCTGGATCTGTAAAACTGTAAAAAAGAAAGCACACAAAACATTCATTACTACAAATAGATGATGGCATTGAATTAGATCACACAGAACATTCGTTCTGCAGGGAGATTATAACATTCTATTCAGCATTGTTACAGATCATTCAGTGTAACATTGTATTACATCTCACATACGATTCAGTACTGCAGAGAGAGTGTAACATTGTATTACATCTCACATAGGATTCAGTACTGCAGAGAGAGAGTGTAACATTGTATTACATCTCACATACGATTCAGTACTGCAGAGAGAGTGTAACATTGTATTACATCACACATAGGATTCAGAACTGCAGAGAGAGTGTAACATTGTATTACATCTCACATAGGATTCAGTACTGCAGAGAGAGAGTGTAACACTGTATTACATCTCACATAGGATTCAACACTGCAGAGAGAGTGTAACATTGTATTATATCTCACATAGGATTCAGTGCTGCAGAGAGAGTGTAACATTGTATTACATCTCACATAGGATTCAGCACTGCAGAGAGAGTGTAACATTGTATTATATCTCACATAGGATTCAGTGCTGCAGAGAGAGTGTAACATTGTATTACATCTCACATAGGATTCAGTACTGCAGAGAGAGAGTGTAACATTGTATTACATCTCACATAGGATTCAGTACTGCAGAGAGAGTGTAACATTGTATTACATCTCACATAGGATTCAGCACTGCAGAGAGAGAGTATAACATTGTATTACATCTCACATAGGATTCAGTACTGCAGAGAGAGAGAATGTAACATTGTATTACATTTCACATAGGATTCAGTACTGCAGGGAGAGTGTAACATTGTATTACATCTCACATAGGATTCAGTACTGGAGAGAGAGAGTGTAACATTGTATTACATCTCACATAGGATTCAGTAGTGCAGAGAGAGTGTAACATTGTATTACATCTCACATAGGATTCAGTACTGGAGAGAGAGAGTGTAACATTGTATTGCATCACACTGATCATTCAGTGCTGCAGGGAGAGTGTAACACTGTATTACATCACATAGATCATTCAGTGCTGCAGGGAGAGTGTAACATTGTATTACATCACATAGATCATTCAGTGCTGCATGGAGAGTGTAACATTGTATTACATCACACAGAGCATTCAGTGCTGCATGGATAGTGTAACATTGTATCACATCACACAGATCATTCAGTGCTGCACAGAGAGTGTAACACTGTATAAAATCACACAAAGCATTCTGTGCTGCAGGGAGGGTGTAACATTGTATTACATCACATAGATCATTCAGTGCTGCACGGAGAGTGTAACATTGTATTACATCACACAGATCATTCAGTGCTGCAGGGAGAGTGTAACATTGTATTACATCACACAGATCATTCAGTTCTGCAGGGAGAGTGTAACATTGTATTACATCACACAGAGCATTCAGTACTGCAGGGAGAGTGTAAAATTGTATTACATCACACAGATCATTCAGTGCTGCAGGGAGGGTGTAACATTGTATTACATCACACAGAGCATTCAGTGCTGCAGGGAGAGTGTAACACTGTATTATATCACACAGATCATTCAGTACTGCAGGGAGAGTGTAACATTGTATTACATCACACAGATCATTCAGTGCTGCAGGGAGAGTGTAACATTATATTACATCTCACATAGGATTCAGTGCTGCAGTGAGACTGTAACATTGTATTACATCTCACATAGGATTCAGTGCTGCAGTGAGACTGTAACATTGTATTACATCACACAGAGTATTCAGTGCTGCAGTGAGACTGTAACATTGTGTTACATTCTTTTTTGAAGGCACAAAAAAGTGTTTCAAACAAGTCAGAGATAATAATAATCAAGAATTTGAATGTACATATTATGTTCTTGTAGAATATGTAACATAAAAATAGTTACTGTTCCTTTATTTGAATGAGGATGTTATCTCTATGAATGTTTTATTTCTAAAGCTAGCATTGCCACAGCCCAGATTTGAAAAAAACAAAAACTGTAATTCAACTGATTAGGTGATTATTTCTTTTAAATCATTCCCAGTATCTTTAACCCTTTCAGTGACAGAAAGGTATGAAACAAATTACATTGCCACTGCAACTCAGAAGGGGTTAATAGTGGCAGGAGAGGTTGCTCATTTGTTTAAAGTCGCTTAAAGGGATAGTAAACCCTTATTATAAAAGTAATAAAAGCAAAATTACACACACACACACACACACACACACACACACACACATATGGTTTGGATTGTAATTTCTTTTAAACAAAGCATCTCCCATCAGTGAGATTAACCTTGTTTTACTCATCAGGAATTGTCCCACAATACATTTGTTTTCATGCTAAATATTCATGGCCCAGTTACACCTAACTTTTTTCTCCTGTAATTGTTTTTTTTTTACGAAAGCTTTATTGAGTGTAAACAGGATACGTTGACAGCATATACTGAAAACATGCCTAACATATGTTTGAGACAATCTCAAGACATAATCCATACTATGAGAATGTCATTGTTTAACTCCTTGCAGAACAGAGGGGTTGCAATGCATTGCTACACAATCCCTTGCACATCTCTCCCTTTGAGTGACAGAGGGGTACGCAATGCTTTGCTTTGCAATGCATTGTGTACCCCTCTGGCACTCAGAGGGTTAAGTATTTTATTTAGTTTTTATTTTTTATTTTTTTTTAGCAGTCATAATGTGAAGAATTACATTTACCATTTTATGCAAGCTTTAAAATTGAAGCATTGAATCAATCTGATTTGCACTGTTCAGTATTTTCTATTTATTTTGTTGTACAAAGCATTTTTTGTTTTTCTTTTGTTTTGGGGGTTTTTAGCTGTAGAAAAAACAGTGTTTGTTATGCACAGTGGGTGAACATTTGTTGTAGGGTCACTCTACCACTCTCTAATCTTTTAGTTGGCTTTATTTTACAGGCTAAGGTGAAAGTAAATCTACTTTGTTCTTACAGTGTAGTAGTGATAATTTGTATTCTGTCAGATGTACAAAGGGCATTAGATTTGATACTAACATATACAGATGCTAACTATATTGGTGATCTAGGACATATTTTAGCACAACTGCAAATAGTATACACTTTATTCATAGTACAACCATCAATTTCATTGTTTTTGAATGGCTGTAACAGGCGATTGTTGATAATGCCGTTTTAACCCTTTAAGGGCCAGAAGGGGGTGCAACACTTTGTAAAACAATGTTTTGCACAACATCTAGTCCTTAACCATTTGAGTGCCAGAGGGGGTAGACAATGCATTGTCCCTCTGGCTCGCAATAGGTTAACCCTTTGAGTGACAGACGGGTATGCAACACACTGCGATGCATACCTCTCTTGCACTCAATGGGTTAAAGGCTTACGCAATGTTAAGAAAGAAAAAAAAAAAAATATATATATATATATATATATATATATATATATATATATATATATATATGGTATATTGTAAGCCAGAGTTTGATAACCTGTGACTCTTCAGCAGTACTATGCAGGGACAATTTTCCAATAAGAATGGTACCATGTCACCTCATTCTGTAAGCGTGTAGTGCCCTGCTGTTGGCATGCAATAATATAATACCCTGCTCATGGCATGTAATGGTATAATGCCCTGCTGGTGGCATGTAATGGTGCAGTGCCCTGCTGGTAGCATTTAATGGGGTAGCACCCTGTGGTGGCATCTAATGGGATAATGCCTGGCTGGTGGCATGTAATGGGGTAGTGCCCTGTGGTGGAGTGTAATGGTATAATCCCCTGCTGGTGATATGTAATGGTATAATCCCCCGCTGGTGGTATGTAATGGTATAATCCCCTGCTGGTGGTATGCAATGGTATAATCCCCCGCTGGTGGTATGTAATGGTATAATCCCCTGCTGGTGGTATGCAATGGTATAATCCCCCTCTGGTGGTATGTAATGGTATAATCCCCTGCTGGTGGCATGTAATAGTATAATGCCCTGCTTTTGGCCTGTAATGGGATAATCCTTTGCTGGTGGCATGTAATGGGATAATGCCCTGCTGTTGGCATTTAATAGTATAATGCCCTACTGTTGGCATGTAATGAGATAATGCCCTGCTAGTGGCATGTAATGGGGTAGTGTCCTGTGGTGGCATGTAGTGTTATAATGCCCTACTCTTGGCATGTAATGGGGTAGTGCCCTGCTGGTGCCATCTAATGGTATAATGCCTTGCTCTTGGGGTGTAATGGGGTAGTGCCCTGCTGGTGCCATCTAATGGTATATTGCCCTGCTCTTGGCATGTAATGGTGTGGTGCCCTGTGGTGGTGTGTAATGGTATAATGCCCTGCTCGTGGTGTGTAATGGGGTAGTGCCCTGCTGGTGCAATCTAATGGTATAATGCCCTGCTCTTGGTGTGTAATGGGGTAGTGCCCTGTGGCGGTGTGTAATGGTATAATGCCCTGCTCTTGGCGTGTAATGGGGTAGTGCCCTGCTGGTGCCATCTAATGGTATTATGCACTGCTCTTGGTGTGTAATGGGGTAGTGCCCTGTGGTGGTGTGTAATGGTATAATGCCCTGCTCGTGGTGTGTAATGGGGTAGTGCCCTGTGGTGGTGTGTAATGGTATAATGACTTGCTGGTGGTGTGTAATGGTGTGTTGCTTTGTTGGTCTCATGTAACACCAGCTGTTAAAGGTTTTAGATCTTTGGCCTAGTATGACCTGGTGAAAATCACCTGTGGGCCTGTGGTCCATATGTATTAACAGCAAGGTGTAACCATTCTAGTGGTACTCATCTGTGTGAAAGGCACCAAAATCCCAGCATAGAACCTTTCTCAATGGGCAACAGATCCAATGCAGATTCAATACAGGATAACTTGCATTGGTCTCATAGAAGGGGTCTAAATTCCACTTATATCAATATAATGCTAAATAATACAGTTCTGCAAAACTAAAAATATGGCCAGATGCAAGAAGGCTTATTAAGTTTAGTCTGTTAACCCTCTGAGTGCCAGAAGGGTACAGAATGCATTGCAAAGCAATGCATTCCATAGTCCTCTGGAATTCAAAGAGTTAACTCTTTGAGTGCCAGAGAGGTATCCAACGCATTGCAACATGCTGGCACTCAAACTGTTAAATCTTGAATGAGGGAGAGGTGTGCATTGCGTGACATGATGAAGCAGTGAACTGGACACCCTTTATTATGGGGTTAAAGGAGAACTAACACCTAGTCCCTGTAATAACCCCCCATTTACCTTACGATGGCCAGAAGATTGTAATGACCCTTATGAACCTTGCCTTTGTTCCTTAGATCAAGGCAAGTCAGACCTGGTTGTTGTGTCTGTGGAGGCGGAAATTATAGTTGTCATTATTTTTTAAAACTGGAATGGACAAAGAACAGAAATGTCCTTAACCCTTTAAGTGCCAGAGGGGTACGGAACGCATTGCTTTGCAATGCGTTCTGTACCCCTCTGTCACTCAAAGGGTTAAAAACCAGAGAGTGACCAAAACAATACTGATCCTTAAAGCAGTAAGATTACTATGTGCACTGGGGTTCTGCTAGCAACTGTCATGTCTGCTTCCACGGCCATGTCATCCAGGACTGATGATGATGTTATCTTTAAACAAAGACACAAGGGTAAAATTCGTTAGGGCCTTTAGGATTTTCTAGTCACAGTAATGTAAGTGGGGGGTGAGGTTATTATTAGGTGTTAGTTCCACTGGGGGTTCCACTGGCATTCAAAGAGTTAATGCATAAAGCTACTAATCACATTATTTTGACACCAGTTTTTTGATCTTCAAACACTGGTATCACCCTCCCTAGACCTCAAACTAACGTTGCTAGCGGTGGTCCAGTTTTCCAGATGCATTTGTTATAAAAAGGTTATGTTTTTAACCCTTTGGGTGCCAGAAAGGTATCCAATGCATTGTAACCTCTCTGACACTAAAAGGGTTGAGGCAGGTGCTGCACGTAAGCAACTGCTTCCAGTTCACAGATGCTGATGTACTAGGGCGAACACAAATGATTGTGGAGCAATCCATCTGTACCATGGAGCATGGGCGTAGTAACCGGGGGGAAGCATCCCCCCAGGAAATCATGTAGGGGACAGATAATGTAGAAATCCCCGCCAGGCACAAGGCACACCGGCCTGGGGGCACAGGTTCTGGGTGACCGTCAGGAGGGGAGATCACTGCACAGGTCTTCCTCCTGCCAGTCACCTCCTTGTAGTGTGGCTGAGCACAGCGGACTGCGGGTAGAGGAGCTTCTGTATCCTCGGTCTCACAGGAAGCTGCTCACCAAGCGCAACAAGCAGCTTCCTGTCAGACCGGGTAGAGGATCAGAAGCTCCTATTGGCCGGTCCACTCGGCCATGCTACAAAGAAGGTACAGAGGGGCTGTGAGGGGCAAAGTGAGACACAGCGGGGCTGGGAGGGTAAAGTGACACACAGGGGGCCTGGGTGGGGGACAGTAAAAATGCTTTCCCTGCCCCCAATTTGTGGGGGTTCCTAATCCTCTGCCATGGACACAAATAAATGGTGATTATAATCACTGGAATACTAGTGAAGTCTCTAGTGAATTTGTTTTACAGTGCACTGGAAACCTCTAGTATTCAGATGATTAAGAGACCCATTTACATCAATGAAATATTTATGTCTTCCCCCAGGTGCAATTGGTTTGTCCCAGAATTCCTCTACAACAGCTTCAATGAGTTTGTGCTCAGGAGAATGCGCTTGTATAAGGTTAATGATCCCCTTTGAATGGATAGTAACGTTTAAAAATGAAAGCAGCTCCAATTAATCATCATAGTATCTGGGCCATGGAGAGTGTTATTTCAATACTGTCAGAGTTGTAGTTCAAGAGTAATTGAATGATAAAGTATCCCCCTCCTGCCCCTTTTACTGATGTAACACTGCTCACCTCAGAGCAGCAAGACTGTCCTGATGGATTGCAGCAAGGGACAATCTTCAGTGATCATAAGGGAAAAACCTGAAAAACCCTTGTCCCTTGCTGCGATCCGACTGGTCTTAAGACCAGATTCCACATCTGAGGGGAGGTAGTTTACACTAGGTAAAAGGGGAGGGAGGGGGATACTTTATCATTCAATTACTATTGAACTACAACTCTGGCAGTATTGAAATAACACTCTCCATGGCCCAAATACTATGTTATTTTGAAACATTACTATTTCTTTAATTCTTTGAATGCTAGAGATGTCTCTGGTGCATTGTTTCACCTAGCACCGAATGGGTTAAGAAGCTGTTTAGTGCTATCCCATTATTGCAGGGCTATGCATGACTTTATAGGATAAGAAAATGCATTACGGACATTATAAAGTCTGAAATCAATTTTACTGTGAAATTGGAAGAAGTGAGATATATATTTTGCCTGACTTTTATAGTCTTATTGTATTTCCATATATTTTATATATATATATATATATATATATATATATATATATATATATATATATATATAAAACTGTGCCACAGAATAATCTAGTTATATGTACTTTAACCGCTTAGATGGTTTCATGATTTCCAATACTTTGCTTCTCAAAGAGCTGGAGACTTCTCTAACGTCCAAGTTATTAACCCTTTCAGTGGCAGAGGGGTAGGCAATGCATTGTGTACCCCACTGGCACTTAAAGGGTTAAGATACATATCTGTTTATTGGTATGAGAAAATTCTGGATAACCTTAAATTTATGCTATACTTGTTATATTTAATTACTAGTGTAAAAGCCAGTGTACACGGGGCAAAGTCTGTGCGTTTGGGCAGTGTCTACTGTGCATGACTGTGGTCCGCGTTCAGTCAGTCTCTACTGCACATGACTGCGTTCGGGCAGTCTCTACTGCGCATGACTGGATCGGACAAACATACATCTGGCCTTTTATTATTAGTGATGAGAGCCAGGTCTCTAATGCATTGAGAACCAAAGGGTACCTACATAGTTAAGCCTTTTTCTAAAATAACAGCCACGTGTTCTGAGGTCAGAGTCCTTTATTTAGTTGTTCAGTACAAAGACTGAGATCAGTCACTTTTAAATCGCAAGCTACAGAATTAACCTATATTTTATACAAACCATTACTATCGCTTTAAAGGGATATAATAAAGTCTGATTTTATGTAAATCTAATATTGTAGCTATTACAATAATAAACTAACCAATATAAGTTCCATCTCTCAAACCTTTATGGTTTGAGAGATATACAAAGATAAAGTTCCTCCCTCCCTCCCCATTCTCTGATGTCACCTGTAAAGCCGGTTGCAGGATATCCTGTTCCCAGGACCAGACGGAGGCTCTTCAGCAGAGCAGAAATAGCAGGATCTAGATACAAATACTTAATTGGAATGGTCTACAAAGTGTGCCTGCAAAACCAGGGACACTTTGTAGACCGTTCCAATGAAGGATTTGGTTTTAAATCACGCTATTTCAGCTCTGCTGAAGAGCCTCCGTCTGGTCTTGAGACCAGTATCTCCTGCTGACAGCTTTACAGCTCATGTCAGAGAAAGGGGAAGGAGGAACTTTATCTTCATATATCTCTCAAACCATAATGGAAATGAGAAGTGATAACACTGGAGAAGTTATCTCCATTTTATTACCTGTTTATCACGCCTTATTGCATAACCCCATAGTTCTTATCGTTATAGCAGCCTCGTTATGGGAGTTATACACTAAGGGTGTGATATAGAATAGATGAGATACCTTCTCCAGTGATATCACTTCTCCAGCTCATATGTTATTATATGGAGCCTATGTACTAAGATTTCTCCCACTTTGGAGATCTTAAAGGGATAGTAATGTTTCACAAAAACAGCGGCTCCAATTAATCTTCATAGTATTTGAGCCATAGAGAGTGTTATTTCCATACTGTCAGAGTTGTAGTTCAAGAGTAATTGAATGATAAATTATCATCCTACCGCCCCTTTTACCTAGTATAACACTGCTCACCTCAGATGTGGAATCTGGTTGTAAGACCAGACAGATAACAGCAAGGGACAATCTTCTTTCTGTGAGAACAATGAAAACCCTGCCCCCATTGACAGGTTTTTCAGCTTTTTCCCTTATCGTAATTGAAGATTGTCCCTCTCTGAGGTCCATCCGGACAGTCTTGCTGCTCTGAGGTGAGCAGTGTTACATCAGTAAAACTGGCAGGAGGAGGATACTTTATCATGCAATTACTCTTGATCTACAACTCTGACAGAATTGAAATAACACTCTCCATGGCCCAAATACTATGATGATTAATTAGAGCTGCTTTAATTATGAAACATTACTATCCCTTTAGTGTATAGACTCTATAGAATAACATAGGAACTGTAGAAGTCATCTCCACTTTATCACCTCTTTATCACCGCTTAGTACATCCCCCCGGGTCCTATGTCTGCCTCAATATCCAGCATTAAATAAAGTTTAATTGTGCATAATAAATCCATTTGTAATTCATTGTGGCAATTAGGATTTTCTTCCCGGGTTAAGGTAAGTGGGAATGTATTGTTAGGGGTTATCAGTATTCCTATAAAGTACAAGGGTGTGAAAAGAGCATTCTAACCTATTCAATTGCACAGCACAAAGGGCTGAATTCATTAAGCTAAATAGGTGCAATTTGGAGCAAATCAACTACATTATTGAGTACAAAAAAAAATCTCCCAAAATACCATTGAGTTAAATGGGTCTTTTAACCTCATATTACCTCTTTAACGTTCATGCATTTAAAAAGCTCCATATAAATTATGTGAAATTTGAATTTACTACCTATGGTTCAGTTAATTTGCTCTGGAATTGCACTTAGATAGCTTATTGAATACTAGTTTTAAAGGCCGTGTACACGGGCCAACACTGGTGGCGCTGCAATCATGCTCAGTACAGACTGCCCGCGCCACAGCTGATATGGAGCGGGGTGCTCCGAATTCAGACCATAGTCATCTCTGCGCACCTCCTCAGACTGTATCAGGCGCGGGCAGTCAGTACTGTGCATGACTACAGCACGCGCAGCCGTCTCTACAGTGCATGTCAGCTTCTGACAAACATCCTTAGCGAATTATAATATAGGATGGCCCAGTCTCACCAATCAGTTCATATATGAATGTAATCAGATGTCCACTAGACATGTTGTACAATTACAGTATGGTTAATAGGATTACAAGTTATATGCTCCATCTATTAACTCTCTGTGTGCCAAAGAGGTGACAGCAATGCATTGGTTGCTCCTCTGCCACTCAAAGGGTTAAGTCATTATTTAAAGGCCATATATTTTAACCGCGTAATGACCATAGGGGCGCAAAACACATTGCAAAACAATGAGTAACAAACCCCCCTCTGGTTCTTAAGGGGTTTAAGCAAAAGCGCTAATGTAAATATCTTGTCAAGTCTGGAATCTATTTCTTACCATGTAGAGGTATTCTGCATATTTATTGTAACGATATTTTGTGAAATAAAACTTGCAATGATTCACATAAAATCTTTCAGTTTAGTAACTGGTCATTGTAATGTGCCTGCAGCATTGACTCGTGTGCCAAAACTCAATAATGAATGCATTGGTTTTTAATAAAAAGAATATCTTCTTGTGTGTATATACAGTGTTTGTTTTGAACTTATGCGAAAAAATATTAGTAAACCACCTGTCATTGTAAGGTGTATGTTCTACCACAGGGTGGTCCAAAGTTACTTCCTCAAGAGCAGAGGCGTAACTAGAAACCACTAGGCCCTGGTAAGAAATATGCCATGGGGCCCCCTGACCATGTCGCTCCCATTGTCCACCTCCACATTGCCCCATTGTCCACCACCACCACATTGCCCCTATTCTCCACATCCACATTGTCCACCTCAACATTGCCCCCAATGTCCACCTCCACAATGGCCAATTGTCCACCTCCTCAATGCCCCCACTGTCCACTTCCACAATGCCCACATTATCCATTTCCGCATTGCCCTCACTGTCCACTCCACTTCCATATTGCCCCCATTGACCACTTCCATATTGCCCCTATTGACCACTTCCATATTGTCCCCACTGACCACTTCCACGCTGGCCCCCATTCCATCTCCTACCTTAGCTGTCTCGGGGGGGGGGGGCTCATCCCTCGTTGTCCAGCAGTATGCGGCCTGGCAGCAGAGGTCTGTGCCGCCTTCTGCACAGACCTCTATGAGCAGCTCCCATGCAGTTCTCTCTCCAGTAATGCAGAGCACAGTCTGATCTTCCCACCGGTCAAGCTTAGTGGTTTAGCAGGAGAGGCAGGGCCCCTGAGTGACGAGCCCGGTCACAGTTACAACCCCTGTGACCACAATTGTTACGCTACTGCTCAAGGGCCAAACATAGAAATAAAGATTGAATTAAGTGCCAGCTACTGATATATAGTATAATGATATTAAATAATTTCAAATACCCAGAAATTAACTGAGGTTACACACTTAACACTTAAACTTTCTCTATTTGTTTTCTGAAGACTACAGTCTAGTTTTACACACATGCACACCCACACATATATCCCAGTATGTAATAATACCTTTTTTTTATAGGACTAACATTCAATTTTGGGGACAAGCTTTCAAGAGTGACTCCCTTTTTCAAGTCAGAAGCATACTCTAACTTGAAAAAGGGATTGTCGCTCTCCAAAGCTTGGTAGCTTTTCATGGTAGCTTCCACTGTTGCTTTTTGCAGGGCTCCATGTTTCCCATTTAAGGGATAGTAATACTTTGTTTTATCTTTATTTTATTTTGTAGGCATTAAAAAAACATGAAGAACTATATTAGTCTTATCTCTCAAACCTTTAAGAGATATTCACAAGCAAAGTTTCCCCCTCCCGCCCCTTTTACCTAGTGTAAGCGATCTCATCTCAGATGTGGAATGCAGTCCATAGACCAGACAGATAACAGCAGGGGACAATTTTCTTCCTATGAGAACAATGAATGCCCTGCCCCCTTGACAAGTTTTTCAGGTTTTTCCCTTATCTTAACTGAAGATTGTCCCTCTCTGCAGTCTATCTGGGCACCTCCCTTCTGATCTGGCTGAGCAGTATTACATCAGTAAAAGGGGCAGGAGGGGGATACTTTGTCATTGAATTACTCTTGAACTACAAGTCTGACAGTATTGACAAACTTGGTTTATTTACTCTAGAGAAAAGATGACTAAAAGGAGACCTTATCACATTGTACAAATATATGAGAGGTCAATACAAGGATCTCTGCTGTGAGCTATTTATTCCAAGGCCTCATCAGGTGACCAGGGGACACCCCTTGAGATTAGAGGAAAGGAGGTTTAGACTACAGCAGAGGAAGGGTTTTTTTACAGTAAGGTCTGTTAAATTGTGGAATTCTTTACCCAAGGAGGTGGTTATGGCAGATACAATGGATACATTTAAGAGAAGATTAGATACATTTCTTCCCAAAGGGAACATACAGAGTTATACTGTTTATTAGTAGGCAGATCAGGAAGGACTGATAAAGACTAAGGTTGAACTTGATGGACTTGTGTCTTTATTCAACCTAATTTACTATGTTACTATGTATTTGTAACTTTGATCATCACCTTTCACTATGTTACCACACTGCATACAATATATACATTTGATACACTTTATACATACCTGTATGAGTGGCTCCTCCCACTCTCCTGATGTCATGTTCACAAGAGGATACCAGTTTTGGTGCCCCGTTCAATTTGAAGGTACATAGAGAACCAATATTACCACTGTGACCATGTCCTGAGCTAGATAATGTTATCTCTAGATAAGAGTTCCCAGCAGCTGTAAAAATAGCACCCGTTCCCTGAAGGATGTAGAAAGAACATCATAAAATATACATAGTAATTCCAGTACTACAGAGATTTAGGTACTCTAAAAATATATATTAATGCCAAACATAAAATAATGAAAGTACAGGTATCATAAAAATGTACATTTATGGATCCCAATAAAATTATACAAACGTACAATAAAATATATTGTGCTAAACCTTTATATACCATGAAATGTATAAATAATAAAAGAAATGCAGTATTGAATGTCAAAATAACTATAAATCAATCTTCAAAGCCAATACAAAAGTCACTCCTTCTATTCATATTCTGAATGAAATAGATATTCACAAATAGAGGAGATACTGAGTTTCTGAAACTGTAATCACCACTCGGGGGAAAAAGAAAAGGAATATATGGGCGATCAAAGTGATTTCTGAATCATGGTTCACCAGACTTCTTCTATACATTCATATACACCGCAATATGATGAATACAAATAGACTGGAAATCATCCAATATACCATTCACAATTAACCTCCTTCAATAATCCATACCCTGTAGGCAACCGGAATCTGATTGGACTAATTTGCTACACTGGGTATAATACAAAGAGATGAATGAATTAATTTATACAAATGAATTTTGTTGTTATATTGAGTTGAGGACATAACTGTGAGAATAGTGGATGGTAATGGCGCGATGCATGAAACATTCACATTGGATAAAGGCATTTTTGTGCGCAGATAGATTTTGAGCATATTGTAATCCAGGAAGCTAAATACCGAATGCTTCTTGAATTGCGCATGAAAAATTCCATTTTACGACAACAGTACACAGACGTATAAATTCATTTGCAATAGCAGTTCTTGCATCAGGAGCATTCGCTATTCCACTCACACAGATTTGTTAATCTTAGCCAAGCCCACAAAAAATATACGCAGCCGTTCGCTAATCTTGAATTTTCGTGCGCAATTCAACAAAATCATGCACAAACCTATTCCCTAGTGGTTTTCACACGGGAAATAGCGATTGTGCACTTTCCTGCATCGCGCCATAAGTAGTTACTCCACTGCCATACGATCATCAGACTTTTAAAGTGTTAGTAATGTCTGAAAAAAAATTTTTTCCATTTAGAAGAGCTTAAAAAGCTGATCTAAATGCAAAAAAACGTATCTCTCAAACCGCTATGGTTTAAGAGATACGGACGTTTAAAGTTCAATTTCTCCTACTGACAGCTGTAAAGCTGTCAGCAGGAGATCCGTGTTGGTCGACACGCTGGCGCTTGAAAAGTGCCGGGATCTTGTTACTTACACGGAATCCCTTCATTGGAATGGTCTAAAACGTGTGCCTAGTGTTCAGGCACACGTTTTAGACCTTTCCAATGAAGGGATTCCGTGTAAGTAACGAGATCCCGGCACTTCTCAAGCGCCAGCGTGTCGACAGACATGGATCTCCTGCTGACAGCTTTACAGCTGTCAGAAGGAGAAATCGAACTTTAAACGCCCGTATCTCTTAAACCATATCGGTTTGAGAGATACGGTTTTTTGCATTTAGATCAGCTTTTTAAGCTCTTCTAAATGCACAAAAGTTTTTTTTAGACATTACTAACACTTTAAGCAGATATTACATAGCAGTCAGTCTTGGTTTGTGGTATCCACTCTTCCAGCTTTTCTATATTCGCTGTTATTCATTGTTCCCCAGCTCCCACTATAAAATAGTATCTCTTGAGGTTTTATTCTCCAATATGCTTAATGGGGCCTGTTTCAGCTTGCATGAGTAATATCATGGAGATAGTATGTCCATCATATCTCCAACATATTCCAGCGCATTTCAAGTCTTACTAGCCTAGCCTATCAAAATGAGAGGTCTGAAGCCAACCTACTTATATAAATTCTTAAATTCCTCCCTTAGTTTAACTTTGAGTACAGAGGGGGCGCAATGCATTTTTCATCAATGTGTTGTGTTCCTCTCTGACAATCAAAAGATTTAGTTCATCCATTTTCATTGGTGTAGATGCATGTTTTCAATGATACTTTTAATATACTTTTAATATAACTCTTAACTGGTAACTCCTATTATCAACAACCATCAATTAAATATAAATAAATATAAAAAGATAATTAAAAGTATGAAAAATATATATCATAAATAAAATCATAACACCAGGACGTATTTAGGAGAAAACTATATATATATATATATATATATATATATATATATATATATATATATATATAGTATATATTAAATTTTAGAAGAGATCAACTCAAAATAAGTCCTTCATAGTCCCTTAGATTATACTGCTACCAAACATTTACAGAAACCACAACTAGGAATAGATAATTTATTCCCTTTTAGTAAAGCTACTACCCAGTCTTCATAAGAAACACAAAAATCTCTACGTCTGCATTTAGACTATAAAGTTCTTACAAGTTTATATTGAATATACATTCAGATTCTCTATGTAGTTACCAAATTCTCAAGTCTCTCTGTATCTGTTCTATACCCATAATGATTACCTGTTTGTTTTGGATTTGGACTATGAATCTCTAAAAAGTGTTTAGATACACTATGTTTAACAAATCCTTTCTTAATATTATTTACATGCTCTTTAGCTTTTTCTCTTAGATTTGTCTTAGTCCGTCCAGTGTACATTGCAGCAGGTAAATTACTCCCTTGTATTACAGGTGATTAAACTGGATAATTTAAACCCTCCTTTAATGGTTTTAGAAGAAAATGTCCTTGTATTTTAGATAGTGTACAATTTTTTCTACCTGTGCAATTACCATATTTATAAAACCTTTATTACTCTGATGCAACCATTTCCTACTTTTATTATTAGTTTCTTTCTTATGCTAGGCGCCAGTTGTACACATAATTTAGGAACTTTAATAATATCTATTTTAGCATGGGTGGGAAATACATTAGATAGCCATTTCTCTCACTTCAGTATACTCCAATTATTTGTTATAATTTGTTCTACTTTGCAATAGTACAAGTGTTAAAGAAAAATTCAAAATTATTTTCTTCTGGTACTTTTTCTTCGAATAGTTGTTCTATACTTTTTTGGAAGTTTTTTTTATGCTATATTAAGTAACTGATCATCAGACTTTTTTCAACAAACTTTTCATTCACACTTCCTATTTGCTCTAATAATATATTATGATCACTTCAATTCTGCTTTATCCTAGTGAATTCATGCTAGCACATTCAACAACCATTTTAAGGTCACATTTATCCAAAGGAATATAGCTATTTTTAGTGTGTTGTTTTAAAAAAAAGTTAATCTTTTATTTTACACATAAATAGTGAGGTCTAAAAAATTAACTAACATGCAACTAAAAATGTAAGTGATTTTTAAATTAAAAATATTATTATTTTTATATGGGAAAAATTATTTAAAGTAGTAATATCACCTTTCCAAAACAAAATAATATCATCAATGTCCTCTTTAAAGAACTCCAACCTAATGGGTTGTAATTCCAGACATAATTATGCTCCCAAAAAACCCATATAAAGGTTAATATAACTTGGTTCAGACCTGATGCCCATTGTGGAACCTTGTAGTTTCAAAAACAATTCTCCCAAAAAACAAAACTAGTTAAGGTATAAATTGATTGTTTTTTTCTTTAAAGGGAAAGTAACACTTCGTTTTAACTTTATTTTATTTTGTAGGCATTACAAAAACATGAAGAATGATATAAGTCTTATCTCTCAAACCTTTATGGTTTATGAGATATTCACAAGCAAAGTTCCCCTCCCCGCCCCTTTTACCTAGTGTAAGCCATCTCTTCTCAGATGTGAGTCTGGTTGTATGACAGTACAGATAACAGAAGGGGACAATTTTCTTTGTATGAAAACAATGAAAGCCCTTCCCCCTTGACAAGGTTTTCAGCTTTTTCCATTATCTTAATTGAAGATTGTCCCTCTCTGCAGTCTATCTGGGCATCTCCCTTCTTATCTGGTTGAACAGGGGGGGGAAACTTTGTTTGTGAATATCTCTTAAACCATAAAGGTTTCAGAGATAAGACTTATATCATTCTTCATGTTTTTTTAATGCCTACAAAATAAAATAAAGTTAAAATGAAGTATTACTATCCCTTTAAATGTATCTACATTTTCTAAAATAATTTTGTGGCTTCACAACCTTTATAGTATTCTATAACAGTACAAAGTAAAGAAAGATCTTATATACATAAACAGTAATCTTCTTGGCATTTCACAGATTCTAAAATCCTATTAATGTGTGCTTAATCTTTCAGATAAGCCAGAAATTGTTTAACAGGATCCTGAAGGATTTTATCTATATACATGGGATGATTTACAGTCAGGGAACCATTCCCAGACACAATGGCTTATCCTGGTGGTTTGTCAAGATTTTATGAAGTTTAGGTAAATTATAAAAAAAAAATATTCTGGGAATGGTTCCCTGAATTAATTTCTGTTTGAAACCTAATTGTAATTTTTTAAGATGTCATAAAGTTAAGTTGTAGGAGCTTTACAAAGTTTTTTTTCTAATCTTAGGGACTCCAGTTAGTATATATTCAGGCCCAGTTAGGGGTGGCATTTGCCTGGGGTAGCAGTTGGCATCTTTATCAAAGTACATCTTTATCTAAGTACTGAGAGTTAGGCAAGAGAGATAATAAGTTAATATCTATCCAGTATGCTGTATTGTATGCTCTATGAAGACAGTCTTCTAACAACTTTCTCATCTTCCTTACAGGTATGTGTTTCCCATCCAGTCTGCTTAAAACTCTTGTGCTGTAACCCAACTGTCTATTAACTATACAGTCTCCTGGTACGTGTTTCCCATCCAGTCTGCTTAAAAACCTTGTGCTGTAACCCAACTGTTTATTAACTATACAGTCTCCTGGTATGTGTTTCCCATCCAGTCTGCTTAAAAATCTTGTGCTGTAACCCAACTGTTTATTAACTATACAGTCTCCTGGTACGTGTTTCCCATCCAGTCTGCTTAAAAATCTTGTGCTGTAACCCAACTGTCTATTAACTATATACAATCTCCTGGTATGTGTTTCCCATCCAGTCTGCTTAAAAATCTTGTGCTGTAACCCAACTGTTTCTTAACTATACAGTGTCCTGGTACGTGTTTCCCATCCATTCTGCTTAAAAATCTTGTGCTGTAACCCAACTGTTTATTAACTATACAGTCTCCTGGTACGTGTTTCCCATCCAGTCTGCTTAAAAATCTTGTGCTGTAACCCAACTGTTTATTAACTATACAGTCTCCTGGTATGTGTTTCCCATCCAGTCTGCTTAAAAATCTTGTGCTGTAACCCAACTGTCTATTAACAGGGCCGGATTTGCCATAAGGCAAGGTAGGCACCTGCCTACAGGCGCACGCCACCAAGGGGCGCCTGCCAATGGGATTCTTTTTTTTTTTTTTTTTTTTTAATTCTTTAAAAAAAAAAACTAGCCACTCCATGTCGCCCTCACATTGCACCCCCCCATTGTCTACTACAGGACTGTGCCAAAGGAGGCACAGACGACAGACCTCTTGACAGGGAGGTAGGAAACGGACAATGGGAGGGAGGCAGGCAATGTGAGGGCAACATGGAGATGGTGGGGGCAGCAGCTGATAGGGTCAATTTGGAGCTGATGGGGGGCAATGTGGAGCTGATGGAGGGCAATGTGAGGGTAACATGGAGCTGATGGGGGGCAAGTTGTAGCTGATGGGGGTGCAATTTGGAGATGGTGGGGGCAGTGTAGAGCTGATGGAGGGTAATGTGAGGGTAACATGGAGCTGATGGGGGGCAAGTTGGAGCTGATGGGGGCGCAATTTGGAGATGGTGGGGGCAGTGTAGAGCTGATGGAGGGCAATGTGAGGGTAACATGGAGCTGATGGGGGGGCAAGTTGGAGCTGATGGGGTGTAATGTGAGGACAATATAGAGATGGTGGGGGAAGTGTGGAGGTGATGGGGCAATGTGAGGGCAATAAAGAGATGATGGGGGCAATATGGACATTAGGAGCATTGTGGAGGTGTGCAGTGGAGATGGCCCATGGGGGGGCGCTTCAGATTTCTGTGCCTACAGGCTCCTGAGGTGTAAATCCGGCCCTGTCTATTAACTATACAGTCTCCTGGTATGTGTTTCCCATCCAGTCTGCTTAAAAATCTTGTGCTGTAACCCAACTGTCTATTAACTATACAGTCTCCTGGTACGTGTTTCCCATCCAGTCTGCTTAAAAACCTTGTGCTGTAACCCAACTGTTTATTAACTATAGAGTCTCCTGGTATGTGTTTCCCATCCAGTCTGCTTAAAAATCTTGTGCTGTAACCCAACTGTTTCTTAACTATACAGTGTCCTGGTACGTGTTTCCCATCCATTCTGCTTAAAAATCTTGTGCTGTAACCCAACTGTTTATTAACTATACAGTCTCCTGGTATGTGTTTCCCATCCAGTCTGCTTAAAAATCTTGTGCTGTAACCCAACTCTCTATTAACTATACAGTCTCCTGGTATGTGTTTCCCATCCAGTCTGCTTAAAAATCTTGTGCTGTAACCCAACTGTCTATTAACTATACAGTCTCCTGGTACGTGTTTCCCATCCAGTCTGCTTAAAAACCTTGTGCTGTAACCCAACTGTTTATTAACTATACAGTCTCCTGGTATGTGTTTCCCATCCAGTCTGCTTAAAAATCTTGTGCTGTAACCCAACTGTCTATTAACTATACAGTCTCCTGGTATGTGTTTCCCATCCAGTCTGCTTAAAAATCTTGTGCTGTAACCCAACTGTCTATTAACTATACAGTCTCCTGGTATGTGTTTCCCATCCAGTCTGCTTAAAAATCTTGTGCTGTAACTCAACTGTTTATTAACTATACAGTCTCCTGGTATGTGTTTCCCATCCAGTCTGCTTAAAAATCTTGTGCTGTAACCCAACTTTTTATTAACTATACAGTCTCCTGGTATGTGTTTCCCATCCAGTCTGCTTAAAAATCTTGTGCTGTAACCCAACTGTTTATTAACTATACAGTCTCCTGGTATGTGTTTCCCATCCAGTCTGCTTAAAAATCTTGTGCTGTAACCCAACTGTTTATTAACTATACAGTCTCCTGGTATGTGTTTCCCATCCAGTCTGCTTAAAAATCTTGTGCTGTAACCCAACTGTCTATTAACTATACAGTCTCCTGGTATGTACTAATCTACCCTTCACCTGGAACTCCAATCTCATCCAGTCTCCCTCTACCATTTAACCCCTTGTTGTATGTACTAATCTAAATTAGCCATTTTGACCCCCTGTTCCAGTCTCCATATTGCCTTCCTCCCCATTCCTCTCCTATATCTCTCTGTGTCTGTTTCTTATCAGAGATTTAATGGTGTCACACCTGAACGCACTCAGAGCTCTCCCATCCCAAAACAATTTGTAATTTGGAAATCCCTCAGTCAGTCAGTAAGTGTTCTTAGGGACTCCAGTTAGTATATATTCAGGCCCAGTTAGGGGTGGCATTTGCCTGGGGTGGCAGTTGGCACCTTTATCCAAGTACATCTTTATCTAAGTACTGAGAGTTAGGCAAGAGAGTTGGACAAGAGAGAGAGCTGCTGAAGTCACCTAACGACAAGAGGCAAGTAAACAGGCTGAATTCAGAGTGAAGAAACAGTCATTTTCACCAACCACTGACATTTGCTTCCTCTACTGAAACTACTGACCACCTGATGCAAGAAACCAGGATTTCCAGCCACCATTAACCATTACAACTTCTGCCCCTGATCATCATTGGACTACTTCATTTAACCCTGCATTGATTCCTACCCTCACCAAGTACTTCGCAGTTCTGCTACTGACTCTCCTCACCATCCCTGGCACTTATACCCTCTGCTCCGTGGATTGACCCTTGACTGCCAAGTCATCTGTACTCTCCTGGATTACTGACTGTTGCACATCTCTACTGCCCCATTCATTAACCCAACTATGGGCAAATTAACTCCTTGTTTTGTCATCGCCATTCTCACCTGCATAAGACTCTCCTCCTCCTGTGTCCACATTAAGTGTCACGCCATTCACATTGCACCCTCAATTCTTCAATCACCACTTCTCTGCTCCCATGAACTTTTTTCATTCCTCCGCTCCCTATCACCACCATCTCCTTCTACCCCTGCAAAAAAGCCCCACTGCTTCAAATCTCACTCTCACCTTATGTCCCTGTCCCTTCTCCTCCTACTTGCTGAAGGTGACATCTCACCTAACCCAGGCCCCCCATTCATTCTCTCTTGGACCACAGAACCCACTCACACGCGCAACACTCACAATCTAATAACCATACCCCGTCACCTAACCTCCTCCCCCCCCTTTTGTTTTGGTCTCTGGAACGCCCGCTCTGTGTGTAACAAACTAACAGCTGTTCATGATCTGTTCATTTCTCACTCCCTAAACCTCCTTGCCATCACTGAAACTTGGCTCACATCATCAGACACTGCCTCCACTGCCGCACTCTCATATGGAGGCCTTCAATTCACACACACACCGAGGCCTGGCAACAGGCAGGGAGGGGGAGTAGGCATCCTGCTGCCCCCTAACCATATATTTCAGGTACTCCCCACTGTTCCCTCTCTTTCCTTCCCTACATTTGAAGCTCACACACTTCGCCTCTTCTCTCCCTTCCCCCTGCGTGTCGCTGTCATATACAGGCCACCTGGTCCCACTGCACAATTCCTTGATCACTTCACCTCCTGGCTCCATCACTTCATGTCCTCTGATGTCCCTACGCTCATCATGGGTGACTTCAACATCCCTATAGATAATCACAACACCCCCCCTGCCCTCAAACTCCTCTCCTTAACAACCTCCTTAGGCTTATCGCAGTGGACCAGCTCTCCCACACACAGTGATGGTCACTCCCTCGACTTGATCTTCACTAACCTCTGCTCGGTCTCCAACTTCTCTAATGTCCCCTTTCCCCTCTCTGACCACCACCTCCTCACCGGTAACCTCATCATACCACGCAAACCCATCACCCCCGTCACAATCAAGCGCATGCGGAGAAATCTACATTCTCTTGATAAGCAACAATTTTCCACCTCCCTGCAGCCTATCCTCAACCCCATCCTCACACTTACTTGCCCAGACAAAACTACTGCTCTCTACAACAGCACTCTCACTTCAGCCCTTGACATCGCTGCACCTGCAACTCCACGCCACCCACGCACAACCCCACTACAACCCTGGAACACAAGACTAACGCGATACCTCCAAAGGTGCTCACGCACTGCTGAAAGGCACTGGAGGAAATCGCGCTCCACAGCCGACTTCACAAACTACAAATTCATTCTCCGTTCGTATAGCTCTGCCCTCTCCCTGGCTAAACAGTCATTCTTCTCCTCTCTAATTTCTAATCTTTCCTCCAACCCCAAACGCCTTTTCTCAACCTTCACATCTCTTCTAAACCCACCAACACAAACACCTTCCACTAACTTCTCTGCCCAAGATCTCGCCAACCACTTCAAGAACAAGATTGAATCTATCAGACATGACATTTCATCACTACCACCCCCACCCAGCCAGCCCAGCCCTGTCGCCTCTCCCACATACACACTAAGCTCCTTCCCACCTGTCACTGAGGATGAAGTCTCCCTTCTCCTCACTCGCTCAAACCTAACCACATGCCCTCTCTACCCAATCCCATCTCAGCTCACCCAAGAACTCTCCCCTCTACTAACTCCAATCCTTACTCACTTATTCAACCTCTCTTTGTCAACCGGCACCTTCCCATCCTCTTTCAAACATGCACTAATCACTCCCATCCTAAAAAAACCCTCCCTGGACCCAAACTCATTGTCAAATTACCGGCCAATTTCCCTACTCCCGTTCGCCTCCAAGCTTCTCGAGCGCCTTGCATATAACCGGCTCACTAAATTCCTCTGCTCCCATTCCCTGCTAGATCCCTTGCAATCCAGATTCCGCCCTCATCACTCCACTGAGACTGCCCTCACTAAAGTGGCCAATGACTTGCTCTCAGCCAAGTCTAAAGGCCACTACTCCCTACTCATTCTTTTGGACCTGTCAGCCGCCTTTGACACAGTCGATCACCCACTCCTCCTCCAAGCCCTCCACTCCCTAGGTCTCTGCGACACTGCACTCTCCCGGTTTTCATCTTATCTCTGCAACCGCTCCTTCAGTGTTTCCTACTCCGGCTCCACTTCCCCACCCCTCCCACTGTCTGTTGGTGTGCCTCAAGGATCAGTACTGGAACCCTTGCTCTTCTCAATCTACACTGCTTCCCTTGGAAAACTAATAAACTCCTTTGGGTTTCACCATCATCATTATGCTGATGACACCCAAATATATCTTTCCTCCCCAGACCTCTCTCCTTCCCTCCTGTCCCGAGTGTCTGACTGTCTGTCTGCTGTGTCTTCCTGGATGTCCTCCCATCAACTCAAACGTAACCTTAGCAAAACTGAACTAATTCTCTTCCCTCCATCTACAACCAGCCTTATTCCAAACATTTCCCTCACCGTTAACAACACTTCCATCACAAAAACCCCTACAGCACGCTGCCTGGGGGTCACATTTGACTCTGCCCTATCCTTCATTCCTCACATCCAGTCAATCTCCAACTCATGCCGCCTCCACCTCCGCAACATCTCTAGAATCCGACCCTTTCTCACAGAAGACACTACCAAAATTCTAATCCAAACACTCATCATGTCCCGTCTTGACTACTGTAACTCTTTACTAATTGGCCTGCCTCTCACCCGACTAACCCCGCTACAGTCCATAATGAACTCTGCTGCAAGACTAATCTACCTCACTCATCGCTTCTCTAACACCACACCCCTCTGTCAGTCCCTACACTGGCTCCCGTTAGCATACAGAGTAAAATTCAAAACTCTGGTGCTAACTTATAGAGCCCTCACTAACACTGCACCCCCTATATTTCATCTCTCATTTCCAAATATACTCCCGCCCGCCATCTTCGCTCTGCACATGACCTTCTGCTCTCCACAGCTCTTATCACATCCTCCCACTCCCGCCTACAGGACTTCTCCCGTGCTGCACCTGAGCTGTGGAATTCCCTCCCCCGCCCCATTAGACTCTCCCCCAGCCTTCAAATCTTCAGACGCTCCCTGAAGACTCACCTCTTCAGGGAGGCCTATCAACTGCCTCCATAAACATCATCACCAAGATTCACCCCTTGCACGGACTACTGCACTCAATGGCACTTCTCACTCCCACCCACTGACTGGCAGTTCATGTGGCAGGAGGCACTTAAACACAATAGCACTTACTCCTTCTGTATCAAACCTACCTTCCTCTAGACTGTAAGCTCTCACGAGCAGGGCCCTCTGATCCTCCTGTTCTACACATCTGATTGTACTATTTAATACCTCTGTATGTCTATTCCCCAATTGTACAGCGCTGCGGAATTAGTTGGCGCTATATAAATAAAGAATAATAATAATAATAAACGTGTATCATTTTAGTTACATAGAAACATAGAAAGATAGAAACATAGAATCTGACGGCAGATAAGAACCATTTCGGCCCATCTAGTCTGCCCATTTTCCTACAGTAAAAACCTCAAACCTTTTTTGGTCCTTGGTCTTTTCTTAAGTTAAGGACAGCCTTATGCCCATCCCACGCATGCTTAAATTCTGTCACTGTATTAACTTCTACAATTTCTGCTGGTAGGCTATTCCACTTATCTACTACCCTCTCTGTGAAGTAAAACTTTCTTACATTACATCTAAACCTGTGTCTCTCTAGTTTTAAACTATGGCCTCTTGCCCTAACATTTTTACTCCTTTGAAACATACTTCCATCCTGCACTTTGTTGAATCCCTTCATGTATTTGAATGTTTCTATCATATCCCCTCTCTCTCTTCTCTCCTCCAAGCTATACATGTTCAGATCCTTTAGTCTATCCTGATATTTCTTTTCCTGTAAACCAGTCACCATTTTAGTAGCCCTTCTTTGAATTTTCTCTAGAGTATCTATATCCTTCTGGAGATGGGGTCTCCAGTACTATACACAATACTCTAGGTGAGGTCTAACTAGAGATCTGTACAGTGGCATGACCACTTCCCTTTTTTCTGCTACTGATGCCCCTAGCTATACAACCCAGCACCCTGCTTGCATTCCCCACCACTTTATTACATTGCCTGCCTACCTTTAAGTCATTAGAGATAATTACTCCAAAATCCCTTTCCTGTGATAGAACTCAACGCTTCCATATTATAACTTTTCCTGCTGAGGATAATGATACTTTCTATCTTTTCGGCAGGCCATATAGTTATTTTTCACTTCTGCAAATATTCTTCTATCTTTTTCTATTATTATTTATTTTTCTAATACCCACTAGGCTTTGGTCATACTTTCATTATATTCTAATTTTGAAAAACAATAAGTCCTCTTTCAAATCAGTATGGTTACATTCATTATCTCTAAGCTGACATGTGACTTCAAAAAATATTTTTCGAGCAAAACTTCCTAATAAACATTGTGTCTAGTTACATTAGTTTCAGATGTATTCAATTTTTTTTAGTAGGAGAATATTTAAGACTTTTACTCAATACTTTCAATTCCATATTATTGTTACAGCTTACCTTGACTTCAGCATCATCTGCAGGCTCGAGTCTTCAAGCATGATGCAGGCCACTGTTTTATCTGTTTGCTTCCTGTAGTCTCCTTCTACCTACTTCCTCCCTCTCAGCTGCTCCGTCCACCTGCTTCATGTGGAGAAGTTTAAAAAGCAGACTGAGTCCTGACTCAGTTGCCCTTGCGTTGTGGTTCATAGCAGTTCTATTACCTTGGGCTCTGTGTATGACCTGGCTAGTCTTACACCCATCCTGGTACTGACCTGTGACTCTGTCTGACTATTCTTTTGTCTATCCCTATAGTGGGCACCCAACCTGGTGCAGACCTGTGGCTCTGGCTGACTACCTGAACTGTGTATGACCTGGCTTGTCTGACTACCCCCTCTGATGCTGACTTGTGGCTCTGTCTGACTACTCTTACATTTGTTCCTTCTACCTAGCAGACACCCAACCTAGTGCGGACCTAGGGATCTGGTACACTAAACTCTGATACTGACTGCAGGCATGAGTCAGCTATCATTTTCCCATACTGACTGCAGGAGTGAGTCAGGTCGCTCCATACTGACTGCAGACGTGAGTTGGTACCCCCTTTACGTCGGATCAAGATCCTGAATTCGGTTCCTGCTCCTGCTCCTGTTGAGACTACCAGTGGCTAAGGCCTAGTCTCCAGCAGTGTGGTCTAGCTTTGCAGCCTATTATTCCTGATAATAGTGCTTGCTGGCTGGTAACCCTCTGCTTGTTCCTGTTGTATATATTGTTCTTTCTATCATTTTGTTAATAAATTGCATTAACTATACCGTACTGACTCCTGAACTTCTCTGGGTAACCGTGACAATTATTTAGGAAGTAATTACTTACATTTAAATCTCCTCTCCTCTTATTGTTTTCTCATTTTGTCTTTTAGTTTTATTTTTTCATCCTCTGTTTATGTTTATTTTCCTAATTTTCTTTTCAGCATTTTTTTTTTTTTTTTGAGTTTAAATGTTTATTGAGGTAGAATAAGATGCGTACATAAAAAAGCAGAGAATTACAATATTACAGGCCATAAAAAATGAGAAAATTATAAGAGAAACATGACCAGGTAAGTGCAATACTATTAGCAGGTAAATAGGCAATAGTAATGTGTCGTACATCGACAAAATAGTAACACAGTGCGATTTGAATAAAAAATAGTATATAGCAGAGCGAGAAAAAGAAGATAAGAGAGAAATAAAAGAAGAGAGAAGAAAGAGAAAAGAAGGAAGAGAGTAAGACTTTTAGAAAGGGAAACACGGGGATGGGAAAGGAGTGTTGAGTAAAGTATAAAGGAATAATCCCATGGGTGGTAAGGAAATAGGACATCACTATCAGAAGTAGTAAATCCCATTTGGTGGCAAGAAATATGAAGAGCCATACTAAATTAGGAAGTATCCTCAATGCCCAGAAACTTAAACCATGGTGTATACAGGTGAATAAACCAATCGTATTTACCCGTGAATCGAAGATATAGTCGCTCCATAAGCAAGGTCGATCGCAATTTAATTTTCCAGTCAGACATAGTCGGAGATGTTCGAGATCTCCACATAGCGGGAATGCAAGTTCTTGCCACCGACAGGGCCAAGAGCCAGATCCGAAAAGCAGTATCCAAAAAGCTAGTGGGTGCTGTCCCCCCTGGCCAGATGTTGAGTAGAAATATCTGTGGTAAAAATGGGGAAGAAATTCCCGATAAAGTACAAATACGAGTGTGTATTTCTTTCCAAAAGGGTTGAATCCCAGGACATTGCCACCAGATATGAAACAGAGAGCCAAAACTTTTCAGCATTTTTTAAACATTTTTTATAAGGTGGTTCTCTCTCCCATACTGGCCTCTGATATCTTCTCGAATGATTGATTTGTTCTGAAAATCCCTGTTGATTTACAGGTATCTGCTGTGTCTTAACAAAGAAACTGCAGGTGTTTTGTTTTTAAAGTAATCTTTAGAGCAACTAGGTATTTCCTCCACTTCTGAAAATACTTGACATCTTTTCTATGCGAAAATGTGGGATAGAGGATCTGTATTCACACTGGTTATTTTTACATGTTGCTATTCTATTTTTCTGTGATTGCACTACCTGTCCTTCTCCATTAACAGTACTTAAAGGGTTAGTAAACCCCCCCAAAAATTGTTGGCGAATTGATATGAAAAATAAAAAAAAATGTATTACCCTTATTCCCATCTCTCAAACTGTTATGGTTTGAGAGATGTAAGAAAATAAAGACCCCCGCTCCCTCCCCTTTCTGCCTGAGGAGCTGTAAAGCTGTCAGAGGCAGAATCCGGTCGAACGACTGTAGGCGGCTCTTCAGGAGCGCTGTCATCTGGATATCTAACTATAATTACTTCATTGGTAGGGTCTACAACGTGTGCCTGGCTTGCAAGCACACATTGTAGACCATTCTGATGAAGTAATCATAGTTATATATCTCGATGACAGCGCTCCTGAAGAGCCGCCATCTGGTCCCAGAAGCAGGATCTCATGACGTCCGCTATACAGCGGACGCATGAGAAGGGGGAGGGAGCGGAGGTCTTTATTTCCTTACATCTTTCAAACCATAACGGTTTGAGAGATGGGAATAAGGGCATTACATGTTTTTTATTAGTCCTATCAATTCACCAACAGTTTTTTTGGGGGGGTTTACTATCCCTTTGAAACAATATATCTATATCACCACAATCTCTTTTACATTTTTCTTGTTTCCTTAGAGTAATTTCTTTCTCCATGGTATTGTGTCCTTTGTCCTAAATTAGAAAATTCTTCTGAGCCTTTAAATACACCTAACTTACTCCAAATGTCATTGATCTCTTTTTCTATCTCCCCCAACAGATTTTGTCTAGTCTTAATAATCAGGTTTAACAAATTCAAAAACCTGTGTAAGATATCCTGACATTTCATTAAAACCTCCTCATCTTTTAAATCATAAGCTGGCATGTTGTATACTTTTTGATGTTTTGGAATAAAATCCTGTTCAACATATTTCTATAAGTTAGCTGAGTGCCAATAATATTTAATGTCCTTAACCATAGCCTTTTCTAGTAATTTAAATAGTGAATCCAGAGCTTTCCTCATATCACCACCCACAGAATTAATCCTGAACAGGCATTTCATTCTTATCTGGTCCCTGTAATCTAAATGATTTCAGATCATGTATCTCTGGAGACTCTACCATCATGCAGGAATAGAAAGGGAATAATATAAAGTATAACCAAAACCAAAATAATTGAGCGCTAGATAAAGCTGATCACAGATAAGCTCCCCTAGCAATTGAGAAATCAACACTCCTTCACCGAAGGATGTATAAAGAACATTAAAAACATATATATACATACAGTAATGTGCAAAAGTTTTAGACAAGTGTGAAAATATGCTGTGAAGTAAGAATGTTTTCAAAAATAGACATGTTAATAGTTTATCATAGTGATTGAACAGTGATTGAACAGAAGAAAAATATAAATAAACTCAATATTTTGTGTGACCATCCTTTGCCTTCAAAACAGCATCAATTCTTCTAGGTACACTTGCCCAAAGTCATGTATTTTGTAGGCATATAATCAGGTGTGTGATTAAATAATTATACCAAACAGGTGCTAATGATCATCAATCAAATATATAGATTGAAACACAATCATTAACTGAAACAGAAACAACTGTGTAGGAGGAATAAAACTGGGTGAGGAACAGTCAAACTCAGCTAAAAAGTCATACACCATGGCAAGACTGAGCACAGCAACAAGACACAAGGTAGGTATACTCCATCACCAGGCAGAAAATTCAAGGCAGACAGGGGTTTCCAGATGTACTGTCCAAGCTCTTTTGAAGAAGCACAAAGAAACGGACAACGTTGAGGACCGCAGATGCAGTAATTGGCCAAGAAAACTTAGTGCAGCAGATGAAATACACATCATGCTTACTTCCAATCCCAATCAAAAGATGTACAGCACTGCCATTAGCTCAGAATTGGCAGAAAACAGTGGGATCCTGGTACACCCATCTACTGTCTGGAAAGGTCTGATCAGAAGTGGTCTTCATGGAAGACTTGTGGCCAAAAAGCCATATCTCTGATGAAGAAACAAGGCCAAGCAACTCAACTATGCACGAAAGCACAGAAACTGGGGTACAGAAAAAAGGCAGCAGGTGTTCTGGGCTGATGAGTCAAAATCTGAAATATTTGGTGATAACAGAAGGCAGTTGTTTGCCGAAGGGCTGTGTCTGCAGGCAACAGAAGCATGGTGGAGGTTCCTTGAATGTTTCGGGCTGCATTTCTGCAAATGGAGTTGGGAATTTGGTTAGAATTAATGGTCTCCTCAATGCTGAGAAGTACAGGTAGATACCTATCCATCATGCAGTACCATCAGGGAGGCATCTGATTCTCCCCACATTTATTCTGCAGAATGATAATGACCCCAAACATACAGACAAAGACATTAAGAACTATCTGCAGGGTAAAGAAGAACAAGGAGTCCTGGAAGTGATGGTATGGCCCCATCAGAGCCCTGATCTCCTCAACATCATCGAGTCTGTCTAGGATTACATGATGAGAAAGAAGCAATAGTGAAGCATGGTGGAGGTTCCTTGCAAGTGTGGGGCTACATTTCTGCAAATGGAGTTGTGGATTTGGTCAGAATTAAAGGCATAGTAATACTTCGTTTTATCTTTATTTTATTTTGTAGGCAATAAAAAAACGATATATAAGAATGATATAAGTCTTATCTCTTAAACCTTTATGGTTTGAGAGATATTTACAAGCAAAGTTTCCAGAGTTATTATAGTTTAAACCCATGTTTTTTTTACATTAGCAGTGCCCTCTAGTGGTCAAATTCTGATTAGATTTACTGTTAGATTCTAATGGAGAGGAAAGTCAGAGACACACAGTTCTCCATAGAACGTGACAGAAACTGCCTGTTACTTCCTGTCAGAACTATCAGGAAGTAAACACAGTGAATTCACTTCCTGATTATTTAAACTGCTATAAATTTTGAATAAAACATCTGACAGTGATGGGAGTGACCTTGTTTTATTCAGCAGGAAATGATCTACAAAATATGTTTTCATAAAAAAAAGTTTACTGCTGCTTTAAAGTGTTAAGATTGGAGGGGTTTGTCCTGGTATACACAAATACATGACGGGATTCAACAAAGTACATCTCAAAGGACTAGCAATGTTAGGACAACAGGCCATAGTCTAAAACTAGAGGCATAGAGGCTTAGATGTAATGTAAGAAAGTTTTACTTCACGGAGAGGGTGGTAGATAAGTGGAATAGCCTACCAGCAGAAGTGGTAGAGGCTATTACAGTGAGGAAATGTAAACATGTATGGGATAGACGTAAGACTATTCTGAAAATAAGACATTTGGACATTGGAGAGTTTATTTCAATTCTGTCAGAGTTGTAGTTCAAGAGTAATTCAATGACAAAGTATCCCCCTCCCGCCCCTTTTACTGATGTAACACTGTTCAGCCAGATCTGAAAGGAGGTGCCCAGGTAAATTGCAGAGAAGGACAATCTTCAATTAAGGGAAAAATCTGAAAAACTTGTCAAGGGGGGCAGGGCTTTCATTGTTCTCATAGGAAGAAGATTATCCCCTGCTGTTATCTGTCTGGTCTATGGACTGCATTCCACATCTGAGAAGAGATGGCTTACACTAGGTAAAAGGGGCGGGAGGGGAAACTTTGCTTGTGAATATCTCCTAAACCATAAAGGTTTGAGAGATAAGACTTATATCGTTCTTCATGATTTTTAATGCCTACAAAATAAAATAAAGAAAAAACAAAGTATTACTATCCCTTTAACTCGGGCAGATCCTTTACAAATGGTTGATTCACCTGTGCTCTTGTGAGGAGATCCTGAAAATCCACACCACTTGGGAGACCAGAGGACAAGTTTGAACTGTTCTAGTAGAAAAAGTACAAGCTCATGATTTGTACTCCAAAGTCCAAAAGCAGGAGGTGAGCTGTGTTTTTTGGGATTTGTAAAGTTTATCATATGGGGCAAAAGTAAAAATTGCTTTAAAATGAAGAATCTAAGCTGATTATTCTTATTAACCCTATATTAATCCCTATTATTGAACCATACATTAACCCTTTAAGGATACACCAATATATGTACAAACTTACATACACACACACATATATGCACACACACACACATACACACACACACACAAACATATATGCACACATTTACACTCTCACACATATCTATGAAGGCTACAGCAAAATATTTCTTGTAAGAGCCACTTGAATTTAGCTTGTGTTCTTTAACCCATGGAATGGCAGAAAGGTCTCAGATAATTTTGAAACAATGCATCTCTGGCATCCACTGGGTCAAGGAGACTACATCACTTTTATATTTACATTTTAGAAAATGTGCTTTACTTATTTTTGTGGAATGGTTATCTATGTACACACACAGAGGTCAAGAGAGTTATCCAAGGTCACAAGAAGTTGGCCCACTGAGGATATTCACTTAATGGGCCTCTCGAAAGGGGACTGGAGTTATTTTGTGTTACATGTTTTTTCATCTGATGAACTGGCATCATGAAACATGTTAAGAGCATTTTTTTACTTTTTTATTTAATAAACATGTGTTTATATTAATCAAGGTCTGCCAAACATTTTATGTTTTACTTTTTTGACACTGTGGACTATTTTGTACACTACCATATGTGATCCCTTTGCGGGGACAACTGGCACCTATATGATACCTCCCAATATTTCAAATTGCCAAAGCGGAACATTTTTGGTGTTGCTGGGGCCGTGACTGGTGAGCGGGGAATTACCGAGAATTTTTAGGCTATTTTATGACCTACTGACACCTCCTTGTGTAACCTAATAAATGACCTATAACAAGAGCAAAGTATTTTATATACACAGCTAATGTATAAACATATATATATTGAAGTTTAAACAAACATACATGTGAGTTTTATTGCTGTAGAGTAATATGATACACTTATATACACACCACACAGTCTGATCTCCTAAAAAGAGGGACATCAGGGTGGGAAAGAGGGGCAGAGGGATTTGGGTCCCAAAGAGGGACTGTCCCTCCCAAAGAGGGACGCTTGGGAAGTATGACCTATATCCACTGCCTGCTCATATACCGGCTGAATGGCATTGAAGCCGGTTATATACCTATTCTGAGAGTATTACTATTTTTAATAACGGTGACTGATACACCTTGTATGGCTTTCCTCCTGTTTGTTGTTTCTTTGTGTTGTTTCCAGTGATCTGGTTTGGACAGTCTGGTTTGGAGTGATTGAGCAGGCTGACATCTTGAGATCTGTGTGGGGGCAGTGTCAATATCCCCCACATGCTTTATTTGCTGCTATGTTTCTGGGTAGCAAGATCAGAATATGATAATATTATACTCCAATTTGACATTCAAATTTACTACACTATAAGACTCTCCCCCATGTCTATTTTTTCTTTCTTAAGAAAATATATATATATATTTTTTATATGTTTTAAAATGTGATTTAGCTATTTTTGTAGAATGGTTATCTCTGCACACAGAGGTCAAGAGAGTTGTCCAAGGTCACAAGAAGATGGCCCGCTGGGGATATTCACTTAATGGGCTTCACAAAAGGGAACTGGAGTCATTTGGAGATAAACCAACTGTCCCACCGGTGAGAAATAAAAATTCCCCAAACTCCCCATTCGTTTAACCCTTTCAATGCCAGAGGAGCACTGTGTCGGCGACCTCCATGGCACACTTAATGGGTTAAATGGAGCTTTTAACCTTTTAAAACACATTGCTTCTCCAGCATTCAAGGAGGTTAAAAAAAGCCCTTTAAATCAATAGGGAATTTTATTTCTCCACTGTGATGCAGTTGGTTAAATCCAGAGTTGGTACATTTTTCTGTTTTGCATGAGACCCAGAGATGAGACAGTTTTCCAGTTAGACAAATCATCTCCAAAGTCTGTGATAATCTATCGCAACTTTCTTTCAAGGGAAGTGAGGATCAAAAGAAAAAGGAGTCTTAAAGGGATAGTAATACTTTGTTTTATCTTTATTTTATTTTGTAGGCATTAAAAAAGCATGAAGAATGATATGTCTTATCTCTCAAACCTTTATGGTTTGAGAGATATTCACAAACAAAGTTTCCCCCTCCCGCCCCTTTTACCTAGTGTAAGCCATCTCTTCTCAGATGTGGAATTCAGTCAATAGAACAGACAGATAACAACAGGGGACAATCTTCTTCCTATGAGAACAATGAAATCCCTGCCCCCCTTGACAAGTTTTTCAGGTTTTTCCCTTATCTTAATTGAAGATTGTCCCTCTCTGCAGTCTACCTGGGCACCTCCCTTCTGATCTGGCTGAGCAGTGTTACATCAGTAAAAGGGGAGTGAGGGGGGATATTTTGTCATTGAATTACTCTTGAACTACAACTCTGACAGTATTGCAATAACACTCTCCAAAGTCCAAATACTATGATGATTAATTAGAGCTGCTTTTATTATGAAACATTACTATCCCTTTAAAGAGATAGTAAAGTATCCATATGAGCAACACTGCAATCCTTCCTTGTAGTACATCCAACTGATCAGTTACTTTAGTAATGCTGAATTCACTCTATATTCCTTGAAATACTATTATAAATTGTCCCCCTCACGCACCTTATACTGACGTCATCCTTCGAGCCTTGAAGCTGGAAGCGACATTGGACAATCTTATTTCAGTATATGGAAAAACCTGCCCTCCTTTGTCAAGGGGGCAGGGTTTTCCTTATACCGAATGAAGCCAGATTGTGCCTTGTAGCGATCTGTCCAGTCAAGCAGGATTTCAGATCTCAGGGGACGTGGCCCGGCAGTCTGAAAAGGGGTGTGAGGGGGACAATTTATATAATAATTTGCTAAAACATGTGTAACGACAAAGTCATGCGTAGTAGAGACTGCCCACGCTGCGGCTCCTTCGGAGCATCCAGCTCTGAATCAGCCGCAGCGCTGGCAGTCTCTACTGCGCATGACTGCCCCGCGACCGGCTGGTAGTGGCACTGTGGCCCGTGTAACGGGCTCTTCAACTAGCAATATATATTATTTCAGAGGACATAGAGCGAATTCATCATTACTAACATAACTGATCAGTTGTACGCACAACAAGGAAGGATTGCAGCGTCGTTCATATGAAACAATTACTATCCATTTTAAAATACAGTATCAATAGCAGAATTTTATGTTGTCTTTGAAATCACTTATTTTCAATGCGGTAAAGACCATTGTTTTTGCTATATATAAATATATATGGATATATATAGAGAGAGAGAGAGAGAGATATAGATATATATATATAAGATGATTTTTGAGATCTGGGGGGAAATTCACTAAGGTTATAGAGGTGATAAGGTGGAGATAACTTCTCCAGTGATATCACTTCTCCAGTGCCTATGTTATTCTATGGAGCCTATTCACTGAGATCTCCAAAGCTGAAGAAATCTTAGTGAATAGGCTCCATAGAATAACATAGGAACTGGAAAAGTGATAAACCGGTGGAGTCCTCTCCGCTTTATCACCGCTTAGTGAATCTCCATCCAGGTTGTGATTAAATGTAACTTTAAAGCAGATTAAAAGTTTAACCCTTTGAGTGCTCCGTAATACAATGCGTACCTCTCTGGCACATATAGGGTTCAAATAAATGAAGGTGTTAACTCAAGTCATAGCACCAAAAGAAAGGTGGAGGCATTCTGGGGCAAACCAATTGTTGTATCATAGGGGAACAAAAAGATATTCCCAACATTCCCATTGATTTTACCAAGGCTTTTAACCCTGTCAATGCTAGACTTTAAGAGATATCTCCAATGCTTTGCAATTCGATGTATTGGAGACCTCTTTAGCATTCACAGGTTTAAAATTCTAATTTATATAAAGGGACATTTTTTTTTGGCCCTGTGGTGCTGTCATTTTTTAGTATAATTACTACTTATAGTTGTACTTAACCCCTTAAGAACTTTCCGATCCGGCAGGGGGAGGGGCATTAAGGACTACGGAGCTTGGTTTTTTTTTGTCCAATGCATTCTGGGATGTCAGGGAGGCATGCAGCAGTGCTGCCATCCCAGAATTCCATGATGTCCCAGGACCGTCACTGATCCTTAACACAAATCCACCGGTTACAGTCCTGGCACTTCACTGGTCCTTAAGGTGTTAACCCATTGAGTGCCAGAGCGGTATGCAATGCAATATGGGTTAAGGTCCAAATATAACGCATGCCTCTTTCCTCAGTTTTCTGATAAAAGAGTGCTGATACCATCATCATTTTATGACTCTCTACCTCTGAAAATTCCTGTTAAAAAAAAAAAAAATTGACTAAATTTTGACCAAAATTCTTAAACTAAAATTTTTTGGACAAAGGGCCCAATGTGTCATAATGGTAATCCAATGCATTGAAAATCTCTGGCACTCAAAGGGTTAAAGGGGCAGTGCCCCCCTAGATGGGAAACAAATCTATTTTTAACAATAAAATAGCATGGAAGAGTTTCTCCTTCACAATCCTATG
Organism: Rhinophrynus dorsalis; assembly: GCA_037306005.1. Classification (NCBI taxonomy): domain Eukaryota; kingdom Metazoa; phylum Chordata; class Amphibia; order Anura; family Rhinophrynidae; genus Rhinophrynus; species Rhinophrynus dorsalis. The sequence goes on along the minus strand of CM074718.1, from coordinate 659,748,641 downwards.
TGGCCAGAGAAACATAAAAATTGTACAGTTAGGATGGAACGCAAGAAAGTGGCTTATTCACTATTTTATAAAAGCCATACATTTATGTGCTATTTTCGATTGCTTACATTTTGATGCAGAAACCTATTAACGCCTTGACACTGAATAGCACATGCTCCTAAATTAACAGCAAAGTTAGTGAATGCTCCTAAATCAACGGCGTTAACCAAACGTATGAAAATGTGCGCTAATTGCTTTGCTGAATTAGGTCCAGTTGTTAATCCACTCACAAAATGGAGGACATTTTAGCCACACCCACTTTTTGAAGCGCATTCTCTAAAAAATGAGCAAACATTCACTCTTTTAAAAAAATGCGCTATTCAGTAACATTTTTGCATCAAAATTACAATAAAAATAGCGATTGCACACATTTCTTGCATGCCGTCCTTAGTTCTTTATATTATTGCAGTTTTCTGAGTTTCTTCAGGGCCTCGAAATTCAGCTGGTTTCCATTTCCCTTCAGACTTATCCTTTAAAGGGATAGTAATACTTCCTTTTATCTTTATTTTATTTTGTAGGCATTAAAAAAACATGAAGAACAATATAAATCTTATCTCTCAAACCTTTATGGTTTGAGAGATAGTCACAAGCAAAGTTTCCCCTCCCGCCCCTTTTACCTAGTGTAAGCCATCTCTTCTCAGATGTGGAATCCAGTCCATAGACCAGACAGATAACAGAAGGGGACAATCTTCTTCCTATGAGAAAAATGAAAGCCCTGCCCCCCTTGACAAGTTTTTCAGGTTTTCCCTTATCTTAATTGAAGATTGTCCCTCTCTGCAGTCTACCTGGGCACCTCCCTTCTGATCTGGCTGAGCAGTGTTACATCAGTAAAAGGGGCAGGAGGGGAAGACTTTGTCATTGAATTACTCCTGAACTACAACTCTAACAGAATTGAAATAACACTCTCCAAAGTCCAAATACTATGATGATTAATTAGAGCTGCTTTTATTATGAAACATTACTATCCCTTTAAATTCCCACTAACGATCAAAGATAAACCCACTGAAGGAAAGTTCAAGGATAAGCATGAACTGAGAGAAAGAGAGAGCTGGGTGGGATTTGAGCGGATGACATCACCAGAGAAAGAAAAACTGAGAGCAAGGATTCTGCCTGTTGTCATAGCTTTTTTAAAACGTTTTATGTGAATAAGGGCTATGAGGACAAAAATAAAAACATAGTTCTGATTTATTTTTACTCCTTATCTTGCTACTGTACTTAACCCAGCTGTACCAATCTACCTAAGTGGAATAATTGTTTGCACTGATTAACTTAAGTAGCTATTTTTCACTGGAGGATCTCCCCAGATATCTTCACTAGTTCACCAATTTCAGAGTCAGAGCAATTAAACAAAATGCCATGCTTTTTTTCCTTGCTGTTTTATTAGAGACGTCCCATATTGGGGTGGGAATTGTTACTCAAATGCATTCCATAAATGTCATTCTTCACTGTGACTTGTATCCTATTCTTTTTTTTCTGCCCTTTTATTATCGTGCTATAAAACTATAAATCTAGGGAATCCAGATGCCCATTGTAGGTCTTTAAGTTGGAGAACAATTGTTACTTTAAGACGGATGCTTTTTCTCACAACTCCTGATTATCTGCTTTATTACTAAAACAATTGGGCAATTTAACTCACTGTTCATTGTTATTGAGGCTGAATCATCTACAAAAGGTGAAAGTAGCTACTGCTTGCAATTGCTAAAGTGCAAGTCATTACTGAGCCAACCCTTCAAATTTACACATCTTGAGATCTCTAAACAGACTCACTTTTAAGTTGTCCATTGATTTTAAAATTGTGTTTATGACCTTTCGGATTTTGCATGGCCGTTATTAGCTGTATGCCACTAAAGCCTTTCACTTCTCATGCTTTGGAGATCTTCCTTAATCTTCAATGCTCTTCCCTTGGTCATAGGAAAGTTGCATTCTCAGCACCTTTGAAGTGTTCCTGTAGTCAAGATGGGAATGTTTGGGTCAACTGGGATTCTTTAAGATGAAAGAAAAAAGAAAAAATTGTTTTGTGTGCTTAGACTTTTCTGATTATATTAAATTCTTGTACATGAAAAAAACATAGAATCGTCTGTATATTAAGAAAATAAAGTGAGATATTGAGGATGATAAAACACGAACTGTTAGAATTCTAGAGATAACCAACTTCACCACAGGGGAAATATTTAAATTCTCCAAATATACTTTTGATTTAAATGGGGAAATTAAGCTCTTGAATGCGATAGAGGTCTTCAATGCTTTGAGAAGCAAAGTGTTGGAGACCTCTAAGCATTCAAGGGCTTTAAAGCCACATTTAAACCAATAGATATTTCTGTTTGTCAACGATAGTCCACATGGTTTGCCCTACAATTACGTCTGGGGAGGAGAAGCACTAAATATCCATAAGAGGATAGTTTGGTGATATTGTGGTGAGTTGAACCTGAATCTATCATGTGGTATGCACTAAGGTGTCTTCACCATTGTATCCCTGTGATTACACCTCCTATACGCCTATATCAGCATGCTTTTGCTACCTTTAAATGTATAGGTGTCTATTTGCTAATGACACATTTGCATATTGAAATCTGTTTTAATGAGCCGTTTTCATATTTCTGAGGGAATGTTTCTATGTTAATGGGGCTATTCATGACTTGCACTAAGTTCTAAAAGATGGCATTGCTGTCTGAAGGCTGTCACAACAAATTCACCTTCCTCAGTCTGGGGAATTGGGAATCTTGCAAATGTAGTGCACATCCTTGTGGCACACCCCTCTTAAGTCTTTGGGAGAAGAACTGCAGTGTCGGTTTCATTATTGTGATAAAACCTCTATGATAATAGAAATGTCATCAATGTTTCCAGTACACAGTGGGATGTATTTTGTGAAGGCTGAATAGCAAATGCACCAGGAAATCTGAGGAAAGTAGTAAATGTTTAACCCTTTGAGTGCCAGAGGGGAACGAAACTTGTTGCTTTGCAATGTGTTCTGTACCTCTCCGGCACTCAAAGGGTTAAGTGAATACAAGGATACAGCTAGCTAATATGCAAAATTCCCTATAACAGGTCCTGGAAGAGTATTCCATGTTAGTTGACAGGAGTATATATATATATATATATATATATATATATATATATATATATATATATATATACTCAAATAGGGTAGCACTCACGTTTCAAGATAGCCAGCTGCCTGGGTGCAATACTCATGGCAAAGCATGTAGACGACAAGAAGTGAGAAAGCACTCGCAGGACTTCAACAAAATGTCATACTTTTTAGTTTTTAATTGTTACAATTAAAAACTAAAAAGTATCACATTTTGTTGAAGTCCTGCGAGTGCTTTCTCACTTCTTGTCGTATATATATATATATATATATATTTTTTTTTTTTTTTATTATTTTTTTTTAAATCCTTTGAGTGCCAGAGGGGTACGTAATGCATTGCTCTGCACCCAGAGGGATATATACATACATATATAAAAGCATTAAAAAAATCAGCACTCACAGGGCTTGTCCAGAAGTAGAAAAATTCACATTTATTAATTTTTTGACTATGGACAAACAGTTTGAGTGCTGATTTTTTAAATATTTTGCGATTTATTAAACTGGCACCCGGGCTTGATTCCTGCAGGATGAAATACACCTCATCAAGCTGAGGATATGGACTGTAATGTGTCACGCTAGTCCAGTGCAGGGTGGCAGATATTTGATCCTGCCGGGGACTGGAATCTGTAACCCTATGGTTAGAATAGCTTCCACTCCTGTTACTTCCACTGGATTCACCAACTGTCTCACCTTGTGTGTGTATAAATATATATATATATATATATATATATATATATATGTGTGTACAAAGGTTGTGGTGACCAGACCAAAATGTTGCTGTTGCTGAACATGTGGTCATGAATAAGATGTTGATGCTTTCTTTTAACCTGTGACTGCATATTTTCTCCATTGTTTATGCTATTTATTATATATACAGCAACTTGGCATAAAGAAGCTGTGTTTCATGAGTTACAAACATTTTACTATTATGTGTGTGTATATATATATATATATATATATATATATATATGTGTGTGTGACTGTGTGTGTGTGTGTAGCAAGAGCAAGTATACACTACTGCAGAAAAGGAACTTGGTCGTTGATCAACACCCAGTGGGTTTTGTTCACTAAAAAAGGGTTTTGTGTAGCCTCCTTTGGCTCCACACCGCGATTGAGTGAACAGAATCAGATACTATAATGAAAGTGTCAAGCAAATGAGCACAACAGAGATCCAGAGAAAAGAAGAATAGTATGTATATATATCTGATTCCTATATGATGAGTACCTACATAGATAGGTCCGTCAGTTAAATAGAATAAAATAGGCTTGTGCAAATCAGTTCATCAAAATTAAGAATTCATCGAATATGGGGTCATTCTGCGATAAACAGACTAGGCTGAAAGGCAAGGGTCGTTCGTAAAAAAAAGATTTGAATCCGAACAGCCCTGGTCCAAAATGTCGTAGAAAATTTCGGAAATTCGGCGACAACTACCCTCGCGCGCGATACTTTCCATATTTTCCCTTCCTTTCTAGTCCAATTAGCATCTTAGCTTCTTTGTTTTATGATGGGGGTTGGACTAATGACACGTCAGACACCCAGACAGCCTGCAATTCCTGTTAGTCCATTGTTGGAGCTCAGAGAGAGAGAAGAAGGAGATAGAGTGTCCAGTTGTTGTGTAGGAAGGCAGGATTAGGCATTCAGCCAGCGTTAGTGCCTTACTGCCACTGCAAGGGGAGAGTCATTTGTTCCTGTTCAAAAAATATAAAAAATATTAGGAATTTGTTTTAATAATTTTCAGAGTGACACAGCCAGTCTGACAGTTGTGTAGGCAGGCAGGGTGCCTTATTGCCACAGCAATGGAGAGTGATCTTTGTTCCTGTGCAAAAATAATATTAAAATATTAGGAATTTGTTTTAATAATGTTCAGGGTGTCACAGCCAGTCTGACAGTTGTGTAGGCAGGCAGGGTGCCTTATTGCCACAGCAAGGGAGAGTCATTTTTAAAGCATTTTAAATTCAACAAATTATTCAGATTGCAGTCGAATTTCGTCCGAGTCGAACAGGTCTGGTCCGAAATACGGATCCTCCAAATGAATAAAAAATAAAATCATCCAAAATCAAATTTTACCAAAAAATTTTGTTGTGCACAAATCTAGGATAAAAGCCTATTATTTCTATAGGTATGTTTAATATTTTCATTAACCCTTTGAGTGCCAGGGAGATAGCCAGTGCATTGAAAATGGAAAGTGTTGCACAGGGTTAAAGTGCCAGTGAACTTCCTTTTAGACATTACATATTTTGCAAGAACATTATAATTTAAAGTCAAATTGCCCATCTTTTTATTAACTTTTTTCATGTTCACCTAGCTTTCTACCTTTGTATGTTCCTGACAGTGAGCTCTTTGAATTTCTGTATCCAGAGACCTTTCTGTCAGGAATTGTGAAAACAGGAATAGTAATACAATGTAACAATATCACAGAAACATTGAATGCTTTGTTTGCTGCATTTTCTGCTGAAGGAATAGCGATACTTTGTATCACTCTTCCCTGTTTCACAATCCCTAACAGAAAACTGTCTGAAAAAGAGACATACAGTCAGCTCCCTAGCAGGGACATAACTATGATGAAAAACAAAATAATACAAAGTTTAGGCTTTATGTATTATTGACTTTCGTATTCTAAACTTGCATAATATTTAAATACAAAGAGGATTTTCACTGTCACTTTAACCCTTTGAGTGCCAGAGGGGTAGAACGCAATGCGTTCTGTACCCCTCTGGCACTCACAGGGTTAAGTATACCAAACGTATTCTGAAGTGAACCATATGACTACTTGCAATCAACAAAGAAACTGATATACAGCAATAAAGTCGATAGCATTATCTATGTGGGTGTATTGTTGGTCAGGCTTTCCACTAATCTTGTTTGCCCCTTATAATGCATTTATTCCCCGAATCGATATTTATCATTGGCCTATTATTACATTGTAGTGCTTATTAACCCCTGATAGAGATGTCCCCAATCCAAGAGACTAATTCTGTGTAGCTCACAAATGACTCCAGTATACAAATAAATATATATATATATATACATTCACACAAATGTGCCCCAGAACTGTCCAAATTAAATGTCTTTTTATCGTTGTTTGAGTGATTACACTCATGTTAATTCATGTACCGAGTGGGTGAATGGCTGAACTTAATACTGAGAGACAGATGATATCCTTGAAAAATACAAAAGGAGAGACTCGCTGAATCAATGAATTAGCCTTACTCTGTCCCTCAGTTGCAAATAGGATTTTCATTCAGTTTCAGTAACTGATCACTGAACAGAGAGCACAGTTTTACATGCAAACAAAAATCCAGTTTTTCCATTACAAAACTAATAATAATAATAATAATGATGGTAGTAGTTATTCAAAAGCATAATGCAGCTGTTGAAAATGTGATGCTATTAGTACTGTTTTTTTTTTCAGAAAACGAGAGAAAAACATTTTTTGGGTCCTTTGTTGGGAAAAATTCTAATCAAAATTTAAAGCCACTTTTAACATCTCATTTTGTAGACTGCAATGTTCAAAAGAATAACATCACTTTGAAAAAAAGGTAGAAACATTCTTTTAACCCCTTAAGGACCCCTGATGTGATGTGACCTGTAATTCGTACTGGCGCACCGGGAACTGAGACAGACAGCTCCACTCTTGGAGCGGTCAATTTCACCCCCCGTTTTTACTTACAGCGCTTCCGGAAGAGCGCTGTAAGTAAAATGTACGTGACGTGCTATGACCGTCACCGGTCCTTAAAGCAAAAACCGCATGACGGTCATAGCATGGCACGTGGACGTTAAGGGGTTAAAATAAAGAAAAAATATAACGTAACTAATATTTATACATACATTTTAACATAAGAATTTTATTTAATCTAATTTGGGGAAATATAACTGTTTGGCAGAGGCCAGTTTTAAGACCAGTTCTTTGAAATAATCCTTTATTGTCTTAACTAGAATAAAAAAAACTACATCGGAGTGATTATATGACTCAGACAGCAGAACTCCGGTTATGTTAGCTTAGAACCTATGATGATTACAGTGCATAACATCAGGCACATACTGTCATCATTGAGTGCCAGAAAGGTAGCTTTCTGGCACTCAGACTGTTAAAGGGATAGTGATACTTTGTTTTAATAGTGTCTAATATTGTAGATATTAACAACAGAAGTAGAATAACCCACCTACCATCTCTCAAACCTTCATAGTTTGAGAGATCATAGCATTTAAAGTCCCCACCTCTCATCCCTTTCAGAGACATCAGTTCTGTATGGGACACAAGAGGATCCTGGTCAGTTGACCAGCTGGTGGCTCTTCAGCAGAGCCGAGTTAGCGCTATTTAGAATGAAATACTTCATTGGAACGGTCTAAAAAGTGTGTTTGCAAACCAGTCACACTTTGTAGACTGTTTCAATTAAGTATTTCATTCTAAACAGCGCTATCTCGGCTCTGCTGAAGAGCCGCCGGCCTGTCAAATGACCAGGATCCGCTTCTGTCCCATACATCGCTGACGTCTCTGAAACGGACGGGAGGGAGGGAACTTTAAATGCTACAATGTCTCAAACTATGAAGGTTTGAGAGATGGGAGGTATGTTATTCTACTTCTATTGTTAATATCTACAATATAAGAAACTATCCCTTTAAGGCTTTAATGCCTGCACGCCCCTTACCTCTTGCCCATAACATCTGCAAAAAGATGGCAGATAGTCACATCATTTCCTCTGCCCCTTCTGACCAACTGCCCTCTCTTTGTTTTAATTGCTGACAAGGGGAAAATTGTCAGTAAAGGTAGTAAATTGTTAAACTGTTAGTATGGACAGTTTTGGTCCCGGGACCATAAATCTCCATAAGATGGTGTAGCAACAGCGCCACTGTACAATTTCAGGCCACTGTGATATTGCACCTAAAAAATTCAACTTTGAAAATTAATAACTTTTGAATGAAACACCATTCAGCAGTGGGAGTACCCTTGTTTTACTCAGGGGGATAAACCCTACAACATATTTTTTTTTACATTTTAAGTATTACTATCCCTTTAAAGTATTTATTGGCCTCAAGTTACATATTAACCAGAGGTGTCAGAGTTTCTTAACCCCTTAAGGACCGATGCGGCTGGCACTTAAGGACCACGGAGCATTTTTTTGTTTTGTTTTTTGGAACGGCGTGCAGCCACGCGGGGAGCCCTTAAATCCATGATGTACGTGTATATTCTTGGTGGTTAAGACGTTAACCCTTTGAGTGCCAAGCAGTATCCAATGCATTGTGTTGCAACGAGTTAAATACCTCTCTGGCACTGAAAGGGTTATTAAAATTGCCTTGATCCACGGAGTTCCCTGTCAGTGACATAAAATGTTCTAAAAACAGGAGAAGATAAAAAAACTGCAATAATTATAGGCAATTTGACTTTAAATATTATGCAGCCGCAGAATGTGACATAAAAAAGGTTACTGTCCCTTTAACACAGTTCCTTAGGGAAAGTTCTACTCTAATTTTTTTTTCTCTGATTGTATTCACTTTGTCTCTGTATTGTGGATCTGGGGCCCTCTGTTTTGTTATAACATTACGTTCTTTCATGCATGCTCCTTTAAGGCACTTTTCTCCTGTCACGTTTGTCCTTTTCACTAGGTCTGGTGTCCTGCCATTGTCTCCTATTATCTCTTTTTTTAAGTCAGCACGATGCCTCTGTTGTGCGGTACGTTTCATTTTGTTCTTCTGATTGACCAGCTGGCCCCCTCACAGATGTGTTCAGCGGATCCCCTGATTATAGGTTCCAGAGCACCTGGTGCCCCCTACTATGATGGATGTGCAGTATCACAGGCATGACTGCAGACATTAGGAACTTACTCCTGCTTTCACTTCCTAAACTTCACACTGGATTCTATTACCTGTGGACAAATGAGCATTCTTTTTTACATAAAATCCAGTTGCAACTATTTCAAAGTTAGGAAATGTAGCTGTCTTCCAAAGGAGTAGTAAACACACAGACACATATACACATAAGCACACATGTACGCAGAGACACACACATAAGCACACAGACACACACACACACGCAAACACATATAAGCACACAGACACATACACATAAGCACACATATACATACACATACATAAATACACATAAGCACACACAAATACACATATAAACACACACACCCACAAACATAAACCCATACAAACACACTTATAAACACAAACACACACATATATACAAACACACACACATACATACATATAAGCATACACACACATACACATAAGCATACACACACACATAAACACAAACACAGACACATATACACATGTAAACACAAACACACACACAAACATAGACACAAACACACAAACAAAAATAAGAAAATAAGCACAAACACACAGATAAACATACACACATAAAATACACACATAAATAAACATGCACAGACATTCGCACACACACATATAAGCGCACACATTCAGATATATGGGCCTGAGGAAGGTCTAGGTAATGACCGAAACACTGGCTTAAAAAAACTTTATTTTTCTGTGAATAAAGCATAACGGGGGGAATGTACAGTTATTATTCTGCACAAAATCAGGCACTGAAATCAGTTTTCTAACCCTGCACCTGCCTAAGGCCAATTTACTAAGCTACATGAGCTGATAATTATTCCCTTCAAGAATTAATGCCACTTCAGCCAAAGAAAGGGAATTGGGGAAGTATTTGGGCATTTAAAGTGTTTAATTCCATATGTTAAACAAGGAGGAGAGGAAATAATGTAACTTTACACCATTTTCCAGTGTGAGCTATGGGGCAGGTGTAAGGGGCTTGCTGGTATCATTAACCCCTTAAGGACCATTGACGTGGCAGGACCGTCACACTGGTCCGGCACTTAAGGACCAGTGACGGTCCTGGCACGTCAAGTACTTTTACTCACCGCTCCTGTAGCAGCGCGGTGAGTAATACCGGGGACTGAAGTTGATCGCTCCAAGACAGGAGCGATCTCTTTCAGTGCCCCGTTCAGCATGCCGCCCCTCGTGATCAGTCACGTGGGGCGGCACGTCAAAGTTTCCTATGTGGTCCTTAAAGGACTGCACACCCCGGGACCGCTGGTCCTTAAGGGGTTAAAGGCCTAACAATGTCAGAATGCATCCAGAAGAATACAGTAAAGCTATCATATGCTGTAGTACATACCCTGAAGTGCAGCCACTGGATGTCATGTTGCCCTAGCGGATTTATACATTCATTAAACCCTTAATGACCCATGATGTGCCAGGCCCGTCATGCCTGTGATGTCTGACCAGTGAGTGTTCTGGCACATCACACAAGTTTGTGATCTGCATGCCGAGCTGTGATAACAGAATGCGGCTATGCAAAAAAAATAAAATGCTGTGGCCCTCTAGAGTGCCTCTTCCTTGTGCGGACCTTATGGGGTTAAAAGCCGCATTACATAAAAAGGAAGTTTAATTTCTGTTTCTCGTACAGTTGGTTTTCTCCAGAATAGCAGAATATCTTATTGGATTGAACCTTTGCTTACCAAAACGGAACTGGAAATGTATTTGGAAGTTTGACCTGCCAATCTCTCCCCAATCAGCTCGTAGAGATACAGGACAGGCCTCCTACTGAGCCAAAACATCTGCAAAATGTCACACTCTTCTAATCTTTCCAGAACGTTCTTCTTGAAAAAAAATCTCAGCTTTTTGATCCTAGCATGAGGCAAAGTCACTGGCTGGTCATTCAAGTCTTTCATTCTTCCTACTTACTAGACCATAAGCTACACACGTACAGTAGCTACCATCAGCACATCGGCCTCAGCCTCATCAGCCCTGCTATCATTATAAGCCGCTAAAAAAAACCCCTCTACTTGGATGTTTAACCCTTTAAGTGCCAGAGGGGTGTGAAACGTATTGATGAGCAATGTTTTGCACACTCCTCTCTCACTTAGAGGGTAAAGGGTGCTTTCATGTGGGTGACATCAATACAGCAATGGGGTGTTGGTGATGGAGCCATCACAGAAAGGTTTGCTGATGACCTACGGTGCCTTTTACAAGGTTGGCTATCAACTCTCATGAATAGGCCAAGGTCCATCATGTTACATCTTTATGTTTCGGCATGGCTCACAGCATGGAGGTCTATGGCGCTAATGGAAGATCTTCTACATGAGCTACATTAGAGATTGTGGTGCTCATCGCAATTTCAAATGAGATTTTCTTTATGGATTTATGCATTTTTCTTATTCTTCCTTTTTTGTCACACAAGTTGCTTTACTCATAATTCAAGAAGAAAAACAGTCTCAGATTCAGAAAGCTCTGTGCTTTAAATTAGTGACGCTGATGTCCTAATAAGAACTCGGGGGAGATACACTATGATGTGCTAAAGAGATGGTAAAGAGAAGATGACTTCTCCGGTGATATCTTCTCTCCAACTCCTGTATTATTCTATGGAGCTAATGCATTACATTTTCTCAAGTGCAAGATATCTCAGTCCATAGGTTCCATAGAAAAACATAGAAATTGGAGAAGTGATATCGTTGAAGAAGTTATCACTGAGTTATCACCTGTTTATCACACTTTAGTGCATCTCCCCCTGGTGTAATTCTGGTGCAAATCAACCACACCATAGGAGGTCTCCAACCTCTCTGTTATTCAAGGGGGGTTTGCACTAAGATAAAGAGGTGATAAAGTACGGATGACTTCTCCAGTGATATCACTTCTCCAGTTCCTATGTTATTCTATGGAACCAATATGCTAAGATCTCTCAAATTCTGGAGATATTAGTGCATAGGCTCTATAGAGTAACATAGCAACTGGATAAGTGATATCACTGGATAAATAATCTCCACTTTATCACCTCTTTATCACCTCTTAGTGCATCTCCCCCAGTTCTTTTGGAACATCAGTCTCACAGGGGCATTCTAGGAATACGATTCTTCTCTAAAATTGGTGCTGGAACTGATTTTCTAGCCTAATGCCAATTTACTAGCTACCTACGCTGATACTTCTCCCCTTAACCCCACTTGTTGGGTTCTTTTCTTTGACGACTTGTTTCACTTGATTCAGTAAACACAAAGCAGTGAAAATGAAATAATTTGATGCCATTTCCCTGTGCATTATGAAAGAGATGTGTCTGGAGATTGTTGTTATTAAAGTTTTAAAGTGGATGTGTCACCTATGTATAACATAGCATAAAGAGCTAGGTTACATATCGAATACTACTAAAACGGTGTTAGTTTTTTTTCTTCAAGTTTTATTTTTTGTAAATTTAACTAAGAAAGTCTGGGCCGTAGCTACTTCCGCATGGACTGCTCTGCCTCTGCTCTACTCCCTCCTCCGATGACGGAGGCTTTCTGCCTGTAAGCTGGAGCGCTCTCATTGGCAGAGATCGATCTCTGCCAATGAGACCGCTCCAGCTTACAGACAGAAGCTTCCATCATTGGAGGAGGGAGGAGAGCAGAGGCAGCGTGATGGACTGCGGTTACAGAGCAGGTAACCACAGTCTATGTGGAAATAGCTGCAGCCCAGATTTTCTAAGTTAAATTTGCACAAAATGAAACTTAAAAAATAAATAATACCGTTTTAGTAGTATTCGATATGTAGCCTAACTATTTATGCTATGTTGTACATAGATGACACATCCATTTTAAAAGGATAGTAATGTTTCACAACAAAATCAGCTCCAATTAATCATCATAGTATTTGGGCCGTGGAGAGAGTTATTTCATTACTGTCCAAGTTATAGTTCAAGAGTAACTGAATGATAAAGTATCCCCTTTCCGCCCCTTTTACTAATGTAACACTGCTCACCTCAGAGCAGCAAGACTGTCCAGATGGATCACAGAGAGGGACAATCCTCAGTGAGTATAAGAAAGAACCTAAAAAAAACTGTCAAGGGGGGCAGGGTTTTCCATATGCTCACAGTAAAAAGATTGTCCCTTGCTGTGATCTGACTGATACCAGGACCAGATTCCACATGTGAGGGGAGGTGGCTTACACTAGGTAAAAGGGGTGGGAGGGGGATATTTTATCATTGAATTACTCTTGAACTACAACTCTGACAGTATGGAAATAACACTCTCCATGGCTGAAATACTATGAAGATTATTTGGAGCTGCTTTTTTTGTGTTCACGGGTGTGCATTCTAGAGCAGTGGTGGACAATGTGAGACCCTCCAGCTGCTACCAGACTACAACTTGCATCATTTGGTAGGGAATGATTGGAGATATAGTCCGGCAGCAGCTGGAGGGCCTCACTTGGTCCTTCCCTGCACTAGACCGTACCCCTGTGATTGGAGGCTAACGCTAGTGGCCCTGCCTTAGTGGATTCATACTCCCTATTGTTCTGATTGTGAACATTTCTGTTTATTTACTAGTGTGCAGATTTATGGCTTAGTACAAATGTACTTTGCAAAAAGAATGTCTCCTAGCAGAAAATGACTAAATAAAACATAATTCTACTCTATGTTTTCTTAGGGCACTGTAAAAATCACTGCACTCGTGCTATTCACATTATTTAAGCAGAATTCAGGACCACATTCCCTCCTCAATCTGGCAAAAGTCCTAATTGTATTTCCTCTTCATCATTTTTCATGTTGACATCTCGCCGGCCCAAGTGCATAATAATGTGTATTAAATTGAGAGTCATTACGTATTAATGCAAAAGTTTCCTTTACACTGCAAACAGTTGCAATTTAACAAAAAGTTACTGTCAAAGCAATTACCATATTAGTTAGAGTTTCAGGTATATAAAATTGCTAATGTTAAATGTTTAACCCTGTGGAGGCTAGATTGGTCACCTTCTCATTTCAAAGTTTTGGAATCTGCCTCTAATGAGTTAAATAAATTGTCCAATGCAGTATGAATGAATGAATATATTTATTTAAATAGTGCCACAAGTGTACATACATTTACAGTTAAGACAGTGCAGGGTTACACAAGCGATGTACATGGTGAAATTGTGGGAGTAGGGTCCTGCTCTAGAGAATGAGTAAGGGGGTGTCCAGAGTACATAAGGGTTATGTGAGTAATACAACCTAGAGGTCCGTTCAGGTTAGAATTAAACATACATTAATTATAAGTGCTTTGAATGCATGTAGAGTAGAAGTGCCATTTAGTATTCTGAATCTTCACTGAGAAGGTGTGATTTTAACCCCTTAAGGACATTGATGTCACGGCAGTCCGGCACTTAAGGACCAGTGACGGTCCTGGCACTTCATGGAGTTCAGGGCTCCCGGCGCGGCTGCACGCTGCTCCGGAAGCCTTGAATCCGGAAGTTTAAAAAAAAGCCCCGTGGTCCTCAAGTGCTGGCCGCGCATGTGCGCGCTGGTCCATAAGGGGTTATACAAGACTTGAAGTTGATGAGACATGTACAATGGTGCAGGCTGAGGGATATAGTTTTTCACAGATAAGGCGCAATGAGGGAAAATGGTTTGATACAAGAAAGAGAGAGCTGTAGACAGACACAGAGATGAGATGAGAGTGTCCTTGTCTTATCATATTGGATATGAGGGGAGGGCATTGAATGGGCACTCAATGGAGAGATTGGAAGAGAAGGTATCAGTGAGAAACCTGGGGGGAGAGTAAGGTAACTTGTGTTGCAGTGTTCTGTACTGATCAAAATGGATAGAGTTGAGAGGCACCAAGACCAGAGAGAAGAAGATTACAGTAGTCCATGGAGGACAGGATAAGTGCTTGTATAACAGTTTTAGTTGTCGAGGAACAGATGAAGGGACAGATGTTTGATTTGTTGTGTAACGAAAAGCAGAATGATTTGACAGGGGCATTAATATGTCAAATGAATGAGAGAGCAGAGTCAGTTATCACAAATCGGCAATATGCTTTAGCCACTAGATTGATGGTGGTGCCATTTACCATGACCTGGAAGGACACTGCAGGACCTGGTCTAGGCAGGATGAGTATTAGCTCCATTTTAGACATGTCTATGGGCCATCCAATCTGAAATAGCCAAAAGGAAGTCTTTGATTCTGTATTGAACATCAGGAGTCAGTTGAGTTGTGGATAAATAAAGCTGGGTGTCATCTGCATAGAGGCGATATCTGAGTCTCATTGAGTTAATAAGTTCACCAAGTGTTAGTTGTATAGAGAGAACAGAAACAGTTCTAGAACAAACCCTTGAGGTACCCCAACATTGAGGTGGATGGGAGAGGACAAATAGGTGGCAATGAAGACATTCAGGGCTAGGTTACAAATGCCTAAGCATAAAAAGCAGCTGAGAGTTCAAGCAGGATCAGTAGTGAGTAGTGTTCTTGAGCTTTAGCAATTTACAGATCATTTGATACTCTTGTAAGAGCAATTCCTGTGGAATGGTCAGTACCAAAGCCAGTTTGTAATGAGTCTAGCAGATAGCGTGTGTTAAGGAAACAAGGCAGATGGGAGTAGACTAGACATTCAAGAAGCTTCGGCTTTCTAGCAGCTTACATGCAAAAGGTGGGAGAGAGACTGCTCAATAGCTAGAGCTGCACTGTTATCAAGTACGGGAAAGGTAGCAGAGGCAAATGAGGAGTTACAATTTATAATAGTATGAGGTGTAGCGTGGGTTATGGGAACCGGTTAAGGTGAGAGGATTCAAGTGACTATATAGTTAAAGGAGGAAAGCAGGTTAGTCAATGTCTCCTCTCTAACTGGTGAAAAAGAGTACATGGTGGTAGGGGGGATTTCTGGAGGAGACAATGGTATTTACAAGAGGGATATTTTTGCCCGGATGGAAACTACCTTAGCAAATTCTTGCTGCAGTATTGAAACTGAGAGGGAGGTAGATGGAAGGTGAAGAAGAAAAAGTTAGAGAAGAGATGACGGGAGTTACATTAGTGAGTGATAATGAGTTGTGAGAAGCATTGTTTTAGCCTGGTAAAGCAAAGGGTTAAAGGTAGAAAGGAGGAATTTGTTTTGTTGAAACTCAGTTGTTCCTTATGATCAGCTCCTAGAGGGACCAGAATAGGTTTCATAAGTTACAGGCCCTAAAGAGGTAGCTGAAAAATGAGTCGTTTGTATACGGTCCTGTTTTTTTTTCTTGCCCAATGGAACCTGATGGATAGTAGTCAGATGAAGGTAGATGATGTAGTTACAGGCTACAGAATCAATCATGTCTGGGAAGGTAAGTGTTTTGTAACCATCACTGTAAAAGAAGAGGAATAGAAAGATGAGCAGCTTTAAAGCAACTGTAAAGATTGATGAAGAAGAAGACAGAATCTCTAAGAGTTGTATTTTCACAAATTGATTTAGTTCTTGACCCAGTCGTTTGGATTGGTACTCACATTAGTTGCAGGCTTCTCCTACCACTCAGCTTATATTATATGCGCTGGATAGACATTCACTCCAGGCCAGTGATTCTTCTCACAGTCAGTCAGCTACCAAGGTTTGACCCACTTGTTTGTAGGCCCAATTTCTAGGGGGGGCCAGGTGTAGTCCCTGTTATTTTGCCAAACATTTATTATTACTTTAAGAGGCATGCCAGAAAATGGCTGGGGAACATTGTTAAGGAGATTGTCCTCAGAGCCCAAGATACCAAAGATGGGTCAGGAATGGATATCCACTACTTATTGAACAATAAAATTTATAAGTAATAATGTATAAAAGATAAACAAAAAAAGACCCAAAGAGTTTCCTCAGCAATAAAAAACTCAAGGCAAAAACACATAATGACTACCATAAAAGGTAATCATAACAAACTCCCTCAATAAATCACAGGGCACTATGCCTGAATCAATAAATATTAAGTATAATGGTCTTGCTATTACTAAACTAAGTTCCTCAGGTACCCTTGGTGTATCAACTTGACCCTATAACATACATAACATATAGTATCAACCTGACAATAACATCAGCTCCAGGTACTTTATTCACCATAACATCTCCCAGTCTCTTTTAGTCTTTGTCCTTAGTAAGCCATGTACATGAATGAGGAATTTCTGTGGTTTTGTCTGTTTGCCCATAGCCTGTCATTGTTACTTCCTTTGTTATCAATATACTTGAAAAATTGTTAAAGATTTTTCTTGCTCTCTTTTCAATACTTCTCTCATTTTGAATTTTAGCTAGCCTTGTTGCTAGTTTGCAAACTTTATTACTTTCTTTATATTTTTTAAATTATGCACCTGACTCATCTGACTTAAACATAAGGATAGATAGATAGATAGATAGATAGATAGATAGATAGATAGATAGATAGATAGATAGATACCAGCAATTGTGAACAGCATTGCTCATGGAGTCAGGCATGTTGTACAGTTTAGGAACCTCTGGACCCTTCATGGATGAGTTTCACTGCTATGATTTTGAAAGGAGTGGGAGGGGAGCTTCTCTCCCCCCACCCACTCCTGTGTAAATCACCTACCCTGATTCATGCCTGCCACCAATTTCTGTCCCCTTGCTTCCCTGGGGTGGGGCACACAGCAAACCAGAAACAGTTAGAATGTTATATATATATATATATATATATATATACTAGCAATGTGGGACGGCGTTGCCCGTCATGTCATGACCGTTGGGCGCACGTGTGTGAAATGCAGACACACTGATGAACACAGACATATGCAACACACAGGCAGACACATACCATACATCCCAAGTGTCCCTCTTTGAGGGCCAAATCCCTCTGTCCCTCTTTCCCACCCTGTTGTGCCTCTTTTTAGGAGGTCAAACTGTGTGCAGGGCCGGCTCCACCTATAGGCGAGGTAGGCGCCGGTCTAGGGCGCACACGTACTGGGGGCGCGGGCATGCAGCGGAGAAGAGCTGCGCCCGCACACACCACGCCGGGAACCACAACACAGTCAGGTCTGTGTTGCTACTGCGCTCCCTCATTGGGTCGGATCTTTAGTAATGCAGAGCGCGCTGGGAGTCATGATCTCCCGCCACGCTCTGCATTACTGAAGAGAAGACTGCCCGGGAGCTACAGGTATGTGATGGGGGGCAAGTTGGAGCTGAGGGGGCATAGTGGAGCTGCTGGGGGCAAGTTGGAGCAGATGGGGGGCAAAGTGGAGATGATAGGGACAAGTTGGAGCTGATAGGGGCAAGTTGGAGCTGAGGGGGCATAGTGGAGCTGAAGGGGGGGCAAAAGTGGAGCCGGTGGGGGCAAGTTAGAGCAGATGGGGAGCAAAGTGGAACTGATGGGGGCAAGTTGGAGTGGATGGGGGGCAAAGTGGAGCTGACGGTGGCAAGTTGGAGCTGCTGGGGGCATAGTGGAGCTGATGGGGGCAAAGTGGAGCTGATGGGGGGCATAGTGGAGCTGATGGGGGCAAAGTGGAGCTGATGGGGGCAAGTTGGAGCTGGTGGGGGGCATCTCTTACAGGCATCTCCAGACCAGGGGCAGACTGGCCCAGGGGGCAGAGAGAGGACAATCATGAAAAGAGGTGGGGTATAAGTAGGCAGGGTATAAAGGGGTGGGACATAAGGGGAGGAGCGAAATGGGCGGCAAAATTAGGTTTTGCCTAGGGTGGCAAAAATCCTTGCACCAGCCCTGACTGTGTGGTGTGTATTACTTTGCTGTACAGCAATAAAGCAATAAACTTCAGTATATGTGTTTATACATTAGTCTGTGCAAATAAAATACTTTGGTCTTGCACTAAATCATTTATTCAGTTACATAAATAGCCAGTAATAGGTCATGAAATAACCTAAAAATTCTTACTAATGCCCCGCCCACCAGCCACACCCCCAACAATATCACCTAAAACTACAGTGTCCCTCTTTGGCCATGTGAAATGTTGGGAGGTATGCACATACACACAGTGAGCGGCAGAAACATGCAAAAGACACGCACACACACAGACACACTGGAGATGCACACATATGTAACAGAGATGTACACACACACACACACACAACATATATGAGCAGAAACACATGCGCTCATGAGTTGTGCACCCCCCTGGCACTCAAAGGGTTAAGCTATAGAGAGGCATGTGAGAGTTAAATAGCAGTGGGAAGTGTGTTCATACCTGGGAACATTGACTTGTGGAGTCCCTAGAGGGGACTGATGTGGTGCTGATGTGGAGAGACAAATGGGGCAATCTGGGTTAAAAGTGGGCGGGGCTTAATTATGAATAGGGGCGGGGCTTAACATAAATGTGGAAAAGTGTTAGTAATAGGCTGGGGAAGGAGGAGAAGTGGGAGGGAAATGCAAGTTTACAGTGTGAGGGGTTTGAACACACTCCCTGAGGGGTAAAACTTGATACACAACCCTGTGGCAGTCAGTGGGTTAAGTGTGTACCTAATGGCTGTCTGTCCTGTGTCTTGCATGGCAAATGATGACAGTGAATAAATAATTGAGCAATGAGGGCCTACCTGAACCCTTTGAGTGCCATTTTGTTCCTCAGTGGCTGTAGTACAGGTCCTGCTGAGGCCACTGGGAGTCAGGGTGAGTGACTGTGTGTCAGCCATATTTCTTTCTGGCTTTGTGTGTGTTTGGTGCTGTGTGAGTGGGGCATGAGTGTGTAATACCTGTGAACTTTTACTTGTGGAGTCCCTTATGTGGTGCTGATGTGGAGAGAGCAATGGGGCAATTTTGGTTTAAAGTGGGTGGGGCTTAATCGCGAGTGGGGGCGGGGCTTAACATAAATGTGGAAAAGTGTTAGTAATAGGCTGGGGAAGGAGGAGAAGTGGGAGGGAAATGCAAGTTTGCAGTGTGAGGGGTTTGAACACACTCCCTGAGGGGTAAAACTTGATACACAACCCTGTGGCAGTCAGTGGGTTAAGTGTGAATCTGATGGCTGTCTGTCCTGTGTCTTGCATGCCAAATGATGACAGTGAAGAAATAATTCAGCAGAGGGCCTACCTTAACCCTTTGAGTGCCATTTTGTTCCCCTGGTGCTGCACTACAGGTCCTGCTGAGGCCACTGGGAGTCAGGGTGAGTGACTGTGTGTGTGTGTCAGCCATATTTATTTCTGGCTTTGTGTGTGTATGTGGTGCTGTGTGAGTGGGGCATGTGTGTGTGTGGTGGTCTGTGTGTGAATGGGGCATGTGTGTGTGTTTGTGTGGTGCTGTGTGAGTGAGGCATGTGTGTGTGTTTGTGTGGTGCTGTGTGAGTGGGGCATGTGTGTTTGTCTGTGGTGTAGGAGCAAGTGGCGGCCATATTGTTTTTTTCTGACTTTGATAGTGGTGGGCGGGCTGCATAGTGGGGGCGGGCCAACTCCCTGCATGACTGAATCACCCAATAGGAGTAGTAACTCCTGCTTTATGCCTCCCCTGGGTGTGTTTTGGCAGGCACAAAGTCTTCTTTTATATATATAGATATATATATATATATACACTGTGTAAAATTTGTTGGTGGGTGGAAGCACTCTCACTTCATGGGTATGCTGCCTGGGTGCACTCGCTTGGCAAAAATGTAGATAAAAAGATAAAGCATCAGGCACTCACAGGACTTTTTTCAAGAAGAATGAAAGGTTTAATTGAACTGTGTTGTCAACATTTCGGCCAGGCGCAGTTGGCCTTCCTCAGAACAGTGTGCTGTGATGTGGAACCCTCTTTTAAACCCCCCACATGTAAAACGATAAACCCGGCGCCCAGGGTCGCAGTGACGTCATCAATCACTGCGTGTTGCACGAGCGACCCTAAGCCATGTGCGCATAGTAAAGTGCAAATAATGAATGCAAAGTGGTTAATACATGTTGCGAATAGCCATAGTAAATGGGGCTACTGGCTCATAGGTAAAATAGAAGCAATCAGATCGGTGCCAGCTTGTCCGTACCTCAATGTGTCAATGTGCTGCCTCAGAAGTGCACCTATGTCACGCCAGAGTCCTAGTCAGCAAGTCACCAGCGCATTGCAACGCACCCAGGTGTTCGCATATCTCAGGACATCCGTGCCCACGGGGCACAAAGCCAGACACAGTAGACCGATACATGTGAAGCAAGGGCAGTCAACAGATCAAATGGCTAGTAAACATAAAAATGACAGTGAGAAAAGATACAATGTAATCCAACAAAGCAATCAATACAATGTTAATAAACCACTGGAAACATTGAAAGGGTATAAAGTGTAAATATAAGACTCCTGGATTCCTGTTGTATCAAAATTATAAGGGAAGAATAAAATGATATGGTAAATAAACAGTTCAGCATTCTGTAAATGTTCCGGCCGAGATGCACTTGAACAAGCTAAATCCAGAAATGTCCAATAGTCTATGTATAGAATGGCTGACGCGAAGCCGTATGAATAGATCTAGCAGAAGTCCTAAATGCATATTATAAGGGGTTAACCTGACCAAGACAATATCATGGTACCAGGAGTATAAACATGTAGGGACTATATATAGGGTACCAACAGATCACATAGGGCTGCATGCCATCAGCATAAACATCTAGCAATAGTGGCCACTTAAGACCTAAGAGCTTAATAACAGTACCCGGTCAGTATTTACCAGCACACAGTCCGCCACATACTGTGTATATATAAACTTTTCTGTAGCCTACTAGTTCATGTTAGCTGGATAATTAGGTAAAAAAAAGTTTTTGTTAGAAGTATCAGGTTGACCACACTCTGGGGTCAGATGCCACATTTGGCAGACGTCCTGCCCGTTGGTATAAGTGAATTACATTTCTGAGTATTGCTTAGAAGACTATGTCAAACTCAACATTTTTCCAGTCTCAGGGGAATTGGTCTCTATGAGTTCTTACATTATGGTCAGCTGTCAACACTAAGTGCATATGACCAGAGCTGAATCATCCATTATGGCAACGCAGGTTACCGCCTAAGTCCCATGTCAATATGAGGGGCCCTGGCTACAAGTGATGGGTCACAGACAGAGGCCCTGCTGTTGGAGCCACTAATAACTTGTGTCAGACGTCCGTTTTGTTGAATGAGACCAGCATCATGCAGTTGTTCCCACTTCCACTACAGCCACAGTGCCAGTACCTACTAGTAGTACTTCGTGTCAGGAGCACCAGATATGGCCATTTCGAGCCTTAATCTGTCTCTACATTTGGCAAATAATCATCCTATATAATAATTCTCTAGGATGTTTGTCAAAGCCGTCATGTGCAATACAGACTGCCCGAACACACGGAATGCTGGGAGCACAGAATGCTGGGAGCACGGAATGCTGGGAGATCTGTGCTGGGAGTATTCTGTGCTCCAGTCTCTGAAGTGCATGACTGCGTCCGCGGCAGGACGCAGAGCAGGACCGGCCTCTTAACGCTTTGAGTGCCAGAGGGGTACGCAATGCATTGCAAAGCAATGCATTGCGTACCCCTCTGGCACTCAAAGGGTTAACATCACCCAGACCTTGGCCCGTGTACAGGGGCTTTTACACTAGCAGTAACATAAAAACACACCTCTGGGTATATGACAATGCCTCATTAAGTAAAAATGTAAATATGCAAATTAGCCAGTGATGAAAACACAGAAATGTGGCAAGGGCAAGATGAAGGCAGGGCAATGTAGGCTCATTTGAGGCCTAATCACAGGGATAACATGGCAAAGACACTTCAGTGCATAGGATGAGATGGATTTGGGTCATTTTTGACACAGTTGCACCAAACAGGTGCACCTGAAGCTTAGCGCATCTCCTGCTAAGTCTTATGTGAACCTAGCACCTCCCCTTTGCAGTGGAATAGTTATTTAGGTTTTTAATACAGGGACAAAGCTAAATAAAAAGGTTAAAGTGAACCAGACCAAACAGTAAAGTAGATGAAATGCTGGAATAACCTGAGGAGAAAGAATACATTAGGATGAACTGGCATCTGCAGTAGGTTTAATGACAGACCTGGATGTGTCTGATAAGACCTGGGGAAGGCTGGGTGCGTTTGAAGCTGAATAGCACAAGTAGAAATGGATCTGGGCAGTTATTTGAATGGCTCAGTGGCTAATCTACTGTCTCCACAAGCTAAAGATTACTGAGGTGAATCCTAGAAAATCAAGGAGTCCATTCTCTGTCTCTGTGAAACAAGAGCCTCTCTCTCGGTCCATGTTAACCGCTTGGATGCTAGAAACATTTCCAACTCTTTGAGAAGCAATGTGTTGGAGACATCTCTAATACCCAATGAGTTAAATATACAGGGAGAATTTTATACAACATTTTAACAACTGTTTCAGTAGACATTTTGAAGAATCAATAAATAAATGCAATAAGTGTGAATTAATGTTATCGTCAATTGCTCGACTTCCAGTTCTATTGTTTTAATAGATCTTTATTGAGACCAATAGTGTACATTAAGTTACAGCTGGAAACAGTATAATAATACAATAGTACATAGGGTAAAAGTACATGAACAATGAAAATCAATGAGGAAAGAAAAACATTAAACCCCTAAGGAAGTTCCATGTGATCAAGGTCTCTGGTATCTGGTAACTGTGAATGGCCTACAATCAGGCACGTGCAAGGGGGGCTTGAGCACCTGCTCTTTTTATCCAAAGTGCCCTCGTGCCCTTTTAACAAAAAAAAAAGTTGCCTCGCCTCCCGCACTAACCCCCCCACCGCCCAGTCAGGTCTGTGTCTCCTTCAGGACAGACCTGTAGATGCTGCGTTCCCTCGTTGGCTCTTTAGTATTACAGAGCGCTGGGAGATGACATCATCTCCCAACGCTATGCATGAAGAGAAGACGGCGCAGGAGCTCCAGCAGCTACAGGTCTGTGCCAAAGGAGGCACATACAGACCTCTCCTGCCGCTGGACCACCAGGGAAGAGGTAGGAAATGGACACTGGGGGGCAATGTGGAAATGATGGGGCAATATGGATCTGATGGGGGGCAAGATGGAGATGATGGCAATGTAGAGATGATGGGGCAGTGTATGTGAGGGTAAGTTGGAGCTGATGGCAATATGGAGCTGATGGGGAGCAATACTGAGATGAAGGGGGCAATCTGAGGGTAAGTTGGAGCTGATGGGGCAATATGGAGATGATGGGGGCAATGTGATGGTAAGTTGGAGCTGATGGGGGCAATATGGAGGTGATGGGGGCAATGTGGAGCTGAAGGGGGCAATATGGAGCTGACGGGGACAATGTAAGGGCAATGTGGAGATGATGGGGGGCAATGTGAAGATTAGGAGCATTGTGGAGGTGTCCAGTGGAGATGGCCAATGGGGGGGGGCGCTTCAGATTTCTGTGCATACAGGCTCCTGAGATGTAAATCCTTTTCTTTTTTTTAAATATATACTTTGAATAAATAATTATGAGAAGTGCCCTTTTTTTCATTTGAGCCCCTGCCCCCCAAAATGTCTGTGCACGTCCCTGCCTATAATTGGTCTCGGATTTTGTAATAATGAAGTAAGGGGAAGGGAAAAAGGGATGGTTAGAACAGGAAAATGTAGTGTAGTGGGGCCTAAGAGAAAGCAAAAAGGAAGGAGTGGGGAGAATTGAAGAGCAAGAGAGAAAAGAAGAAAGGAAAAGACGAAGGATAGAAAGGAAGGTACTAGAAAAGAGGAGAGAGGAGAAATAAAGAAAAGAAAGGATCTCTGGATCGGGGTGTCACCCCCTCGAGGCTGCACCACTGGGCTGTATCCCAGCAGCACATGTAAGTTTCCAGTCAATGACGTCCAGTTCTTTTGGACTACAGATCCTATTGGCTGGGGATGTTGGTAATTGTAGTCTCCTATGGCTGGAAGACTATTCATTGGCCATTCCTGTTCCAGTGCATGTTGAAACTCTTTACTGTTTCTGTACACAATTCCCACTTATCTTAATCTGTAAAGAAGATCCTAAATAGAGAAAAACATTAAAAAAACTTCACTTTTTGCCTTATATTGGAATTCCCACAAAAAGGGTTCTTCTTCTACTTGTTTGCACTTTTTACATTGCATTGAAATCACTGATAATAATGTAGCCCCCCACTGCCTCTACCGAGACTGAGTGAGGGGCAGGTACTTTACATACAGGCATAAATACATTATATGTTGGAGACAGACAGGTACAACTTGACATACTGTGTGTACTTACATAAACACTCACTCCTACATCCACAATTTCTCCAACTCTACACCTCCCGGTCCCACCCACCCTGATTAAGCCCCACCAATTTTATGATGCAAATTGCATCAATTGGATACTCCTATCCCCTTGCCTCCTTGATTCTCTGGGGTGGGGGGAGGGCTTAGGTTTGAAGATTCCCAGGAATATTTAACCCCTTATCCTCTGGTGGCATCTCCAAGGAGACAGGAGGCTATACTGAAGAAACTGAAGTAGTGCAATTCATGAGTAAATAAACTGCACCAGTGGGGACAAATGAAAGTTCTCGGTGATGTAAATGGGGTGTTTAACCCTTTGAATTCTAGCGAGACTATGCGTTGGAGACCTCTCTAGCATTCAAGGGGTTAAGAACCCTTATCCTTCTTTTATATTGAAATGGAGCTAATACCTTTTAACAATGTCAGGTTCATTTGAAACAGCATTTAACCCCCAAAGCAATGCATTGCGTACCCCCTGGCACTCAAAGGGTTAAAACTATCTCTATTTATATTAGCTATTTTTATTTTAACGCTTTGAATGCCAGAGGGGTAAGCAACGTTTTGCTTTGCAATGCGTTGTGTGCCCCTCTGGTATTCAAAGAGTTAAACTATAGTTTATGAGATTCTTAGTTTTATTTCTTTTGCGCTTGTGATTGACAGCTCTGGGTGCTCTCTACTCAGCATGTACAGCCAATACGTTATTTTCAGAAATCCTCTTGGCTTTTTTAAATTTAAAAGCTAATATCTCTGGTTCTAGTGATCCAATTTGCTAGGTGAAAAAAAATGCATTCAGTACTCATCAGGGCCTTTCTATCTGCTAATTGTGGTGACAATCTATCTGCTAGTCTGCGCTGCAGGGGGAACTAAATTTTCTCATAGCGCCAAATGGAAAATGGTGTTCAGAAACTACACAACCAATTTTTATTAAACTTGCAGTATCTTTACCCTTTGTGTGCCAGAGAGGTACGCAATGCATTGCAGGCAATGCATTGTGTACCCCTCTGGCACTCAAAGAGTTAAAGGATTGTCAATAGGAATTTCTGGTCAATGTAAGGTAATTTTGTAGTAGCCGTATTATTCGTGTTGCAGTAATTAAAATATATGAGTACCTTGATATTGGGCTAACAAATTCAATTCAACATTTTATATTTTAAGATAGTGTTTCAAGCTATCCTCTTCCTTTGTCAGGTCAAGTGGGACCATAGTGACTTGATGAAGAGAGAGGATCTCTTCAAAACTTTTCCGAAAATATAAAAAAAAAATAATAATATAATAAATATAAAAAAGTATCACCAATACCAAGGTACTCATATATTTGTTTTGAATTTAAAAACATCTTTTGCAATTTTTTTTTTCAAAAGCTTTATTGTAGATAAAGGGAATACAATGTGGGAGGGTACAGTGAGGGAAAAAATTATTTGATCCCCTGCTGATTTTGTATGTTTGCCCACTGACAAAGAAATGATCACTCTATAATTTTAATGTAAGGTTTATTTGAACAGTGAGAGACAGAATAACAACAAAAAAATCCAGAAAAACGCATTTCAAAAAAGTTATAAATTGATTTGCATTTTAATGAGTGAAATAAGTATTTGACCCTTTGCAAAACATGACTTAGTACTTGGTGGCAAAACCCTTGTTCACAATCACAGAGGTCAGACGTTTCTTGTAGTTGGCCACCAGGTCTGCACAGATCTCAGTTGGCCACCAGGTCTGCACACATCTCAGTTGGCCACCAGGTTTGCACACATCTCGGGATTGATTTTGTCCCACTCCTCTTTGCAGATCCTCTCCAAGTCATTAAGGTTATCGTGTCTGACGTTTGACAACTCGAACCTTCATCTCCCTCCACAGATTTTCTGTGGCATTAAGGTCTGGAGACTGGCTAGGCCACTCCAGGACCTTAATGTGCTTCTTCTTGAGCCACTCCTTTGTTGCCTTGGCCATGTGTTTTGGGTCATTACAATACTATTAGTATTGGTATTTTATTTGATACCAATAGTATTGTTGTATTTTGGAATAAAAGTATTTTTATACCATTACCTACCCATGCCTTGGTACAAATACGAGTTCTAAAATATTCTAATACACCTACTGCAAAAGAGGTAAATCAATATTTAGTGGAGGAGACTACATCCTGTTAGCGGAGAAGACGATCCCACTGAAAGATTTTTGACCAGAAGAGGGAGACCTGAGGAGGAACCCTGGAAAGCAGAGTGGTGTAAACCGACCTGGGGTTTAAACCAGGAACTGTGATATCACCGAGAGGCAGTTAAAAACCTCTACAATGAGCTGAGTACCTTTCTTTGAGCATATGGTGAAGGGAAAAATATTGAGAATACTACGCTTAGAGGAGACCGTTTACGCTGTTATTTTTGTCTTTCTTCTATAGATTTACTGCTGGGAATCCCTACCCATATCACAGCTGTAAAGGACCCTCAGAATCATCACTGAAAATCTTTTATATACCCACGAGATGGACTAACTGTGAGAATATTATATCGTATATTGTTTATAATTAATTGTATGAGTTGGAATATTATAACTGACTCTTTGTGGCGCTTCCTGTAATATCCCAGAGTGGGCATTTGTAGTAGTTCCATACTTAAAGGGATAGTAATGTTTCATAATTAAAGCAGCTCTAATTAATCATCATAGTATTTGGACTTTGGAGACTGTTATGTCAGTTTTGTCAGAGTTGTAGTTCAAGAGTAATTCAGTGACAAAGTATCCCCCTCCCGCCCCTTTTACTGATGTCACACTGCTCAGCCAGATCAGAAGGGAGGTGCCCAGGTAGATTGCAGAGAGGGACAATCTTCAATTAAGATAAAGGAAAAACCTGAAAAACTTGTCAAGGGGGGCAGGGCTTTCATTGCTCTCATAGGAAGAAGATTGTCCCCTTCTGTTATCTGTCTGGTCTATGGACTGGATTCCACATCTGAGAAGAGATGGCTTACACTAGGTAAAAGGGGCGGGAGGGGAAACTTTGCTTGTGAATATCTCTCAAACCATAAAGGTTTGAGAGATAAGACTTTTTTAATGCCTACAAAATAAAATAAAGATAAAACAAAGTATTACTATCCCTTTAAGGGATATATATATATATTGAGATGAAAGTTGCACACATTCCTACTGATTTAATATGGGCTTTTAACCCCCTTATACATTAGTGAGTTCTCCAACGCATCGCAAAGCGTTATGGACCTCGTTGGCAATCAAGGGTTTTAATGCCCCATTTAAATAAATGGGTATTTTCATTTCCCCCCAAAGGTGCAGTTGGTTTGCTCCAGAATTGCCAGCATTTACCTAGATGAATAAGACCCATAGTATTCAAGTTACCAAGCAGGATTTTCAGATCCGACCCCTTGAAAACAAGTTAATTAGCAGAACTTGTGTTACTTTCTGAGAACATGGGTTTCAGTTTACGCTGATATGGTGATCCATTACAGGTTGTATGACCCAGAGTTCATATTCCTGTCCTCTGTGTGTAATGTAAAAGTGAAGAACATGATGGATCACAGTGGAGAGAAGTAAATAATTGAGGACCTTGGTCTCTTCATCAATAAGCTTGTTAAAGAACAAAGCTATGAATATGAACACAAATGTAACCTCTTAGGATTTCACTGACTAAGACATATGCAACAAGCTGAGATATTCATTCATTAGCAGGCAGGGGCTAAAGCCTATCTAATGCATTTTATACCCAGACTGGCAACAAGACCCAAGGCTTTAAAGTGGACCTATCACTTTGTGACATATAAGTGATTTTGGAGGTGCTTTTCAAAATCAACTACAGTCATTTTAGCCATTTTTTTTTGTTAAAAAACAGTTTATGAGATATTGAAAGGGCAGTATAGGTTTAAAGGAATAGTAATACTTCATTTTATCTTTATTTTATATTGTAGGCATTAAAAAACATGAGGAATGATATGTCTTATCTCTCAAACCTTTATGGTTTGAGAGATATTCACAAGCAAAGTTTCCCCTCCCGCCCCTTTTACCTAGTGTAAGCCATCTCTTCTCAGATGTGGAATGCAGTCCATAGACCAGACAGATAACAGCAGGGGACAATCTTCTTCCTATGAGAACAATGAAAGCCCTGCCTCCCTTGACAAGTTTTTCAGGTTTTTCCCTTATCTTAATTAAAATTTGTCCCTTTCTGCAATCTACCTGGGAACCTCCCTTCTGCTCTGGCTGAGCATTGTTACACTAGGTAAAAGGGGCGGGAGGAGGATACTTTATCATTCAATTACTCTTGAACTACAACTCTGACAGAAATGACATAACACTCTCCAAAGTCCAAATACTATAATGATTAATTAGAGCTGCTTTTATTATGAAACATTACTATCCCTTTAATTATATATCCTTTTACACTGTTGGTGGTGCCCTCAGAGCAACGAGAATAAAGTTATACTTCACCCGTTCTTTCCCTAGTTTGCTCTGAAGATCAGAGTGTGCAGTGTGTAACTGTACATAATTCCAACATTTTATAAGTATGTATATTAATATGTTTATGTGAAACAAAAATAGAAAAATGCACGCACTCACGATTTTGGCATCAATATGAAATATATTAAAATGACATCAATAGGAGATCCATAACCAGTATAAGCAGAAGCAGCAGCAATGTTTCGATTCGCTCCACAGGATCGAAACGTTGCTGCTTCTTGTGCTTATACTGGTTATGGATCTCCTATTGTTGTAATTTTAATATATTTCATTTTGACACCAAAATCGTGAGTGCGTGCATTTTTCTATTTTTGTTTTGCATATTTGGAGTACTGCACCTGATTGGTGAACAGTGGTCATAATTAAGAGTTGAACGTGAGTGCCAATTACATACAAATAATATGCGATATTGATATGTTTATATATGTATATATATATATAATGCTTCACAATTTGTGTAAACATGTAACCCTCTACTGAAAACTATCCAGGACATACTTGAAAACGAGATAAATCTCAATGTATTCTTCCTGGTAAAACATTTTCTAAATAAATAGATCATGGATATCCGCAGCTCTTGGTGATGTTTGTGCCTTACTCAGCACTCATGATAGTTTTCTCTCCTCTCTTTAGAAGCCCCATAGACACCCCATGTTTGTGATTCTGCCATCAGTGGGTTTCTGTGGAGAGAGTATTAAAGCTCCTATATGTGCCAAGTAAGGAGCTGTCAAGACTTAGTAGTCTCCACTGCTACCTATGAACCTGAACTCCCAAATCTCAGAGTTTAGTTCCAAAGTGGGATAAGAATGGGGTTCTGTGTTCTCACCTCTGAATTGAATGTTGACTGTCATGATGATTTCCGCAACTGCACATTTGGCTGTGCAGATCTAAATGATCTCAGTTGTAGAAATCATCATGACAGTCCCATCCTATGGTAAAGGTGCAAAAAGTGAAGTCTGTGACTTTTCTTGTGTATCCCATCTCCCTGGTTGGTTTCCTCACCCCCAGCCAATTAGGGTTATAATTCTGGGATTGCACAGTGCAGGTCTTTGCATTTCTACAATGTATGTGCCTACACATGAGCTAAATTTGCTTTTCACAAATCCTGAAACTAGGATGAGCACACAAATTCTGTATGGTAAGTATTCATATCGCCTTGAAAAAGTTCCGTTAATTGGGACGATACGCGTAGGTGATTTGTCCTTACTGACTACATGTCAGTCTAATGAAGGAGATGGAGACTGATGGTTGAATTAAGCTATCCGAAGACGCATATGTAACGTTGATGAGTGTATATGTTGCACATATGTGGGCTATCTAAAGATAAAGAAATGATACAGATAAGATTTTCAACATATATTCCAATTGGAGAGAAGATGCTTTGAGACAATGTGTCCGTGAGAGTACGGTAGAGTGGTGAATTACTACAATGTATCCAAAAGCCACAAGTGGAGAGAGTGATGGTTGGAGAGCATTGAATACATGTGTTAATCGAGGATCATCATGAAAAAGGATTAGTACGGTGAATCAACTGGAGGTGAGATTGTTCCGTTTTTATCTATTTGCCCGTACAATTGTTTGATCCCAGCGTGATATCTTAGTGGCTTGAATATATGTGTTATAACCCAGAGGTACCTATGGGACAATACTCTTGACTCTTATCTGGAAAGTTATGTTGGTATAATTCAGAAATAATTATGGGATATGACAATTATTCCTCGTTTGGAATTGGAGTTTGAAAAGATGATTATCTTACCCACATGTGATGCAATAAGAAGTATCGGATAATGAAGATCATTTTTAGATCGTTTCTCTATGAGGACTGTAATTATTGAGAAATAGATGATCTCCTTTTCTGCGCTGGAAAAAGCTATATATATGATCGTATTTTTTTAGGGCGCAGATTCCGGCATCTGGTTGGGGGATTATATGTTGTTTTTAATTATATGTTGGTGATTGGGGCGTGTTTGTTTTTAGGGACTCGTGTTGGTGGGTGGAAGGTCCTCTTGGATTCCTGTACTCATGTGTCTGTTATATTTTGGTATAATTAAAATTATTATATTTATATTGTTTGATGAGCTATATTTTTTAAATAATTATTGAAGAGCTGAGTGCCTGTAGGTAATCCACTGTTCGATCTTATATATAGTTCCTTTGGTATTTTTGAATTCAATGGCACCCTGTATTAGCTTAAATGCAGTTGTCTCTCGATGTAAAAAAGGTGTGCTCTACTCTTTATTTATTATATGTGTCATATCGTTTTGAAGACCTGAAACATGTTTTATGAAGCATGCGAGGTTTTTTTTCTCTTTTCATTTGATGCATTAGACAATCAAATTGCAGAAAAGTGATCATATAATGAGGGATGGGGAAAAGTCCCATTTTGTTCCTGTGAGAATGTTTGCTGTTCCATTTCCTGCCTATTTTTTCCAATGGCAGCAAAATGTCCTGCCTCCATACTACAAAAACCCAGAAATTCTGGCCATGCAGGTTAGCATAGTTTTAGAGACAAAGAGAGTGGAAGCAGGCAGAGAGAGAGTGAGAAAAAATAAAAATAAAAGTTAAAGTAAAAATAAAGTTATTTGTAGTGCTGGCTAGAACAATGACTAGCAGAAGGATAAGCTGGATAGACCCTGATGCTGCAGTGCTGATACAGAGGAGGAGAGGACATCAGCAGCAGCTGTAAAGGGAGCCCACATAACCCTGACCCAATGATTCCCATTCCCGGGGCATTTTCCCTTTGGTAAAGTATATTGAAGAAGGCAGAAATGGCTAACAATATGAGCAGTATCACATGTCCGCTACCTGTGCCCGCTGCTATTGCTGTCAGTGTGCCTTCTTCTGAGGAGATGGCGAGTGTGACAGCAGAGGACCCTTTGTCACACTTGTCATCTCAAATATTTTTCAGGCAATTATTTTTAAAGAGATAATTAAAACATATAAGGTCACAACTTATACTGAATGTGGAAGATGTGTATGATAGTGGTGTACTGGTTTTTCCTTACTGATGTACATATTTCAGCACGATTCATAGGGCTCAAAGCTAGAACAATTATTTGTATTATAATCTATGAGTCTAATTTAAGTTTATATTATTCACAGATTATTGTCAAACATTAATCAGTAGACATATCAGTGGTCCCAACAGTAGTAGATAGTGGCAACCCTTCAAATCCCTCCTCCACATCATCCTCAGTGCTCCCGTGCATGTTTCATGGGTTTGCTTGTCATGCATGGTTTTGACCACTTCTGCTACTTGATACACAGATTGTATTAGATGTTGGTTCATTTTTAGAAATGTAACTTTACCAACACTGCTGCTTGATAGCTATGTCCTACAGTCATTTATAATATAACCATCTGCACTGAAAACTTGCTCAGACTGAATGCTTGCTGGTGGGCAGCTAAAGGTTTCCACACCAGTACATATCAGTGCTGGACACAAACACTGTTTTGTTTTGTTGCCAGTAGTCAATGAGGTCATCATTTCATAAAGTCCCATTGAGATGTGCCACCACCACCACCACAAATGTCAGATTGCCACCCCTGAGACACATGAATTGATTCCTGTGATGATGATTACGACATGTTAAGAAATATGTTGGGATGTTCTTGTTGATGCTGCTGGTATAAACCCTTTACTGACTTGTTTTTCACTATGCTTTCTACCAGTTTTTTTTTTGTCCCTAACTTTCATAGAAACATAGAAACATAGAATTTGACGGCAGATAAGAACCATTCGGCCCATCTAGTCTGCCCAATTTCCTACTGTAAAAAAAAAAAAAAAAAAAAAAAAAAACACAACCTCAAACCTTTTTTAGTCCTTGGTCTTTTCTTATGTTAAGGACCGTCTTATGCCTATCCCATGCATGCTTAAATTCTGTCACTGTATTGACATCTACCACTTCTGCTGGTAGGCTATTCCACTTGTCTACTACCCTCTCAGTGAAGTAAAACTTTCTTACATTACATCTAAACATGTGTCCCTCTAGTTTTAGACTATGGCCTCTTGTCCTAACGTTTTTACTCCTTTGAAATATACTTCCCTCCTGCACTTTGTTGAATCCCTTCATGTATTTGAATGTTTCTATCATATCCCCTCTCTCTCTTCTCTCCTCCAAGCTATACATGTTCAGATACTTTAGTCTATCCTGATATTTCTTTTCCTGTAGACCAGTCACCATTTTAGTAGCCCTTCTTTGAATTTTCTCTAGAGTATCAATATCCTTCTGGAGATGGGGTCTCCAGTACTATACACAATATTCTAGGTGAGGTCTAACTAGATATCTGTAGAGTGGCATGACTACTTCCCTTTTTCTGCTACTAATGCCCCTAGCTATACAACCCAGTGCCCTGCTTGCATTCCCCACCACTTTATTACATTTCCTGCTTACCTTTAAGTTATTAGAAATAATTACTCCCAAATCCCTTTCATCTGTTGTCTCTGACAGCACAGTACGCTTAATAGTATATTTTTCCTTTGGATTTTTATGTCCAAAGTGCATTATTTTACATTTATCAACGTTAAAGTGCATCTGCCACACTCTTGACCATTCTTCTAATTTACCTAAATCATTTGCCATTTGGCTTTTTCCCCTGGAATATCTACCCTATTGCAGATCTTTGTATCATCTGCAAAAAGGCATACCTTTCCTTGAAGACCTTTTCCAATATCACTAATACAAATATTTAAAAGAATGGGCCCCAGTACAGATCCCTGAGGTACCCCACTAGTAACACTCCTTTCGTCCGAATATTCTCCTCATCCTCAACAATGCATCCCTCCACTCGATCTATAGGCAAATCTTTATATTCTTTGACAGAATCAAATTCCTCAGAGAGATGCTGATCTTCATGCCATGGCACAAATTGTTCATGTTTTTGCAGAGATTTAGAAATTTTATGTTTAAAAGAGGGGTCCAGCAAAGTAGCAAGAATGTATTCCTCACTGAGTTTAATGGACATTACGCTAGGATCCTGCTCAAAGCATTCTAACATATCATTCACTAGCTGGTACATGTCTGTTTTGTCATTATTGTAAGATTCATCAACAATGCTTCTCATTTTTTTCTGCAGTAAAATATCTGTGGGAGACTCTCAAAAGGTTTCATCAGCTCCCATACATCACACATTAGTTGCCATTGCCCAGGTGACAAAGATACTCGCTCCAAAGCCTTCCAGTTTTGCCTTGTATTCTCACTAAAGGCCTCACTCTGCTCACACAAACTCTCTAGCATGTACAATGTGGAATTCTTGTGTAGAAAATAATGCATGGTGTGCGCTATAGGAATTGCTAAACTCGACACATATTTTGTGGGTGATATTCAGCATCTCTCTGAGGATTTCTGATTCTGCAAGGAATCTGGTCACAACTAAATTTAGGACATGGACAAAGCAGGGTAAATGCACCATATCACCTATTCTCAAGGCAGTTATTATGTTGGAGTCCTTATCAAAAGCCATTCCTGTATCACCTGCCCCATTTTATTTAACATATCAATGGTTCTGTGGGATTGTCTCTCAAAATATGCATGCACAAAGTGGTGTGCCGATGTTATGGGCTCCCCCACTGCTATCCTTTAATAATACTGCCAGAACCAGAGGCAACATTACTGGCTGTGACCTTAAGTTGCATGCTATTTATGCCATTCTGCAGTAACAGTCAAGTTGGTACTCTTCCCACTTGTCCACATATCTGTTGTCAGGTGTGAGTTTTCCAGCCCTTTGCCTACCACACTAACCATCTGCTTGTACAATTCTGGTACAGTTACCCTTGAAAAATAACTGTAGTTTGGGATATGCCAGCGGTGTACATATGACATCAACTCTTTAAAACCTCAGTTTTCTACAAAGGAATGAAGCAGCATGTCAACTGCCAAAATCTTGGCAATTCCACCATTCCACGGGCATACTTTGAGATTATCTTTGTGAAGTTTTTTACTGTTTCCCAAGAACTTAGTAAATGTGGGTTGGAAGTGCATAGCAGAAGAACGGTGTAGCTTTAACAAAATGACTTGAGGAGGTAGTGGAGGTTTCGGCAGCAGCATCTGTGGGCAGCACTCTGTAACTCTTGTCATCTCCTATAACAAACTCAGAGTCATACTGCAGCAGGAGCCATAGGTGTTATTCAAAGAGATAGCTTGGCACACTCTCTGACACATCATCAATGTGGGACCTCAATCAGGAGGTGCCTAGGTGGTAGCCTGCTTCCCCCTGCTCACATGCTTCTTACACAGAAAACATATAGCAACATGTTTAGCTTTGGATAGTAAGTGAAGTTTCTCAATACTGTGGACTTCATAGACTGAGGGATTCCTGAGGAGCTAGGTATTGCTGCAGTTTTACTAGTAGGTGTCAAAGGTGCTCCAGTTCTAGCAGCAGCAGAGGCACTCATCATAGCCAAGGTTGTGGATGTTGATAACCTGTGTTGCTGCTGGTTGCTCAACACTAGTATGTGTGGCTGAATGAAGGTGGACTTGGAAGTGGTGATGATGCTAATGATGACTGACAGGATGATTGTTTATATTTTGGCATCTTCATTTGTTCATAGTCAGACCTTCCAGATGATTTCTCAAACAGTTTATAAACAGGCACAGTGCTCATTGTCCATGGTGGAAGATTGAGCCTTTGCCTTCTGGCCATGTCATCATATCTCTCACTCTCAACTTCATCTGTATTTGAAGAAGAGGAATATGCTGGAGGAATATATTCTAGAGCAACATCCTCATCATTAATTAGGTCATCCTCAACATCACCCGCAGCGCTTCTTCCCTACTACTTTTATATTCCTCTACAGTTTTTGAAGTCTCAAACAATTTCTTTTTACTTCTCCCTTTAGATTTTCCAAACATTTGCTATGACTTTCAGGACAGGTGTTCTACTTAGTTGTGTCACTGTCAGATGCAGCAGTTAGTTGTACCGCTACACCTTCCATTATGCCATCAACACTAGAATGAGACTTGTCATCTTCAATGTTCTTACATGGTTTATTAATATTACTGGTGGTGGTGGTGGAACTTTTTATGGGACTTTGACAAACATCCTCCTCACCCATGACTGCAGTAAGTTTTTGGGCTACCACTTTACTAATATGTCCCTGCACTGCTCCTACTCCTTTTGCCCTCCCTCTGCCCCCATACATTTGCTGGACATTATGAAACTAGCATGTGTATTTTAAAGGAAAAGTAATGTTTGATAATACATATAGCCTAGAATGTTGAGCATATGCAATAGAACTGCTGTCCGATGTTCATACAGTTCAAAACTTGCTAGTTACAGTGTAATAATTAGGGTGGGCGAAAAGTGTGAAAAATTTCTCGTGAAAAATTTCACAAAAAAGTGCTGATTTTTCGCTTTTCCCGTGAAAAATGTTGCCATTCCGTCTGTACAAAAATGTCCTCCTTTTCGCCTATTTTAACAAATTTTCTGCCTATGTTAACACATTTTTGCCTATTTCCGATAGGTACTACATTTCCCACTGTAATATTACTTTTTCTCAGGGCTGAAGTTTAGAAATAAGTGGCTGAAAGTCAAAGTTGTGAGTCCTACAGCAAAATATGGCTTGAAAAATGTGTTAGCATGTAGAATGCATTTGTCCTTTGCCCACAACACTTTCTTGCTTAAGTGACACTGACGCATATTCATGATGATATCAAGTAATAAAAAGAATAAAGTACAATCTACAATGTGGTAGATATGTATTTTAGGGGTGGTGGTGGGGGACTGGCATGGTGTGATTTGTGTATGTATTTTTACCATTGTCATACTCTATCCTCCTTTTACTGACACACATTACTTATCGGTCATTGCAGTTGCCCCATTTGTCCTCCACCTCCTCATCTGTGCTGCTGTTAATATATTTGTCCTGGCTTTGTCTGTCATTAGTGTTGAGCGAGCATGCTCGGCCGATGCTCGGATCGGCTCGAGCATCGCTCTGCTCGGCACATGGCGGTACTCGTACGAGTACCGCATGTGCTCGCCCGCCATGTTCGGGTCTCCTCCCCGCACGTTTTGCGGCTGCTGCGCAGCCAATAAACGTGCAGGGAGGCTCTGACATCGGTGTAATGCCAGCAGCCATGTTGGCTGCTGGCATTACACTGATTGGCTGGCCAGAACCCGTGGTCGGGTGCTGTATAGCACCTGACCATCGAGTTCGGCTCAGTCTGAGCCAGGGAGAGCTGAGGATAGGAAGGGAAAGGCAGTGTAGGGAGGAAAAAAAAAATTGTGACAAAAAAGAACCAAAAGTCCTTTTTAGGACTACTGTGTGTGGGGGCAGCAGGTTATTTTGTGTGGGGGGAAAAAAACAAAAAAAAAAAAAAAAAATATTCTGTTTAGTGTGAAAAGTTGCAGATTAGAGCACATTCTGTTTAGTGTGCACAGTTGCAGATTAGAGCACATTCTGTTTAGTGTGCAAAGTTGCAGATTAGAGCACATTCTGTTTAGTGTGCAAAGTTGCAGATTAGAGCACATTCTGTTTAGTGTGCAAAGTTGCAGATTAGAGCACATTCTGTTAAGTCTTCAAACTAAAATATCAAAGTCACGTATTCCATTCAGTGTGCGTCGCCGCAGTTTAGCAGCACATTCTGAGTACTGTGCAGAGTTGCAGAATAGGAAGAAATACTGTTAAGTCTTCAAACTAAAATATCAAAGTCACATATTCCATTCAGTGTGCTTCGCCGCAGTTTAGCAGCACATTCTGTGTACTGTGCAGAGTTGCAGAATAGGAAGAAATACTGTTAAGTCTTCAAACTAAAATATCAAAGTCACATATTCCATTCAGTGTGCTTCGCCGCAGTTTAGCAGCCTATTCTGTGTACTGTGCAGAGTTGCAGAATAGGAAGAAATACTGTTAAGTCTTCAAACTAAAATATCAAAGTCACATATTCCATTCAGTGTGCTTCGCCGCAGTTTAGCAGCCTATTCTGTGTACTGTGCAGAGTTGCAGAATAGGAAGAAATACTGTTAAGTCTTCAAACTAAAATATCAAAGTCACATATTCCATTCAGTGTGTTTCACCGCCGTTTAGCAGCCTATTCTGTGTACTGTGCAGAGTTGCAGAATAGGAAGAAATACTGTTAAGTCTTCAAACTAAAATATCAAAGTCACATATTCCATTCAGTGTGTTTCACCGCCGTTTAGCAGCCTATTCTGTGTACTGTGCAGAGTTGCAGAATAATAAGAAATACTGTTAAGTTTTCAAACTCAAATATTAAAGTCACATATTCCATTCAGTGTGTTTCACCGCAGTTTAGCAGCCTATTCTGTGTACTCTGTACAGTTGCAGAATAATAAGAAATACTGTTAAGTTTTCAAACTCAAATATTAAAGTCACATATTCCATTCAGTGTGTTTCACCGCAGTTTAGCAGCCTATTCTGTGTACTCTGTACAGTTGCAGAATAGGAAGAAATTCTGTTAAGTTTTCAAACTCAAATATTAAAGTCACATATTCCATTCAGTGTGTTTCACCGCAGTTTAGCAGCCTATTCTGTGTACTCTGTACAGTTGCAGAATAATAAGAAATACTGTTAAGTTTTCAAACTCAAATATTAAAGTCACATATTCCATTCAGTGTGTTTCACCGCAGTTTAGCAGCCTATTCTGTGTACTCTGTACAGTTGCAGAATAATAAGAAATACTGTTAAGTTTTCAAACTCAAATATTAAAGTCACATATTCCATTCAGTGTGTTTCACCGCCGTTTAGCAGCCTATTCTGTGTACTGTGCAGAGTTGCAGAATAGGAAGAAATACTGTTAAGTCTTCAAACTAAAATATCAAAGTCACATATTCCATTCAGTGTGTTTCACCGCCGTTTAGCAGCCTATTCTGTGTACTGTGCAGAGTTGCAGAATAATAAGAAATACTGTTAAGTTTTCAAACTCAAATATTAAAGTCACATATTCTGTGTAAGATGAAGAAGGCGGGTAAAAAGGGACGGGGAAGTGGACGTGATCCTGAAAGTTCAGGGCGCGGGTCAGGACGCGGAGAAACTGTGCCTGGTGCCAGAGCACAAGAAAGAAAGACATCCACCATACATAGCTTCATGTGTAATTTTACAGGGCGTCGCAGGACATCACTCTCGAGGTCCGACCACTGCGAACAGGTGGTTGGTTGGATGACAGCTGATACTGCTTCCAGTCGGTTAAGCACCACCCTGTCTTCCACCAAGTCCACTCTCAGTAGCCAAGAGTCTGGTCAACATAATCCTCACTCTGATCATCCTTCCTCCCACCATACACAGTCTGGTCAAAGAAGTGATCCCACACTGGGATATAGTGAGGAGCTCGTCTCATCACCAATCCTTCATTTGACCCTCTCTCCAAGCACGCTTGCAGAGGAACATGACATCTTGTGCCCTGATTCACAACCTCTAGAGGCTACCCAATCACAAGAAGATGACAGATGTGAACGGCATTTAAGGTCAAAGGAAGTAGTGGATGATGATGATGATGATGAGACACAGTTGCCATTAAATCAACCACTATTTCCGTCTCAAGACCTTGTTGAGGAGAATGTTATACAGTTGTCAATGACTGAGTATGTGGTGGGATCAAGACTTGAGGAGGATGATCAGAGTGAGGAAGTGGAGGAGGACTTGGTGGACGATGAGGTGACTGACCCCACCTGGGAAGGTGTAGAGCCGAGCGATGACAGCAGTCCTGAGGGTGAGCCATCTGCAGCACCGCAACAGGCTGGAAGAGGCAGTGGTGTGGCTACAGAAAGAAGGCGGACCGCACCAAACCGGCCCGCAAATGTTCCACGGAGCACCCCCTTGCGTAAATCTACCTTGCCAAGGGGTAGGTGTTCCGCGGTATGGCGTTTTTTTAAGGAAAGTGCGGACGACAAAAGAATTGTAGTTTGCAACCTGTGCCACACCAGAATGAGCCGAGGCATGAACACTAGAAACCTCACCACCAACAGCATGATCCGACACATGGCATCCAAGCACCGTAGTAAGTGGGAGGAACGCCTGGATCGCCCATCTGTGTCTGCAGGCCACACCACTGCCTCCTCTTCCCCTGTTTTCGGTGCCGGCCAATCGCCTGTCGAAGGCGCAGGCCCGCATACCTCCCGCCCTGCACCTGTAGCATCTGAAGCACCATCAGCGACCACATCCACTTCCCTGTCCCAGCACAGCGTCCAAATGTCGTTACCCCAGGCATTTGAGCGCAAGAGAAAGTACCCAGCCACCCACCCACAGGCCATAGCACTAACCTCACACCTTTCAAAATTACTGGCCATCGAAATGCTGCCATTTAGGCTTGTGGACACTGAGTCCTTCCGCAGCCTGATGGCAGCAGCTGTCCCTCGGTACGCGGTCCCCAGCCGCCACTACTTTTCCCGGTGTGCCATCCCCGCATTACACCACCATGTGTCCCGTAACATCACCCGTGCCCTGACCAACGCAGTTACTGGGAAGGTCCACTTAACGACTGACACATGGACAAGTGCTTGTGGCCAGGGACGCTACATTTCCCTGACGGCACACTGGGTGAATGTCGTGGAGGCTGGGAGCGACTCGGACCCTGGGATGGCACGGGTGCTACCCACGCCGAGGATTGCGGGCCCTACCTCCATCAGGGTTTCCACCAGCACCTACGTTATTGGCTCCTCCTCCTCCGTTTCCACCTCCGAATTCTCTACACACACCGCCACTCCCCCATCAGCCAGTAGCTGGAAGCAGTGTAGCACTGCAGTGGGGAAGCGTCAACAGGCCGTGCTGAAGCTGATCTGCCTTGGGGACAAACAGCACACGGCCTCAGAGCTGTTGCAGGGGATTAGTCACCAGACCGAGCAGTGGCTCTCGCCACTCAACCTGCAACCAGGCATGGTTGTGTGTGATAATGGGCGTAACTTGGTGGCGGCTTTGGAGCTCGGCAAGCTCACACACGTACCATGCCTAGCGCATGTATTTAATTTAGTGGTGCAGCGATTTCTAAAAACCTACCCCAATGTGCATGATCTCTTGACCAAGGTGCGCCGCGTGTGTGCACATTTCCGTAAGTCATCAACAGCTTCAGCCGGCCTGTTGAAGCTGCAGCAGCGCTTACAATTGCCAGCTCACCGGCTGCTGTGTGACGTGAGCACGCGCTGGAACTCCACCTTCCACATGTTGGCCCGGCTTTGTGAGCAGCAGAGGGCAGTAGTGGAGTACCAGCTGTTACACGGTCGTCGCCTCTCCGTTCAACTTCCTGTAATCAGAAGTGAGGAGTGGGAATGGATGTCAGACCTCTGCGAGGTTTTACGCAATTTTGAGGAATCGACACAGATGGTGAGCGGCGATAACGCTATTATCAGTGTAACCATCCCACTTCTGTGTCTACTGAAACGCTCGCTGCTCACAATTAAAACCGACGCTTTGCATGTGGAAGAGGTGGAAATGGGGGAGGAAGAGCTTACACAAGGTGATAGCCAGAGCACCCTCACTTCGTCTTCTCAGCGACAATTGGAGGAGGCGGAGGAGGAGGAGGAGGAGGAGGAGGAAGACACGGTTGCCTCCGCTACAGAGGGTAGCCATGGAACTTTAGTTCCATCTCTTCAGCGTGGGTGGGCAGAAGAGGAGGAAGAGGATGAGGAGATTGAGAGTCATCCTCCTGGTGAGGACAGCGAAATCTTGCCTGTTGGTACTCTGGCACACATGGCTGACTTTATGTTAGGCTGCCTTTCCCGTGACCCACGCGTTGTACGCATTTTAGACAACACGGATTACTGGGTGTTCACCCTTCTGGACCCCCGCTACAAAGAGAATTTCTCATCTCTCATTCCTCCGGTGGAGAGGACAAGCAAAATGTTGCAATACCAGAAGGTTCTTGTCGAAAAATTGCTCCAAAATTTTCCATCTGACAACGCTGGCGGCAGAGTACGTGCTACCTTGGCCAACCGAGAAGGGAGAAAAGGGGAGCACACAGCAGTTCCGAGAAAGGCAGGGCAACACTCTCCAAGGCGTGGGACACCTTCATGACACCCCACCAGCACCCTCACCCTGATGCGCAGCCTAGTGTCACAAGGAGGGAAAAGTTTTGGAAGATGGTGAAGGAGTACGTAGCAGACCGTGTCAGCGTCCTCAATGATCCCTCTGTGCCTTACAACTACTGGGTGTCCAAGCTGGACACGTGGTATGAACTGGCACTCTACGCCTTGGAGGTGCTGGCCTGCCCTGCCGCCAGCGTTCTGTCTGAGCGGGTATTTAGTGCTGCTGGTGGCATCATAACAGATAAGCGTATCCGCCTTTCCACCGACAATGCTGATAGGTTGACACTTATAAAAATGAACAAGGCCTGGATTTCCCCTGACTTCTCCACTCCACTGGAGGAAAGCCCCGGGGGAACATAAACTCACTTTATATATGTTATTTACAATGATGTGAATACTCTGTATTCCCATTCACCCCTTCCACCCAAAAAACGGGTATATGGTTGACTCTTAATCTTCTCATCCTCCTCCTCCTCTTCCATATGCCCTGTGCTATAATTTTTATATAGGGCCAGCTCACCAGCGGGCCCTGTGATATAATTTTTATATAGGGCCAGCTCACCAGCGGGCCCTGTTTGCCAATTTTTATATAGGTCAGCTCACCAGCGGGCCTTCTCATATAATGTTTTATTGGGTCAGCTCTCTAGCGGGCCCTCTCATATAATGTTTTATAGCGTCAGCTCACTAGCGGGCCTTCGCATATAATGTTTAGGATGGTCAGCTCTGCAGCAGACCCTCACCCATAATGTTTTAGATGGTCGGCTCAGCGCACGTTTCCCTCTTAATCATGGCCTCAGTTCAATAAAATCAAGGAAATTTTTGGGAGAATTTGCCTCTGTGCACGTTTCCCTCTTAATCATGGCCTCAGTTCTGAAAATCAAGGAAATTTTTGGGAGAATTTGCCTCTGTGCACGTTTCCCTCTTAATCATGGCCTCAGTTCTGAAAATCAAGGAAATTTTTGGGAGAATTTGCCTCTGCGCACGTTTCCCTCTTAATCATGGCCTCACTTCCGAAAATCAAGGAAATTTTTGGGATAATTTGCAGATGATATACAAGTAAATATACAGCAAATATTGTTTGGTAACAATTTTTCGCCTAAAGTCGTTTTTATTTTCCTTTTTGTGTGTTTTATGGTCAGTCTGTAAAAATGGCGTACTACGGGCGAAAGATCGTTCCCAGCAGCGATGCTGGAGTCCAAGATGCATCCAGACATCCTCCCTATGCTGTCCCTGAACCATTTCTGTGGTGTTTCCATCCTTTTCTGCCCTTTTCCTATGGACCAGGCACCCTCCCCTCATCAGAGCAGGGGGTGCCTGGTGTAATGCTCGAGTCCTCCCATTGACTTCAATGGGGCTCGGGTGTTCGGCCGAGCACTCGAGCCTCAGGGGGTGCTCGGTCAGAGCACCCGAACACCCGAGCATTGGGGTGCTCGCTCATCACTATCTGTCATGTGTGGTTTCTGCAACTACTACTACTGGAGCTAGATGTTGATGTAATTCTACTGCCACTACTACTAGGTGTCATAGGTGCAGCACTTACAGCAGCAGCACCAGAGGTACTTGTCATATCTAACACTGTGGATGTTAACCTGTGTTGCTGTTGCTGGGTACACAAAACAGGTGTGTGTGGCTGATTGGGACTTGGACTTTGAAGAGGCAATGATGCTGATGATGACTGATAGGGTGACTGTGTGCTTTTTGACATCTGTGCTTGTCCAGGGTCAGACTTTGCAATGGCTTTATCAAACAGTTTATAGACAGGCACAGTGCTCCTTAAAAGTGGTGGAATATTCAGCCTTTGACTTTCTTCTAATCTTATAGCCCTGTCACCATCCTCACTCTCAACTTCATCTGTATCTGAACAAGAGAAGGATGCTGGAGTGATATATTCTAGATCTGCATCATCATCATCAGTCATCATAAGGTCATCCTCAGCAGCATCAGCATCACCTGACAGTTCTTACCCACTACTACCCTCATATTCCTCTAAGCTTTTGGAGGTCTCAAACAATTTATTTTTACTTTTACTGTAACAAAGTTCCCTACTACTTTGAGGATGGGTGTTTTGGTGCTTGTTTGTCTCACTATCTGATGCAGCAGGCGCTGCAGCTGCTACACCTTCCTCTATTATGCTACTGCCAGGATCATCAACACTTGAATGCGACTTGTTGGCGTCTTCAGTGTTATTCTTATATGGTTCTTTATTC
Organism: Rhinophrynus dorsalis; assembly: GCA_037306005.1. NCBI lineage: Eukaryota > Metazoa > Chordata > Amphibia > Anura > Rhinophrynidae > Rhinophrynus > Rhinophrynus dorsalis. Next base: position 659,704,031 of record CM074718.1, on the reverse strand, counting down.
CTACTGGCACTGGTGGTGCTGGAACTAGTTTTGCTGGGACCTTGACAAACTGCACCCTCCTTTGGAGTAGAGGGATCATCATAATTGATTGCATACGCTGCAGCAACCATTCCTGTAGTAGGTTTTTGAACTACTACTTTACTCTCACATCCCTGCACTGCTCCACCCCTCCCCCTTGTGCATTTTCTGGACATTACACAACTACACTGTGCTTTTTTACTGTACGGTACACAACACAACTGATGCAGCTGTATGATGCCTAGCCTAAGCCCAGTCAGCAGTCTGTCACTGTCACATAAGATATTTAGTTTTTCATTCTTTTATTATTTTATTTATTTATTTATATTTTTTAAGTTGTCCACCCCATTGTCTTATCACAGTCTGTCCAGAAAATATTATAACTGAAAAACAAAATCAACAACGTCTTTCCCTAGACTTCCCCACCCAGCACAGGGACAATAACAGCAAGATCAGCAAGCAAATAGGACCCCAGCTGCCTGTGTCTTGCCTGTCAGTCACATGGAATTTTGGGGTATTTTGGGTCAACCTCCTTCCTCCCTTCTTCTCCCCCAGAGTGCCCCCAGACTCCCCTAATACAAAGAACAAATGTCCTACCTAAATGACTCCCTAAACTAAGTTTCAATTCCCCTTTATTTGCCAATCTCCTCTAGCTAAAAAAACATGCTGCTCTCTCCTCTCACACACACAGAATGGCTGCTGTGACAGCCTGACACCCTTTTATATGGCTGTAGAAAACATTCCTGTGGTGGAGAAATATTTTTCTTCCCATTGATTTCAAGGGGTTGAAAAAAGCGGAAAAACGGCACTTTTCGCGGGAAATTTTTCGCCAAGAGGAAAGTGCCATTATTCGCCGATTTCAGTTTAAGGAGAAAATTTTCGCCCATCCCTAGTAATAATATGCTGAAGATGAACCCTCCTGCCCCTTTCCCTGATCTAAGCATAATTGATCGATCCAACAGTGCATCACAACAAGGGACAATCTCCACACAATATTGGGGAAAAACCTGCCCTCCTTCGTCAAGGAGGGCAGGGTTTTCCTTGAACTGAGCGAGGGAAGATTGTCCCTTGTTGTGATCTGTCCTGTCCCAGGATTGGTTTTCAGATCTATGGGGAAGTGGCTTGCTATCATGGAAAGGGGTGGGAGGGATCATCTTCAACATATTATTACACTTTAACTAGAAAGTTTGAATGCCATATTGTCAGCATGAGAAGTTTTGTGGATTTTCACTCTTGGAACCAGATATCCACAGGGCATCCCAATAAAGAATACAATGTTATGCTTTGTGCAAATCGGTGGTTGACTGTGGCCTCCAGTTTTCTTCCCTTTTTTACGAGTTTGGTTATGATAAACTTATTTTGAAAGATTTTTTTGGTAGATACATATTTTATGTTTATATATTTTTTGAAAACATCTCTTTCTAAGATAAAAAAAACAATTTATGAAACCAACAACAATATGGGGTGGCGGTAAGAATAAATGTGTTTTGCGTGGATATGACAAACATTAGGAGGATGCACCATAAACCATATTTTCTCTTTTCAGTGTTAGTTATATCCACCCTACTACACCTGATTTATGCATGGCTTTTGGATTATTTATTAGCCTGTGTAAATGCATTTTTTGCACTTTGTCTGTTCAAAGTGATGTTTGTTTTAACATTATTGTTTTTAATTGTTTGTTTTAAGTGATTTCAATCATTTGATAGATCTTGAGAAGTTGGCATTCTATGTTTTGATTTTTTGTTCCATTGTACATCATTGCCCTTAAATCATTGCCTTTAATTTTACCAATCCTTGGAAGTTTGGCAGAGACACTATCAGTGAACATGGACTGGAGCTCTTTTGTAGTGTTTTCTGGTGTGCTTTTTAACACAGTATGCTACAGGAGTTTGTGCCAGTTTGTGTACTGAGTCTTGGATTTTACATTGGGATGTATCCTTTTTGATGTGATCAGTGATGTGGCACTTGGGGTGATAAGCGGACGATGTGTTGGCTTCATTGCTAAAATCCACCCGTTCTTCTCCCAACAAACTACTAAAACTCTTATTCATACCCTCATTCTGTCCCGCTTAGACTATTGCAATATCCTACTAACTGTCCTCCCTGCTACTCATCTTTCACCTATGCAGTCTGTTTTAAACTCAGCTGCACGAATCACCACACTCTCCGCAAAAACTGAACCTGCCCACATAATTCTCAGGCATCTGTCATGGCTCCCGATTCAGCAGCGCATCAATTACAAAGTCCTTCTTCTCACCTTTAACTCTCTCCACACTGCTACCCCTCCTTACATCTCTTCCCTCATCTCCTCATATGTTCCTGGCCACCTCCTTCGCTCAGCACACAACGCACTTCTTGTTGCACCATCCACACCCTCTGCCCTCGCCCATCTCAAACCTTTCTCTCTTTCTGCTCCATACCTATGGAACTCCATACCCCTCTCCCTACGTCTTGAAAAATCCCCCTCTGTCTTTAAGTCTACCCTGATATCTTATCTTCTGGAGCACTAGGACCATACACTGCCTTTGGCCAAACTCAGCACTTATTAATCTCAGCACTTAAAACCCTCTTACCACATTGTCTGTCTCCTTTTACCCATTTAGACTGCAAGCTCCTTGGGGCAGGGACCTCTCTCCCATTGTTTCTATGAATGTCGCACTAATTTCATCCCCTCTTATTTATTGTAACATATGTCTGTTGTAAGGCTCTGCGTACACTGTGTGGCGCCATATAAATAAAGATATACATATACATACATACGTACATATACATGCTTGGGCACTTTTTGTTTGAGAGGAGCGTGTGTAGGAGACTGCCTTTTCAATCTGTCTAATATCATCTTTGTGAGTGCTACAGAATTGCGCACTTATTGGCATACATTAAGTCCAGTTTACTTAACACGTGGGAACTAAGTAATCACTGTATTGGCCAAAATGTTACATGATGGTTGGGTGTATATTATAACTTTTTTACTTTTAGATTGGACACAGTGTAATATGACAAAGAGCCCTTTGATGTTTAATGATTGGAGAATGCCGACTTCTCAGATCTTGATTGGTACACAATGATTTAAAAGAGTGGATCGTTGAGACAGATTGCTTGCTTTGATACAGAAGAAGCACCTATACAATGCGAAATGCGTTGATCTATTTTAATACCTTTAAGCTTGCCATTTCCCACACTGTCAGACTCACCTCCATGGTTCCTATTAATTTCTGCAACAAAAGTACTCATTTTAATGTCTTACACCAGTAAAGTCATGTTGTTTGTATTGAGATACGATGTTGCCTGCTGATTAAAGGTGGGTTACTAACAAGTGGTTTGAACTTGCTGTTTCTTAGTAACTACATCACAGGGCAGTATGACTGATGAAAGCAAATCAAGAAATATTAAGTATTAGTGATGAGCGAGCACCCCAATACTCGGGTGTTCGGGTGCTCTGACCGAGCACCCCCGGAGGCTTGAGTGCTCGGCCGAGCACCCGAGCCCCATTGAAGTCAATGGGAGGACTCGAGCATTACACCAGGCACCCCCTGCTCTGATGAGGGGAGGGTGCCTGGTCCATAGGAAAAGGGCAGAAAATGATGGAAACACCACAGAAATGGTTCAGGGACAGCATAGGGAGGATGTCTGGATGCATCTTGGACTCCAACATCGCTGCTGGGAACGATCTTTCGCCCGTAGTACGCCATTTTTACAGACTGACCGTAAAACACACAAAAAGGAAGATAAAAACGACTTTAGGCGAAAAATTGTTACCAAACAGTATTTGCTGTATATTTACTTGTATATCATCTGCAAATTCTGCAAAAAATTTCATCGATTTTTCGGAACTGGGGCCATGATTAAGAGGGAAACGTGCGCAGAGGCAAATTCTCCCAAAAATTTCCTTGATTTTTCTGAACTGAGGCCATGATTAAGAGGGAAACGTGCGCAGAGGCAAATTCTCCCAAAAATTTCCTTGATTTTTCTGAACTGAGGCCATGATTAAGAGGGAAACGTGCGCAGAGGCAAATTCTCCCAAAAATTTCCTTGATTTTTCTGAACTGAGGCCATGATTAAGAGGGAAACGTGCGCAGAGGCAAATTCTCCCAAAAATTTCCTCGATTTTTCTGAACTGGGGCCATGATTAAGAGGAAAACGTGCGCTGAGCTGACCATCTAAAACATTATGGGTGAGGGTCTGCTGCGGAGCTGACCATCCTAAACATTATATGCGAAGGCCCGCTAGTGAGCTGACGCTATAAAACATTATATGAGAGGGCCCGCTAGAGAGCTGACCCAATAAAACATTATATGAGAAGGCCCGCTGGTGAGCTGACCTATACAAAAATTGTCAAACAGGGCCCGCTGGTGAGCTGGCCCTATATAAAAATTATATCACAGGGCCCGCTGGTGAGCTGGCCCTATATAAAAATTATATCCCAGGGTATATGGAAGAGAGTCAACCATATACCCGTTTTTTGGGTGGAAGGGGTGAATGGGAATACAGAGTATTCCCATCATTGTAAATAACATATATAAAGTCACTTTATGTTCCCCCGGGGCTTTCCTCCAGTGGAGTGGAGAAGTCAGGGGAAATCCAGGCCTTGTTCATTTTTATAAGTGTCAACCTATCAGCATTTTCGGTGGAAAGGCGGATACGCTTATCTGTTATGATGCCACCAGCAGCACTAAATACCCGCTCAGACAGAACGCTGGCGGCAGGGCAGGCCAGCACCTCCAAGGCGTAGAGTGCCAGTTCATACCACGTGTCCAGCTTGGACACCCAGAAGTTGTAAGGCACAGAGGGATCATTGAGGACGCTGACACGGTCTGCTACGTACTCCTTCACCATCTTCCAAAACTTTTCCCTCCTTGTGACACTAGGCTGCGCATCAGGGTGAGGGTGCTGGTGGGGTGTCATGAAGGTGTCCCACGCCTTGGAGAGTGTTGCCCTGCCTTTGTCGGAACTGCTGCGTGCTCCCCTTTTCTCCCCTTCTCGGTTGGCCAAGGTAGCACGTACTCTGCCGCCAGTGTTGTCAGATGGAAAATTTTGGAGCAATTTTTCGACAAGAACCTTCTGGTATTGCACCATTTTGCTTGTCCTCTCCACCGGAGGAATGAGAGATGAGAAATTCTCTTTGTAGCGGGGGTCCAGAAGGGTGAACACCCAGTAATCCGTGTTGTCTAAAATGCGTATAACGCGTGGGTCACGGGAAAGGCAGCCTAACATAAAGTCAGCCATGTGTGCCAGAGTACCAACAGGCAAGATTTCGCTGTCCTCACCAGGAGGATGACTCTCAATCTCCTCATCCTCTTCCTCCTCTTCTGCCCACCCACGCTGAAGAGATGGAACTAAAGTTCCATGGCTACCCTCTGTAGCGGAGGCAACCGTGTCTTCCTCCTCCTCCTCCTCCTCCTCCGCCTCTTCCAATTGTCGCTGAGAAGACGAAGTGAGGGTGCTCTGGCTATCACCTTGTGTAAGCTCTTCCTCCCGCATTTCCACCTCTTCCACATGCAAAGCGTCAGTTTTAATTGTGAGCAGCGAGCGTTTCAGTAGACACAGAAGTGGGATGGTTACACTGATAATAGCGTTATCGCCGCTCACCATCTGTGTCGATTCCTCAAAATTGCGTAAAACCTCACAGAGGTCTGACATCCATTCCCACTCCTCACTTCTGATTAGAAGAAGTTGAACGGAGAGGCGACGACCGTGTAACAGCTGGTACTCCACTACTGCCCTCTGCTGCTCACAAAGCCAGGCCAACATGTGGAAGGTGGAGTTCCAGCGCGTGCTCACGTCACACAGCAGCCGGTGAGCTGGCAATTGTAAGCGCTGCTGCAGCTTCAACAGGCCGGCTGAAGCTGTAGATGACTTACGGAAATGTGCACACACGCGGCGCACCTTCGTCAAGAGATCATGCAAATTGGGGTAGGTTTTTAGAAATCGCTGAACCACTAAATTAAATACATGCGCTAGGCATGGTACGTGTGTGAGCTTGCCGAGCTCCAAAGCCGCCACCAAGTTACGCCCATTATCACACACAACCATGCCTGGTTGCAGGTTGAGTGGCGAGAGCCATTGCTCGGTCTGGTGACTAATCCCCTGCAACAGCTCTGAGGCCGTGTGCTGTTTGTCCCCAAGGCAGATCAGCTTCAGCACAGCCTGTTGACGCTTCCCCACTGCAGTGCTACACTTCTTCCAGCTACCGGCTGATGGGTGAGTGGCGCTGCGCGCAGAGAATTCGGAGGTGGAAACGGAGGAGGAGGAGCCAATAACGTAGGTGCTGGTGGAAACCCTGATGGAGGTAGGGCCCGCAATCCTCGGCGTGGGTAGCACCTGTGCCATCCCAGGGTCCGAGTCGCTCCCAGCCTCCACGACATTCACCCAGTGTGCCGTCAGGGAAATGTAGCGTCCCTCCACAAGCACTTGTCCATGTGTCAGTCGTTAAGTGGACCTTCCCAGTAACTGCGTTGGTCAGGGCACGGGTGATGTTACGGGACACATGGTGGCGTAAGGCGGGGACGGCACACCGGGAAAAGTAGTGGCGGCTGGGGACTGCGTACCGAGGGACAGCTGCTGCCATCAGGCTGCGGAAGGACTCAGTCTCCACAAGCCTAAATGGCAGCATTTCGATGGCCAGTAATTTGGAAAGGTGTGAGGTTAGTGCTATGGCCTGTGGGTGGGTGGCTGGGTATTTTCGCTTGCGCTCAAATGCCTGGGGTAACGACATTTGGACGCTGTGCTGGGACAGGGAAGTGGATGTGGTCGCTGATGGTGTTTCAGATGGTACAGGTGCAGGGCGGGAGGTATGCGGGACTGCGCCTTCGACAGGCGATTGGCCGGCACAGAAAACAGGGGAAGAGGAGGCAGTGGTGTGGCCTGCAGACACAGATTGGCGATCCGGGCGTTCCTCCCACTTATTACGGTGCTTGGATGCCATGTGTCGGATCATGCTGGTGGTGGTGAGGTTTCTAGTGTTCATGCCTCGGCTCATTCTGGTGTTGCACAGGTTGCAAACTACAATTCTTTTGTCGTCCGCACTTTCCTTAAAAAACGCCATACCGCGGAACACCTACCCCTTGGCAAGGGAGATTTATGCAAGGGGGTGCTCCGTGGAACATTTGCGGGCCGGTTTGGTGCGGTCCGCCTTCTTTCTGTAGCCACACCACTGCCTCTTCCAGCCTGTTGCGGTGCTGCAGATGGCTCACCCTCAGGACTGCTGTCATCGCTCGGCTCTACACCTTCCCAGGTGGGGTCAGTCACCTCATCGTCCACCAAGTCCTCCTCCACTTCTTCACTCTGATCATCCTCCTCATGTCTTGATCCCACCACATACTCAGTCATTGACAACTGTATATCATCCTCCTCATCAAGGTCTTGAGACAGTAATAGTGGTTGATTTAATGGCAACTGTGTCTCATCATCATCATCATCCACTTCCTTTGACCTTAAATGCCGTTCCCCTCTGTCATCCTCTTGTGATTGGGTACCCTCTAGAGGTTGTGAATCAGGGCACAAGATGTCATGTTCCTCTGCAAGCGTGCTTGGAGAGAGGTTCAAATTAAGGATTGGTGATGAGACGAGCTCCTCACTATATCCCAGTGTGGGATCACTTCTTTGACCAGATCCTCTATGGTGGGAGGAAGGATGATCAGGGTGAGGATTATGTTGACCAGACTCTTGGCTACTGAGAGTGGACTTGGTGGAAGACAGGGTGGTGCTTAACCGACTGGAAGCAGTATCAGCTGACATCCAACCGACCACCTGTTCGCAGTGGTCGGACCTCGTCCTGCGACGCCCTGTAAACTGAGACATGAAGCTAGGTATGGTGGATGTCTTTCTGTCTTGTGCTCTGGCACCAGGCACAGTTTCTACGCGTCCTGACCCGCGCCCTGAACTATCAGGATCACGTCCACTTCCCCGTCCCTTTTTACCCGCCTTCTTCATATTACACGGAATATGTGCTGCAAATCTGCAACTTTGCACAGTAAACAGAATGTTCTTCTTAACTGCGGCTCGGCACAGTGAATGGAATATGTGACTTTGATATTTTACAGTTTGAACAGTTAACAGAATGTTCTCCTAATATGCAACTTTGCACAGTAAACAGAATGTTCTTCTTAACTGCGGCTCGGCACAGTGAATGGAATATGTGACTTTGATATTTTACAGTTTGAACAGTTAACAGAATGTTCTCCTAATATGCAACTTTGCACACTAAACAGAATGTTCTTCTTAACTGCGGCTCGGCACAGTGAATGGAATATGTGACTTTGATATTTTACAGTTTGAACAGTTAACAGAATGTTCTCCTAATATGCAACTTTGCACAGTAAACAGAATGTGCTTCTTAACTGCGGCTACGCACAGTGAATGGAATATGTGACTTTGATATTTTACAGTTTGAACACTTAACAGAATGTTCTCCTAATATGCAACTTTGCACACTAAACAGAATGTGCTTCTTAACTGCGGCTACGCACAGTGAATGGAATATGTGACTTTGATATTTTACAGTTTGAACACTTAACAGAATGTTCTCCTAATATGCAACTTTGCACACTAAACAGAATGTGCTTCTTAACTGCGGCTACGCACAGTGAATGGAATATGTGACTTTGATATTTTACAGTTTGAACACTTAACAGAATGTTCTCCTAATATGCAACTTTGCACACTAAACAGAATGTGCTGCTTATCTGCGGCTAGGCACAGTGAATGGAATAAGTGACTTGTATTTTTTACACTTTGCACACTAAACAGAATGTACTGATAATCTGCCACTTTGCACACTAAACAGAATGTGCTGCTTATCTGCGGCTAGGCACAGTGAATGGAATATGTGACTTTGATATTTTACAGTTTGCACAGTTAACAGAATGTTCTCCTAATATGCAACTTTGCACACTAAACAGAATGTGCTTCTTAACTGCGGCTCGGCACAGTGAATGGAATATGTGACTTTGATATTTTACAGTTTGAACACTTAACAGAATGTTCTCCTAATATGCAACTTTGCACACTAAACAGAATGTGCTTCTTAACTGCGGCTACGCACAGTGAATGGAATATGTGACTTTGATATTTTACAGTTTGAACACTTAACAGAATGTTCTCCTAATATGCAACTTTGCACACTAAACAGAATGTGCTTCTTAACTGCGGCTACGCACAGTGAATGGAATATGTGACTTTGATATTTTACAGTTTGAACAGTTAACAGAATGTTCTCCTAATATGCAACTTTGCACACTAAACAGAATGTGCTTCTTAACTGCGGCTACGCACAGTGAATGGAATATGTGACTTTGATATTTTACAGTTTGAACACTTAACAGAATGTTCTCCTAATATGCAACTTTGCACACTAAACAGAATGTGCTTCTTAACTGCGGCTACACACAGTGAATGGAATATGTGACTTTGATATTTTACAGTTTGCACAGTTAACAGAATGTTCTCCTAATATGCAACTTTGCACACTAAACAGAATGTGCTTCTTAACTGCGGCTACGCACAGTGAATGGAATATGTGACTTTGATATTTTACAGTTTGCACAGTTAACAGAATGTTCTCCTAATATGCAACTTTGCACACTAAACAGAATGTGCTTCTTAACTGCGGCTACGCACAGTGAATGGAATATGTGACTTTGATATTTTACAGTTTGAACACTTAACAGAATGTTCTCCTAATATGCAACTTTGCACACTAAACAGAATGTGCTTCTTAACTGCGGCTCGGCACAGTGAATGGAATATGTGACTTTGATATTTTACAGTTTGAACACTTAACAGAATGTTCTCCTAATATGCAACTTTGCACACTAAACAGAATGTGCTTCTTAACTGCGGCTCGGCACAGTGAATGGAATATGTGACTTTGATATTTTACAGTTTGCACAGTTAACAGAATGTTCTCTTAATATGCAACTTTGCACACTAAACAGAATGTGCTTCTTAACTGCGGCTACGCACAGTGAATGGAATATGTGACTTTGATATTTTACAGTTTGCACAGTTAACAGAATGTTCTCCTAATATGCAACTTTGCACACTAAACAGAATGTGCTTCTTAACTGCGGCTACGCACAGTGAATGGAATATGTGACTTTGATATTTTACAGTTTGAACACTTAACAGAATTTTCTCCTAATATGCAACTTTGCACACTAAACAGAATGTGCTTCTTAACTGCGGCTACGCACAGTGAATGGAATATGTGACTTTGATATTTTACAGTTTGAACACTTAACAGAATGTTCTCCTAATATGCAACTTTGCACACTAAACAGAATGTGCTTCTTAACTGCGGCTACGCACAGTGAATGGAATATGTGACTTTGATATTTTATAGTTTGAACACTTAACAGAATGTTCTCCTAATATGCAACTTTGCACACTAAACAGAATGTGCTTCTTAACTGCGGCTACGCACAGTGAATGGAATATGTGACTTTGATATTTTACAGTTTGCACAGTTAACAGAATGTTCTCCTAATATGCAACTTTGCACACTAAACAGAATGTGCTTCTTAACTGCGGCTACGCACAGTGAATGGAATATGTGACTTTGATATTTTACAGTTTGAACACTTAACAGAATGTTCTCCTAATCTGAAACTTTGCACACTAAAAAGAATGTGCTGCTAATCTGCAACTTTGCACACTGAACAGAATGTGCTCTAATCTGCAACTTTGCACACTAAAAAGAATGTGCTGCTAATCTGCAACTTTGCACACTGAACAGAATGTGCTCTAATCTGCAACTTTGCACACTAAAAAGAATGTGCTGCTAATCTGCAACTTTGCACACTGAACAGAATGTGCTGCTAATCTGCGGCTAGGCACAGTGAACAGAATATGTAAAGTTTTTTTTTTTATATCTCTGCCCCCCCAAACAAAATAAACTGCTGCCCCCACACACAGTAGTCCTAAAAAGGACTTTTGGGTCTTTTTTTTTACAAATTCGCTTTTCTTCTCCCTACACTGACTTTCCCTTCCTATCCTCATCTCTCCCTGGCTAAGACTGAGCCGAACTCGCTGGTCAGGTGCTATACAGCACCCGATCACGGGTTCTGGCCAGCCAATCAGTGTAATGCCAGCAGCCAACATGGCTGCTGGCATTACACTGATGTCAGAGCCTCCCTGCACGTTTATTGGCTGCGCAGCAGCCGCGAAACGTGCGGGGAGGAGACCCGAACATGGCAGGCGAGCACATGTGGTACTCGTACAAGTACCGCCATGTGCCGAGCAGAGCGATGCTCAAGCCGAACCGAGCTTCGGCCGAGCATGCTCGCTCATCACTATTAAGTATAATGGTCTTGCTATTACCGAACTGAGGTCTTTAAAGGGATAGTAATATTTAAGTATTACTAATCCCTATATTAAAGTCCTATTAAAAATAAATGTATTGCCCCCAGTGTCATCTCACAAACCTTTATGGTTTGAGAGATGATCGCTCCTAAAGTTGCCCTCTCCCTTCCCCTTACCCGAAGTCAGCGTTGTAGCTGACTGAAGGGAAATCCGGTCTTAGATCCTCAGGCGGCTCTGCAGCAGAGCCGCAATCACGTTAATAAAAAAAAATATTTCACTAAAACGGTTTTCTACGTGTGCTTGCAAACCAAGCACAAACCAAGCACACGCAGAAGTCCATTTCAGTGGAAGTTTTCTTTTTTATTAACTCAATCGAGGCTCTGCTGCAGAGCCAACTGACGGTCATACGACAGTCTTCCCTGCAGTCAGCTAGAACGCTGACTTCGGGGAAAGGAGAGAGAGGGGGGATCTTTAGGAGTGATCATCTCTCAAACCATAAAGGTTTGAGAGATGACACTGGGGGTAATACATTTATTTTTAATAGGACTTTAATATAGGGATTAGTAATACTTAAGTATTACTATACCTTTAAGCACCCTTGGGTGTATGCCATCAGGTCCTTGTGCTTTATTCACCATAACCTTTTCCATCCTCTCTTGGACTTTTCCCTCAGCAAGCCATATACATGATGGAGGACATGCTGTGACTCTGTCTTTTGCCCATAACCTGCCATTGTTGCTTGCATAGTTTATACGGGCGAAATTAATGTGTTTAAGGTATCAACCATAACCTTATCCTCACTAATCAACTCACCTGTCTCAGCCTTAACAGGGTGCTTTATCTAACTTTCACAAAACAAAATGACAAGCTGCGGGAACCTGACACCCAGTTTATGCTATCCATGTGGCAAAAGAACAGAAACTTGCCATACGGGGGGAAATTCAGTCTCACCATTGATTTGATTGCAAAGAGGTAGGCAGGAAAATGTGAAAAATCAGCACTTTTCGCAAAAAATATCCTGCTCAGTGTTTCTTTTTTGAGGCACAAACTTTCACCTATCCCTACATATAATGTCTGGAAAAATAAAAAGAGCAGGATCACATGCCTCTGCCATCATTCCAAATAGATTAATCCCCCCTCCCTTCCATTCCCCATTTTGCCTCCCCGTCCCTTCAAGAAAAAACAAATCAGACCTTGTGGTGGGGCATCCAGACCCCTCCTGATGGCCTCCAGCTACTGATCTCCCAGCTGGTAGGTGAATAGAGGCGACACAGGGGAACACAGCCCAATCGGCTGGGAGATCAGTAGCTGGGGGCATCATGATGCCCCAACAGAAGTCTGAAGTTAAAAAGAAATAATAATAATAATTAATAAACCTTTGTGTGCCACACAGGTATCCAGAGCATGCAATTCAATCAATACCTGTATGACACTCACAGGTTCACTGCACTGGCGAAGTCGTGCAGGAACAGCTGGTGTATATATATATATATATATATATATATATATATATATTTATATATAATAAAACCAACTGCCCCTTTAACCTAATCACTTTCATGTCTGACCTTCAAATTATATGAAATTCCTGATCTCCTGAAACACAACTAATATTCTAATAATTACTCTGAACCAGACATATTTATTAGTTTTCTTTGTGGTCATGTTATTGCTTATGTATAAGAGAAGGGACAGTTCTGATGTCAGGACAGCCCCATGCCAATACCCTCTTACACTGGAGGCTGAAGAAACAAGACAGGTAATTTCAGAATTCTAAATCAAAAGGAGTGTGGAGAGAATTATTTATGGGCTGGTGAACAGGAACAAAATCACATTTATTATCAGGCCAGAAATATAAAATCTGACAGGTTGCAGACGGGATGGAACCCCAGAAGGATTGTGATGCGTTATGGCTTTGATCTGAGGTTATAAATTATTTGATGTTTTTTAGCTATGTGTCTTAACTACTTTTGTTGATCTTGTGGCCTCATATTTTTCTGCATAATTCATGTGAATTAGGTTTTTCAGAAAGCTGGATGCACTGTATCAACAGCAACAGCCAATGTGGCTTTTTAAAGAAGTAGTAAACCTGTACTATGAAAAGAACATATGCTGTAGGGCTTTTCCTGCTGAGTAAAGCAATGGTTATCTCACTTTTGGGAGTTGCATTAAGTGATGGAGTTGTTACTATCACATTCTACAGAGGAATGTAGAACTGAGAATTGTGACTGACCTCTCCTATGGAATAACCATGTGGATTGCAAGTGAATAGCAAGTGAACTGTAGGTAGCTGTCTGTAAACCAGGTGGCACTGTTAATATATATCTATATCTATCTGTATATAAATATATATAAATTATATATATATATATATATATATATATATATATATATATCATCTTCAGCCATTGTCAATCCACTGCAGAATGAAGGCCTCCTCAGTAAATTTCCAACAGCTTCAGTCTTGTGATTTTTGTTACCACGCTGTACCTAAGATACATATATATGTATATATATATATATATATATATATATATATATATCAAACTGGTTAGGAAGCACTCACAGTTCTGAGAGATTTGGCCTGGGTGCTATCAGTGTAGCCAGATAGTATCTAGATAGAGATCACAGTAGCACACTCAGGACTTTCAAAATAGATAAATTTATTGTCAATGTTTCGGCCACTTACACTGGCCTTCCTCAAGAGGAAGGCCAGTGTAATTGGCCGAAACGTTGACAATAAATTATTTATCTATTTTGAAAGTCCTGAGTGTGCTACTGTGATCTCTATCTATCTATCTATATATATATATATATATATATATATATATATGTATATATATGTACTGTAATTGGTAATCTTAACCCTGTATCTACTATGCACCACTTTTATCTGCACTCTTCCTGCTTCAGTTTGAAATAGCCAGCAACTGTTGTGTCTGCTCCTTTTGACGTACAAGCAGAACATTCAAAAAGGCCATTAAGATTTTGTGGCCATAGTAGGGTAACATATTTGAGGTGGCTGAAAAGAGATATGCTTCCTTTAATATCACTTTTGTTAATACAGAATTAATTGGGATTGCGGCACCTGTGCTTAATTATAGATATCCTTGGGACATGACCTGTTGGTGTATCTCAGGGACTTGAGATGAGACTCACTGGTCTACAGACAATAGCTGAATACCTGCACAAGCAAAGAACACTACCCAAAGCTCAATGATTTACCAACATCGAAAGATAATCATTTTCTGCTGGTATTTACAAATGGTAAAACTCCAACATAAAAAAATCTTCTACACATTGTAAAAAAACACAACCTACCCCTTGGCTGCACAGAAAAACAGAAAGAAAGAAAGAAAGACAGACCAAACCAAAAAATAACAGTTGCAAAGTCCCATAAAGTCCAAATAATATGCTTAATTCCCATAAAGTCCAAATGACAATGCTTAATTCCCACAAGAATGAAGATGAACAAAGAAGATGAAAATGAAGATGAACATGGTACATGTTGATAAATGGTAATGGAAGATGAATAAGTGAATGATGTCAACAATTTATCCACAAAGGACCGTCCACGTAAATCCAAGTCTATTAGAAATGTTGTTTACTCAAAGAGTATCCTAAAGTACTTTTCATTGATGATACCACTGCTGCTTCCATTCAGGGGCCCAACCCCAGGAATGAAATTCTAGAAATTAGGAGAGCAAAAGATACCATCTACAGTACAGTACAGCCACTCCCCCTGTCCTTATGACAGATGTGCCTCGAGGGTGACTATAGCACACTGGCTCTCGCTATGCGTGTAAAGCCTCCACCTTTGATCTCTCAATTGCTACGTGAGCTGGTGTTAGCTAGAGACTAGCATTATATTATTGTTTGGGAATATACTGAGACCTCTCTCCTCCAGTGTGAATTCGGGGTCACAATATTTGGCTTTCCCAACATTTATTTTATTGTGTATTGCTTAACCCACTCTTGATATAAGCTCTTCATATGTATTAGTTTTCTGTTCATTTGTTAATCTAACTCATATATTTCAGTTATTGTGTACGTGGACGCACGATGCCCAGTTAACTATAATACATTTTTTTTATTTCATGCTTTTTGTATGGTTGTATTCTCTATCGGAACATCTTCTTTATATATTGAGATCCTTCATACTTTGCATTTAATGATCAAGTGTGACAATTTCAGTTTTATCGAGCGCCAATTGTTAGTTATTGTGTTAAATATCCAAACATATCACAACTTGAGGCTGTAGAAGTTTTTTTTTAGGTTCAAAATTGATCAGTAAAAAAAAAAACCTTTCTTAATAACTGACAAAATGGTCACAATGGTATTTAGTACAAATGGCAAACTACTTAAACTCCACATACCCATTTAACTATTAAAACTAAGTCCGTCCAATCCCACAAATATCTAGGTGTGTGGCTAAAGCCCAACCTCACATTTGGTGTTCATATTGATAAATTAACATTATGCCATTGTGCATCCAGTTTAATTATAGTACCCATGATTAAGGTGGCTGACGCTCAAATCGAGGTATACCCTTTACCTTTCCTGCCAAGTAGTTAACCAATTCTCTGGAAAGCTACCACATTACCTGATCAGTATCCTCACTCAAGTTCTCCATGCTTCCTATAACCTCCACTCAACTGCCAGCAATTCACTACATAAGCAGTATGCTCACTCCAACGTGCAGTACTTCCCATTAACTCTACTCCACTGTCTGCATCTCACTGACTATTCCAGATTACTTGAGTAGTATACTTACTCCAGCTCTCCATACTTCCTTCAACCTTTATTCCACTGCCAGCAATTCACTTACTATTCCACGCTACCTGAGCAGTATGCTCAATACAGCTTTCCAAATTTCCTATACCCTCCACTCCACTGCCTGCATCTCCCTGTCTATTCCATACTACTTGAGTAGTATGCTTACTCTAGATCTCCATACTTCCTATAACCTCCACTCTACTGCCTGAATCTCACTGACTATTCCATACCACTTGAGCAGTATACTTACTCCAACTCTCCATACTTCAAATAATCTCTACTCCACTGGCACCAGTTCACTGACTATTCCACACTACCTGAGCAGTATCCTCACTCCGGCTCTCCATACTTCCTATAGCCTCCACTCCACTGACAGCAACTCAATGACTTTTCCACACTAGAAGAAAAGTGTGTGGGGGGTAGATCTTTCTTATCTCACAGAGCTGAAACACAAATCTTCCGCCAGTTTAAAATTCTTACAAATAACTGTTTCTTTGTAGTTAAAAGCAAAATGTATTGGTATAGATGCTAATGTGTTGATTGCTCCTATTTGTGTAAAAGAAAGAGAGAGAAAAACAGAGGATTAAGTTGTTTTGTACTGGTAAATATAGTTTTGAAATTAAAGCAGAACTACCACCCGACAAAATCTTTACCTTCACTAAGTCCCCATCTGGCGACTAGCTGCTTAGCGCTAGTCGCCAGAATAATTACCTTATTTAATAGATTTCTGCTCTCTTCCATGGGTAACAGGCAGGACGGAGCGCGGACATCTTGACATTGTGACGTCTGCTGCCGGCTCCAAAAGGGAGTGACAGCGCAGGCGCGCGGACATCACAGTGGCAAGATGTCCGCACTCCGTGCTACTGTCAGCCATGGAAGAGAGCATAAATCTATTAAATAAGGTAATAATTCTGCCGACTAGCGCTACTAAGACTGGGGACTTAGTTAAGCTAAAGATTTTGTCGGGTGGTAGTTCCGCTTTAAAGAAGTGCTACAGTTTATCATGTTAAAAATATATATTGTAGTATATATTACAGCTGTCCAAGTTCAGTCCTCACGGGCCACCAACAGGCCAGGATGTAAGGATTTCCCTGATTAAGCACAGGTGAGTTACTCAGTGGAGCATTCATTGTTACTGACTCACGTGTACTTAATCAGGGAAATCCTTACATCCTGGCCTGTTGGTGGCCCCTGAGGACTGAATGTGGACAGCTCTGGTATATATTATACAATGCTATCCAATTCATTAGTGAACTGTTGCCAGTGGTTGGCTTCTCTTGAATAATCCAACAGAATAACCGTGTGTAGGCCATGTAGAAGTTACTGGATATCGGGCAACCATGCTTCACAATGCGCTGGACACCCCTCTGACACTCAAATAGTTGATATTAAAAAATGGCAACAGTTTGATTGTTAATAACTTGTGAATGAATCAAGTCCTATCAGTAGAAATACCCTTGTTTTACTCAACAGGAAAAGTTCTACTATATAAGTTTTTTTTATAATAAAAGTTTATGGCATCTTTTAAAAGGGAAAAGGGAAATTATGTCTGCAAAATGTCATTAGTGGTGTTTTTTGAATGGTGTACAACAGTTAGTCCTAGCCGGTGGTCGCTGTCATCACATATGTCTGTGGCCAGCCAGTAAGATAAGAATAGCATAGCTGAGCGCTTTCCTTTTACTTTGAGCACCATAGATGTGTCCAATGAATTAAGTGATTCTAACTTGATCCATGACTTTAAATAAGGTCTGTGTAGGCCTAAGATCTGCTTTATTCAGACCAGATCTAAGTGAGGTGCACAGCCTCCAATTTTGCTCAAGGACCCAGTAGGGTCTAATAATGCCCCTGCCAATTAGGCCGTTGTTCCTAAAATATTTTTTAATCTTTGAGTGCAATGGAGACTACTGTCAGAGTCAAGATGCCTTAAGCGCCATTAAAATCAATGTGAATTTTTATTTTTCCCCTGTAGTGCAATTGATTTGCCCCAGAATTGCTCAGCCTCAATGCAGATATGCTACATGGTTTATGTTGCCTATTGCAAATGTTCCAATGATGGGTTTGGTGTCTTTCACATGAACGAAATCCCCTTGTGTGAATGCACCACAGTGCAGTACCCTGCATCTTTACAACATTCACACAGGAACACAGTAATGATGCAGAAAAGAAGGTCTGCACATTAGTTTATGGAGATGTCATTCATAGTTTTATGGTACCAATATACATCATAGATTATGTTCCAGAAATTGAGCACTGTATTCCACACTTAAAGGGATAGTAATGTTTCATAATAAAAGCAGCTCTAATTAATCTTCATAGCATTTGGACTCTGGAGAGTGTTATTTCAATTCTGTCAGAGTTGTAGTTCAAGAGTAGAAGGGTGGTGCCCAGGTAGATTGCAGAGAGGGACACAATCTTAATTAAGATAAAGGAAAAACCTGAAAAACTTGTCAAGGGGGGCAAGGCTTTCATTGTTCTCATAGGAAGAAGATTGTCCCCTTCTGTTATCTGTCTGATCTATGGACTGGATTCCACATCTGAGGGGAGGTGGCTTACTCTAGGTAAAAGGGGCGGGAGGGGAAACTTTGCTTGTGAATATCTCTCAAACCATAAAGGTTTGAGAGATAAGACATGTCATTCTTCATGTTTTTTTTAATTCCTACAAAATAAAATAAAGAAAAAACAAAGTATTACTATCCCTTTAACCCTTATGTTTCTTCTATGTATGTCTCCCTGTACCACTTACATTGTAAGCTTTCAAGAAGGGACTCCATCTCCTGTGCTTCATTTTTCTAAGCACTTGTCACCCTGTATTGTCCAAACCCTTAAATTGTAAAGCGCTGCGTAAACTTGTGGCGCTATATAAACATATTCATTCATCATTCCCCTACAGCATCCTTAGACTTACATAAAATATGTAAGTTGATGGCATCACCAAGTAAATATACAGCATATGAATATTCACTAATGTAAATAGAACATGACATTTTTTATGTATTTATTGCAGGAAATACACTAAATCATTGCTAGATAACCAATAATATTTATAAAATTCCCACATGTGTGACACGCCATAAAGCTTTGTTTGCACAGTCATCTTTATATTATAGTGTTATAGATCAAGCTGGACCTCTTGTGCTTGCTTAACTCTGATGTCCGGCATTCCCTTGGTGATCACATTACATGGAGGGACATGGAGGTGTCATGACAGATGGCCGACCAACATGATCGTTAATCATATATTATTGGCTTACACCCACGTTTGCTTGCCTATCATTGGAAGTTGCAAACAGAATCACAACCTCCATTGTCAATTATGTAAATGACCTGCACAGTGGACCCTCAAGCCTCCATGGAGTCATGCATGGCAAAAATTGGATGCACTAAATGCATGAATGATGCAAGCAATACATAAGGTGAAAATTGACAGTCTGAACAGCAACATGGGGACACTTGTTTAGCAAGGATGCATCTAGGACGTTGTTAACTAGGCCGTTGTAAAATCACCTTGTGAACAGGACACAAAGTAATGCATCTGATACTCTGCTTTTCTCAACAATCTTTTGAATGCCAGAAGGTTGGGTAAAGTATTGTTTTGTAATGGGTTGCCCAAGCCTTTGCCTCTCAAAGGTTTCAACTTGATAGACATTTGGCTTTATTTAAACAATTACTTTACTACTATGTGAAAAAGAAAACAAAATTATTCTATTGCATTGCTTACATGTAGTGAACACATTATCAATATCAAATGTATTACAATGTTAGTTAGTACTGGTAATTTAAGACTAGGCTAAAATTTCAGGAAGCCATTTCCATTTAAATAGATCTGAAATATTTTAACCGTTCAGGAGCTAGACAGTTGTGCAACACACTGCGATTTTTGCATTATATATGGTAGTATTCATTTTAGAATATAAGGATAAATACAGGTATCCAATCAGAAAGCAAAACCTGAAGAAATTCTGAATAGAATTTCTTAACCCTTTGAGTGCCAGAGGGGTATGCAACATTGCAAAGCAATGCGTTGCGTACCCCTCTGGCACTCAAAGGGTTAATCCTTCCACTGAGAGATCACACATAAGTGGCTTTCTTTAACAGATGATATTACCAAGGTAGGCCTCCTTTATTCAACAGTCAGGTCCTATGCTTTTTCTGCATTATTTCTGCAGTTTCCTTGATACAGTGATCACTGTTGAAATCTGAAGCTAGTCACATTTCTTCACAACTAACAATAGGCTACAGTAGACCTGAACGGATTGTAAGGAATACCAAATTGTAAAAAGAAACAACTAGCATGGGTCTACAAGAGAAATCAACTGCTAATGCTGAAGTATACAGATGCACCTGGCTTCTGTGTGATGGACACTTAGCTAGGTAAATTGTTCTGTTTAAATTATTACTAGGGCATATTTCCCCTTTAAGTATAAAACTGATCTTGTACATTCTGTAAATGGAAGGGTTAAGAAATGTTATTTTGAAACACACGTTTGTTTGTTTGTTTGTTTGTTTTTCTGATTGAATACATGCAATTTGTAAAATAAATTGTTCATAATTAATCGATTTAACACTTTGAATGCTTCTGTGCTTTTAAGTATAGGGAGAGTGTGGTCTGTGGAAGGGAGTGTGGTCTCTGGGTGCAGTTTGATGAAGTGTGGGATTAGCAAAGTATGTTGGGGGGTCAGCTGAACACCTAAATAAATCACTGCTTAATCTTACACATGTCACATAACCCCACATACGCATAAAAAATGTTAGAGGTTTCTGAGGATGAACATAGGCTAGTTACAGCCCTGAAGCATCACGTTTTAGCTCTCTAGTGCCATTACAAAGGAGAAATTTCCACATACATTTTAGACTAATCCCGTCCAAAAGGGCGGTCCAGTTCCAAAATGACGGCCAAGTCCCCTCTGCACGGGAATACCAGTTAACTCCAGACCAGAGGCGTAACTAGAAGCCATGGGGCCCTGGTGCAAGAATTGCCATGGGCCCCCCTGACCACATTGGCCACCTCCACATTGCCCCCCATCTCCACATTGCCCCTCAATCTCCACATTGCCCCTTCCACAATGCCCCTCAATCTCCACAACACCCCTTCCACAATGCCTCCAATCTCCACATCGCCCCTTTATTTCCACCTTGCCACTTCCACAATGCCCCTCAATCTCCACAACACCCCTTCCACAATGCCCCTCAATCTCCACATCGCCCCTTTATCTCCACCTTGCCCCTTGCACATTGCCCCCATCTCCACATTGCCCCTTCCACAATGCCCCTCAATCTCCACAATGCCTCTTCCACATTGCCCCTCAATCTCCACAATGCCCCTACCACATTGTCCCTAAATCTCCTACCTCCCTGGTGGTCCAGTGGCAGAGGACAGGTCTGTGCTTCTTTCTGCACAGACCTCTTCTCCCACGCGGTCCTCTTCAGTAATGCAGAGCGCTGCTGGGCGCCCTATAGTTACGCCACTGCCCCAGACGTACATTTCAGCCTTGCTAGGACTCTTCAGTGAGGGGCAGCTGGATTCCCAAGGCACTGAGAGCAAGGGTGCCACGTTTGGATTAACCTTCACCCGTAGGGAGACCACCTAAGCGTATTCAAAGTATACATACAAAATGTGAGAGGCTTCTGAGGACAAACAAACAAAAAATATGGCCTGTTCTATGGGTAGTCACCGCTCAGAAGCATCATGTTTTAGCTCTCTGGTGAAATTACAGAGGAGAACCCCACATAAACTGTCTGACACCCTATTTGTTTCAGTGCTCGCTATTACAATTCATCTGTGGAACCAATTGTACTTCTTCAGGGAGCCTTCTGGTTCCACAGACCACAGTTTGCTGCTCTATTACAAAATTATTAGTAGAATTATTATTATTCTTGATTTACAAAGTTCCAACATCTTCCAAATGGCTTTACAATGGCAGCAATTTTAACAAAGAGTGATAAGAATCCAAAGTAAGCATTAAGGATTACAAATCTACATAAGAATTGAGATACCACATTAGCCCTTTATATCATTACATTAAGTAGCACTTGTATAAGAGCTGCACAGGTTCCAACTGGTGCTTCTCCCAAAGGGCCTTTAAGAGGATTGTGGAACAAATCTATCAGTTTGCGCTGCAGTTTTTCTATTTATCCAGTCAGTAAACATTAGAATTCAAATGCAAATCACAGCTGGAGAAGTGTGCTATATGCTGACTTCATTTAACCCTTTAAGAACCAGAGGGGTGGGCAACTCATTGCTTTGCAATGCGTTGCCCACCCCTCTGGTTCCTAAAGGGTTAACATTTTTTAAAAAAAAAGAAAAAATCTATGTGTTTTCATAGTTTCTGTTTTGTTTTGCTATTTTTCTTGTTGAAACAAGAATCATTCTTTTTGTTTCTCTCGCAAATTGATGTATACAGTGAAATCCGTGCTGTCCATTCAACATCTCACATATCATTTGCCTAGAGGTGGTGACCTTTGATTCCATTTGACCTGGCAGGGTGAATCTGGCAGTCCATGTATCAAGTGACCTCATTAGGCAACATCTCTTACAGGAGTAAAAAGGGACAAAAACAGTGAAGGGGGGGTAGAATATAATCTGGAATGAAGAAATGCATGATTTACAGAGGGGGAAATAGATACAAAGGTTCTGTGTAAAGTATATGAAAATACACTGACGAGAGAAAGTGATACAGAGAAAGAGAGGGAGAGAGATAGAGGAGAGAAATATTTGTAAAGGTAAGTTGTTGTGCCGCCATTACCTCTGTTCCTCAGAATACAGATGTAACTGCATGAAGGGTATATATTATACCAAATATCTCTTAAAGCAAGTGTCTAAAAAACACCCAAATAAATCTATTTATTATTTTAGGTGATGTATCACACGAGAGTAAGTGCATTCAGTGTGAAAATTCACCCTTTTTTAATACAATTTTCTCTTATTCGTCAGCAGTCCTAGAGCCGTATTCAGCAGGTGGATAAATGTGTCTACATCTGTGTGTATATCCTATATAATAATTCGCTAAATCGTGTGTAATGCAACAACATGCACAGTTAGCACTGCTGTTCGTGCTGCAGTCATGCGCAGTAGAGACTACCCGCGCCACGGCTAATACAGAGCTGGGCACTCCGAAGGAGTGTCCAGCTCTGTATCAGCCGTGGGGCGGGCAGTCTCCACTGCGCATGACTGCCCCGCAACCGGGTGGCAGCGGCACTGTGGCCCATCTAACGGGCTGTTCAACTAGTATATATATATAATAATTTGCTAGGATGTTTGTCACGATAAAGTCATGCACAGTAGAGACTCCAGGCGTTCAGGCAGTCTCTATTGTGCATTATTGCATCACGTGAGTGAGGCGGCACAAAACTACATCGCGTGGAGCAGTGAGGTAGAGGCCTCTTAACCCTTTGAGTGCCGGAGGCATACGCAATGTATTAAGCTGTGTTCCCCTCTGCCACTCAAAAGGTTAACATTACCCGGACCTTGGCCCGTGTACACGGCTTTTACACTAGTATATATATATATATATATATATATATATATATATATATATACACAAGGATAGATAGATAGATAGATAGATAGATAGATAGATAGATAGATAGACAGACAGGTAGATAATATATAGATAGATAGATAGATAGATAGATAGATAGATAGATAGATAGAGTCAGATAGATAGATAGATAGATAGATAGATAGATAGATAGATAGATAAATAGATAGATATAGATAGATAGATAGATAGATAGATAGATAGATAGATAGATAGATAGATAGATAAATAGATAGATACAGATAGATAGATAGATAGATAGATAGATAGATAGATAGATAGATAGATAGATATAGATACAGATAGATAGATAGATAGATAGATAGATAGATAGATAGATAGATAGATAGATAGATAGAATAAAGAAGATCTTGGTTAATATATTTCTGTCTTTAAAGCAATGTTCTATTATTCCAGTGGTAGACAACCTTAACCCATTAAGAACCACAGGAACCAATGTGCTGTCTCACCCTGTGGTCCTTAAAGGGTTAATCTTACCAGCTGTTGTAAACTACAAATCCCGTCATATTCAAGCAGCCAGCGTCTAATCAGCGCTTGATGGGAGTTGTAGTCCCCAACAGCTAAAGAGCCAAAATTTGCCAACACCTGCATTAACCCTTGGATGATATAGAGCTCTCCCATGCATTTCTTCACAAATGCACCGGAGACCGTTTTATCTTCCAGGAGGTTAAAGTGTGATTTTTAGTCTATTAAAATGTCATGTGGAAAAATAATTAATTTACATTTTTATTTCTAGGAATTATAGGAAGAAATGTTATGTTGTACAGTAAATTGTTCAGCTTCAGGCAGAACCATATTCTTTTAGTAAAACATAGAAAAGTGGTTCTCAACCAGAGTACAGTGGCACTTTGGGGTTCATCTGCATAGGTTACCCCTTGTCTTCTTCTTTACAAATGCATACTTTTGGGGAATTGTTTTGCCCAATATGTTTGTTTATTTTGAATACAAGACCTGAGAATCACTAAATATTATTTATTCCTACCTGTTATTATATCCTAGACAAATGCCATATAAAATGTTAGGGGTGCTAAGGGTAGATATTGAGAACCACTGACTTAAAACATTTAACATCCCTGAGACTGATGGACTGATAAGAACTGTAACAATTCTGAAACAAACCAACTGCATCTTAGGGGACGAATAAAAATTACCAAAATTCTCATTGATTTAAATGGAGCTTTTAAAACTTTAAACGATACAATAGTTTCCAACGCTTTGCGTCTCAATGAATGGGAAACCTATCTAGAATTCAAGCAGTTAAATGCCCCAATTTAAATCTATGGTAAATTTTAATTGTGCCCTATAGTGTAGTTGGTTTGTTCCAGATTGCTCCAGTTCTTTTGTGTAAATCACCCCTCTGGCACTCAAAGGTTTAATACAATTGCTCTCTATAATAGTCATGTCTTAGTGCTCTGTCTATCTCCAAATTAACAATCTGAGTGCCAGAGGTGTGCCCACTGCATGGCTTCTCAATGCATTTCGTACCCCTCTAGCTCTCAAAGGGTTATTAAGCTACTGACACAGATTTGCTTCCATTGCTGCTACTTACGCCAAGGGGCGCACAGTGTAGACTTGTATGGCCATTTGGGGGAGTTACTTTCTTCTATACCCTGTTAAATGCTATGTACTAACATGACGTGCTGGAAAGTGATGTAAATAAGCTTCTTTTCCTGCACATTCTATAGGGGGAAACATAGCATTTAAGTCATGGGGTACGATGTTCAAAAGGTTGTGGCAAAAGGACTTGATGGTCCTTTACCTTATGAAGATACTAAGCTTTTATCCGTCAATTTTCTTACATCTTACAGTCATTTTTTTATTCTCTCTTTCGCCACCTCCGTCAATGGAAAAAAGTAGCCTTTAAAAAGGGATGTGGTTTAGTCTACAATCATATTTTAAATATTCTCAAAACAAATCCATCGTGTTACCTCCAAATGTACTCAACAAAAAAAGGTATTTCTCGTTCCTTCCACCAGATCACATTATTTTTGTCCGAAATCCAACATATTTTCAAAACATCAGCTTTACTTTTGAAAATATTTTATTAGAACGTCCACTTTTTCTGCTTTTGACAGTTTTTTTTGAGCAACTGACTCTAAATTAGGGCAAGAGAGTCAGAAAGTGGTGGTAACTGAATTTGTCTGTAATCAGAATGCAAAAGTTCTTACACTATGGTCTGCCAATTCTCAGACGTTTCCATCATTTTTTGTATCCAATTCTCCGTTAAAGGGAAAAAGTGGGTGTGGTTTAATCTACTGTCATATTGTAAGATATTTGCAGAAAAAAAATATTCAGTTCACTTTTTTGTCTGATTTACGTCATTTCCCAAGAAAATAATAATGGTCTAAATTTGGAGTATTGTTAGCAGGAGTGAGAACCAATTTGTTGTCACTTTTTTGTGTGATTAACATCAGGGGCGGATTGTAGGGGAATACCAGCCCGGGCATTTTTTTTTTTTTTAAAGCAGCCCACTAGCTGCACCGACGTCCCTATCGACGCCCCCTTGTGGTCCCTGTGCGGCATGGGAGAACAGGTGCCAGGATATTATCATATCTTGGCACTCTGCATTAAGTAATGCGTTGCGTACCCCTCTGGCACTCAAAGGGTTAACAAGGAACGCGAAGGCTGTCACAGACAAATTAAAGTATCGTTAGCAGGAGTGAGAAGCAATTTGTCGTTTCAAAGACAAAAAAAGTGTTTGTTTCTTTGAAAACTTTCATTTCAAAGATAAAATCAAAGACATTTTTAACATCAGAATTTTTAAGGGCAACGTTCATCAAAATCTTGTTCCCATCATTTTAAATTTTTTAGGCACATTTTCAAACGTGACGGAATTACTTCTGAAAACATTGTTCTTCTTGTACCACCAACTCACGATCCAAAATGTTTTCATTATGACGACTTTTTGGACATCTTGCCCTTAATGTCAGTGGAGTGTGTGCTTCGTTACGCACTAAAGTGATAATAGCCTCTAATACGGGGATGGGCAATGTGAGGCCTTTCAGCTGCTACCGCATTACATTTCCCATCATGTGCCACTATCCATTGGCTGGCAGGGATGATGAGAGTTGTAAGCCAGCAATAGCTGGAAGGCCTAACATTGTCAATCCCTGCTACATACTCCAAAGTGCTATAGCATGAGTTAGAGGCTGTTACCAAATGAGCTAGCCGACCTGGATGTTACCCCTACTGTGTTGTCACTAGCGCATAATGAATAGGACAAAACTGTCTCACTGCATTAATGCTTTTAGGTTAATTCAGAAAATGCCTTGGAGATAATTCATGGCTCTGTTATATTTCAGATCGTCTGAAGTCACGTTAGTAGTATTGAAGGAGAATGAGTGCACACTACAGCTGATGTACTAAGAAGAACTGGGGGGAGATTCACTAAGGCATGATAAAGAGGTGATCAAGTGGAATAACATAGGAACTGGAGAAGTGATATCACTGGAGAAGTCATCGCTACTTTATCACCTCTTTATCACACCTTAGTGAATCTCCCCCTTGGACTCATTCAGTAGTAAACCAGCTTCACATAGCTGACAAATACAAATTCCCATTGATTTAAGTGGGGTCTTCATTCCCTTGAATGCTAGAAGTAATGGAAAGCAATACTTTGGAGAACTGACTTGCAGTCAAAGGTTTAAAAGTTCCACTTAAATCAAGGACATACTGTATATCCTATATAATAATTCACTAAGGATGTTTGTCAGAAGCCATCACATGCAGTAGAGACGGCTGCGTGCGCTGCAGTCATGCGCAGTACAGACTGCCCGCACCTCGGCTGATAACGGAGCAGGGCACTCCGAATTCAGACCGTAGTCCTTCAGTGCGCAGAGAGGGGACTACAGTCTGAATTCGCAGCTCCCCGCTCCGTTATCAGCTGCGGAGCGTGCAGTCTCTACTGTGCATGACTGCACCGTGGCCATTGCTGCTTGGCACTGTGACCCGTGTACATGGGCTCTTCAACTAGTAGTAACATAAGAAGGCAGAATTTGTATTTTTTCCCCATGACACAGTTGATTTGCCATTTAAATCAGTGGGCATGCTATGGGGTAAATGTACGAATCTGCGAGCGAAGCTCCACTGGTGATAATCTCCAACATCAATGGCTGAAGATCAAGGTATGCACAGTTGTGTATAATCTCCGTGCATACTGGTAGTCACAGTCCGCTGTTAAGACAGTAATGTCAACAATCTACATAGGACTGTCCCATAACATGCTCAGGAAAGTGGCCAAAGGTTTAATTTCCTCTATTCCTTGCTTAATATATATCATTAACTCTTTCAGTGCCAGAGGGGTATGCAACGCAACGTTACACAAGACATAGAGGAAAGAGCACCCATAAACTGTCCCATTGCCCTTCTCTTGGTGCAAGAAACTTTAAGTTTAAAATGATGTTTGTAAATAGTTTAGTAAGTTGGGGATAAGCACGTGTAGGGGTAGAGACTGGGTTTTCTGCCCTAATTCTGCACACAATCAAATTCCTGTTGGTACATCAACCTCATTTTTGTTTTAGTAAACTTAAATGTCAGATTATAGTTATGGTAATTTTAAAGAGAGAAAAACTGATATATATGGGTTTGGCAAACAGTATTTTTCTAACTGCTGTTTAACTATAATTCCTACTACCTACAGCCAACCAAAGGTTGCCTGGAGTTAAAAATATAGTCATGAACATTATAATACTCTGATAAATTACAATAAAATGTCTACATGGTAAACTCATGTTTGGGCTGATGTACAAAGAGCAATCGTGGATTAAACCAAATGCACCATAAGGGACAAATAAAAACGATGCCTGATTTAAATGGGAAATTTAACCCCTTGTGTTCTAGAGAATTCACCAATGCATTGTGAAGACATCTTTAGCAATCAAGGGTTTAAAAGGCCACTTTAAATGAATACCAATTTTTTGGTCCACTCTGACACAGTTTGTTCTAAAATAGCTCTTTAGTACGTTAGCCTATTCTTAGTTGTTTAAAATAATTTGGGTAACAATAAGGCTGGCATCTAGGGCTACAAAAGGAGGCTGCTATGATATATATATATATATATATATATATATATATATATATATATATATATATATATATATCTGTTAGCTTGGGGTAGCTGTCAGTCCAGTGCTCATTCATTTTGTATATATATTGCAAGAACACATTGAAGAGCTACAACAAGAGCTTCAAGACCACGGGCTCCCCGAACAGGGAGCCCTGAATTCCATGACGTACATGTACGTCCTTGGTCCTTTAGGGACATCCACCTAGTGACGTACATGTACATCATGGGTCATTAAGGGGTTAAGGACAGCGCAGTTTGGGTGGATGGGGAGATCTGGAGGACCAGGTCACATTTTTTTTTACAAATATGTGATCTGTGATTATAGCACCGCATGCAGCCTCGCTGTGATCACAAACCTCCATGATGTGCCAGGACCATCATTGGTCCTTAACATTCAGACCAGTGTGAAAGTCCTGGCACGTCATACGTTGTTAAGGTGTTACGACACATTTACCACTCTGTTTCAAGTGAAAGGTTTTTGACCAATGTGTCCTGCCAGTCCTTATGTGTGGCTGTGAACCGTGGACACTGAATGCCAAAGCCATACAAAAACTTAAGGTTACGCAGAGAACAATGGAGCAGCAAATTCTAAACATAACAAAGAGAGACAGAAAAACGTGGGCATGGATTCACCAACTAATAAAGATATATGATGTCATTGAAAGAGAAAAGCACCTGAAATGGAAATGGGCAGGTCACATAGCAAGAAGACCTGATGGTAGATGGACCAAATCAATTTAGGACTGGGTTCCACTTGACACTAAACACCCAAGGAAAATACCAAAAACAAAATAGATGAAATTACCAAATTTGTTGGTACACAGTGGCAACAAAAGGCACAGCACCGAATTTGTTGGAGACTTGCTGAGGAGGCCTTCATCCTGAACTGGATCAACAATGGGTGAAGATGATGATGATTATGAGATAGATAGACAGATAGACAGATAGATAGATAGATAGATAGATAGATAGATAGATAGATAGATAGATGGTATAACCACAGGTAAAAGGGTGACATTCTCTTGCTGCTAATGCTGTTTTCTAGGGGAAATGATACAGCTAAAGTTTGCAGTGGCAACTCGATCTGTGATGCCTTCATTACCAGCATACATACTTCTCATGTAAGAAAAATTGTACAAATTTTCAATATATAAACCTCAAAGCAAAATAATAGTGAATGCATAAAAATTTTTTACATATTATAAAAAGCAAATTTGCTTTAGCGCATCATAGTAGATACTGCAAAATGAAAAATACATTTTGTTTGAAGGTTTTAGAATGAGCATTGGACAATGCAACTGAACTCCTAGAAATGTAAATAAGATATTATCAAATGAGGGTGCAACTGCAAAGAGAAATAGTACATGGAGTCAATTCAATTAATATAATTAAGTAGTTAATACTTTAATATGATCAGTATGAATACAATTGATATTATTAATTGATATTAATACAATTAATGCTGTATCACTGAGGCTAAAATGGAGCGACAGTAGTAATAATTGTGGGTTTGACACCTACAGAGTAGTAATCGATATTGCTGCAATTAGAATAACATAGTAATGCAACTACATTGTATCAGTAAGAATAAAATTGTAGAAATGCAAATAATATTGTAGTCTTGGCACTAGAACAGTAGCAATGCAACTAATATTGCAGCACTGATAATAAATACTGTCAATGTAGTAATATTGCAGCACTGATAATGAATAGTGTCAATGCAGAAATATTGTAGCACTGATAATAAATAGTGCAAATGCAGTAATATTGCAGCACTGATAGTAAATAGTTTTAATGTAGTAACATTGTAACACTGATAATAAATAGTGTCAATGTAGTAATATTGTAACACTGATAATAAATAATGTCAATGTAGTAATATTGTAACACTGATAATAAATAGTGTCAATGCAGAAATATTGTAACACTGATAATAAATAGTGTCAATGTAGTAATATTGCAGCATTAATAATAAATAGTGTCAATGTAGTAATATTGCAGCACTGATAATAAATAGTACAAATGCAGTAATATTGCAACACTGATAACAAATAGTCCCAATGCAGTAATATTGCAGCACTGATAATAAACAGTGTCAATGCAGTAATATTGTAGCCCTGATAATAAATAGTGCCAATGCAGTAATATTGTAGCAAAGATAATGAATAGTGTCAATGCAGTAATACTGTAGCACTGATAATAAATAGTGCCAATGCAGTAATATTGCAGCACTGATAATAAATAGTGCCAATGCAGTAATATTGCAGCACTGGTAATAAATAGTGCCAATGCAGTAATATTGTAGCCCTGATAATAAATAGTGCCAATGCAATAATATTGTAGCACTGATAATAAGTAGTGTCAATGCAGTAATATTGTAACACTGATAATAAATAGTGTTAATGCAGTAATACTGTAGCAAAGATAATGAATAGTGTCAATGCAGTAATATTGTAGCACTGATAATAAATAGTGCAAATGCAGTAATATTGGAACACTGGTAATAAATAGTGTCAGTGTAGTAATATTGTAACACTGATAATAAATAGTGTCAATGCAGTAATATTGTAACACTGATAATAAATAGTGTCAATGTAGTAATATTGTAGCACTGATAAAAAAAAAATAGGACTAATGCAGCAAATATTGTCACACTGTTGCTAGGACAGTAGCAATGAAACTAGTATTATACTATTGTCACTAAAATAATAGCAATGTCTCTAACATTATAGAAATTAATTTAAAATGTATCATCCTATATTATAATTCAGTAAGGATGTTTGTCAGAAACCGTCATGCGTAGTAGAGACAGGTGCGCGCGCTGCAGTCAAGCGCAGAACAGACTGCCCGCACCGAGGCTGATATGGAGCGGGGCTCTCCAAATTCACACCGGAGTCCTCTCTGCGCACCAAGCAGTTCTAGGAAGGTGCGCAGACAGGACTATGGTCTGAATTTGGAGCGCCCCCCTCCATATCAGCCTTGGCACGGGAAGTCTGTACTGAGCATGACTGCAGCGCTGCCAGTGTTGGCCCGTGTACACTGCCTTTAAATCTAGTTTAATATAAAACTGTAGGACTAACATGGTAGCTCAACATAAAATAGTAGCAACGCATTTATAATGGGAATAATATAGTAGCATTGCGACTAATATTCTAGCAGTTAACCCTTTGAGCCCCAGAGGGGTACGCAACGCATTGCTTTGCAATGCTTTGTGTTGCGTACCCCTCTGGCACTCAAAATTAAACTAAAATTGTAGCAGTGCAGTGCTGAGAGCCTAAAATTTTAGCCGTGAAATTGATATTGTGCGATTCTAATAAAATAATTGCAATACAATTACTATTTTAGCAATGAGGCTAAAACACGAGCAATTTAATGTCTGCTGCTCTAGAGAATTGTAGCGATAAAGTGAAAAGATACGCACGCTTAAATGACATGCACTGGACACTACTTTATTTTGCAAGAAAAACATATAACAAATGCTCTGTTATTAAATATATACCACGTGTCTTCATTTCTCTATGGGACATATGCAGCAAAGAAATGGTAACACTTCTGTAGAATGCCAACTATACCACAGGGGGCACAAACAATTTCCCCAAATCAACACTGATTTAACTTTCTGAGTGCCAGAGACATATCCAGCGCATTGCAATGTGTTGCGTAGCCCTGTGGCACTCAAAGTGATTAACTACAAATATGTATTTGTTCTCAGTGTGAGCTTGTGACACCTCTTTAGTTATTTTTTTTTTTTTATTCTTTTATTTTTATTTGAATTTTAAAACATACAAAAGACAGTACAGAAAATATCATATCATATTATCAAGCAATAAAACACCCCCTTCCTCTATACCGTCACCATCCATAACCCAGTCGCCTATCATTCCATAGGAAAATTCACTCCATACATCCTGTGATCACTCACCCACCAAACGCAACCCTTTCAACCCAAAAATCTAGGAGTGCGGGGAAACCCTATCCCATTGGGGTTATTTCTTCCCTTCCGTCTAAACCCTTTATGCCATACAAGCCAGCCACGGGCACCAAATCTTCTCATACTTCTGAACCTCGCCCCCCAAGACATAAACATATCTCTCCATCTTTGCCTGATATGTAAGCTGAATTGAAACCTCTCTCCACGTAACCGGTAACTCCTTCCGCCAATTTCTGGCCAAGCACAATTTTGTTGCCAACAATACATGAATAATAAGAGATTTCTTAGACCTTCCCACACTCTCTAAATCCATATGGAAAAGCCAAGTCTGTGGCTTCAGAGAAAATCTGGGCACCAGATTTTGACCAATCCAATTATTAATCTCCTGCTTCCAACAATTCCACCAGATATGGTACATCGTACCCAATTCAGTACCACATCTCCAACAATTAGCGGATACCGTGTTATCAACTTTACTTAATCTAACTGGTACGAGATACCATCTATGAAGCAATTTATAAAAAACCTCCTGCAAGGTAACCGAATGAACCACCTTCTTTACCTGGGACCAAGACTTTAACCAACCCTCCACATTAATCTCACTACCCATTTCCATCACCTCTTTAGTTATTAAAGCGTGACTACCACCATAGTTAAAGTCGCCCTGCAATAATTAGGCAAATGGCCATCAGCTTAATAATAGTTATATTACCTCTAAGAACTACATGATTCTAAAGATAGCCTTAAACTTCAGAAACCGGAAGATAGGAATCAGCGCAGACATCTTGTCTGTGCGTCTGCACTGTAAGCCCGGTCTCCATTAAGAAGCACTGAAGTGTGCCACAAGGTAACTGGAAGGGACTGACGGCGCAGGCGCGCAGACTGCACTAACCTGGCGTCAGTCTCTGAAGATTAAGCGTTTCTTTAGAATCGGCTCGTTCAGAGAGGTAAGAGAACTATTATTAAGTTAGTCACCATCTGCCTAATTATCGCAGGCCGACTTTAACTATGGCGGTAGTTCCGCTTTAAGTCTCCCTAAGTGGAAGGGTATCATAGCTATGAGTCCTTACACTCCTTGTGCCTACAGAGAATAATCTGCACCTCACTGACGAGACCCACCAAAGGCCAAAATGTATGCCCTGGGCTTTGCAGTTTCTTTTGTGCTGAGAAGATTTCCCTGACAGTAGGAAATGCAAAATGCATAAATGGAAATTTCTTCTTGACAAATGAGTGAAAAACATGGGCAATTAAGAAGCACCATCCCCAAGAAAAATATTCCTATGTTGTATTTATTTTCAGTGTCACTTGTCATACCTCTATTGTTTTTCACATCCAAAGTGCAACCACAGGATTTTAGGCCAATGTGTAAATGCATGAGCTGCACTGGTGATTTGTATATTCTTCCTTATGCATTAGTGATCTCTCTAGTATACACGGGGTTAAAACTTACACTCGTCTTTTCCAAGGACAGTCGAAAACAAACATCATATCTACCATGTCACATATTGTAAATTATATACTTAAAGACCTTTTAACACCAAACCCATTAATGGCTTCTCCATCACCTTTCGCAGACCTCTGAGTGCTCCACACGAGTACTGTGTAAATGAATACAAGGGATTGGGGTCTATGTATATCTGGATGACTTGCAAAAGTGAAAGGTTGGAAATACTGCAGCCTATAAAAACTCAGATATCACAGCTCAGAGCCACTTTACTGACAAATGAAAAGCAGCGTGATTCTGGGGCAAACCATCTTCACAATAGGGGACAAATAAAAATCGCCCAAATTAACATATACTGAATGTAACTCTGTATGTATTTTACAAATTGCTGTAAATTGTTGTGACTGCACTATTCCTGTTATGTAATCTGAAGACATGTAAGGCGTGACTCTTACTGAGAATTTTGTCTTTCACAAGATACTCCAATGTAACCAGTGTTGTTTTTTTCTATATTTGTAAGTGACTATCAATTTTTCAATAAAGTTTTTGGAAAAAAAAAATCCCCCAAATTGAATTGATTTAAAGGGCTTGTAATGTTTCAAAATAAAAACAGCTTCAATTAATTTTCATAGTATTTGGGCAATGGAGAGTGTTATTTCAATACACTCACTTACTTACTGTGAGAACAATGAAAACCCTGCCCCTCGACAGGTTTTTCAGGTTTTCCCTTATGCTCACTGAAGATTGTCCCTCTCTGAGATCCATCTGGACAGTCTTGCTGCTCTGAGGTGAGCAGTGTTACATCAGTAAGTGGGGTGTGAGGGGGATACTTTATCATTCAATTACTCTTGAACTACAACTCTGATAGTATTGAAATAACAC
Organism: Rhinophrynus dorsalis; assembly: GCA_037306005.1. Taxonomy (NCBI): domain Eukaryota; kingdom Metazoa; phylum Chordata; class Amphibia; order Anura; family Rhinophrynidae; genus Rhinophrynus; species Rhinophrynus dorsalis. Next base: position 659,669,052 of record CM074718.1, on the reverse strand, counting down.
TCTCCGTGGCCCAAATACTATGAAGATTAATTGGAGCTGCTTTTATTTTGAAACATTACTATCCCTTTTGAATGCAGCTTTCAGCCACTAGTTAGAGAGGTCCAGTAGAGTGCCTATTTTAGTATGGAATCATATTTGTACATTCAGCCCCATGAGACCTTATATTCGACCCCCTCCCGATATAGTTGGTTTGTTCCAGAATTGCTCCGCTTGTGATTTTGGAATATAGATGTAAGTTAGAGCAGGACCATGTGGGATCTAGAGTTTCCTGTTTGTATGGAAACATCCTCTGTTTATCTTTGTCACAAGCGCTTCAATGACCGAGATTTTTTTTTTTAATATGAAAATTTACCTTTACAAGCAAATTTACAAGCAATTGGCAGGCTGAGCTGAAAATATAAATGTTCTGTTTTTTGGTTTTTTTTTTAATTAACTAATGGGATTATGAGCATAGGCAGTTTTTAACCCCTTAACAAACTATAACGTGCCAGGACAGTCACAGCAGGCTGGTACTTAAGGAACGGTGACGGTCCCGGCATGTCATGGATATCTGGGTCACCTTGTGGCTGCACAGTGCTTGGGGACCCTAGAATCCATTGATAAAAAAAAAACGTGCAGTGGTCCTTAACGGCCACCCGCCCCCGGATATGACAGTCGTTAAGGGGTAAAGGGTTTTTTTTTTATCAGAGACTGTATTCAGTAAGAATTTCAATTCTGGAGCAAAGCAACTTAATTTTCATTAATTTAAAAGGTGCTTTTAACTCCTTAAATGATAAAGCATAGCAATACTTTGGAGACCTCTCTGGCAATGAAGCGGCTAAAAGACTAATTTAAATCACTAGGAATTTTAATTTCTCCCCTGTGCTGCAGTTGGGTTGATCCAGAGCTGTACCTCTTTAGATTACTGAATACAGCTTCTAGGTCAGTAATGGACATTGTAAGGCTCTCCAGCTAATGCTGTGCTACAGCTCTCGTTATCACCCATCAGCCATTAGCTGGTGGTGAAAGATGGGCGTTGTAGCCTGGCAGCAGCTGGAGAGCCTCATGTTGCCCACCACTGCTCTAGGCCTAGGTATAGGCCCATTCTTTTCCTATCATCACCAACCCTGCACCTCTAAAGTCTTCATCCCACCGAGACTGCTGCATTAGGAAGAACTGGAGTAACTCTGGGGCAAACCAAGTGTACCATAGGGTCCTAGTAAAACATCCTATTGATCTAAATTGGGTTTCTAACCTTGTGAATGCTACAGAGGTCTCCAGCACATTTCAAAGCAATGAGTTGGAGCTTTTTAGAATTCAAGGGGTTAAAAGCCCCATATAAATCGATGGAATTTTGAGAACGTATGTCTGCCCCCTATAATGCAGTTGGTTTAGTCCAGTATTAAAAGGCTGATGGACTATAGCAAAAATAATGTCATTTTGGTGCAAACCAACTGCACCACAGAGAACACATATGAGTTCCCAAAATTCCTATTGATTTAAAAGGGCATTTAACCCTTTTAGTGCCAGAGGGGGCACACAACACATTGCAAAGCATTGCATTGTGTGCTCCTCTGGTACTCAAAGAGTTAACTCCTTGAAAGACAGTGAGGTCTTCAAAGCAACACATTGGAGACATGTCTAGCACTCCAGAGGTTTGAAAGCCCCATTTAAATCAGTGGCTATATTTATGTGTCCAGTTGTGCAGTTAGTTTGTCTCCAGTGGTACTTTGTGCATCTGCCTCACAATAGAATGAATGTAGGAATAGGACTGTTGGTAAGCAGGCACTGGAACCGATTTTCTAATCTAGTCCTATATCTGCCTAACACCAATTTACTAAAATACTTACACCAAATATTATCTCATTAATGCATCATGCACAGGGATGGAGATGTCTATTTGTGTTTTAGGGGCTTTCCTCTAAGCCTTATTGAATGCCATGTAATAACTTTTGAGTGCCAGAGGGGTCATCAAAGCATTGCAACACCTGTCTGGCTTTCAAACAGTTACACAAGGGACCATGGAGATGGTGTAACCTCTCCAAGGTATAAGGGGCTGGCTGAGACCAAAAACTTAAGTTGAACTGTTATGAACAAATAGTTGATTTTCAAAAGAATGTCCAAAATCACTCATATTTGTTAGTAATTTTAAAATGTGTTGTGCACCCCTCTAGCATTCGAAGGGTTAATTTCAAACAATAGTTGTGCAGTATTTAGCTTTCTTCATGCATGGATTTATGCAATTGAGCTCATACTTCTTGGAAATGCAAAGCAGTGTGAAATGTATATGTTGTGTGTGTGTGTGTGTGTGTATTTATGTGTGTATGTTTGTATATGTGTGTGTGTCTGTCTGCATGTGTTCCTATATATGAAATATACATTAATACATGTGTGTATATGTTGCTATATATGAAATATACATCCATGTGTGTTGGGGGGGGGGGTTGTTTGCATGTGCAGACGGACAGACAGACAGACAGACAGACAGATAGATAGATAGATAGATAGATAGATAGATAGATAGATAGATAGATAGAGAGACAGAGAGACAGACAGACAGATAGCGCAGTTCCACTTTTAACCTGGTGCAGTGTGTCACCTGTATGAACTAGTGATCATACTCTGTAGTGAATACCCCGAAGTGTAACCAATGGCATTGGAGGAGGCTAAGGCCACTGATGATTTATACATTGATCCTAATATCTGGGCCTTCCCATAGAGAACTACTGGCAGTGAGATACAATGCTAATCTAGGTTTTTCCTTAAGATATCGATACACTCCTGGGTTTTGTTCAGAAGGAGCCAAATACAAGTCACATAATTATATAACATAACGTCCTTCTAACAAGCTGAAGAAACAATGTGAATGTAATTAAAGGAAACAAAAACATCTAATTAAAGGAGATGCCCCTCTCATAATACCGCCCCTCTTACCTTACAATGACCAGGAAATGGCCCCTACGAGTTTTGCAAGACCATTGGAGCGTATGCACTGGTCACAGAACATGGTGATCTTAAACCCTTTAAAGACCAGAGGGTTTGCAACAATGTTTCACACGTTATTGTTAGGAGAGATTTTAACCACACTAGGCAATTCCGAGACATGTATACCATCTCGTAGGTTAACCCTTTGAGTGCCAGAGTGGTATGCAACTAATTGATAATGGTACAACTTAAAAACCATATACCATAACCCTTTACCAACCAATCAATTGGATGAAGACCTCTCTGGCATTACATTGGTTAACCCTTTGAGTGCCAGCGGGGTAGGAATGCAAAAGCAATGGGTTCCGTACCCCGTTGGCAGTCAAAAGGTTAAAAGCTGCATTAAAATCAATGGGACTTGGGGGAGGGATGATTATGTGTCCTATGAGTTGCAGTTGATTTCTCATGTTCTTCTTATTAACCATTTGAGTGCCAGAGGGGTACGCAATGCATTGCATTGACTCTCAGAGGGTTAAACGATCCTCTTGGGTGGACTAGCTGCAGCTGTTGGACTGCAACTCCCATGAACCTGGGCAATTCTGGAGCAAGCCAGCTGTACCATGTAGGACAAATAAGCATTCTCAGATTGCCCCATTGGCTTCAATGTGGCTTTTAACCCCTTGAGTGCTGGTGAGGTCTCCAACGCGTTACTCTTGGGGAACTCTTTAAAATTCAAGCGTAAAGAAAAGATGACACGTGTGACGCTGTGCAAAAGAAATAATAAACTATGATGTCATAGCAGTGATTTTCATTTTTTATGCTATATCTATAATTTATTTATTTGTTTTACATTACTTTTGTTTATTTCTATTATTTTTATTTTCTGTTGTATTTATGTATCCACATGAGGAACATCTAAGCACAAGATGCAAGCAAAGGACCAATATGTGGATTCAGATTGTATTTTCAGTTGCAGAATAAAATGGAATCTGCTCGTTAATAGATAAAAGATTCGTGCAATTCTCTATTTCCAATCTATTGAAAATGCTAGAGGAAGAGATAAAGTAAATAATAGAGAACGTGTAAGTCCAAGATTTAAACAGACAACAACCAAAAAAATGCAATCTTCTCGTTTACAGATAAAAAGGTCCTGAAATTCTTCATGGTCAGTATGTTGGAGGTGGTGCATGGGGGAGGAAAGGTAGAGATGGAAGAAAACCTAAGCCCAAGTTTTAAGCAAAGCCCAAGTTTTAAGCAAAGCTTGTCAACTTCTATTACAGAAAAAAATGTAATCTTCTCATTTACAGATAAAAAGGTCCTGAAATTCTTCATGGTCAGTAAGTTGGAGGGGGTGCGTGGGGAGTAAAGGTAGATATTGAGGAGAGTCTAAGCCCACGTTTTAAGCAAACAACCAATGTTTGAATTCAGCGTGTAACTTCTATTAGAGAAAAAATGAATCTTCTCATTTACAGATCTAAATAAATAAAGAAATTATGCATGTCCAGTATGCTGTGGGTGGTTCATGGGGAAGTAAAGTGGATTTAACCCTTTCAGTGCGAGAGGGGTACGCAACACATAGAGGAACGTCTAAGCCCAAGATTTAAGCGGACAACCTATGTTTTAATTCAGCTTGTAACTTCTGTTACAGAAAAAAATGTAATCTGATAGTTTTACAAATACAAATGTCATGAAATACTGTATATCCATGGTTTTGGAGATGCGACAGGTATAGAGGAAGGAGATACAGAGGAATATTTTGCATAAAACTTAACCCTCTGAGTGCCAGAAGGCTTTGCAATGCCTTAGATACCCCTCTAGAGCTCTCAGGGTTTAAGCAGATAACCATCATATGCATTCAGCTTGTAACTTTAGTTACAGATAAAAATGTAATCTACTCATGTACAGATAAAAGGGTCCTGGAATCCTGAATTCCCAATATATTGGGCATGGTGCAGGGAGAGGAAAGGAGCACTTCATTGTTCGGTTGGGGAGAACTGTCCTGGAACAATAGGGATGTCTGGGGTTAGATTCACTAAGCGGTGATAAAGCGGAGATGACTTCTCCAGTTTATCTATTCTCCAATTCCTATGTTACTCTATGGAGCCTATTCACTAAGAACTCTAGAACAGTGGTTCTCAACCCGTGCCCTCAGTGGCCACTAACAGGCCAGGATTTTAGAATTTCCTTGTAAGAACACAGGTGAGTTAATCAATAGGACTGAGCCTCTGGTCAACACACTTGTGTTCTAGCAGAGAAATTCCTAAGTCCTGGCCTGTTAGTCTCCATCATGGGCTGAGAACCTCTGTTCTAGAATTTGAAGAAATCCTAGTGCATAGTCTCCATAGAATAACATACAACTGGAGAAATGATATCACTGGATAAGTTATCTCTACTTTATCACCTTTTAGTGAATCTCCCCCTGGTGTACTAAGGAACTGGATCAATTCCTGGGGTACCAACTGGACTATAGGAGACAGATGCCTTCTTTTGGGTCAGCGATGGTAAACAGGAATAGGAAAAGGGTTGAACTGGATGGAGGCAAGTCTTTTTTCAACCTAAATTACTATGTAACTATGTAACTATGTAACATATTTAGAACGATTTTATATGTGGTTTTCAAAAAATTAAATTCTAGAGAATTATCCAAAGCATTGAGAAGCATTGGATGCGTTAAAAGCGTCGTTTAACCCATTGATGGCCAGAGGGATATGCAACGGATTGCTGTCTGGCCCTCAATGGGTTAAAGAAATGGGAATTTCTGCAGTTGGTTTGCTCCAGAATTGCACGTGATCCTGATAGAATTATTTGCATCTGGACGTTCTATCTATATTAACCTCTAAAATACCGGATAGGGCAGCGCATAATTACCATCCATTGTTTTTTTACCTCCTTGGAAAGACAAGGGTTACATAAATCGATGGCTATTTCCTGATTTATTCAAGATGCTAGCTGCCTAATTTATCAGTGACTAATTAAATCAAAGGACTTTTCCAACCAAAATTGGTTTGAAACCCTTAAGGATCTGAGGGGTACACCAGGTATAGCGCGGTAAGTATTAGACTGAATGGCTTGGCCTGGAAGGATCTACACCCACCAAATTCCCATCCATTTAACTCACTGAATGCTAGAAAGGTGCGACACTGGTTGTGCTGGAGATCTATCATTCATGGGGGTTAAATAGGTGCAGATCTTGACCAAACCAACTGCAATTAGGCAAATCATAAAAATCCCCACTGGCTTAAAAGGCGTTGGATATATCTCTAGCATTCAAAGAGTTAATCTCCAGATTTAAATTAATGGGAATTTGGGATCTATTTTAATCCCCCCTATGGTGAAGTTGGTTTGCTCCAGAAACGATTCTCTTTAGCCTTCTGAATACTGAAGAATGGCCACATGGAAGAGACAATAATTGTATTAAAAAAACTGAAAAACGTTTCTCAGTTTTTTAAAAACAACAATTTATTTTTTAAGATAACAATTCAGATGCATAGTGTATATATATACATATCTATCTATCTATCTATCTATCTATCTATCTATCTATCTATCTATCATCTATCTATCTATCTATCTATCTATCTATCTATCTATCATCTATCTATCTATTTATCATCTATCTGTATCTATCTATCTATCTATCTATCTATCTATCTATCTATCTATCTATGTATGTGCGTGTATATGCTGTGACAGATAGATAGATAGATAGATAGATAGATAGATAGATAGATATCTGTATATATGTGTGTTTGTGTATACATATTTGTGTGTGTGCAGATGTGTGTGTTTATATATATATACTGTACATATGTGCGTGTATATATATATATATATATATATATATATATATATATATATATATGTAAAACATGAATATATATGTGTATCTATGTCTGTGTAAATGTGTGTATATATATATATATATATATATATATATATACTTGTGTGTGTGATGCCTGCATATACAATACAGTGTAGCCAGTGTACTAAAGATAACAGATAAGGGTGCAGTTCTGGACCCCTTGCCAACTGCTGTACCAGAACTTCACATGTTAATCTCATTGTTGACATTTTATTTTTTTATGTATTTATTTATTTATTTATTTATGTATTTGTTTATTTATTTATTTGTGTATTTATGTATGTTATTTAAAATATAACACATTCGATATTCAAAATTAAATCAGTAAATATAAAATGTTTCACCTACAGAAATATTCGTGTTTTGGTTTAGTGTAGCACCTTTCCCATGTCTACATTACAATTTAGAATATTTGATATCAAATACTTTTAACATTTTTTTATGCTAAA